>OX243850.2:7200000-8400000 GCA_945859575.2 Herminia tarsipennalis | reverse complement strand
ACTATGTCATCAAATAATAAGCACTTGTCACTCTTTTCTCTTCACCAGCCAAAGGTTGACTGGTAGAGAATGCCTTTGGCATTAAGTCCGCCTTTTGCAATGTAAATGCGGGAAGTTTTAAATAAATAAACAAATAAAATTATGGTAAGTACCTACGGTCTACCAAGGCATGATTTACTAACAGAAGATAAAATAATAATTTTGAAGCCTAAAATGAAGAAGGTTATAAATAATATACCTAGATATTTCTGATATTTTAAGGCATGGCAGTTATGTAGGTCTGTTATTTGACAAAATATTATTATTATATCCCCGAAACTAAATGAGGATAGAGGTATCTCATATCAACCTATATGAAGTACCACTGCTGGGGACGGGGTCTCCCCAGTAGTACTTATTATAGATCTTGGGGGTATTTGCCATAATCGCCACGCTTAACGAACGTGTTGGCGATCGCAGTAAGGCTTTAAAGTACGCAGAGGACTCTGCCCATCCGACGGTAAGAGATGGGGTGGTACTATAAAGCCAATACCTACAACACGGATATAGGTATGGATGTTTGTAATTCTTAAAGGTTCATTTCCGTGCTTGAGGTTGATGCGACAATATATTCAGAGTGCGCGCGCAGCCTACGTCAGTCGTATGCCGCGCGCGTTTGTGGCAAACCTCGGCAACGGCACTATACTTTTCATGACTCTGACTATAGTCGCATCAGCCGCGCGCTTCAGCCGCACGCGATCGATCACAATGCATGGAAAAGAGCCTTAACGCAAAAGCTACTGCCCTCGCACTTTGACAAAATGTCACTCTAAGTCAGACTCTAATCGAATAGAATGACATCGGAATGACGTCGTTGTGCGCGCAAATCTTTAATTAATTGTCATACCTTTGTCAAGATACTGCAAATAACACAAGACATCGCATAAAGCTTATAAATTGCTATATCTTATTGCTTTGTTGTAAGACGTAATTAACTGCAACTACCTAAAATTTGAGCGACAATGGTTGGTAACTAACTTTAAATCACTTTATGGACTGCCTCTGTGGCACGGTGGGAGTATGACTGACTGCTTCGCAAGAGGTCGTGGTTCGAGGGTTCGATTCCCACACAGGGGGCTTTGTGGAGCACACAAAGTGGTGTGGTGGGCTTGTACTCTACTGCGGGAGTCGTCTTTACAAAAAAAAATATCCTAAACGGTCATTTTAAGTGAAAAATGATTAAAGAAACATAATGATTTTAAAGTACTTACTTAATGATTCCCAACATGACATAGTTTGTTGACTTTTTTTTTTCTCTATCACAATAAGGCACCTGTCTTTATTGATACGGGCAACATTAATACGAATCGATTAACGTATAAATCATCAAAATCAGGCCACGCGTTTGGTCTATATAGTGCTGCATAGGAACATACCTACGTACTTACAGACTGATAAATACATTACCCTCCTTTGCGTCGTGCAGTCGGGTAAAAATAGCACTATCTTGCCATAATTATTAATAAAAACTTTAAACCATGTTGCCATAAACACGGGTGTAGGTACAAACAAGCACGGGTGCCAAAACACATTAAATTTATGGACCGCCCTGACGAATTAAATCGCCTATCTTACCTACTGATCGCGAGTAGTATACAATATTGTTCTAGCTATTATAGCTGTTCCGATGATGAAGCCGGAAGGAACTTCCTAACTAAATAAGATAAACACTTCGAATTTAAGCTCATTTATATTATCTTCGTAAGTGTTGTGCAACATGACTTCAAGGGTCTGATGATGGAGTTTTTTTTTTAAGAACTAGCAATGTTAATTGTGATTCCACATTCTGTTAACCCCTCCAGCTAAGCTCAATAGCTTGTGGAGGAGTTAACAGGATTGCTAGTAATGTGGAACCACAGGAGGAGTGGGTTCACGTCGGTAGTATAATGGTAGGATTCGATCCCGCGACCTCACGATTGCCTTAGCCATTACGCTACCTATTGGAATGTGGCCATAGGAACTTCTGAACTACTTATACAAGATAAATACATCGTGTTTGGGCTCGATTGATTCGTCTAGACGAGTGCTCTCACTTACTGTACAGTGTATAGGATCTGTTAATTGGTGCAGTCATGTCAGTCAGTTTGATCCATGTGGTTGAAAAAATATTAAATGCAAACGACTAGACTTAAACATGTCCAGTAACTAAAAAGTAAAAAATCTTTTATTTTAATGCTTATTTACTTATTTTTTGAAGAAGAGATTTTCCTAATGTTATGCTGTACATTACACAAATGCAGTGTAGTACCTACTGTCGATGATTGTTGGTGACGACCTCGCGACTGTTGGTGACGATCTTTTATGTCATATAAATGGTATAATTTGGTTGATTGGTTGGTTTGTTTCAATTTAAAAAAAAATTCTTTCTTTTACAAGTCCATCAAATCTAAGAGGTACCGTTTGACGTTTCATATTTTTCAAACCGAAACAACTTTGTTCATACGTACATTATTCAGTTTCGATAACCTTTTTCATAAAACCATGAATTTAGAAAGATTTCATTATTGTATCTAAAAATGTACAATTCTTAATATCTAAATGTAATTGAAAACTTTCAAACAAAGCAAAATAACACATATTTACACAGTAAATAATTTCTAATAGTTATATTCTTGACCTCATTACAAAGTTACGTAGTTAGGTCACTGCACGTAGTGTTGCGACTCTTCGGATACACTTGTATGCAAAAAAATCGTTTACATATACGAAAAATCGAATGTATTATTTACAAATTACACTTGACAACCAAACAAATATTTTTTCATGTGAATGGGATTTATCTCACATATTACGATTACATAACTAAATAGTTATGTAATCGTAAAATATGAGATAAAACCCATTCACCAAAAATACGTATTTATAAATCAAATATATTTGCTTCTTTAAAAAGTTGTCGAAAGCGATTTGTCGATTTTTGATTTTCGCGCCCAAATAAGTCGGGGTTTCTCGCGCTAACGCTGTCGAAATAGTAAATGGAGTCAGGGATAGTGTTTTTTACATTTATTTTTGTGTATGATAGTATGGGTTTGCATATTACAGAGAAATAAACAAATTTTTAACAAGCACATCCATTGATTTTACAATTACAATTTTTTTCTTCTAAGTCTTATTTCTACGTCTAAAACTAATAAAAATAAGGTATGTAGAACCCATTCACAAAAATGTTGTTGCCTGATGTTATAAATTAACGACGTTACTGCGCGACCGCATAATGCACTGAATACACAGATACCCTAAAATAAATTAATTTAATTATTTTTAGGTCAATAGGCAAAATCGCAGGTGTCCAAGTCTCTACAATTTTTTTTTTCTGGCAACACTGCCAACTACAAGCGCACGCGGTCCGCTCGGTCGGTTCGGCGTCAGCAGTCTCTCGCCATCTTGGAAGCTGACTGTGCGCGTACTTGCTTTCTCGTTTGTGTTTTACAATTTGTGACTTGGCTATTACTTTTCTGGACTGATCATTCTTTATCCGTTTACCTTGGCAATATTTATACTGGACTCCGAACTAAGCAAGTGTTTATTAATAATGTCGAAAAGAGGACGTACTTTGAACAGCCAGGCTCGTGAATTGGTGGTGAAATTACACGAGTATTTTGAGCGTGAATCTCAAAATGGTGGACTTCTACTGCCAGTTACACAAGTTCGGGATCGTGTCGGTGAAGCTCTCGGTATTGGTAGCCGCACCGTTGGCAAAATATTAAGTGAAAAATATGGGCCTTCGGGGAGTGACAGTAACGTACTTCACACACCGAAAAAACGAAAAAGAAATAAACCTGTGACAGGCATCGATGAATTCGATAGTCATGCTATTAGAAACCATATATACGGGTATTTTACAAGAGGCGAATTTCCAACATTGGCAAAGTTATGTGCAACTTTAAAAGATGCCGGGCTGTATAAGGGAAGCATAGAGTCGTTGAGAACGGTAATAACAGGAATTGGCTTCAGATACAAAAAAGTTGACAAACGAAAAATTGTTATGGAGCGACATGACATAATTATGCAGCGACTAACATTCCTGCGCGAAGTTAAACAAATTATAAACTGGGATAATGTAATATTTTTGGACGAAACCTGGCTAAATTCCAACCATTCTGTGCCGAAAACATGGACTGATGATTCTGAAGCTTCGTGCTCGAAGGTGCCGATAGGAAAAGGTGGACGCCTCATAATATGCCATGCTGGGTCAGCGTCTACAGGCTTCGTGGAAAACTCTTTATTAGCTTTCCAATCCAAAAGCACTAAAGAGTATCATGAAGAAATGGACGCAGTAAGGTTCCGAGAGTGGTTCTTAAATTTATTACAGAATATCCCTCCTAACAGCACAATTATAATGGATAATGCCCCATACCACTCTGTGCAAATTGATAAAGCACCTACGTCAGCCAATAAGAAAGCAGATTTGGTGGCATGGCTGCAAAGAAAAGGAGTGGATGCCGACATGTCACTATTAAAAGCTGAATTATTACAGTTAGTGAAATTGCATAAACCACCAAAACCGACATATGTAATTGACCAATTGGCCGAAGAGCACGGGCACAAAGTCATACGACTTCCTCCGTACCATTGCCAATATAATGCCATTGAACTGATTTGGGCCCAAGTTAAAGGTAATATTTTATAATATTATAATAATAACACGAGTACTTCTAACATTTATAATTTAAACAATGGTTTTCGTCTGCTATCAAATAGTTACATTATTGTTTTACAGGTTATGCAGCAAGACACAACACAAAACCACCCTTCAGTGTCAAGAAAATGGAAGGTTTATTAAAGGAAGCATGTGCCCAAGTTACACAGGAAGATTGGAGTAAAGTAGTACAAAAAACAAAGAAAATAATAATGGACGACTTCGAAAGAGACGTACACTTTGATAATGTAATGGACAATCAACTGGTCATTAATTTAAATGACGATGATGACGAAGACGACGATACTAGTACTAGTAGTGAATAAAAAAATATCCTAAACATTTCTTTTATTTAATTATAACAATTGATTTCTTAAAATTCGGATATTATAGTAATCGATCTCTTAAAGTTCGGATATTATAGTAATCGATTTTTTCATCCCATCCCTATCATTCAATTGTCAGAACTGTCAAACGGTACTTCTTAGATTTGACGGACTGTAGAGCATTTAAATAAAAATGCTTTCTTATCTACTAATTGGTTACATGAAAAATATTTAATTAATCTTCGATTCGACTTTAATACTTATTTTTGCCAAAGTTTCTAAGTGTAAACTTAAATGTTTATAATTAATTATTTATTAGTGTGCGTTCCACCAACAAAATGTTATCAAATTTAATTATTAAAATATTTTATAAAATCAGTTGTCAAGCTCGTGTGATTGTTGCGCACATTTCACATTATAAATGAATGTATTTCAGTATGTCGGGGAACGTTCCTAAACGTTCCTCCAACAAAAACTGTTTTTGTGAAATATGTAACTTCATAATTATCAGCGCAACTAATTTTAACATGTGCGCAACAAATACAAGAGCTGGACAACTAATGCCCTAAAATACTTTAATAATTAAATTCGACAACATTTTGCTGGGGAACGTAAAATGTTTATCTTTTTCGCCGTTTCTCTTATCATTACTTATCTCATCTGTTCACAGGTATGGTTCCAGAATCGGCGAGCTAAATGGCGCAAGCAGGCACGCTTGCAGCTTTTACAAGATGCTTGGAGGATGCGCTGCTTGGGACTTGGTACACCACCGCTGCCCCTTACTGGTGAGATTTGTTATTATTCTGTGCCTCCTGTGATGAGTGATTTAAGTCGAGCGGTACCCTTTTTGTGACTTTTACATAGCATTAGCAAAAACAACTGTTATTCTTGGTGTAATTTACGTTCTTTTACCTACTATAGTTTCGGAGATAATTTGTGAAAAGTGATATAACTGGCAGGTTTTTTACAAAAATATCGTAAATATACCTAAATATATTTTAGTTGTAACCTCTTTAAATAATAGCTGCACACAGTATTTTATGTGTTTCGTGCTAAAAGTTCGATTATATTATTTTTTTATTTTAATATCGTGAACATTGATATAATTAGAGATAAATCACTACGAACAGATTTTTCTCAATAAAGATTAGGGTACACTTTAACATGTTCCTTGTAATTTTCTAAATTGTATTAATTTAGCAAAATTATAATATATAATTATGTTACTGTGATTATGATTAATTCGAGATTGTGCCTACATAATAGCTAGTCATTATAAATAACGACAAAGTCGCATAGTAAATATGACAAAACAATCATTTTCACTAGTTATTATTCATAATAGTAGTTGACCTGAGCTTGTTCAAATGAGGCGAATTACGCATCAGTGATACGCGGGAGACAAATTTGTTATTGCGTTGCGTTCACATGACGCGAAACACAGCGTAAAGGCACCTGTCCGACCAACGGCGAGAAAAAGAGTAGCGAGTAGCGATTTTATCGCACAAGACACGTATACTTATGTAGATCCCGTGTAAACAAAAGAGCATAAACACACTGCCGACGAGTACTCGCTCTATACTGCATATCTTTTGTTTACATGGACGGGATCTACAAAATACATCTGTTGTATGTTTCTTGAGCGATAAATCGCTACTCGCTTCTCGCTCATCGTCGTTGGTGGGGCAGGTACCTAAGGGTTTGGGCTGGACTCAGGACAATAACAATAACTATACTGTAGATACTTCAAAGGTGTAAAATTCCTTAAAATTTTTGAATTAAAATGTAAAATATTTATTGTAATAAAACGTTGAAAAAAATATTTTTCTGGTACCACGTAAAGTAATGTGATTTTTAAGGTTCCGTAGCCAAAATGGCATAAACGGAACCCATAAAGTTTCATCATGTCCGTCTGTCTGTCTGTACGTTTCTATCTCTATCCGTATGTCACAGGCATTTTACTCAAAGACTACTCAATGAATATTGATGAAATTTAATGAAAAGGTGTCTTGTAGCAGCCGATATTTAGGTTGATAGCTAAATAATAATAATAAATATTTTTAGGGGGGCACTCCATACATGCAACAGAAGCTGTTTTTTTTTCAGCAAACATCAACGTGTAGCACATTATTTGACGGGTCTTTTAAATACATTTTGAGGTTTCTAATGAACTTTTTTGATTGAGTGAATATTTTTGGAAATAATCGCTTGGAAAGTTGCATAAATTGTGTCCCCCCTCCCTTAACTTTTAAACCGTGTGACCTAAAAATATGAAAAAAATCGCAAAGGTAGCGCTTAATAAAAAAGAGCGTAAGTGCCATGAATATACGCTCTTCTGCTGATTCAAGGCTGCGAAACCCTACACTGAGCGTGGTCCAACATGCTCTTGCCCGCTTTTTTTTCTCACTTACTCCATCGTGTGGGGTGTCGTATAGGTCGTGGATCGGTCTTTTAAAAATATTTCGATTATTTTATGAATAATATATTTTTGAGTCCGTCCACTCGCGCGTACTATGCGCGAATAGCGTGCGAGTCGAGATAACGGCGCATGACACGCGATTGCACGCGAGGGAAATCCTCTCGCGCGAATCATGTGGACGCAATGATTGTATGCCGTGTACGTGTACCTCGCCTACACGCGTACTTACACGCGCGTATCACCATCACATTCTCACCTGAACAGGGTCTAAGGAAAAGTATCTATGAACTGTCAAGTTGTATGGGTCAAACTTTATCGCCCAGATCTTAGGAATCGCATCTTCTCCGGCGCTGCGGGAAGTGCAGCCTCTTACCCTTGCGATGCTGCACCCCCTTCGTGCCTCCGGTTCTAAATAACAACCTCGGGGTGTTTTTTAGAACCGGAGGTGTTATTTACAAACAAGTACGTGAAGTCGGGGTAGGCTAATTCGGTTTTGTCATAGTTTTTAACTTAATTTACTACACACCTCTACTACTCGTTTCGAATGAAATATACCCATTTTATTACTTTACCTAAGACTTGCTGGTTAAAAAATACAACTCACAGGTTTTTCAAGGATTAGTTTTAAACTATAATATTTTCTACAAATAATTAAGTGCACAGTGAAAGTTAATGTTTTCATCTACAAAATAAGGTATTCAAGTTCAACCTACCCCACTTAGATATCAAACATTACGATAACGCACTAGAATACTTATTTTAAATATTTATTAGATATATTTAATCGCGTGAATTATTCAAAGGTACGAACCTTTTATTTACCCGACGGTTCGATCGAATTACACCGATCGTGGTCAATAAAAATCGCGAAAGTTTAAAAACAATATTTTTAAATGGTTTTTTTGTATTCTTGTAAAGTGTTGATTTATTACTTGTATCACATATCATAGGAGGCACAGTATTGTACTTCGTATCCAAGCTTTATGCACGATTTAGATTTATGCAAAAAAAAACGAGCATAAAGAAAAAAGCGACTTACCTACCTATTAAAAAAATAAAAGAACAGGAAATTAACGAAAAAAGAATAATATTTTAAACGAAATCCATAAAATTATTAGTAGATACCTAACGTGAAAAATTAATTTCATTTTGTCTCTGTCGAAAGTGAGTAAAAAGCTAAAAACTCGATCTCAAACTAAAATAACTGTGTATTATCATTTCCAGGACACGCAAAACCATCAGATTCTTCACCAGAAGGCCCAGAATCCCCAGGCGACAAAGATTCTCCTGAACCACCCAATATTTTAGAAAACCGTGAACTAAAATCGCCTCGTCAAGATCCGTACATGCATAGCGCAAACATGGACAATTTACCATCTGTACCTCCAAATGTACACGATCTACCACCGATGTCATACAATCCCGAAGATGGAAGAATACTGCAGCAACCATTTGCATTTCCACCATTACTGATGTCTCAGCAAATGGATTCTGAAATTGTTCCAACCGACCTTAGAGTGATGTCCAAACCAAATCCATGTCCATGTGGAACTTCAGTTCAAGATATGGATGAACCACAAAATCTAGCATATCGGAGGCGTGAAAAGGATAGTGATAGCGACAGTGATACTGAAATAGATCTTACGTCTAACTCTAAAGATGATGATATCAGAGAATCTGAGAGACTTGCTAGTCGAATTGCGACTAGTATCTTTAGAAGTGATACAATATTGCACGATTTAGTGCCTAATGATTTGAGTCTAGGTGCGAAGAATGGTAGTGAAAGGGTTAGAAATAATAACGTTTCGATTTAATTGGACTTGCACATGCAGCATCATTTACTTTGCTGTTGTAGGCAACTGCTGAATCGATGTTTAAATGTAGATGATGTTAGCGCTTTAAGGCTTTCATATGTTGGTAAAACCAAAAACCGTTTGCAAAACAAGAGTTTATAAGGAAAACTAACTCATATATGAGTTTACTCTAAAGTTATTAAGTCAATGGTGTTATGAACTGGTCAAAATCGAAAGGTTTCATAAATCGTTGTCAGAGAAGTTACCAGCGCAATGTCAACAATGTGAGCTCAACAAAAGAAACTCAACAATGAGTATCAGTGACCGAGGTGTTTGTCGAGGCATTTGTCGAAATACATAGATCCAATACTCAAACGCCACTCAGTTTTCAGTTAAGTATTTTTTTATTCTCATGCAACAGAAATACCTATGTTTGGTCATAAATGAAAGTTTTTGTTTGAATATTCGGAAGTCTATGACAATTATTGTTAATATTATGGCTGAATACTCAAACGACACTCAATTTTCAGACGCCATTAATGGCGTAAGAGACGTGGAAAGTCGACTTTCAACCATCTAATAACCAGATGAGACTTATTGATTTATAAACACGCCTATGATAACTTGCCTATCATAAAGTGTTCATGGCTGTTTTTTTTTTAATTTTCGTAACTCTTTTGTTAACCGAACAAATTTAGTTTCAACTGATATTTTTTAATTAGGGGTTATGTTTTGGTAGATTTGCCAACTTATTTATGGTCATGGCTACTTGGCAAGGTATGAACAGGTAAGTCAATACAGGTAAAACTACACCGATCTGATAACCAGTAAGAATTGGTATCGAATTTAAAGATATTTTAATTAAGAAAATAATCGTCTAAGGTTGCCTACAAAAATCCGTTCTTGGAATATCATTGGCATGCTTTGAAGTTTTAAAATGAAAAAAAAATATAGCCATGAACACTTTTTGATTGGTAAGCTATCATAGTATAAACCTTTTTATAAAAAATATGTCCCATTTGGCTATCAGTTGGGTTGTAAGTCGATGTTCTACGTCTCCTCCGGTAAATTTTAATGACTATTGTAAAATTACTTTACTAATGGCGCGAATGGCTATAATAAAGACAAGAAGATTTTTTTTTTACTTTTAAATATTAATTAAATACTGTTACAAATGTAAAAACCTAATAACGAGTATGACCTCCTCTTGCTAAAATCTCAGTTTGAATCCTTCTGGGCATGCTTTCCACGATGTTTTTAATAACGTTTTGAGGAATCTGTTCAAACTTTTCTGCTATGACTATTTTAGCTCCCTGATGTTTTGTTAAGCAGGTTCCACTGATCTTACTCGTCTCTTTAGAACATCCCAAGCTTGCTCAATTGGATTGAGGTCGGGACTTCGAGCTGGCCAATCTAAACGACGGATCCCAACTTTTTGCATGTACGCTTCCACGTCGCCAGAACGGTGCGGGTGTCATTGTCATCCATAAAAATGGAATCTTCCTCAAGAGCAGTGCGATGTGATGCGTGTACATGTGGAATTATGCACCGGTGTGCATTTAACGTTCCATTTTTATAAAAGGTAACTCCGTACGCTCCGTCGAATTAATTGCTGCCCAAAACATAACGAAGTCTCTGCCATAAGGACTGATTTCTTCAAAACATACTTCCGCATACCATTCCCGTCGTTTTTGCAGCACTCGCTGGCGTCGGTCCTCTCCACACAAAGAGATTCTAGTTTCATTGAAAAATAATACTTTATTCCAACCTCCAGAGTCCGCGTAGCACAGTTTCGAGCAGCACGGTGCTCACGGAGTAATTTAGGGCCCCGGGCCTGGCGGTAACTCCAGATATTAGCAGCCAAAAGCCTCCTCCTGACCGTCCACAAGCTAACTTCTACTCCTCGTACTTCTTCAAGGCACTTATTCATGTCCACACTTGACGCCTTACAATTTCTTAAAGCCTGACTCACCAAAAAGCGGTCATCTCTTGGTTCTGTGTATCGTTTTCTCCCCGAAACGGGGTCTTCTTTTAACCGAACCGGTCCTTTGGTACCGTTGCCAAGTCCTCGGGACAGTTGAACGACTGACACGTAAGTTTGCAAACAACCTTCTTCAAGTAGGGCTGTAATTTTACCGGCCCTTTCGCTTTATCAGTTATATCAGTTATAGGTATTTAATGTAAAAAGAAAGATTAAACTGTTTAAGTTGCAGAAGATATCCAATAACTTTTAAAGTTTTAGTAATCAGTAAAAAATCGTTTCAGCAATTAGCGCTATTAGTAAAGCAATTTTACAATAATTATTATTTTTCTTTTGTTAATTTCAAAATTTAAATTTGGAACGTAATTAATCACGCCAGGATGCTTCAAATAACATGCCATACACCGTCAAATTAATAAAACCTCTTTCTGTAATATTCATTGAAGTAAAGAAAAAAATAAAATCAGTTATAGGTACTAACTGACTTTCTTTTTGTGATTTTTTTCTAGTCAATGTCATTTCTATGTTATTATAGATAATATATATACATATTCTAAATAAATTAGAAGTCGTATTTATATAAAATGTATGCGTAGTATTTTATAAATTCATTTAAAATCCGTTAGCGTAATAGTCTTAACAAATGTACGTTAGTGTATTTAAATATTTGTTACTTATTATATTTAATGTAAATAGGTAATTACGTTTTCAAATAGTTGTATCAAAAATTTGGAAAGGTTGAAATTGTAATGATCTCATTAAATAAAAATCAACTGTCTGGGCTAAAGAATAGATTTCACTTTTTCATACACACTATGAGGTCCCCTTTTGTCAGTCTGGATAGCTTTCTCGAGTTGTGAAAATGGCGGCAAGCCGACATGCGGAGTTATCAAAATGGCGGCAAACTAAGATGTCGCTATTTTACAGTTTCTAAGAAAACTAGAAAGAAAATAAACCTGAAACTGGCGTATGCACACAAGCGAGTCATAATCCCTACCGAATAAATCGGAAGGAAGAGGACCTAAACTGGCTAGATTGCCATAAATTCAAGAAGGTAACTACCAAGTATCTCCAAAGTCATTTCACCAAAGCTGCTGCGGTTTCACCATCGGTAATATTTGGTAAAGGAACTATACATTTTAAATAAGAAATATTGTGAAGATACAAAAATATAGAATAGATACTGTAGTCCGGGCAAGAGAAAAAAAGTGTTGAGTTTGCATTAATTTCAAATAAGCTTGATTTTTGTACAGGTCTTAACGTATTTAGACATCACTAATATTATATTACAGAAGTCACTTTCGATCCCGATGGTGCGTTGACTGATGGATAAAATTTAAAAATGTATCGCGATAACCTATCGTAATTCGCGATCAGAATAGTTTATTGAACATAAATTAAAACCCGGTTCTGAAGACCAAGTGCTTAACGTGCGTTTACAACTTATTTTATATTATTCTTCGCTAGACGGGCATGTCGGTTATCGCGGTGAAAATCCTCTGTATTTTCCTGGGGCTCAAACTATCTCCATACCAAATTTCATCTAAATCGCTTCAGCAGCGTGAAAACATAACAGACAGAGTTACATACCTGACTAGCTGCCCGCCCGGGCTTCGAACGCGCGTTATTTTTCTGTGCCATTAAAAAATATATATTTATACAAACCTTGTCCTGACAAAGGCTCGAAGACCTGGTGGACTTGCGCGAACGGGCCAAAAAATGCCCATACATTTTGAGAAGAGCGTTAAAGTTCCTATTCCTTTCGAACCTAACAAACTTCAGCTTAGTTTACCAAAATGCAACATAATATCCTATACAACATAATATCAATAGAAACACGATAACCTTCAATTACTCTTTACACGACGTATCTCTTAAGAAAGTTGACAGCATTCGCGATCTCGGAGTCATACTAGATTCAAAACTGCACCTAGATCAACACATAGACAATATAATCAACAAAGCTTACTCTATGTATGGTTTTGTTATGCGATCCTGCATTGATTTCAAGCGCCCTTCTACCTACATATGTCTGTATAAAACTTTAGTTCGTTCCCAGTTGGAGTTCGCAGGCCAAATCTGGAATTCTTTTTATGATAAATATGTAATACGACTTGAAATGGTACAAAAAAAATACTTAAGAACCATGCACTACAGATGCTATCGCTCAAAATTACCATATAACAACTTATTACAAGAGCACAGTCTTCTTAGCCTGGAGTCCAGACGCAAGTTACTGTCGGTTATGATACTACATGGCATATGTAATAATAGGTTTGATTGCACAGATATCACAAATCAATTATGTTATGTTGTACCTAGAACTGTATTACGGCGCGAGGCGCGCGTGCCCCGGCTGTTTCACACTGTGAGGTGTAGAACAAACGCCGGAGCACGGGCACCTCTACGCCGCATCTTAGAAACGTTTAACACACATTTTGTAGAATTCGACATCTTTGCATTATCACAATACAATTTTAAAAGAATAATAATGGAGGCACTCAGGTCACAATAATGCGGTGAAATGTTCTCATTTATATTTGATTTTCTATTTGGTGAACCGAGTCCCGGACGGCGCATGTGTTTTTGCTTTACTCCATAAATATTAATCCGCGGACATTGGTGTGGGTTATACGTATACGTTTGCCAAGCTGAAATTGTAACGTAT
Organism: Herminia tarsipennalis; assembly: GCA_945859575.2. NCBI lineage: Eukaryota > Metazoa > Arthropoda > Insecta > Lepidoptera > Erebidae > Herminia > Herminia tarsipennalis. Next base: position 8,386,135 of record OX243850.2, on the reverse strand, counting down.
AACTGTTTTATGTCCCATTAAAGAAAAATAAAAAAAAATAAGAACCGAAACAAAATAATTTGGGTTCCGATACCGCAACAGGAGCAATTCCCCCCCCCCCCCCCCCCCTCATGAAATGTTCAAGTGTTTGCTATACATTTGGTCCGCGTTGACGGGCCAAACTAGTCATACTTCGCCGTTATGGGGTCAAAGTGCCCCCACCCTAGAACATGATCCTAGATCCGCGCTTGCGCACCGAAATACCACGCGCTCGCATAGTGGCACTTCGGTGACGTAAAGGTTTGTCGAGCCGTCTAATAGGACTATGAATATGATTAGGCGCACGATCGATTTAGTTTTGATAATTACTCTAATAGCTTGCTAAGAGTATCTTGTTGGTAAAAAATAAAGTGGTAATGGGAGGTTGCGGAGGAGGGCTGATAAGTATGTAATGGTTGTTAGTAATAATAATTATATTTATGAATTCTTAATTCACGTGATGATGGCGATGTATTTTAATGAGGAAGATGATCGTGGTGTTGGTGATATTATTATTACTAATAATGAAGACGATTTATATTGATGATGATGATGAAATTTCTTCTTCTTGTGAGATCTTTTTGATTATGGGGTCAAAACTTTGAACGCCTATATCTTACGAACTATGGGGCGCTTTACCTTGATTGTACTCAAACTTCTTGTTTTGACGAGATCTTCGTTATCACGGGGTCAAAAAGTTTGAACGCCTACACTTGTATGATGGAGTCAAAACTTTGAACTCCTATAACACACGGGGCGCAGACCCACCTTGTTTATTCTCGAGCTTCTTGTTTTGTATACTAACCTTTTAGTCTTATGATTAGTAGTGCCGTTTTTCAACGAGCGATGAATGAGATGCTCGCGGATCTGGAGTATAAATCGTGCATGGTATTTATAGACATTTGTATTTTCGGTAATACATATGACATTTTTTGTAGAAAATCTGAATAAAGTACTTGATAGATGTAGGCGGTTTAATATTATGCTGAACATAAAGAAATGCAAATTTGCGTTTACTAGCATGTCGGTGTAAGGACACGAACTTTCAGGGGAAGGGATTTTACCGGATAGGAATAAATTAGGAAAAATAAAAGATGTTTTCTTTTAAGACGAGTCCCGCAGTACTAGCACTGTATCGCGGGGGACTTTACAAACATACAAGTCACGGAGATAAAGTACACCCAGACTCGGAGCAACAATTTGTGGATCACACAAAGTGGTGTCCCGTTTGGGAATTGAACCCACCGCGCCACAGAAGCAGTCAGATTAAAAGACCTAAGAATGCTAAGGAATTGAAATCTATTCTAGGGTTGTTTTCTTATTATAGAATTATCTATAGAAGTTTATAGATAATTTCGCGATAATAAATCAACTTTTATGCGTTTTATTAAAGAAGAATTATTTTATTGAATTAAATATCGCCAAAATTTTGGTTCAAATTGTAAACATTTTTAAATGTTTTAAGGTTTATAACTTTCAAAATATGAATTTATTTTCAATTATGGCTGTCTATAGGCCTAATTTATGATAAAACGAATTAATATTAATTTTAAGCTTTGACTTATGACCTTAAACAGAAGAGTAATCACTTATGCGCGTTTGTATGGTAGAATCATCGACTAGAACGCCCTTATCTATATTATAAAGCTGAAGAGTTTGTTTAAACGCGGTAATATAAATTGAAAAATTCTTCTCACTGTTAGATAGCCCATTTATCGAGGAAGGCTATAGGCTATATAACATCACGCTATGACCAATAGGAGCGGAGCAACAATGAGAAATGTTGCAAAAACGGGGAAAATTGGTTTTAAATATCTGTGCAACGACAGAGTGCGCTCGCAGGCTGTCAGTCGTCTCGTCCGTAGTCTGACTATTGCCACATCACTGGTGTATTGGCCGCGATGCACGGAAATGAACCTTAAAGGAGTGCCGCACAAAAAGGGAAAATTAAAACCAAAGTGAATTCTATAGTTATTTTTATTTTTATATCAATTTAGTCATATTTTATATCACGTTTTTCAATAAACAAAACATATGCTTATATACTAATCAAATATTCAACAATGTTTATAATGCAGTATTTGTATTTTAGCCGACCTTAAAATAGGAGGAGGTTGTCATGTGGGCGTTATGTTACATTATATCTGTGCCAATTTTAAATGGATTAAAATAAGATATCAGTCCATACTTTCTGTACAGATTTGTATGAAATACTAAGTTATGACGTCAGTTCTGAGAGTCGTCAAATCATTTACTTTTAATATTATTTGTTCGATGATAACGTTAAATTATGGAAAAACACATTTATTGAGAGCTCTTTATGAGGTACCTGATTAGTAACAAATTTATTATTTATTTTCATAGTAGTTATTATCCCAATTTGTTGTAGTTTTAAGTCAGTTTTGGGAATAATTTTTACGTTTTATTTATATATTTTAATAACAAAAAAATATTATTTTCTACTTTATTCAAATATTCTTAGTTATTACAAGCTAAATGACTAAATTATACAATTTAAATTACATAAATTACAATTGCATTGTTGAAATGGTTATACTTACAATAAAATAATGTACCTATGTAGGTAACGCTAATGTCTTTTTAAATCTTAAAAAACGGTCCTTTTCGATAGGCAAGTTTCTTATTACCCACCATACAAATTATGACTATCATATTTCCTAAGTCAAAATGCCTTTCCACCCCGTTGGGGGTGAAAATTACAAAAAATAAGCCTATTTAGAAATAAGCCTTCATAAAAGAAATGTAATAATGACAGGTGTTTATTAACACAGGTTTATTTTCAATGTTATTATCTGCTATAAAAAAGCAACAAGCTTATGTAAGGTATTACATAATTAAAAGTCAATTTCAGTCATTATATAGGTTTTAGAATTAGGTACATTTGGTTTAAAAATTGTCCAATTAACCTAATAGTTTAAGAGTCAATGGATGGCTATCAGTATGTACTTTACCAAACCAGGAATTTTGCATAGAAGATCCCTTATACCTAATTCATGAAATGGGTTCTCACTAAGTTCAGACACGCTTTACAAGATCTTTAGGCCCAGCTGCCTGGAGTTCCTCATACCAAATTTAAAGGATTTCTAAAGTAATTACTTGTTCAAAGCTGCCATTTTGTAATTTTAAAATATTATTATAATTATTTTAAAACAGTAACGGCAGACGATTTTCACGTTGCTCAGTTCCTGGCAGACAATTTTTAAATCATGCAAAGAGACTTTTGTAAGCGCCTTAAAAACTATGAATAGCAATACACCAGTAGATAGAAGAATTGAAGATGATTAAAATTTAAACAGATTTTATATATTTTGATGATTTCATAATTGTCTGCCACGATCTTAGCCACATAAAAATCGTTTTCCATTGTGATTATTCAACAATAATAATAATATATTTTAAAATTTCAAAGCTACAGACTTTGTCAAATACTTATTTCTGTACCCTGTTCCCGTGGGGCAATCGCTCTGGGCTTAGTAAGTCCCCATTGCATGAATAATAGATATGAGAGATTCTCTATGCAAAATTTCAGGTTTGGTAAAGTACATACTGGTACAAATACAATAAATGCATTTTTGAAAGATAGAAAAATTTGAAAACCAGACTCAGGAATCGAACCCGAGACTTCCGTAGCCAAACCGGGGCCAGAAGCGAACCACCTATCTGGACTATGTTATTCGATTTCGAATTTTTCTATCTCGGGCGCGAGATAGAAAAAATCATTTTTTTCTATCTTTCAAAAATGCATTTATTGTATTTGTAAAGTTATTGGCAAGAAATGCCTATAAAAATTACTTCTACATACTGGTAGTTGGTAGCCTATCATTGTCTCAAAAACTATAAAAATCAAAGTTAGATAATCGAAGACTCACACTACGGAAAAATATGTAAAAAAAAATGGAAATAATGTTATTCTTGGAATTGTGTGGATGTACACATGTTTCGTTATAAATTCACGTTTTTTTGAATGCCGTTAACTGAAAATAAAACGTAAATAAAAATTCGTAGTGCAGGCCTAGCCTAAAATAAACAGATTTCACCATCGAGATCCTAGCATTGTATGTTTAACAATATAAATATGTTTTAAGGAGAGTAGGCCATATTGCATTACGATACAATCTTCATTGGTTAATAACGTCCAGCAATAGTCTAAATTTTAAACTGCAATGTTGGAGGCGGAGGAGTTTGTTTTAACTATCAAATCCTCGCATGGGTACGTCCATGGCATATTGTATAAGATACAGTAAATTAGATTCATTCGAAATTTTGCTTAATAGCCAGTCATTATGAATAATGACTAAGTTGTGTCATAAATGAATCACTTTAACTAGGTATTATTTATAATAAGTAAAGTTAGTTTGTGTCAAACTTTATCGTCCAGATGTTAAGAATCATATCTGCTCCGAAACTGCGGAAATTGCAGGTTCTTCGCTCACCGCTTAACAAAGAGCTTACTCAAATTTATGCTCGTCTTCGCAGCCTGGCCGCTTTGTTATAGCGGGCGGAGGCTATACTTCCTCCACGCCTCCAGTTCTATAAAACACTCTCGGCGATATAAATACTACGTGACTAACGACGATCTAAAAACCTATTACACTAGAAATCCACTGTCGAGCGATGCACACGGTGCTATGTAACCATTGACCTATCCCCCCCCCCATAACATATAGTATAGATAGATAGCCGTGCACGAACCAGTCCGCAAGTAGTAAGTTAGAAATCTACTGTCCGATGTTATGTAACCATTGACCTATCCCCCCCCCCCATAACATATAGTATAGATAGATAGCCGTGCACGAACCAGTCCGCAAGTAGTAAGTTAGAAATCCACTGTTCGATGTTATGTAACCATTGACCTATCCCCCCCCCCATAACATATAGTATAGATAGATAGCCGTGCACGAACCAGTCCGCAAGTAGTAAGTTAGAAATCCACTGTCCGATGTTATGTAACCATTGACCTATTCTCTCCCCCCCCTCCCCATAACATATAGCATAGCTAGATAGCCGTACAAGAAGCAGTCCGCAAGTAGTAAGTTCTAGAAGCACTTAGCGTCGTGCTGGTCGCACCAGGCGGGCGAGATGGCGTCGGGGCGCAGGCCGCGGGCGTGCAGGCGCGCGCGCTGGCGCTGCATGCGCGGCTCCGCGCCGTACACGCTGCCGCTGGGGTCGGCCCACAGCCGCTCCGCCACGGCGGCCGCGCGCGGCCAGATGCGGGTGTCTGGGGAATACAACAAATTTTAACAAAGCACTTGGGTCAACGTAACTCGGCCGGACTGAACTTCGCGACAAGTGGTTGACATGCATTTTTTGGAAGTAAATGGTGACAGGAAGCGTATGGTAACTAAACCAAGAGAATTAGAAATGGGATTGCGCATTATTTTCGTAAAGAAATGGCATGTATAAGTACAAAAAGCTATGTCTATCTTACACTTGGTTAGTGTCAAATGTCATAAGCACATTATTAAAAACTAGCTGTCCCGCGCAACTTCGTATGCGTAAATTTTCCCCGGTTTTGCAACATTTTTCATTGTTGCTCTGCTCCTATTGGTCGCAGCGTGATGTTATATAGCCTAAAGCCTTCCGCTATAAATGAACTATCCAACAAAAAGATTTTTTTCAAATCGAACCAGTAGTTTCTGAGATTAGCACGTTTAAACAAACAAACAAACTCTTCCGCTTTATAATATTAGTATAGATTAAAAGTTTTATATCTAACCACCAGAAATAATCCTAGATCCAACACTCTGTCAATGAACCAAAACCTTTCAATAAATTTAAAAATTCCTTACCTAATCCTTGCTCATCCAAATATTCAGTCCACATCGCCACTTCTCCGCCCAATACTTTATCATGCCCCGGCAATGTGTGCGCATACATCTTCCTCCAGTTGGAATACGTGGTGGTTCCCCAGAAGCCATGGTCCAAGTACCAGATATCCTTAGGTACGGAGACAACGCGGTAGCCCATCCTTAGAAGTTGTGTCAAAAGTGCACTGCCCACAGGCTCCCAAACTTCGATAATGTATCTGCAAATTTAGAAAATGTTTATTTACTTTAGTTCTAAATGTGTATTAGTTAACTGAACTAACGGAATTAGAGGTAAAACCCAAATATTTTCGTATTTTTTCTTCATTGCTAGTTGAGTATGTCTTGGATATTAATTTCTCAATCACGATTAAATTGATGAAAAAAAAAAACGGTTATCTGTAAAGTCGGTTTACTGACGATAGTTAAACGTGACAACGTCATAAGAAAATACTGATGGAATGCGGACGCATCGCTCACTCAAGTAGGAGAGAGATAGATGTCGAACGCTGCCGAACGCGGAGGTCGATTGTGCCTCTTTGTCGCTCGTTCCGCGCTCTCGCTTGCACTTAAATGGAACGCCTCAGAGCGAGGTAACGCCTCATGAGTCAAGTTTTTTCGTGCGTTCAGCCGGCTCCATCGAATTATAAGACGTTGTCACGTCAAAAATGGATAATTGACAGATTAAAAAAATGCATTGAAAGAGGTTAGAAGCTTTATTACAAAATAAGAAGATCTAATCTGTGCCAAAAAGTTCAACACAATGAGTGACAAATGGTCGTAAAACTTCGAGAAAAAGGTAACCTATCGGAGCACATTACGGTGCATAAGCAGGCTATTGAGGAGATCTGTGCGGGAAATACTTAGTTTACAGATATGGTGAAGAAGAAGTCCAACAATATAGTACGCCCTAACAATTTAAGCGCTGTTGCCACCATCTATCCACAGAATAAGCAAAGATCCAGTGACGAAACTAAGACAGTTGTGCAAACACTCATCAGGCCTGATCAAATGAAGCTACATATTCTAGGTGTTAGAAAAACGACCAATGGAGGTGTTATCATTAGCACTGAAACAAAAGATGACGCGGCTAATCTTAAACAGGCTGTACAAATATCCTTGTCCGGCTTTACCGCCGGCGACCTCACAAGCGCAAACCAAGAATGATTGTTGTTGGAGTACCAGCTTCTTTGTCAGAAAAAGATTTTCTAACCTATTTATATGAACAAAATATAGCCGATAAAATACCTTCAGTGTCTATGGATTCGTTTTTGTCCTCCACAAAATTAAGCCACAAATCTGGTAAAAAAGACGCTTCGACCTTATCAGCACAGATTAGAAAAGTGTTGGTTTCCCAAGGTAGACTTTTCATTAACTGGACTTCCTGCCCTGTCCGAGATTTGACGTTAGTAACAAGATGTTACAAATGCCACCAATATGGCCATGCAGCTAACGGCCGGTCTCAATAATCTACCTATCGATGGATTTGCCCACTAGAGGTAGAATTTTGACATATTTTGTATAGAGCTTATGTCAAATATATACCTCTAGTAGCCAAATCCATCGATAGTTAGATTATTGAGACCGGCCGTAAGTCATGCAGAGACACTACCCCAACATGCGGACCTTTGCGGGGAAACGGGCCACTCGATGACGGAATACACGTCATGAAACAGGACTCGCCGAAATGCGCAACATGCCGACGATTCAATATGCTGCACATTCATAAAACACCTGTGTGTGCCCGCCTGTGGAGCTGCGGAGTACCGCTATATGAACTCCGTGGACTATGAAGGCGCCTAGAGCGCCGCTTAGTACTTCATGCGTTTGACACCGTGGACTTTATCCATCCCCATCCCACATATTATACCAAGCTAAAGGTCAATCTTCAATTTTTTCTATTACTCTACTGTCCTACTTACGATTTATCGCTAAAAAACAATAATTAAATAATAATAGACTCGAACGCGATTTATGCAAAGTCAACCTTAGCCCAGTTTCTAAAAATGCTGATGTAAACTGTTTTTAACAAAATATTATTACACACAACTAGTTCATATTTTGAATTTATATTGTTAATATTGAATATTCGATATAGCACTTTTACCGCCTGTGATACAGGTATTACCTAGTACAGGCACCCATATACTTAAGCACTACTCTAGTTCTTAGAATTAATTTGTAACTTTGTACTTATTATAAGTTAATAAATTAATTATTAATTTACTAGCATGCAACTAGCACGTACGCTACTATTCTCCGCCCTCCGGGAGGAGAGCGCCAAAAAATGCAAGCAAATTTACTGTACATAGACAATTTCGATTTTGTTGGTAATGGATCTATTTAGTTACATCCATAACAGCATTGAACAATGAATTCTTAGGGTGTGTACAGATCTAGCAAATGCGCATGTCGCCACTACTGTAACTTTTTGTACACGAGAGACCACATTCATTCTCCAGATCTGTACACTTTGATCACAAGCAATAAAAATGTGGCAACATTATATTTCATTATTTTTAAAAAAGTCGGAGTATAGGCAGATGCATTCGAAACTAAAACTCACCTATCCTTATTAAGATGCCTTTGGATTCTTTGAGGCTGTGTTAGTTCTGAAGACCACAACATGACGGGTTGTTTCGTACCGCCAGCTGCTTCTAATTCTTCATCCCAAGCTTGTAAGGCTTTCTGATGGAATTCACCCCAAAGATTTATAAACCCTTCCTCATTGATGTCATATTTTTGCTGCGTCATATAGTTGGTGATTTCTTCGCTGGAATTCCAGCAGCTGAAGAATATCTGGAAGTAGGAAAATGTTTAGGTATGAATGAGATAAAATAAGACAGTAAGACCGATAATATTTGGAATTTTAGTGGGTATTTGAATACTATCAAAATAAAAACCATAATAAAGACCATGTAAAAATATGTCAAAAAGTGTTCTGAAAAATCATGTTCATTTATTAATTTAATGTTTTTATAAATTTTTAATCATAAAAAGAAACATAAAAAGTAAATGATTTTACCATGGAAAATGTGACGTCATATGTTATCATTTCATACAAATTTGTACGAGGCGGGTCGTTTTTAACATTTCTTAAAAAGAGGCTGATTTGACTTCAGTCAAATACCCTATTGGAATTAAGACAAACATTTGGAAACTTAAAGAAAGCAAATTATAGAACAAGTACATATTGGTAAAAATAATATAACACAGCTTGAAATACTTTAAATGTTAACCATTTCTCGCAGTTTCATATTTTTTTTTTGATAGTAACTACCTAGGTTGCTCAACTCCAATAGAGAATTTATAGAAGTACTAAACCACCTTTTTAAATCATATTTTTGTTGATATAATTTTAAAAAAAGCTCCGCAGATTTTAGATTAAAACAAATTTAAAAAAAGACAGTCACAAAGATACGCGAACACATACCAACTCGAAATTGAATATCACATTAATTTATTTGCATCAATAGATTTGAATAATAACACTAACCTCATCGCCTCCCATGTGTAATAGTGCCGGTTTAGGTAACAGTTCTGCGATGTCACTATACAAATCACGCAATACGCGATACATCGCAGGGTTGGCGGGGTTCAGCTGTCCACACGGAGGCTGAATACAAAGGTTACGCCAAGGATATTGGTTCACGCATACTGCTAAGTCTCCAAAACCATACTCCTGTAAAAAACAAAGGCAATTTTAAACAATTTGCGTAATAATCGGCGAAAATAGAGACGTTTTAATAGGTGTACAAATTGGGACTAAGAATATTTTAGGGATGTGCTACTCGATTTGCACAAGAAAACTTGACATATAATTTTAATAACGTATAAGCTGCGTCCCTAACTAACACAATACATGCGAATATGAGTTGTTTTCTATATCTTAATTACTAAGTACTAAACCAATTATCATGTTTGAGAAATATTTCAGAATCTTTTTTGAAACATTTCTCAAACATGATGAACATATGTGGTATATGAAGCGGCGGTAGCATAATGGCTAAGGCATCGGTCTCGCAATCGTGAGGTCGCGGGTTCGAATCCTACCCATTATACTACCGATAACCCACTCCTAACACAAGCCTTTGAGTTTAGCTGGAGGGGTTAACAAGATTGCTAGTAATGTGGGACTCAATCCCACATTGCTAGTTATCTTTAAAAAAAAAAGTTCTAACGTAGGCTTCATTTTCTGAGACAAGGGCGATAGTACCTTCGTAATCTTTGTCACCAACACCCAACAGTACAGTAGAAATAAACTTTAGGTTACGACTGTTTTTAATAAAGAATTTAGGAAGTTGAACACATTAATTATACTGTCTTAAAAGATTTACGTTAAGACATGAAGACATGAGATCACAGCAAAATTAAGTGGTCAATTTAAACATCGTCGCGACCCCGCGACTGGAAAGATAGACCTTACATTCATAAAAACCTACTTAATATAATCAATGTTTTTTCTTTATAAAATCAAAATACTGGTTTGTAAGTTCGAATAAATTACTTTCTATAGGTAACCGTGTCGTGGTTCCGATCCCAGCAACAACCGGATTTACGTCCAATATACCTATAATGTTTATATGTAATGCTCACCAGACAGGACATCCTAATATGGGGGCTGGAGTCTCGATCGTTATTATTGTGACATTATAATCTACTTATGTAGGTACGAGACGAGTGTAACATATTTATCGATAAATCTGGGTAATGTGTACCTATACAGTATTGAAAATATTAATTACGGAAAAAGTGTAAGCAGGCAATGCCGTTTTACATAAAGACGCGTTTTACCGCACTCTGTTTTGACAAGAAAAATGCAAGGCACACAACATGCACATATTTTGAGCGAGCCGCTAGTCTTTTATGTGAGAGTGAAAGAGAGAACATTATAGCAATCGCTGCCGTCGCCGCGTGCCAATTGTTGATCTAAACGATTTTTTTAGTCAATTTTTGGCAGTGTCACAGTATTATTTCATTTTTTTTTGTTTTTTAAAAGACGACTCCCGCAGTAAGGTACTGTATTAAGTACAACATACATCCAAGTCATGGACACAAAGAACACTTGACTCGGAACAACAATTTGTGGATCACACAAAGTGGTCTCTCGTGTGGGAATCGAACCCACGACAGTCGAACACACTCACACGGCACCACAGAGGCAGTTAGTATTGTACACTTTAACTGCACAAAACTTAGTCATAAGAATTAGCAAGTATTTCATTTATTTTTATTTATAATGCTATGTTTACACGCTTGCCGAGGCTTGGCAGACGTCTACAAGCTCCAGGTCTTTACAAATGCTTTCGAATGCGTTAGTGTGTTCCGTACTGGCAAGCATGGCAGACGTGGACATTATGTCGGCGATTGTGTTAGGTTTGACATATTTTTATAGGCTAGAGTTCCGACGTTTGACTAACTACTTTTTTTCTTTTTTTTTCTTTTTAAAAACTACTCATGATCGAAAGTTGTAGTTGTCGTTGTCGAGACGCGGAAAGAATAAGTTGAGGAAAAATTAAATGCCTATTTCTGCTGAGTTTGAATGTGTAATGAAATGAATGATTGATCGTTTTCAAAACTTATCTGTACTTACCTACTAACAAGAGAAAACCTAATTTTACCTACCTTTCAATATTATTTGGAAATTTTAGGAAAGTGTAATTTTCAATTTTGTGTTGCATTCAAACATCCAAACAGTAATAAAAACGAATGACGTTGATATCTTAAAATAGTTTATTTGTTTTAAAAAATAATTGAACCAGATGTTAAAAGATGGTAGTAAAAAAAAACCATGCCATCTTACTACAACTACTATAATTGGATAAACAGATGTTGAAACAATGGGTAAAGACGATGATGTTCATTGATTTATGTAACAGATTGAAAAATGGGACCATAAACTATTAATAGATATAATTGTGATATAAAATTACGAAACTAAGAAAGATAATTGTAACTATACCACTAGGAACAGCATGCTATTTTTTTTTAGTGACATTCTTAAAATTAATTCTTTAATCACACTGCATATTTTTTAATAACATTTTTTAATAACTCCTTTTCCTATTAATGACTAGACTTAGCAATAACTATAACAAACAGTGTAAATGTTAAATAATGTATTACCTTTCCCCACTGCCATCCATTACCAGCGTGCGCGGGCGAATCGATCTCGATGACCACACGGATGCCTCTCGCCTGCGCATATTTTATAAATTCTCTCACTTCTTCTACAGTGTATATTTCCTCTGCAGAATATGCTCCGTATCTGTAAATTGTACATTTATCTATTAACAACCGTATATTCAAAGGATACTTAAATTTGAGTCGTGCTCAAAAGCATTTCTATCGCCGCTATTCACTTTTGAAAGACAGTGACAGCATGAGAGTTGTCGGCGGCGGGCAGCGTCTCAAAACAAAGTGACACACTTTGTTTTATTGAACCTCATTTTGGGCAACCTATTTTCTTTAGCTGGTGCAATGAAGAAATATATTACGAATACAAGAAAAAAACTCCCACAAGGCTATCTTGGTTTTCGAAAAAATGCGATTTAAAGTCTAAATCCTGGAATACTAAGGTGACCAGTTTCTTTAATGTTTCTTCAACATCAAGCATAATTCATGATTTTTTTATTTTAATTAAAATGCTTTAACATAAGGTTAAATTATGAACTACGTCTGATCATTTTATTAATCAACCAAACAGATTCTACTGGGTTGTCAATTAGAAGATGCCATAATCCATGAAATACTTCTTATCACGACAACTAACCACCAAGCGATCAAAAAAAATACAAATATTCTTACTTTGTAAACTGTGGCACACTACTCGATTCCAGAGGAAAACTGTGCGTATCAGTAACGTGCCAATGGAAGACGTTCATCTTATTAGCAGCCATGCCATCGACAGTTCTCTTCACATCCTGCATCGGGATGAAGTGTCTACTTGTATCTAACAACAGTCCTCTGTGTTTGAACACCGGACGGTCACGGATCTTGGCACCGACGACTAAATGAAGAGCACATTTCTTCTCGTCCGAGTAATATGGCCTATCTGAGGCAACCAGTTGTGTAAAGGTTTCTAACGCGTGGCGGGCTCCGTAAACTGTTTCTGCTCCTACATAAACTGATATCTGCTCTTCTGCAAGAAAGAAATGTGGATTGAAACAAAGCGTCTCCACTCATGAAACATCTTAGAACTGTCGATTATCTTCCTTTTTATTTTTTTTTATGATTTCAAATTAAACATTGATATACCTGAAGTCAGGCCTTACAGTATGCAATCCAGCTGAGTCCCATATTATGCTAATTTTATTGACACTCATATAAATCTACAGCACTCCCAAGATTGTGACAAGGTCCTGGCTATTTTAGCATTGCCGTGAAATACAAAAATTAATAACTCATTATTGGTCTTTGTTCCTGTTCTATAATCATATCCTGTTTTATTGTTATGCTCTTTTAATATTAGTATGATGGTATTTTTTTCATAATACTATTATCTATACTAATATTATAAAGCGGAAGAGTTTGTTTGTTTGTTTGTTAGGACTACTGGTCCGATTTGAAAACTTCTTTTTTTGTTGGATAGCCCATTTATCGAGGAAGGCTATAGGTTATATAACATCGCGCTACGACTAATAGGAGCGGAGCAGCGACGAGAAATGTTGCAAAAACGGGGAAAATTTACGCATACGAAGTTGCGACAGAAGAGAGTCAACACAAACCTTTAGTCTGCACATCAAGCATGTACTGCTCATTGGTCTCCCAAGTGAGTGTTGTATCTGAGGATTTGACGTTGATGAATACCACGACAGGAGTCTCTACTTCTTCTGTGACTTTACCGTCGCATTCTGCCAGAAGATTTGGACCGACGAGTTTTGTCATTTCTACCATCAGCTCACGAGCTTCAACTGGGACCTTTTCTATGTCGAATCTATGGACAATAATTACAATGGAAGAATAATGCCAGTGTTCTTTATAAGTTGTATAGTCTATACTTAATAAAATTATCAAGAGGTAAAGTTTGAGAGTTTGTGAGGTGGTTGGGGTAATCTCTGTATCTACTGAACCGTTTTTGAAAATTCTTTTACCAAAAAACAAACACGTTATTTGTGAGTGTCATAGGCCCAACGAAGTGAGCAAGGGTTAGCTAGTTATATGAGTAGGTAAAACTTGCGGTTATAGTTTTTCCTTAAATACCTATTCGAAAGATTTAATTTCTATCAGAGGTCATTTGATTACAAATAGGTTATTATTATGTTCTTATCCAAGCGAAAAGGTAACCGTGTTGAGACACACAATTAATTTAGAATATAGAAATGAATTTAAACGAAGTACCTACCTATTGTTTTTTTAATATAATACTTAGTTGAACTTGAACTTATTTTGGAAGGGAAAAAGTGCCCGACTAAAATGGTCTCAACAGCTACTTCTTACCTAACGTCAAAAATATAGGTATACGATAAGTAATAAATTCAAAGGAGCAACAGTATTTTTTATTTCGTATCTAAAGGCGATATTCACATGTGCATACAAGATGCTTGCATTGGAAATATGTTCATACCATCAAGAACAAAACACTATTGATTTCAATCTTTTGTACAAGTTCGAATACCTCGTATAAGTTGTAACTTGTATACAAGTTGTATGCAATTTTCAACCAGTAGTTATACAAGTAACTTGCATAATGGAACAGCGCCTTTATGGCAATATTTAGAATATTTTTGAAATTGAAATGCATTTGAAATCACCCCTGTACTACCTACGTATCACTTGAAAAGAAGACAACAAACAGGTAAGTATTTACGATGTTTATAGATTATTGATAGAATGCGAATGTTGATTGGATGGAACCAAATATTGATTTCTATTTCTGTAAACTTACTCGTCTTCAGATGTGTTTCAAGTGTTTGAGGGTTGTATTAGAAACATTTTGTAGGTACAAGATTAGAGAAGAGTAATATTATTCAGTAAGTTGTGATGTCTCTACAGGTTGATGGAAAAGTATGATGGAGCAATTTGTTCCAAATCACGAGAAAGATATTTTAAGTTTAATAAAATCAACACACCTTAGGCAGAAAGATGTGGGCAAATTTCTTTAATGGAATATTGTCCATTAAAGAAATTTGCCCTCACCTTTCTGGCATAAAGAACGGCAACAATACTTTATCCATATCTTTTCCTATTTATTTAATATCTTTAAACGAGCAATTCTTGCATCAATATATATTCACGTACCCAATTTTGTTCGAAATATGTAATTTTTCAAGATTTTTTATCAACATTGTTGGTATAAATAAGGCCTCTTGACAATCAAAACAATCTTTTTGATGCAAATAAAATGATAACATGTCAACACATTAACGGATAGGACGGGCATTAAATATACACTCTGTAGACGCAAATTATGATATAATAACCCGCATAATAAAACAGCACTAGGTAGCTATACGGTTTACCTGGCGGAGGAGTAATGTGCCGTGCCATAAGTTGGCGATCACGACTGTCAAATAAATGATCTGAAGATCGTAGGTCGAGGCACCGTTAGTATTCACGGATAGGACGTTCACCCACAAGACAGTGTACCATCCTACTTCACATCTGCATTTGCCTTATTATTCAATCGTGGTTCACTGACCTGTTTATGATACTTAAGTTATAAAGGCAGATTAGATATTCATCGTGACTCATGCATGATTATGGTCAAATACTCATAAACTGGTAATGTTCGATTTCGTTTCGAAAAAATAGTTCGGAAAATTTGTGAAAAATATAGGAATTGAAAACATAGGAAACAAGACGCTTTCTACATTGCAGTTTTTAATTTTATTTGTGTTGTTGTTTTGTGTTTTTTTTATTTAGGCACCAACCTCCCTAGCTAAAATAATCTCATATTTTTTTTCATACATTATATATTATATTATATAATACATACCTAATTGATATTACAGATCAGCCTGATCTTTTAGTCTGTTCAAATTTGACATGTCCATAATGTAGGAACAAGATCTCTAAACGAGGTATTTCTGAGGGAATTTAGAGACACATTGATGGAACTTAAAAATTGCTGTTTGATATTTTGTTTTTAATTTTAAAGTAGGTAGTGTCACTTTCACAATTAAGTCGAATCTAACGACACCTCTCAAGTTAAAATCTATCAAGCCGTTTAGGCTCTAGGGCGTGCCAAAGAAATATACATACATACACTCGAAAGACATAACCCTACTTCTTGCGCATACGGGTAAAAACGGTCATAATGCAAATGAAATTGGCGATTTTACTTTGACCACGCTTTGACCTTGCCCATGTATTATGTCGTTTGCTTAAAGTTCATCTCAGTGATGTATAAATGTAACCTTGACAATAACCAAAACTGGTCATTTGGTGCCACCACAAAAAACTGAGAGTACAGACGGAAAGCATTATGTTCTTCGCTCGAGCAACGTTCACATAGACGTCGTTACGGACATGAAATCTCGGAACACCTTCGAAACAACGTGGTCCGAGAGTCCCCGAGTCAATGTCTATGTGAGCGTTGCTCGAACATATTTGTTTTTCTCTCGATGTAGAATGGGCACAAGTGGCGCAGCGTTCAAGGAGTTTGACCGATCATATGACGGGTCATGACCTTATATATCACTTTATAGTAGGTACTACATATCCTTACGTAACATGTTGACTATGTTTGTTGAATTGCTATGTTTATATTTGTGTATTATTATGTACATCTTAAGATAATTGTTCCATCATAATTTATCGTTAGGTATATAAGAATTCTAATCATCAAAAAAATATTAAAAGTTCCTACCTACCTACTTCATTTGAAATTTAAAAAATAGGAGTATACGGTAACGTTTGGAGGGTTTTAAAAAACTGGTTTTAATTAGACGAGCGAGAAGTCGAGTAGGTACTTACATACCTAAGTATAGAGCTACAATGTATTACCTACCTACCCTACAATCTAACTATTCAAACGATAATCCTTAATAGATATCTATAATGTGCAAAGCAGTCGTGTAATCTCGTTTAACCTTCACAAAACTTGTATAGATACTACGAGTATTTATATCTACCAGCATTAAATGACAAACGTGGGAACTTGACAGTCCATTGTTAAGTAGGTAACATTGACGGGCGGCGTATCTATAGGTTATAAAATGACTACAACGAATAGCTAAGGAAAACACGGTACGGTACGGTACATATTATAAAAACAGCAAAATATAATAATGATATCAATATTTAAAACAAAATTGCTACTGATTACAGTGTGATCAATTATACAAACAGTTAAATCTGTTTTTGTGAGGCCCGATTTGTTACATCAACTACAAAACATATTTGTTAAACGTTTATGATAACATTGGTTAATCAAGTTCTTCTTTATCATATCCTGCTGCAGCAGCCGCGACTAGATAATTATGTTGTTTTAACATAACTATCGTGTAATGCACTAGCAGATTAATAATAATATATTTATTTCTATATAGATTGAAGCGAGAGGCCCATCTATACTAATATTATAAAGCTGAAGAGTTTGTTTGAACGCGGCAATCTCGGGTACTACTGGTCCGTATTGAAAAATTGTTTTTATTGGGTAGCCTATTTATCGAGGGAGGTTATAGGCTATATAACATCACGCTACGACCAATAGGACCGGAGCAGTAATGAGAAATGTTGCAAAAACGGGGAAAATTTACGCAAACGAAGTTGCGCAGGTTAGCTAGTAACTTATGATAACATAGGTACCTACCAAATCTTTATTTTGCAGAGACACGAGTGTCAAACGTGCTGTATCAGTACCTACCTAATAAGAATTATGACTACAACGAAAATAAATTATATTTAGGTACCTACTAATCAGGCAATAGCTCTGAAGAAATATGTTATCCCGCAATATACGTCTTTATAATTTATAGTCTTCAAAACAAAAATACTGAAAGTAGATGATTCGGCGGCTCTCAATTTTGATGTCATTTAATAAATTGAGTATTCTATACGAAGTACAGAATGTATAATTTTGACTTAAAAAGACATTGATTTGAGTTGACAGTCATCTAGCCTATGTATGACACTTGCTACAGCGCTCTTCAACCAAAACACTAATGTGGGGTCCCACTAGTGTAATGCGACAATAAAAAAACATTATGCACTTTGAAGTACAGTAAGAATGTAGTTAAGTACCTACTATCTTCTTAATAGTTAGATAGAACTATGCGTTTCAAATGAGTTGATAACTTTCATGATGACATTTCGATTCGCAATACGACTGCAACTTCATTGTATGACGTAAGGTCAGCAATAAAATTATTCGTAAAAAGGTGTCATTAGTATTACACAGAAGTACGTACCTACTCTAATGAACTATACGTAAGCACTGTATTTTACCATTTATTATATACATATGTTTTAGTTAAAAAAATATCACGAAAGACCACAACAGTGTAGAAAATTCTTATACTTTGCCTATTTACTTATTTCTGTTTGGTGTTTATTAAATATTAAAGAATATTAATAATATTATATTAAAGAAAAATAGGTACATAGTTCAAAGAAAATAAATATTACGCCCGTTCCATTACCATACATAGAAGTAATTTACCCGACTTAGGAGTTGTTGTTGCTAGCGGTACAATTATGACAACAAAGTGAAGTTTTCGCGATCGTGATTATATTCTTATTTGAAACCCGTAGTAGGTAACTAAATGTCAGGAATCCGTGGCGACTGAGTAGAGCACCCTTAAGGTTCATTTCCGTGCACCGCGGCCGATCGCGAGTCGCGCGCGGCTTACGACAAGCGACTAACGCGCGCGGCCAATGCGACAATACTCAGAGTTTAAGAATGTATGGTGCCGTTTCCGAGGTAAGCAACAGACGCGCGCGGCCGACGACTGTCGTAAGCTGCGCGCGCACTGTGAATATTGTCGCATCGGCCGCGCGCGACAGACGCTTGTCGTAAGCCGCTCGCGGCTCGCGATCGGCCGCGATGTACGGAAATGAACCTTTAGACAGAGTGACATAAACGCTAACCGAATAGAACGCAAATCATCTCGATCTGCTCCCTGAGAACTTAAGCATCCCTGACCAGAGAACTTAAGCAAGCAGGAGGTTGAAGTATGAAGCCCTAAGCCGACGTGGCTACTGGATATGCTGCTGCTAGCTGCTAGCCATTAAGCACCTAAGATATAACGCAATACGGAAGTGATGAAGAAGGTTTTTTTAAGTATGAAGGCTACGGTGATGCGGAACGAAAATTGACAGCGTATATTCAGTCTGGTAGGTCTTTATTCTCCATAGCATCCTATGGAGAATTTTTGTGTTTTTGTGTTTAAATATCCATGATTAAATACGAAGTGACGATTACGAATAATCACATATAGTATCTAGATAATTTTCAACAAAGTGTTTAAATTCACAAAGGTTGCTTATTATTTGCTACCTACGGTTTCCAAAGCGCATATGATCCAAGATTTACATCCCACGACTTACTTATCCAATCAAAACTAGAATCAACCAATCTGAGTTGAAATATCAACACTGGACCTATTAAACTTTAGATAGTTATCGTAAAACGTGCCTCATATTCAAAACAATGTAACTGTTAAGAGTCTTTACGCACTGCTTCCGAAGCTGTGACCAGAGAACACAGACATCGTTCACAGCTCAAAATAAAGTGGTTCGATATTCCGTGTCCGTGAACTATGTCTGTTGGTCGAGCGTGTTTTATGAAACTCACTTTCTGAACGTCCTATCGACTGATTTGCATCCGTTAAAAGGCATCTTGGAATTAGAACATTTATTAATAGGAACATTATGTGACGATGTTATTTAACTAATTTAAATTTAGAAATCTCAGGATTTAAACATATTTTCCGTAAAACATCCAATAAGGATTTGCCGCAATGCTCAGATTGAGATCAGACGCAATAATTAAGATTCACGGATGACATTCGGATGCGTTATGGGCTTATGGGTTAACTTTCTAATTGTCACTGTCACTTTAAGGTAGGTAGCCCAGGATCATTTTGGGGGAGGTGTGAGTGGAACACAGGTGCAATTGACTAAACACCGGCCCAATGTATACCTACTATGTACCTACCTTTTTGAAATTTCAGGGGTGCCAACCCCCAAATACGCCTATGTACCTAGTAGAGACAGAAACACTTTTGATCACGATTTAAATTATCGTTTAAATATTTGGCGGTTAGTCCAAACGATAATGATAAATGTAAAAGTAACTGTTTGTCCTGTGTCTGATACGTTTTCACGCTTAAACCGCCGACGCCGAACCGAAATTTAATTTAAAGATAGTTTAAGTCCCGGGATAGAACATAAGATAATTTGTATCGCAATAACGGGCATACACGCGAGCAAAGCCACGAAAGCTAGATTATCAGAGTGTTTGTGGTGTATTATTGAAATGGTATCAGGTACGTTGACGTTGTGACGTGTTGCGCGCGAGTTGGTGACGCAACAAGATCTCACTCAGTTTAAAAATAGATAGACACGAGCGAGACACCTGCGTTTCTGTGTCCACGATTCTGCCACAAAATACTGAGAGTACAGAAGTTTAACTTCATAGGCATCTCGCTCGAGCAACACACACGTATACATTTTCCACGGAGACGGAATTACAGATCACTTTAGCCCATATTGTCCGGTAGGTGTTCAAGGACGTAGCTAGACTAGAGAAATTTAAACAAGGTACTTAATTTAAAGGCTTAAATTTTACTGGTCGTTCGCTCCTGCATTCGGGGTGCGGGAGATTTAAGTAATATCATGCCATACCGACGACTTAAAGAAGGTCGCTGTGATGAATTAGATGCTAAAGGCGAAAGACCAGGTGCTGTGGTGGAAATTAGGAGAGGGCTGTGTTCAGCAGTGGACCGATACAGGTTAATTGATTGGGAAGATAACGGCCTATGAAAGTGCTCCATCGGGATCCAAATGCAGCATGCAGGGTGCGGGGATTCAGGTTGTTAAAGCTATCGAGACAACTACTGCTTATGGAAAGAAAGAAAATTAAGCAACCCGCTTGCCGGCTTTATCGACTAGTGAAAACGGTGACCGTATGCGAGCCCTATGGCATATTTTAAATTAATCCTCACCCCTGTGGAAATGTGCCTAAGTATATAATGAAGTAAGTACCCTAAATTACTTTAAGTACCTTAAATTACTAATGTCCTGCCTTAAACTGAGTCCGCTTTGTCCGGTAGGCGTTCAGGGATGTAGCTAGACGTCCCTGAACGCCTACCGGACAAAGCGGGCTAAAATGGTTAGGGTGCTACATTTGACTTAACCGGGCAATAAGTCTTTCGCATGACGGGGGGAGAGTGCATTTGATTTAACTCTAGAACAGGGGAGGCTCTAGTGTCAAAATTTCCAAAAAAAGGTGTTTCAGTCGTGTCTGGAGGGGGGGAGCCTATTGCACCCTTAAAACCGCGCCTAATTCCGTGTCCGTGATAAATGTCTATAAATTGACCTTCTGCACTCTCAGCATTATGTGAATCTGAACAACAACATAGTTTATTTGAGTAGGCAGACTCTCAAATGAGTTGTTTTGTAACGTTGACGATAAAATGTTTCAGTTGTGAAATATTCTTTTTCAGAACTGTTTCTGATAGTAAAGTAGGTACTTAACTGTTTTTAAACTGAAATTAGTCCACTCGTAAATATAAGTGACAATCGATGTGATGAGGAAAAAAAGGTAGATTAAATGCTGCATATTAGAATTAGATCGTGGTCACAAGTAGACTTGTCCAGTCGACCAGTGACCACGATAAAAACAATTTCATCGAAACGTCGGGTAAATAAAAGGTTCGTACCTTTAAATATTTCGTGCAATTAAGTCCCTATAATATTCTAATATGAGTAAAAAACGCGAAAGTTTAAAAACACATTATACAGAAATGATACGGCCATTTATAGGAGGTAGGTGTTATAGGGACAGTCTTTTTTTTTGTATTGCCAATATTATCAACAGGCCACCGTATCAAAATTTGTTACCGGACTAGGTGCCCGAAAGTCCAAACAGCCTAAGGACTAATGTGAATCACTCACACAAATTTGCGAATGTTTGTGGCATATGCGGGGAGGGAGCTTGGAAGCTCATTGCTAGGCTGTTATATATTAGCCTAAATTGTAAATTTTAACTTAAAGTTCAATTGCAAGAACTGTCAACCTACAGATTTCGAACGCACACAAAGATAAAGAGATCAAGATACCATAAATATCGCTCACAGACACAGACCACCTTTCAAAATTAAATGGTCTGAGCTGGTCTGAAAGTCATATGGGCGTTGCTTGAGTGCATTTGTACAAAGCCTTCCTGTCGCTTCCACTCAGAACACTGCAATACATTTAGCTCTAAACTAAATATGTGGGTCATTCATCAATAACAATAGCTGCAAAAAATCTAACACACAGCGATAGTAGTTCTTGCACAACTTCCTCGCATTCTATAAAATTGATTAGGTAGGTAATTACCTAAACGTTTTTCTTCGGAAGCAGGATGGTAATAAACGGACTATGAAACCTATGAATGTTTTTTTTTGGGCTCAACGGTTCGTTACGTCACAATACCCGAGAATAGACTCGCTTTCTTTCCTCGAACTCATTCATCTGAGACATAACTTTTTATGCCAGCCACTTATATTTTTTATCTTCATAAAAATACGCGCGTCATATTAATTTATTACTATAGATAAAACACTAGCGTCGTCGTCGCAAACAATTGTTAGGAAGTTGAAATTGTTTCCAAGATTTTAATTTGTTCTAAAAGACGTTAACAGATATCAAATAAAGCTATGAAAACAGTAATTGCCTGCATTTAAACTAAATTTACGCCATCCGGTCCCGGTACTTAACAGTCTGCCAGATGACAAGTCATTTATTTTACTTTGACATTGTTAAGAAATATGTCAATTGAAAAATTTATAAGGCATAGCTCTTTATTAATGTAACATACCCTATTCATAATAAACAAGCAGACGTTTCAACGGCATTTTAACTAGCGAATGTTTTGTCTTCTTCTTTCCTATTTTGAAAATGGATTAATATAAAAAACAAAGAATAAATATTCGCTAGTTAAAATGCTGTTGAAACTTGGGCTAATTTATTATAGACTAGCTGTGCCCGCGACTTCGTTCGCGTGGAAGTTGGGTTTATATTAAGGTAGTTTATATTACAATTCAACTTCTGTGTAAAACATATTGTAAACATGCTCCACAATGCTCTGTGGCATCTATGGATATTTGGGCCTAGCTTTAATCAGGGCCCAACGTATGGCAGGGCAAGCCAAGCAAATGCCCAGTGCAGCAAAATGAAGGGCGACAAAGTTTATGGCGCCAGACGGTTAGAAGACAAATTATTAAAATTCCCACGACCACACCTCGACAAAAAAGTGATTTGCATCACATCAAATACTATTAATATTGAAAAATTCCCCCACCACGCGAGTACTGGGGCGGTTTCGAGTTAAATGAAGCTCGAAACCGCCCAATTACTCGTGCGAAATTTTGAGTTAAGGAGCTTCGATTCTGACTCCGATAGGTCGAAAATTCCGATTGATTTTAAACCTCCGACTCCAACTTCGGCTCCGACACTTTTAAATCGGACCTTTTAATCGAATAAATTATCTTGAAGGAGCGGCTAGGTACCTCCTAGCCGCTCCTTCAAGATAATTTATACATAGGTAATAAAGGTATGATGGAAAAAACTCTCACAGATTCCCTATGATCGCAGGTTATGTCCTGCCCGAGCGATCTTTTCCGAGTCTAAAGTACACCTACTTTGTGTCCGTGTTTGTACCGCGGGAATGCAATGTTTTAAAACTATTTTGCGGGGGCAAAATAGTTTTAAAACATTGCATTCCCGCGGTACTGTGATGCGTGTTTAAACAAACAAACAACATTCAAACGTTTCTAAAAGATATACTCAGATATCTTTTTTTGTGTTAAAATACTATTTCTAAACTTATTTCAATATTTTTTTTCACTCACTTTAGAAGATTAAAATATTATTTTATAATGTCTACATTGGTAAATTTAAAAATAGGTGTGTCAACCTGTCGCAAATTAAGATCATCATATATTCATATCCCTCTACGTAAGAATTTCAGTTTTTTTTTTAAATCAATTTTCCTGATTCTTTTTAATTTGTATTTAAACGCCATCTATTTTCAAAACTGGATAAGTTTATTTTTATACTTGATGATTTTATATTAAACTATCATGCATATTAAACGTAGGTAAGCAAGGTATTTAACCTTAAATTATTCACGCGATCAAGACCCGTAATACATATATTTTCATAATGTGTACAAATCGCGAAAGTTTATTAACATTTGTAGGTAAGCAATTTTGGCACTCAGAAGAAATCGAATCACAGATGGCGCCACGTGTTTTATTTTGATGTAACGCGGACTTAATCTTTCATTTTTTTTAAGCAATTAACATTTATAAATTCTAGAAAATATCAAGTAATTACTGTTTATTTGTAATGTACCTAATATTGTTTTTCATTTCTACATTTATAACATAATCACTATTCATGCAAAACAATGATAAAGGTGCCTATTGGAAGTGATTATTAATATGAAAATTTGTTAAACAAAGTAAACATGTTAAAGTCGAAAATAAAAGCTTGTATAAATAAGTATACATTTAGAAAAATACTTAAAAAAAAGAATAAAAAAATTTTTAACACAACACAAAAAGAGACTCGCAATTAGGGAGTCGATCCTTCGACCTCGCTCGTTTAATATCGCTACTTGTGCCAATAGACCACCTCAGCTGATGCAAACATGGTTAAAATAGCTGATCTTAAGAAAATTGAAAATGTTGTATTTAGCTCCTAATAGTTTTAGCGTGAAGTTATTGTTTCCATGGGTTACAATTGTAAATAATGTCTTATTGTGGAAAAAATTGTGAAAAACAATAATGGTTCGACAAAACATACGTTGCTGCTCACTCCCCATAGACGATAGCATAATGATTTGTAGTGCAAGTAATGACCTATAGTATTTACAATAAAACTGCAAATTTTCATGAAGATCCGTCAAGTAGTTATTGTTTTATAACGATAAATAGCTACAGACATTATCCGTCATTGCTTAGCTCCTATGGGAAATAGCGTGATAAATTATAGCCTTTAAGTTAATCCAGACTACACATACAAAATTTCAACCGAATCTGTCCAATAGTTATTGCGTGATGCGTGTTCAAACAAACAGACAGACAGACAGACAGACAGACATTTCTAAAAATGTAGGAATGTGTTTAAATACTCTTTTTGAACATTTCCCAATATTTTTTTTACTATGTTCGGCCATGTACAGACACGTGAAATTTACAATTTTATTATATGTATAGATATAGATAGATAGCATGATTCAGTATTCACGCGCGATGGCTTATTATTAGCGTATTTCATGTATAACTTTGGTGTTTCTATACCGATTTCTATTAGTATTTTTTATGGAATAGTTAATTATGTTAATTTTTTTAATTAGGGATGACTGAGAGTGTTATAAACGTAAGAGTAGACAAATATAATCAGAAAGCTTCGAACTACTAAGCTATCGGGAGTTACACGTGATATTGTGAGTCAACCATAAAAGATAGACATAATATATGCTGTCGTGGGATATTTTTTATATAATTTTAAGGAGAACATTTCCGTTATACATGATTTCTGTGTAGCTTTAACCATTACGGTTGCACACGCGACGAAAGCTTAAAAAATGGAGTAACTTCTCCCGTTTTTCTTCACTGCTCTGCTCCTATTGATTGTAGCGTGATGAAAAGTATACTATAACCTACTCAGGAGTATGAAAAATAATTGTACCAAGTTTCGTTAAAATCCGTCGAGTAGTTTTTGTTTCTATAACGGTTATACAGACAGACAGACAAAAATTTTACTGATTGCATATTTGGCATCAGTATCGATCCCTAATCACCCCCTGATAGTTATTTTGGAAATATATTTAATGTACAGAATTGACCTCTCTACAGATTTATTATAAGTATAGATAAGGGGACTACATAGTACATACATTTACCCCCGAATACCTGCCGCTACTAGGTAGGTATTCACCTTTAAACCAGTGAGAGTTATCGGCGTCTCAAAATGAATTGACATGAATATTGGGCTCTAGACTAAGTTCAATTAAAAATATTAGGTACTAATGCTCCTATTTATATATTAGCAAAAATTCATTCATCGATTGACACAATAGGTACGAAATCACTTGGCCTAAGAAACAGAAATTACAATAAGGTACAGTAACATCCTTTTTAGGGTACCGTACCCAAAGGGTAAAACGGGACCGTATCACTAAGACTTCGCTGTGCCACTGTCGGTCTTTGAATGTCCATGAACCGGGACAGTAGAAATTTTCACAAATTATGTATTTCTGTTGCCGCTATAACAACAAATACTAAAAGCAGAATAAAACAAATATTTAAGGGGTCTTCCATACATGGTGATTTTTTTTGCTCGTTTTCGCTCGGTATGATAACGGCAACAGGTAGACGCTTGAAATATTTACCGAATATTGTGTTATATTATTCACTTAAATAAATAATATAATTTAAATAAAATTAATAATTAAGTAATTAATATTTTTTCCCATACAACAGACAACGACATGTTTTTTTCTATTTTTATAGATAATGGTACGGAATCCTTCGTGCACGAGTCCGACTCGCACTTGGCCGGTTTTTTTAATTCCATCCCCAAAAGGAACAAAAAGGGATCAGCTAGTTAGGTTAAAGCCCAAGCAGCTAATAAACTGAATAAGCAATGCTTTCGCAATCAAACAATGTAATTTTATATTTTTATCACGTCGATATTTTACTGTTCTTTCCTTAAAAGTGTATCAAACATCCAATCTTAGAAACAAAAATCAAAGCTCAATTTTGTTTTTTATAATCCCAGCTGTCCAGCTTGTATGGTTTGTTGCCCACACAACGTCAGATTATTGAATGATAGAACTGATTAAAAGATTGAATTGTTATTTATTGATTGATATAATAGTGAGTACAAGTAAACAGTATGAATGATGTATCTGCCTTATATTCAGTACAGTTCATACTGTTTGATGAACCGGGCGAAGCAGATATAATGCTGACAAAGCTTTGAACGAATTCTGTACATTGCTTGCACTGTACAAGGTATTCTACTTAATATAGAGTTTGCGTAATCTTCGAAGACCTTGCAATAGGCCAAAGGTCAATAAACTTATCAGACTACCATGATACCCCACCTGAATTTTAAACCGAACAGTGTCGATTTTGCAACTAGCAAAAAATAAGAACCGATCATAAATTTATTCTACTTTAAAACACGTTTTAGTCCACATGTTCACGTAAGAAGACTTTACTCTACCAATTTTATTTTTATTAGTAATTTAATAAAAAAATAATACTTAAACCAATCTCAAACTTTTTCGCCGATGGAATTCATTTAGGCTATCATATTTTTGACGAAGCCTTAATATAAATCAACGCCTAGTTTAGTATGTATGTATTCTTTGAATAATCATGTTATATAGTTACATGACATTTTCGGTTATTACGAGGTATGAAATAATTGTTCCGCATCCAGCCTATTTTGGTAGGTAATAATAATAAAAAAATATTTATTTCCAGTAGCTGTACTTAATCTAATTACAAAATTGTTTGGAGCTCTCCTTTTAGGCTTGTATAATGCCTGTGTTAGGAAGCTGCCGCTTTTCCAAATACAGTATAGTAGTAGTTTAACTTTTTAAGAAGAATAAAAAATAAACATATTATTAAAAAAGTTTGTAAGTGCCCTCATTTTGTGCGAGTGTGTGTGAGCACGTGTGAGTGGATGTGTGTGTGTGTGTTGTAGGTAGGTATTAGAAATGTATATTCCAAATGTTAGAGATTTTACTACACTGTGCATTTAATACGCCATACACCACAGAGTCTCACAATAATATAAATATAGATATCAAATATCTACTTCACCGCTTGAACTTAAGCCATTCAAAATGAATATGAATTCGATATACAAACAAAAGATTAGATTCAAATTCATAAAGTATAGCGACTATTCATAAGCAGTGGAACTGAATTTCAACCGTTCAGTTTATAAATAAACCAGTAGGTAGGTAAGTACTTCATAATGCAAATCAAGCTTATTCCTATAGCTTTACGCAATACAGAGTGTATAAAACGCCATGCAACAGTTTCAATAATAAACACCTGTACTTTCCAGCTCATAGAATGTTTAGTAGGTCATGCATATAAAATTTCTTCATGTACGAGTATATTGCTTTGTTTGATCGCCCATAACAACAATATTATGCAGATTATGAAAGTAAAGAATATCGTTGGACGCGTTTGAACAATGAATTGTTAAACTTTTTTGCACTTTTTGATTTACATTAGTTCCACAATTAATTTATCATTTGCCCAGGCGAATACATACATAACATAACATATCAACCCATAAGATGGCCCACTGCTGGGCACGGGTCTCCCCAGTAGAACCTACTAGTATGTAGATCCTGGGGGTAATTGCCATAATCGCCACGCTTGGCGAGCGGGTTGGCGATCGCAGTAAGGCTTTAAGTACGCAGAGGGCGCTGCTGCCCGTCCTCCGGGGTGAAATCCCTTAGTCGCCTTGACGACACCCACGGGTAGAGATGGGGTGGTACTATTCTTAAGCCGGCACCACACGGCATACACAAGTGAGTATCGTTTGAATATTAAACTAGGTACAAAAAAGGGGTAAATTACCTAAAATATAATATTTAGAACGAACGACCAATCGATTTTGGCGCTCGTACCATCAGCAACAAAAGCTGACGTGGCTAGCTAGTTTTTTTTATATGAACCCAGCACACAAATCGACAATGATACACTCACCAGTCTTCAGATGGTTTTCTAACCGATTTCTGGGACGGCGGTCAATCTCATTAGAGCAGGAGTGTATGCGCAGACACAAGTGCACTCTCTATTCTCTCACTCTCATAGTTCGATGGGACGGAAACCGGACACGAACAACACGAACCGACAGTGGTAACGTTGCTTAACCTCACAGATATCTCGATCAGGAGACCTACTCTAATTAAAAGAAAACGAAGTTTCGATAAAAAATGAGGTGGTAATAGCCAGCCAGCCAGCAATATCTATTTAAACCACTCCAGAAAATCGTCCCCATAAACTTAACAAATTTAAGTAAACGAAAATTCATGAATTTCATTTTAAAGAGAGAGAGTAGGCCTACTGATCTTCTTGGTCGCCACTGAGTAAGAGAACCCTCATCTTATCAATCAATACCTACATGTAAAAAAAAAAGTAAAATTGTGAATAGCAGAGCATTTTAAGAGGTAACTTACTAACTACTAACTATTCCCTGATAAATTTAAAATAATTTATATTAATAGAGTCCATATTATCTACCCAATACTTGTCATTTTTTTACGCTTTTAAAAGTTAAATTTGTTAAGCGAATAATGTCGTCAACATTTTTCAAGGCAACGCGGACGTATGTTACCCATGTGCAGATATTAATTGAATGGTAGGTACTTAGTTTATGCCATGAATACATAAACATCTGACAACTTATAAAAATATAATTATAATAAGTGCCTAATCCCTTTAAAAGCAAGGGGAGAGGTGTGATTTTTAAATGCCTTGTCTTTTTGCGAAAACCTAAAAAATGCTGCCTACTTATTTAGGCGCTTTGTACCCGACTGCGCATGTTTGAATGTAATTTTTTTTGGGACGCTTTCTAAATTTTATTTGGCTTGATGGATTTTAGAAGAGATAGGTATAGTTAGATTGGTCTCAGTTATGAAAGTGTCACTGGGTACATAGAAAATAGGAAAACATAGCGGATTTTTGGCGCCAAAATATTTCAGTAAATAATTTTAAGTACAGTTGGATCAACGTAACTAGGCCGGACTAAAGTAGGCGACAAGTGGTTACGCAGATGCATTTTTTGGAAGTAAATGGTGACAGGAAGCGGGGGGCGGGGGCGGTAACTAAACCAAGAGAATTAGAGATGCGATTACGCATTACATTGTCATAATTAGTATTACTAACTCATGTTTTTTTGTGATTATTTTTGTAAAGAAATTGTTTTTCAAAGTTTCTTTAGTATTTACTGTAACTGTTCTAAATTTAATCTTTTATGAACTCATTTAAATCGTGTTTTTATATTGTTGAATTAAAATGTTGTTAGTATTTTTAATCGATTAAACATATTTAGTCGTTTTCGTAACAAATTTTAGGGTCGCAGCTCTATGACATGCGCGAAAGTGATAAAAACTTAACTTCAATCCGGTCAAGTTACGTTGATCGTACTGCAATAGGGTTTTTTGTTTTGTAATCATTTTATACAAGCCATGTGTCGGCGGCGCCAAAGGACTTTATGTACAAATAACGGAAACAAAGTACCTACACCCAGGCTCAGAACAAATATTTATAAATCACGAAATTTATTGTCCCATATCCACAACCTCTTGTGCAGCAGTCGTATTTTCTACCACTGCACTGCGCCACCGAAGCAGTCAATTCCATTGGTGGCAGCAACTGGCACAAATGTGCCTTAGTGGTTGCCTTTTCCAATTTTATTTTTTTTTTAGCAACGATTCTCACTTTTTTGTTTTAAGGAGAGAAAATACTTCAAAGTACAGTCGTGTACTACACTGAAATAACCGATTCATTTTATTTTAATCTTAATCAATATTTCGATTACAAAAATTAGGTATGTACAATTAACTTCAATTATTACCAGTTCCATAGTTGTTAAGAGATGCTATAAGCGAGTACATATATAAATTATTGAGTCAAGTAAACCGTGACATTTTCAAACGGTGTAAAGTATAAATGTATAGTTTTTTTATATTGAGGAATATAACTTTGTAATAACTAGATAATAATAATAAAATTAAAAGTAATTGCATCATGGCAAAAGTCAATGAAACATTATTATATTTAATTCAAAAACTTTTTCTATTTGTAAATACCTGTTATTAATGATGTTGTTTAGTCTTAAAAATGTAAGTTGCTGTTTCCTAAGAAAATAAAATAAATTAAACTTACCTAAGATAATTAGGATGAAACTTAACAGTCTGCGTACTTAAGGCGGCAGTGACTGGCTTCGGCCAAAGTCCGCCGAATCTTCCGCAGACCGTTCTGCAAATGTCC
The DNA here is from genome assembly GCA_945859575.2 of Herminia tarsipennalis. NCBI lineage: Eukaryota > Metazoa > Arthropoda > Insecta > Lepidoptera > Erebidae > Herminia > Herminia tarsipennalis. Next base: position 8,355,105 of record OX243850.2, on the reverse strand, counting down.
AAGCTACTGTATATTAGGTTAGTAACATTGGACCCTGTGTCATGTGGCTGTTCCGTTCTCTGGCAACCGAGGTCGGGAACGCATCTGTATACCCAGGATGGCCTGTAAAAAAATGTACTAATATTACACTCTTTAAAACTACTAGGCCGATTCTTATGATAACAGAAACTATGTAGTGATCGGTGCCGTGGAGACCAGCTATAAAAAGGTGACCGGAAAAGGTCATAATTTGTACCTAAGCATGTTATGAAAAGTGAAGAGAACAAGTTGACGTGGCAAAGTGCCTATGCTCTAGGTAGAATTTTGACGTATTTTGTATGAAGCTTATGTCAAAATTCTATCTCTAGTAGCCAAATCCATCGATAGTTAGATTAAATATTCTGATTGGGGATTATTCTTAGTCAGTTATCTGATTGCCGCGTACGTATCTGACTGTGCCAGACACAGGCGTGGATCCATTTCTTCAGGGAGGAGGAGGGAGGAAAGCAATATTTGACTGAACCGGCCAAATGTGAATCCCTCACATGTCTGAGTGAGGGTGCATTTGATTCAACACCAGTACCTACACCAGCCCTTAACGCCGAGGTGGGGGACGACTGTCAAGTCAAATCAGTATCTTTTTAAGAAATGTCTAAACGATGCTCCCCGTACTAATTTATATGAAATACAAAACAATGACGTCATTCTTTTGTATGGTCAAATCATGTAGTTTCAATGATTGTTTTGATGTTTATAAATTCATGATAACATAAAGTGGTAGAGAAACATTGTTTTTAGAATATTTTTGCAAATACTATTTCTTGTAAAGTGTAAAATTATTTATTGTTAATGTAGTCATCTACCCAATTGTCTCTCAAAACACACCGGTGGTTCCAGTGTCAAAATCCTCAGATGTTTCAAATAAGGTGTTTCAATTTCAAAGTCTAGGGGGAAGAGGGGTGGGGGGTAGTAGTCCCCCCCCCCCCTAATGGATCCGCGCCTGTCCTAACAGTCCACCATGTCTGCTTCTATCAGCGATACTGATGATGACGTCTTAACGTGACCGCGACCGCTCCGCCAATTGCGAAATGACAGACAAAAAGCATTTTATTACAGTACAGTGCATGTTTACTTATACATTAATTATGATTTTATGGCTAAGATTCATTATGACTAAGGCATCTGTCTCGCAATCGTGAGGTCGTGGATTCGAATCCTGCCCATTATACTACCGACATGAACCCATTCTTAGCACAAGCCATTAAGCTTAGCTGGAGGGGTTAACAGCATTGCTAGTAATGTGGGACCACAATCCCACATTGCTAGTTATCTTTTAAAAAAAATTTGCTGTTTATTATTATTTACTAACAACTAGAAATGAACATGCAACATTTCGAGCCATTTGCGTTGCCTAGGGCTTATCTATCCTCATCGACGTGTAGTCCGGTCGGTTATCTCAATAATCTTTATAAATTTCCGACATCAGTCATCTTTATCGTCGCCGCTTATTTAAAACGTTACTAAATTATGAGTAATTTATAAGATAAAATGATGATTAATGTAACAAAATTATTATCCTGCTTGTCAAAATTGAGGTGGCCTATATTTAAAAAACAAATATGTACAAATTATTGTTTGCCCCTTCTTAATGAAAACAACATGTTTGTCTGTTGAGTTTAATAAAATAAACTAAAAAATATTATGTATAAATTAAAAAGTAAAAAGTAACAACAAACAAATATCTTGGGACATCTGGGGACAACTCAGACAAAGCTATCTGATCCCAAACTAAGCAGAGTTTGTACTTTGTAAACCAGACATCCGATAAATATACGTATATATTTCTAAATACTTACTTAGTATAGATAAATAACACCCAGACACAGAATAAACCATCGTGCTCATCACACAAAGTTTTATCTTAGGTGGGGATCGAACCCACGACCTCTTGCGTAGCAGTCGGATACACTCCCACCGCGCCACAGAGGCAGTCAAATAGGTATCTAAGTCTATAAATATTTTTTTAATAATTCTTAAAATATATAATAACAGCTCATAATATAATTGTTATAAAATTAAAAGCAAACTATGTTTTAGTTGTCACATTATTTATATTGTCAAATAATACTCGTTGATTCTAACTAAATTTAGACTTAAGTTCGTCAACAATTGTATTGAGATCCGACTTCCGTAGCATAAGGTCAAACCTCAGTGGTTTATTTGTGCTGTGATTATTGTAAATTGCATGTTTTTCTGTTTCTATAATTAATTAAAAAAAAAAACATGCGTTATGCGCTGTTTGATTGCTTGGTACACGAGGAGAAATATAAAATAACTTGAAAAATCTTTTGTAGCTACTACCACCCGCGTAGATATCGTGGTAAAAATATCTTAAATCCTTCTCCAAAATAACATTTATCCAATATAGTAGACCCCGGTAATCCGGCCCCTGGCTAATCTGGAGCTCCTTGTAATCCGGCATGCCTATCACTGTACATTGTCATGCATAAGATTTGTTATTTGTTGGATTACAAGGTTACACTCCTTCAAAAAAATCCGGATTAGAGGGGTCTGCGGCAGTACTCTTTAATCCAATAAATTCGATAGTCTGACAACGTCCTACCAATCATTTTTTTATTTTTTTTTAATAATAAAAATGATTTATTCACTTAGGAAGCAAAATACTACACTTGTGAAAAGTCGATTCTACATTTACTGGTAATGCCTGTTCGCAAACAATAGCTAAATCCCGAGAAAAGAACAGGCAATTAAAACTCGTGACCACTCTTTTCAAATTGCCAATGTTTACAATGTTTCTCTGTTTATAAACTGTATATGCAGGTAAGGTGCTGCCACCATTATATTATACACCATATTAGAGGACTGATGCAAAAAAAGAGGTCAATAATGTATCCGATCTCGTGTACTCTTCTAATAGAAGAGTACACGAGATCGGATACGTCAGCCTCAATGGGCACAACATAGTAGGAGCATCGACTTACGATGTAAAAACTTTATGTGCTTAAATATTGGCCAATTTACTGCTACTTAATGAATAAGTATACATGTTTTTTAAAAGAAAGAAAAGAATGGCCGTAATTTATCACGCAGAATCTTTACTTACAAAAGTAAATCGTTTTCTTAACTAGTACCTAAGTAACATTATCAAACTGTGACAACAATATTCACCTAGTTAAATGCAATAAACTATACTAGCAAATTTATCGGATTAACGCGGACCCACTGTATTGCCAAGTTTCGATTAGTCGAGAAAAGGTAAAAAACAGACAGAGACAATTTAGCATTAATAACTGACTATTAGTTTGGATTTATTTTTTCTATAATAATGACTAAATGTGATTTGTAACTGGCTAACTCGTACAAGGACAATTTGGGATTGAGTTCCACATTACTAGCAATTTTGTTAACCCCACCAGCTAAGCTTAAAGGCTTGTGTTAAAAGTGGGTCCACGTCGGTAGTATAATGGGTAGGATTTCAACCCGCAATCTGCGAGTTCGATGCCTTATCCATTATCCTGCCGCCGCTTTATTTTTAGACAAATCATTCGGCGAAATTTGAAACTAATGTCCAGTCAATAAAAAATTAAAACATCATAGTAAAATCACAGTTTTATAATCATTTACCTAATGATTATTATACAAATGTATCATGTTGTTGATTATCCATAGATAAATAAATGAAACACTTACCCATATATAGGCGGCACAATATTTTCAGCCACATTGTTTTCACTGCACTGGACTAGATTCACAGCCAGTAGAACCAGAGCCACCCAGCGGCTCGCCATGACTGTCTGCGAAACAAACAATTAACATTTTCAACCAATTGCAGGTACTGTTAATCCCTTCCACAGAAATAAACACGTTTTGTAGTAACACGTGGTCTTTTAGTTTAAAACAGTGTTTCCCAACCTGAGGTCCACATACCCCTAGAGGCCTGAAATCTTATCTAAAGAGGCCCCGCCAACGAAATTAAAAAGTAATAAAACAATGTATGTTGATTATAAGGAGTTTTCGAAATTGGCGTTGATACAGTTTTTTTCCTTTTCCCTACAACATTTTTGTGCGTAAAGGGCTTTTCCATGTTAATAATATTTTTTATTATTTTACACCTACTTAAGCGTCCGCGGACCATGATAAGGTTACCTTCGGGGCGCACTAGATAAAGTTTGGGAAACACTGATTTAGACAATAGACAATATGGAACTTGGTAAAATAAAGACAATAATAAATTGATTATATTGTGAGTCACAATGACCTGTTTCCTCATCATTGTTTACACAAAACTGGAGACACAGACTACAAACTGACACAAAACATAATTATACGTTTAATTGTTTTATAGCTGTAAGTTCGCCAAATAAAATAAAGTTTTTTATTTATAAAAATAAAACAACTACGTATAATACCGAGTATATATAAAAAAACAATCACAATATAGGTAAAAGACTACAAATAATAAACCTATAATACCTAACTATAACATTTATAAGCCATCCCTCGAATACTCATACGTCAGTCGGTTTTGAGGTACTTACCGTTATCTATCATACTGTCACTTATAGGCCTTATAATGTGAAGTACCTGGATGACCGAGCTTTGCTCGGTATTTTTAGGGTTCCGTAGCCAGTTTGTCCAGTTTGTTTTCCGTAGTATAATAGTCTGTTTGTCCGTCCGTATGTCACAGGCATTTTACTCAAAGACTACACAATGAATATATTGATGAAATTTGGTGAAAAGGCGCCTTGTAGTAGCCGCTACTTAGTTTGATAGCTAAATAATAAAAATAAATATTTTTAGGCATTCCATACACTTAACAAAAGCTGAAAAAAAAAATCAGCCAAAATCACCGTGTGGCATCATTCGACAGGCCTTTAAAAAACATGTAAGGTTTCAAATAAACTTTTTTGATTGAGTGAATATTATTGGAAATAATTGCCCCGAAAGTTACATAAATTGTGTCCCCTCCCCTTATCTTTTGAACTGTGTAACCAAAAAATAATAGAATTTATATAGGCATTTTTTGCCAATCACTTTATTAAAAAAACAAAAACTGTGTTACAAATCATAAAGCGCTTAATAAATACTTTAAACTAAAATAATTATTTTCGACATTATCGAATACGATGAATACAAGAAAAGGGCGTAAGTGCCATGAACATAACGCTCTTCTGCTGGTGCAAATATTCAAGTCGGATTTGGTACGTCAACGACTGCGGAACTCTACGCTGAGCATGGTTCGACATGCTCTAGTCCTTTTTTTTGGTATATCGTGTATTTTGGAAATTATATTTAGACACGCATTACACACTCATGATATATGAATAATATTTTTTCGATCTTACCGACATAATAATAAAAAAATATGAAATAATAAATCACAAATCAAAATTTAATGTTTTTAAGAGACTTGGCGAATGATGTGCAACATGTTGATGTTTGTTTAACAAAAGAATGTTTCAGCTTCTGTTATATGTATGGATTGCACCCCTAATAATATTTATTTTTATTATTTAGCTATCAAACTAAGTAGCGGCTATTACAAGGCACCATTTCTCCAAATTCACCAATATTCATTGTGTAGTTTTTGAGTGAAATGCCTGTGACATACGGACAGGGAGACAGACCGACAGACAGACGGACATGACGAAACTATAAGAGTTCCGTTTTAGAGGCAGTATTTAAAGTAAAATTAAAAGGAAAACTATCACAACTTTACAACTTAACGAGTAAAATTTTGTTCCTTCTCACTTGTTTTGGTGAGAAAGAACAAAATTTTCATACAGATTCCATTGAAAAATACTAACGTTTGTTAGTATTATGAACAGAAAACCCACTTATTAAGCCGCATTATTCGGATGGGGGACTACGGAAACCCATATTGAGCGTGGCGATCTTACCGACATAATAATAAAAAAATATCAAATAATAAATCACAAATCAAAATATCAATTTTCGTATGGCAACGGTTGCGGTACCCTACACTGGTCTTTTTTTGGTAAATCGTGTTTATTTTGGAAATTTTATTTAGATTATCAAATGACATACTGATGAAATTAGAATAATATTTTTCGATCTTACCGACATAATAATAAAAAAATATCAAATAATTACAAATTAACAAAATATAATGCACAAATTAAAAAACAAAAATTAAAATAAAAAAGGGAAAAAAGGGAAAAAAATAATCATAAAATAAAAAAAATACATTTCATTCGGATTCGAACCGGGGTCATCTGCTTTGTGGATCGCCCGTTTCCCTCCTAAGCTATTAAAACAATGGAAATCGCGGCGAAATTTACCATTGTATTCTTCGTCTTCGTTTTCTACCTAAGCTATTAAAACAAAGGAAATCGCGGCGAAATTTTCCTTGGTATTCTAATGATATTGTAACAGTTTTCATTGCCTGAAAATACAGATAAAACGACGTTTTTTTAAAAATGAAACCTAGCTAGATCGATTTATCGCCCCCGAAACCCCCTGCATACAAAATTTTGAAAAAATCGCTGGAGCCGTTGCCGAGATTCGGATTATATAATCATATATATATATACAAGAATTGCTCGTTTAAAGATATAAGATACAAGAATTGCTCGTTTAAAGATATAAGATATAGTACCTGGATGACCGAGCTTCGCTCGTTATCTTTTTTAAACGATGTTTTCCAAAAATGAAACCTAGCTAGATCGATTTATGTCCCCCGAAAGCCCCTGCATACTAAATTTCATGAAAATCGCTGGAGCCATTGCCGAGATTCAGATTATATATATAGGTATATATATACAAGAATTGCTCGTTTAAAGGTATAAGATATAAGATAGTAGCCAGGGTCGTTTTAATTTTATGGGCCCCACAAACATTTGTATTTCGGTATACTTATTGACTAGTGCACTGTTCATAAAAGAAGTGCGGTACGGTGACATTCAGATCTTTACTATAATGATACTGCTATGGGGTAGCGTGACGCTTACTAGCAGGCGACCTGCCCGTCTCTTTATGAGTGCAAATTACGGCTCATAGTGCTACCAAACGTGCGAGCCGAGTAGACTGCCTACGAGGATTCGAACGCACTTTCGCGGCGAATACTGTGTCGTGGAGCCACAATTTCGCGCACTTATTCGAACCTCTAAGTAACCTTCAGAATTTTGATATAGGTACATTACATACTTAAACATTTTTGGATTTTGTGCCTTGATGATAAACCAAAATCAAATCAAACTTATATATTACAAATACTAAAAAGTTGTGATATAAAATAGTGCTGAAGTTTCTCCCCTCCACCCTAAATGCCTTAGGGTGGAGGGGAGAAACAAGTACAATTATCAGAAATACTTTATAGTTTAGTTACTTTAGCGTAATAAAGAGGTCAGGGGGGTGTCAGGTTATATTTTTTATATTCAGGAATTATTCCACCATACAAAATCCCAATGAATCTACTTAAAGTAGTTAATCCGAGCTTAAAATTTATCCCAAAAGTGCCTGAATGTAGGTTACATTTGTACTTGAGGTTTTGTTTGAGTAATTATTCAATAAGTAGATAATTGATAAAATTGTAAGATTTCCTGCATTTTTCTCAAAAAGGAAATTAACCTTCAATTTTATGGTGATGATGGATGGTTCCACCCCGTGTTATGGACCGGACTTTTTAGGGTTAAGTACCCAATTATTGATTTTAATAATGATTAGAAATAATTTATATCGACAAATAGATTTTTTTTCTCAAATTTTGATGGATTTTCGCTTATAACTTTTTTATATAGGGTTCTACAACTAAAAGTTACTTGACAAAAGTTGTATAAAATTTTATTTGCAACAAAAAATGTTAACATTTTTTTTTATGTATCAGATAAACGATAAAACCCTTTTTAACCAATTCTTCCAAGATGGCGGCCGTGGGATAAGGGTTACAACACCACAAACTTGGATTTAACTTTAAACTGACACCCCCTCCCCCCCACCCCTAAATAAATCGATAACCGGCTGCACCCCCAAATATTTTACTTCTACTTCTTCTTCTTTGAATTTATGGCAATCTAGCCGTTTTAACCAAAGAGAATATAAAACTCCGTAATAGTTTTAACGGCTAATTTCTGCCAGTGTCAAATATTTATTATACATCCGACTATCACGTATTTAATTATTTTTTTAAGAGTTATACTCGTTAAATTCGGAGCTGTAAAAATAATAGCCTATTGCTCTGTTGCCTGCTACTTAAAAATTGTTAAAACAAAAGACTAATAACCTACCTTGAAAATAAAAAGATGCTCTCTAATATTCAATTCGGTTTTAGAAGTGGTAACTAATAGTGCTGTACTAGAATTAACTAACCATATCGATAACAGGTTAGATAATAAAAAGATTAGATTTAAAAAAGCATTTGACACAAATTCTATTCCAAACCTTGTTTTTAAATTGAAAGAGCTTTGTATTCGCGACAACTCATTAAATTTGCTTAAGGACTACTTAAATGGTAGGACCCCATCTGTGAATATAGAGAACCACATCAGTAGTGAGCTTCCGGTCAATTTTGGGGTCCCTCAAGGAAGCGTGCTCGGACCTAGATCTCAAAAATGGAAAAGTCAACGCTTTTGCTGATGACACTGTTCTAACATTCTACGGCGAATCATGGGTTGAGGTCTTTACGACGGCACAAAATGGCTTAAACCGCATAACCAAATGGCTATCTAACCATACACTAACATTAAACACTGAAAAAACAAAAATACTCACTTTTCACCTAAGCAATCAGACACAGCCCTACGATTCATTGGTGATAATAGCACACTTATGTTAACTTTTAGATACCTCTACTTGCACTTGCTGCCCATTGGCACGCTCTCACACTATTATATACTTAGTAGTTACATTCTAATGTAACTCCTGACCTGAGAAGCGAAATTTTGTCTGTCATCTATGACAGACAAAATTTTGCTTCTCATATAGATATCCTAACCTCTCGAGTAAGAAAACTCATATTTGTCTTTAATATCTTTCGACACGTAGCAGAAGCTTCTACGGTTAAAAGAGTTTATTTCGGACTCTGTCAATCTATTTTGGGCTACTGTATTGCGGTATGGGGTCCTCCCCAGTTCCAAAGACCTATCTCATTAAATTAGAAAGGGCTCAAAGAGCAGTTTTGAAAGTCAGCACTTTTCGTCCAATTCTCTACCCAACGGAATCTCTGTATAAATCCTGTGAGGTACTGACGGCTAGACAGCTTTTTATACTAAATGTGGCATTATTACAACACGTCAACACCCCGTGCAAGGCACTAACTAAGCGTCAAGGTGCCAACATTTGCCCTCCCCATGCAACCATTGTTCTCTCAGCGATTTATCTGTTACTTAGGGCCTAAACTCTACAATTGTCAACATAAAAAACTAAATATTTACCCAAATTCTAAATACACATGCTACACGGAAACTGAGCAATTACTTATCACACATAGATAATCAAACCGTTCAAACAACAAACACACAAATATTCACAACATATCATCACACACACACACACACACACACACACACACACACACACGCGCGCGCGCGCGCACGAACGCACGCACGCACGCACACGCGCGCGCGCGCGCGCACACACACACTTCACTAAACGTCAGTGAAGTGTTACTCACAACCACAATCACATTCTCTCATTTTCTATGATACTCTTAAAGCACTTTTAAATATTCTCAATAGTATTGTTATTTTTTTATTTTATTTTAGTAGTTATGTTGTATATTTCTTTCTTTATAAACATAATACTGCATTCGATTCATCTTTAATCGAACAAAAATAATAATTTCACAAATCCGTCTAAATATGACGGAGTTATGCCCAACATACATTATAAAACCTAATTGAGAACCTCTTCCTTTTTGAAGTCGGTTAAAAAGTTTTACTGGTAATTAAATGACACGGCTCTTTGTTATGGGCGCCGTGTCTGCACTCCGTGAGTCCAGTCCAGGAGGCCTATTCTGATTCAATGAAAACTAAGTTTCGATCTAAAATTAGGTGGTAATATACAGAACCAGGAACATCTATTTAATCCACTCCTTTCAGGAATTCGTCCATGGGTTCGAACTTTATGTGCTTATCCAAAACATAATTAGAATAGTCCCTGTAAATTTAGAAAATTTAAGGAAACGAAAATTCGTGAATTTCGTTTTAAAGAAAGAGCAGGCCTACAGACACGGCGAAAAGTCCGTAAGTGCACGCGTCTTATACTGTTTGTTTAATTGGTCGTAGCAATTTGGTTTCAATTATTGATACCGTTGTTATATTTTATTGTTTTTTTTTTATCAAGTGCTATAGTGTTATGTTTATTAGACTGGGATGGTGGCGGTCCAATTAATCGGTTGTCTCGGTTAATATTTTTTTTTGAATGATGTATTATAGGACCACAAATAAAAATAACAATGTCTTACCTCAGGAGGGTACAGTCAAACACAAAAATGGTCACAAAAATAAAAATAATTTAATAAAATAACAAATATACGAGAAAAGGGTAACAATAGGTATTATTAAAACTCTAAAACATTGTTTTATATAAAATATGTAGTATTTAATATAAGATTATTTGTAAAATCGTCATTAGAAACACATAGTTTTCTAATTTACTTACTTAAGTATGTTCTACTCTATTTTAAATATCTAAGATATATGCTTAATAACGTAGGAAATAGCGAACCATTATAAAATCCATTAAGATTCTATAAATTCCATTACGAGAGTTTTATTGTTTTAGCAATAAAGATGGAATTCGTGTATGAAATTAGTTTTGCATGATAATAAAATTTTAATTAACATGCGTTCATTTGCTATTTCACGCAATTAAATTAACAATAAAGAACTATTAGTGAGTTTTAAACGTATAATATCGTTAGTAGGAAGGGCTAACGAGAATATATATTTTCGTATGCTGGGTGCTATCCAAGAGTTCGGCAGACTGTGATCTAAATATACCGAGGAACCACTCCTAGATACTAATGTTGATATATCTATGTAATAGATTTGTGCTCAGTTTTAAACGAAGAAGCTTATGAAGACTGGAGACCAAACGAAAATACGTAAGTGAGCCTAGGTGCTCTAAACAACCACATTCTCTTTAGCAAGTATAGTAGTGGTGGAAAAGAAAGACGACTCCTCGAAAGGTCAAAGTTCGACGCCTGACTACGTCTTCAGTACTTTTTTTAAGTGTGCAACAAATTTATAGTGTTAACCTTCCATAACTAACCTTCTTAGTTTTAAACATTGAAGTACCTACTGTGCTCTCACTCTACTCAGCTATTCTTGATCTATGTTAACTAGCCTTACCTAACCTTCCTTAACTAACCTTCTTAGTTTTAGACATTGAAGTACCTACTATTCTAGATCTATGTTATCTAGCCTTACTTACCCCCGATTAGTTATATACTGGTGGCTATTTTTGATCCGGCATTAAAATTGTACACTTTAAATAATCAATAATTCAAGTCTGTAGGTCATTTAGTTCCGAAGTTAAGCGAAAGCAAAGTTTCGCATTTATGGCGCTCACTCACTCACTCACTCACTCATGATCATCAGAATAGAACTATTACTTCCCATAAACTCAGGGAGCTGAAATTTAGTACAGAGTTAGGGTTTAGTGGCCACATAAAGGGAAAGACTACTTAGATCTACATAGGAAGAGACTCATTAGATCCCACAGACAAACTGTATAAACAGTTTTGTGGGACAATGATATTGTATGTATTTATGATGCATGTTTATTAATATTCAATAAAAAAAAAACCAGTATGGGCTAATATCTCGCTTAACAAACATAGGTAGTTATAACAGATATAACATTACGTGTAAACAAAATTGATTTGTACCCACTAACGTATAAAGAATGTTCAAAGGAAAAGTCACACAACATTAACTATAATAATAAAGAAATCGCAGTAAGGAACCTTAGACTTGGCACGACTTTGTCTAGATTTCATTACTTTTTAGAGATAAACAAGCAGCTCCATCGGGACTTGGCTAGTTTTTTACAGAATGTTTTTGGTGGGATATACTTTAGCTCCTACTACATAGGTACTCGTATCATCCAAAAATACTTCGTGATGTGAATAAAGTGAGTTTGAATGTTTGTTTGTATGTTTTACGCTTAAACCGCTAAACCGATTTTAAAAATTGGCTCTAACGATTTTCATGAAATTTAGTATGCAGGGGTTTCGGTGGCGATAAATATGGCAGGGTTACATTTTTAAAAACGTCTTTTAAAAAAAATACTTTTAGTATATTATAAAAACTTAACAGTAATGTAGTTTAAACATCAGAATAGCATAAAGGTTATAAAAAACAACAAAACGCGGGCGAATACGCGAGGTAATGCTAGTTTATTGTACTAGTATGGATTATTGATTTTATAATCAAATGTTTATTCTAGATAAAATCTCCTTTTATGTTTATGTGACGTACCTACAACGATTACAGAATCATTAAGCATAAATAATAATGAGTGAATGGTGATGCCGAACCATGGATCCATGTCCTGAAAGCATTTATTAGTGCTCAGGTGCGATTATTTAATAATGGATTTAACCATATAAGTAGATACTTTGTAATGTGGTTGTACTATAACTTTATGTACATTGTCTAAAAACAGATATAATAATGTCTAATGTCTTGGGACAACTCACACAACGCTATCTGATCCCAAACTAAGCAGAGCTTGTACTATAGAAACCATACAACTGATAAACATACTTATATATTTCTAAATACAAACATATTATAGATAAATTACACCCAGATACAGAATATATCATCGTGCTCATCATACAAAGTTTTACCCTGGGTGGGGATCGAACACACGACCGTGCAGTCTTGCATAGCAGTCGGATACACTCTCACCATCATCATCATTACATCTTATCTTATACCTTTAAACGAGCAATTCTTGTATATACCAATATAATGTCGACAAGGGCTTTTTTTTTTTAAATTTTTCATGAAATGTAGTATGTACGCAGGGGTTTCGGGGGTGACAAATCGATTTAGCTAGGTTTCATTTTTAGAAAACGTCGTTTATAAGAAATACTGAGTGGACCACCGTCATCCAGGTTCTTACTATTATTTATATTCTTTATTAAACTAATTAAAATACCTAATTATAATTTACATTTTAATCGACTTTAAGAAAGGTGGTTCTCTGTTTGACCCGTATGTATGTATTTAAGTATGTATATTTTCCATTTTCTCCAAAACTACTGACCCGATTTAGATGAGATTTTCGTTTTTTTACTGCATATTTTTCGGAAGGTTTTAATGTTGAAAGGGTTTATTTTTAGGGTACAGAAACCTAAAAATTTAAAAAAAATCACAATTTAGATTTTTAGAGTATCGAACCAAATAAAGGGGTTGAGAAGGCTCAAAAAGTCAAAAAATAAGGACCACTGACACACCCAATGTTCTTCAGACAATTTATCTGACTTAAGTATTTGCGCTGTTATAAAACTGTATCTCATTGAGTGATGTATAAATAAAATAAACATAATAATTCAATAAACATAGTCAACATGTTACGTAAGGATATGTATCACTATAAAAAGATATATGAGGTCATTGACCCGTCATATGATCGTTCAAACGCCTTGAACACCGAGAGAAAAAAACGAATGTGCTCGGGCAACGCACACTTAACATTGCTGACTCGTGGCGTTCCCAGGGGAGAATCTGGGAATTTAATCCCCTCCCCAGAAAAAGCGTACCTTTTCGCAATTTTTGACCAAATGTGAGTTGTGTGTTTATACAATGTACACATTTGGACAAAAAAAACCCCTACCAAAAAATAAACCTGCTTAAGCCCATGTTATAGCCTAGTCTCGATTCATAAAGCAATAGAAAATTCTTAGAGCATAAATATGGAAATTAGTATTACAATAATTACTGCCTATTATATTCTTGTATGTTTGACTACCACCTAACATTAGATCATATCGTTTTAATTCTCTACAGTGCCATTGCAGAAAATCAACTATAATTTAGCGTTTCAATGCCAATAACAAAGCTCGCCGTAAATGCTAGGGTTACCAACTATCAGCCGGATACTTCTTTGAGATGTTAAATTATAGTTATGTCGTGGTCGAATCGCAGAATTAAACATTTCATGATGTGGCCAACCGAAAATTCTCAATATTGAATAAAATTATTTATTGTTCTTGTGAGTACAACAATCAACTCTCTTGACTCTTACGCAAAGCTCGAGTCGAAGCTCGGGTTCTGACTCGTTCGTTCGATCTGGTCGTCATGATACCACGTTCACTGGATGAACTAAGTGAAGTGGCGTAGAGGATGTGATGTGATGATGATGGTGATGGTGGTGGTGGGGGTAATAGTGAAGTGGCGATTTTTATTTTTTATTTATAAAAAATATATACAATATTATTTACATAATATTTTCTCGCCTAACTATAATGTTTGATGGCGACACGCGCTCGTGTTTAATACTATAATATATTTAATATAATAAAACTACATACTTAACCACCACATTTACACACTAACAACTACTGACGTAACAATAATTTATTTTTTTAATAGATACCTACATACTACAATCAATCAGAGACATGCAACAGATTGCGGTCACTCTGTGTACCGCCATTAGCACCTGCCGCATCCCGGCCATCGAGAAGCAAGTCTCTAAGTTTGGACCTCAACACACGTTTACTTAACTTAGGTTTCTGTCTTAATAACTCATCCTTATTGAATGTCTTTGGTACTAAATACTAACATTATTTTGCCATAATAGATGTCGTGGTGGTGATAGTAGTGGTGGTGGTGATGATGATGACGATGATGGTGATAATATTGATGATGATGATGATACACTACCGTCACCATGGCCATCACCACTAAAATTTGGATGCGTAGTCAGCCCTATATACTCAAATGAATATTGACACGGTCGTCAACTCATTGTCCATATTAGTCATAAGTATCTATACATATGGCGTGCCGACTAACGGAACTACAGATATTTATAACTAGCAACATAGTGCTATATCGGAACTGTATATTACTGACACACTTCCCATCACGCAATCTTGTTGTATGTTGACTTCTCAATGGTACTACAAGGTAGGAACACAAACAATGCTATTACCTATATTCACGACGGAAATAGAAATCAATCACGGAATTAGGTATTGCCATCAATCGAATCTAAAGACTAAAATGTTTTAAGCTTTCGCAATTGTTACACACTGATCTATAATATAAAAATTGTTGTTTAGTCTCGCAAAAGCTCGAAAACGACTGGACCGATTTAAATAATACTTTATTTGTTATTAGTTTTGTCTTATATTTATATATAAGACAAAACTAAACTAGCTGAACTGCTTCCCGATTAAATATTATATAGATTAATCGGGATTAGCCTGGTTTTTTAAAAACTTTACCGATTAACTAGCATAATCAGGGCGCTGCGAGACGACGATGCAGACAGACATTATACCTAGATACACGTGTTAAACTTATAACAGAAGAAGTATAGTAAGTATATAGAATAAGTATAGCATTGGGGGTTAAAAAAGCAAGCACTTACCATGGTTGAAGAAAAAGCAACTTTTTTAGAACACTACTCTATGCTTTCATTCCAAACAATAGTATCAATAAGATTTGACGTTTACTCACGCTTATATTTTAACCATTTCTGATACAGGTAATGGATAAACATGCCTATACAATATCAATGCCTTAAATGACCATGTCGTTAAATTGAGATAAGATATCGACATCAAAATGAAACAAATCCTTTATCTTTTAATTTCTATCTGTACTTCAATCTATCTATATATTTGTAGGATCGCATTGTAACGTTTATGCTTAGTAGAAGTATAAGCATAAAAATTGAAATCTCTGTACGTTACTAGTGAAGGGCTAAAATTCAGTTAGGTACCTACCTACAAACTTTATGGACCATTATTTTTTACGTTGCGCGTTGTCTTTCTTTTCCTTCAGATCAGACGCCCGACAAGTAGGAACGGGCCCTAAGCTCTTACAGTAGACTACCAAGTAGCTGGAGGACGTCTAACTTCTCTTTTAGTGTTATTGAGTGGTTGCCTTTTGCTTTTGGACATGGTCGCCTTCAATCGACACGTCTCATGAGGTGCCCATAGCAACATAATCGTTGTTCTGCGAGTTTTCTGTGATGGGCGCTACTTTTGATTGTCTTTTCTGTAACAAATATCACTAGTGATAGTAGCTTGGCCCTTGACCTTTGCTAGTAGCTTGGCTCCCAGCCCATATACCTATAATCGGAAGTTTGCCCCAAATGAAACTAAAAAAAACTACTAATTCATGGCATCAACTTCAAAATGCCAATGATTTTTTAATTGTTGTATTATATTAAATTAGTTTATGCTGTTTCGTTACGATTCCATTCAATTTATTTTTGTAGATGATAAATTTTATTATTCGCTAAATTTTTAAATAGTTTGAAACCAAAGTCTATATAATTAGGCACTTGAGTCAATTCCGACTCCCGAGCGGACGATGTCGCAGGCAGAGCTAGTCTACAAACAACCACTTTCTTTTTAAGTATTTTCTTACTTCCTAGTAAATAAAAGAGGTCGTTATCGTCGAATGTACTTAAAAGATTGCTTTGAACATCATTTTAGAATTATATTTTTTTTTATTTACACGTGTTTAGCGGTGTCGGACAAACTACCCAATTAAATACTCTTACTGCCTTTAACTTAGTTACTTAACTAAGTTTAAAGGCAGCAAGTTGATGTGTTTCGGTGTGTGACGAATTTCCCTCATTGAACCCCTGATTTACTATAAACAGTGTGTAAGGAATTAAAAAAACAAACCGTTATTTTTAAACCCTCCGACGCTAAAGGAGGAAGTATAATATGTGTATATCTGTGTATCTATGTGTCTGTATATCTGAACCTTCGTAGCGCCCAAATGGATTGACAGATATTAATGCAGTTTTTTGACGTTTCGACCAGCGGGTCAATTCACGTAAATAAAGCAGTGCACTTTGGGATCGATCTCAAATACGCTTACGTCAAGTATGCGTCTCGAGAGCGCAATAACGACATTCTAGCACGGTGCGCAAGCGTTTATATGATCGATCCCAAAGTTACAAGAATACGAAAATGGCCGTTTTAATCGAAACTTAACTGCAACTGCACTGCTTTATATACGTGAATTGACCCCCAGGTTGCACCGGCCGTGTTCCCAAGCGGACTAGTCAGCCTGCTTGTGACCACGGCCATAAATAATGCCCGTTAATTCCCGTATATTAAATAGTTATAATCATGCAACGCGAACGTTTAAAAGCTATTTTAAGCCGGATACTTATAAGCTTTGTCTCTCACGCGTCTGGTTTCTGAAAGGATTTTCAAGCAAAAATCAATCAATAACTAAATGATTTTGGTTTCTATATGTCAGTAAGTAATTGGGACTATGAACCTTACGTAGAATTAATAAAATTTGCTGAGGTTACTAACGAGTTTAAGCAATGTATGTAGGTGCAGTAAACCTGTTGACATTACATATAATCAAACAATTATAACTAATAAAAAATAAATTTAAAAAAATAAAAATCCCGTATGCACAAAAAAGATAAAACAAGATCCCGTACATAATTAAATAATTTCATGCAGTCGGAGGCATTAATGAATCTCGATGAAGTTACGAGTAGTAAAGTGCCTCCGACTGCATGAAATTATATATTTAATTAATTAAGTACCTAGGGGATCTTGTTTCCATCTTTTTTGTGCAGGCGGTTTTTTTTATTTCTTTTACCTATTTATTTTTCTATTTAATACTTTTTAGGTAGTTGTATGATGTAACAACTAACTTTTATCACAGCTATTGTTAAGTATTGAAAATTAAAAAAAGGGTGGTTGCCGATTAACTTTTTTTAGTAGGTATTACAGTCATGATCATGTTATACCTTTTTGAAATGTATAAGATGAGTCTTTAAATATGATACTCCTAATGCAGTATTCGAAACAATTTATTTTCACACCTCTTTATTTTGACATCGTACAGTCGCCATGTTTGTTTTTAAACGTCACCTATCTAAGAACACTTGGGCGGTCAAGACGAATCTAAGGATATCTTAATTGTATAAATCGGTTCAGTGGTTTGTGAGATATGAGGTAATAAAGAATATTACATACAAACATACAAGATACGCGCGAAAAACATAACCCTTCCTTACAGTCGAGTAAAAACATAATTAAGTAACAATAGTATGTTGTTAAAGTTTTGCATATAGCATACGCTTAGCAACAACAATCAGACCTAGGCTTGCTGGCCTAGTAAAGGTATAAAGACAGAATGGAGTCCCCACTATGGGCTTGAATTCGAAATAGGTAAGTATTCATATCTCTTTTATCTGGATCTGAGTCCAGATATCATACAAAGAGAAAGGTAGGTACCTCTCTCTCCCAACTTTGAGCTTCAAGTAATATAGGCAAGTACCTACTATTTTTTTGAGTAGGTACCTAAAAGTCCTTTCAGTGTGTGAATTGTTTGTGTCCGTGACTTATATGTTTGTAAAGTCCCCCGCGACACAGGGCTTGTACCCTACTGCGGGAGTTGTCTTTTATAAAAAAAATAAAAAAAAAAATTGTTTCTTCTTATATTTAAGTGGATGGCGACCAGCTCATTTTTAGCTAAACTCTGCAGTATCATGTACCTATATTATCTATTTATCTTACACTTCCGACGTTTTAAGAGCATTTTAACTAGCGAATGTTTTATCTTTGTTTTTCATTCCATTTTCAAAATAGAATATAAGGAGACAAAACATTCGCTAGTTAAAATAGTATTTTGAATAAGGGAATTCGACTGCACAAAGACTTGGTCTTTTTAGGGTTCCGTAGCCAAAATGGCGAAATTGGAACCCTTATAGTTTCGTCATGTCTGCCAGTCCGTATGTCGCAGGCATATTTTAGGAGGCGGCGCTCCATACATGTGACATTATCTGATTTTTTTTTTTCAAAATCTACTTATTTGATTTGATACATCTTGACGTATTGACCTGGACTACTCTCTAAAAAATTTACCACTCTCTAGAAAGAGACAACGCTACTTTGTGGACAATACCTGTCGAAGAGACATTAACTGTCCTGAGACGCACAAGTTTTTTCTCTCTTTCACGCTTTGCAGTCAATATTTACTTTTTAATTGAAAGGGATGGTACGGTCCAGGTCTTTAAGTCAATGATCATAGAAAATTATGATGTCTCCGTTTTGTATTCGTAAGCGTAGTGTTTTGACGTTTATAGGTTGATTTGATTTAACTCCTATCCATCCTATTATCAGCAGTTATCAGCATAGCTAAAGGAGTTTTAACGTTCTTTTTGTGTCTTACTGACTTTGAAAGACTTCAATTTATTTACTAGACATAAATAGATTTTTAATAATATCAATTGAATTATAAATGAACCTTTGATTAATTAATAATGTCTAGATGGAGCATTCTCTCAACATGCCTATAAAAAAATGAAGCATTTCCTCTTTGCCGTTTGACACTCGTTTAACGAAATGTTTTTTTTTTAACTAGTACTATTTTTTCCCGAATATCGGTATAAGAACGGTTTTAAATAAAGTAGGAATCAAGTACTTTTTTATTCCTATAATTGGATTGCTTTTAAAATCGGTTTCGAAAAGTGGATGAGACAATCTCGAGGAAATGCTCCAGACTATCTATGGATACATTTCGAGAAAAAATTACCTTAGATAATACAAATATATTAACAATGCATAAGATTTTTACTAATTAAATGAAACACATGACTATATAAAACATAAAATTTGGTTTAAATTCAGATATCGTAAAGCGAAATATATTTGACCTTAATTTAATAGTCTATATAATTTTATACAATATACATAATATATTAGATTACCTATAATCGCGATTTGTACACATTATAGTAAGACCTAAGCCTATAAAATTCTATAATACATATAATATATTAAATAATTTATGCTTAATTCAGTAATGTGGCGGAGTACCAACTTAAACCTGTAAAAATTTAATTTGCCAGCTTTAATATCAGATTTATTTTACGGAATAGTTGTTTTTTTTTTATTATTTGTATAGGCACCACTGAGCAATATAGCGCGTTGAAACTTTGTGCATCTTTTAACATCTAATGGCGGCTTTTTAGCTTCAAAAAGTACATCCACTTGACCGTACTTTTTGACAGTTCGTTGCTTCAAATTTTAGATGCCGGATTAGGAATCTAGACCTTATACAATCAAATGAATGAACTTTATTCGTGCATACTATTGATTATTATTTGGTTTCAACTCTACGAAGTTCAAACTACTTATGTGGTACAGAATTATTGTGAAAATCAATAAATAATATAACTAGAAATTATATTTCTAGTCTCGATGTTTAAGCTTCGAATGTAGAATTATTAAAAGTTTTTAAAGTATAAAAAAAATTGTGTGTAATAGATAACAAATAACAATAAATAACTTTTCATTAAGTACTATTATAATTATGTCTAAATATGTAAACATTGAAAGTGTGTCAGCGTTCGATTGTGTATTTTTCGTATCTAATCTTTTATCATTCTACAAGTTTATCGACAGACAAGTAGATAAACTATGAAGATTGTATTTACTTCACATTAGTTAAATTTGATTACATATGTAACTGACCCCCTTGTCCCATTTTACTTTCATAATTTAGGATATTCCAGAGAAATTTCTGCAATAAGAACTCCGTGCTTTGTTATTTCAGAACTTATCAATGAAACAAGTCGAAGCAGTATGATACCTACATATTGCAATAGTTGAATCTTCATCCTACATGTAGGCAGTTATTAATTGCATGTATGCAAAACAACTCACCTGTATTCAAGCGGATACACTCCAAATTAAAGTCCTTAACGAATTTTTTCACTATAAATTACTACCTAATTAAGCATTATTTCCGATAAACAATAATCACTATAGTCTGCAAAACAATGTTATTGAATTGAAAGCCGCGATTTTTGTTTCACTTTTCGCTTTTAAACACTCACCAGTCGAGAACTAACCGGACCGGGTTTTTGCCGTTTTATTTTATTTCGTGCACTTTATATTTTTGTTTTTATGTGATATGCGCCGAGTGTGTTCGACGCGCGAGGGTCACTTATGTTCTGGCCTCCTTAGCGACTGTGATCGAGTATAACTTATTTTGTTATTTAATTAATACCGCGCCTCTCCGGAGCTGTTCGCATTTTGATAAACGCGCGCGTGCGAGCGTAAGGCGCGAACCGCTCTGATTGGCTGTTTGTATGGACAATATGCGTGGTCTACGGTATTGGCGGGAGATCCGCGTTCAGCCAGAGGCAGAATGAAGTGCAGTCATTGCCTTTCTACTACCTTGAACTTTGAATTCAATTAGGCGTTGCATGCAAAGTTATGGTTTAGAATTTGCGGTATAATTTTATAGATAGACGTGTGTGATAATAAATAATAAGTATATTAAAAAACCACTTTGGCCTTGTTAGTTGCATAAATCGGCCTCTAATTCCGGATATGTTTATCGTATATCGAGCAAAAAATATACATATTAATTAAATATATAATTTACAAATATTTATTTCAAACAACTGAACTTAGTTACTTAAACCCATCCCAGTAGGTAAAATTTATTAAGCTTACAAGATTTGTGCACTTTATTTACCCTTAAATATTATAGGCTACGAGTCTTAATCACCTCAGCTTTCCTAGTCAACATTTTTTTATACCATGGCAAACAGGCATATCGCCTGCTGAATTTATTTAAATAATTTATCACAACTTATGCCTTACTTCGCTCCCGGATAATATTTAATCGGTACCTAATTCTATATTCTATCTAATCAAGAAAGTAGATCAAGTAGATGATTGATAGACAGGTACTCATAGTTCAATCTTATTAGTAGGTAAACGTTACACGAATAGCCCTTCTTCCCCTGACGTCAATCGCGACCGACAGACGATGCCAAGTTGGCTCTGACACAGGGTTGCCACATGGCTGTTGTTCGTTATTTTGTCCCTGCATGTTTACAAGATTCCGCGCAACACTCAATAATACACATAATATGTAGAGTTCGCAAAATTTATTATATACAGACGCTGCTCGGTTTTAAAAATTAGCTGTTAATGTCACTTTAAAGTAAAGATGAAACGGACAGTTGTTTGGCCGGATACCGGATATTCGGCCAACCTTATAGCCGGATGTACAGCCGTACATTGGCGTTTGAATCTAAGACTATTTTTTTATTTAAAGCCAGTGCAAATTGTTTGCAATCATGAACCTTATATTTATTTGGTGGGCAGCTAATGCTACACCAAACTCAAATTTAGCAAAGTTTGGCAAAATCAATCTTTTTACACGATGTGTATGTGCAGTATGTACAGCAAAATGTTTTTTTCTAAAGCTGGCCTTGTTTATGCAAAACGAGTAAAACCGCTTACTTCTCATAGTCTGGTCAATTTAGACCAAAAAATGAGAGTGAAGTTACATAAAGCCCCAACAAGCTGAATTTCAGTGAAATTGTTCAAAATATAATTATAAACAATGTCTAGAAGTTCCCCATCATTCCCCTGTAAGGAAAAAAAATAATTCAAGGTCTAAGGTCAAAAAAATGAGTTTTTCGCGATTTTCAGCAAAACGGTAAGTTTTATCATAAAAGTACCTCAAACAAAAATTGTAGATCATAAAATTATCTATAAAAAATGTATCAATACTTTTCTTCTTACGAGCCATCCTTTCTGAGAAATAACGATTCAAAAAGTTATAAAAGTTGTTATCGTCATAATATGCATGAGTACGCCACGTATATACATCTAGAGTTGTAATATTTTATATATATATATATATATATATATATATATATATATATATATATATATATATATATATATATATATATATATATATATATGTATGTATATATATATCTAATTCTGGGGCAACCTGGCAGATGCCAGAGGACGCAAGAAGGCCATCATCGGAGCCCTGCTGCTGGACGCCACGGCTGCCTTCCTCTCCTCCGTAGTTCAGTCATTCCACGCTTTCTTAGCTTGCAGGCTTATATAAATTAACGTCAAGAACTTGTCATACTGTTTCTATTATTGTGAATCTTGTAAGCGTTACCGTATACGTGAGTGGTAGTGTTTTTCTTAGTATTACTAGGGCAAGTTAGTAAATTTTTTCATTGAGGCACGCAAGTAAACGACCAAATAAGATACTTGTGAAGTCCCAAGGAACAAATATAGTACGAAATGATTAGATATGAGTTGTTACTGAGTACGGCGTACTCATGCATATTATGACGATAACAACTTTTATAACTTTTTGAATCGTTATATCTCAGAAACGGTGGCTCGTAAGAAAAAAGTATTGATACATTTTTTATAGATAATTTTATGATCTACAATTTTTGTCTGAGGTACTTTTATGATAAAACTTACCGTTTTGCTGAAAATCGCGAAAAACTCAATTTTTTGTCCTTTGACCTTGAATTAATTTTTTTCCTTACAGGGGAATGATGGGGAACTTCTAGACATTGTTTATAATCATGATTTAAACAACTTCACAGAAATTCAGCTTGTTGGGACTTTATGTAACTTCGAATGTCTAACTTGACCGGACTATCACTGCAGAAATAATAGTATTAATTCATCATAATTTGCCTTTAGTGCAGTATTAGTACTATTTTTCTGACTAGTACATTGAATATTTTGTAATTACTGGTTCTATTTGATAAGTAATATAAAAATACCAAAATTAATTAGAAAGAAAATAAAATAAATGTTGTACTTTTTTAAATCTGACCTATCGGGTCAGATGTCACTAGTTATCGGATATCCGGCCGGATAATGATTTCAGAACGGAGAGACCGGATACCGGATAGTTACCGGATATACTTTTTGCCTCTACAAGTGTGTCTTAAAGTCAAGTCCTAAAGTTAAATATTATTTGAGTAATCGGGGGTGTTTCAAGGGAAAGTAAAGGTGAGTTAAACTATCTAGGCCCTGTTTTACCAACTATTTCCAGCCCCTTACTACACATGCGTCAAGGGGCTTCTTGATTGTTTGCTAAATACATTTTCTTTATAATAAGTAAAAGAAAAGATAGAATGTATAGGAGAAGGACAGAGAAAAGTGGTGAGAAAGTAGAGAGGATTTTGCCATGTAGTGAGAAAAAAAATAAAAATAAAAGGGGCCATATTGACAACCCTATTAGCTAATTATACTCGTACAAGTGGACCACGCGTTTTCGCTGTCACCCACACCCTCAAATCGATGTCATAAAAGTTTTAAAAATATTGTATTTTTTTCTATTGTTGAGCTAATTTTGAGAAAATATTGAACCGAATAAATTGTTTAGAATGGGGCATGTAGGCTGGCTATTAATTGCACGAAAAACATTGTGAGAATGTTTACGGACTAAATGTATAATTATGTACCTAAATGTCAGATAAAATAGTAATAAATGAATATTTGCGACGACTGATCTACAATTCCAACAATTTATAGTATCTACTTATGTACGAGTATGCGAGGCAACATTTCACATAACGTAAAATTATTTTATGTTCGTAAATAATCCACAATCCAAATGCAACACAAGAATTTTTATTTATCGTAATAATTATAAGTATTCTTGTTTTTAATATTAATATTTTTTTGTGATGTTAAATTTAACACCTATTTGAAAATGGAATCTACACTATTGAATACGTACTTGAAGTCAAAGTATTTGACCTAGATTTACATAAGAGTTTTATCTATCTCGTTCTATGGTGTTTAGATCTTTATATAGACAATTGAGATAGAGTATAATAAATGGAGTCCCCCTGCTGAACAATTAATTTCACGAAGACGTATCAAAATATCCTTCAGATAAAATATTTATAGGCCTAGACTACACCAACAGGGACGTAAATGGCTAGAAAGAAGAAAAAAAACATTACTACTGTGAACTCCATCTCTTTTTAAATAGGGTCTAGATAGGTAAGTACCAATCTATATCCATATTAATATTACAAAGAGGAAAGATTTGTATTTTTGTATATAACAAGTAAACTTATAAGTACTCGACCGATTTTAAAAATTCTTCACCATTAGAAAGCTACACTATCGAAGAGTAACATAGACTATATTTAATTGTCAAAAAAATTGAGATTCTTACGAAAATTACAACAATGTAACTCAAGGTATAAAAAACTATGATATGACACCGACTCGAAGAAGACCGAAAGGTTCGAAGCCAGGGCAGGCAGCTAATGTCAAATTTGAGTTTCTTTAAGATACTTTCTTCATAGGTTTGGCTAACTACAACAAAGAGAAAACCCGACTTTAAAAATAAATACAAGGTAACTAAAAAGCAAAAAATAGCTAATACATAAAGGTACAACAACAAAAAATCAATAAACATTTTGAAGCTGGTGCCAGGAAATGTAGTTTTTATGATTTATTTCTCACTTTTTAATGGGTTAGTTTGTAATTTATCTAAGTTACAATAGCTTAATGTCAACTAATCATTTACTTTTACAAAAGATTGGTTTTCCCGAGGCCAAGCCGTTAATTGTTGACGAGTTCACATAATACTCAATTATCAGTCAGCTGTATTACATTATAAGGTGCAAAAGCAATATCGTATCAAAGAAATCGAATCGCGAACCGTGAAATTTAGATTAAATAGGAACTATTCAATATTTCGGTAGTCATATAAGGTCTTTATTATTACTTTCACAGGTGCTTTTGCAGAGTTAATATACCTAAATCACTAAAGGTGTGCCTTTAATATTTGAAGAGTTCCCTCGATTTCTCTAGGATCCCATCAATTTTTCAAATCGGTCCAGCCGTCTTCCCGTAATTGGCCACACATCATCCTCCTTTTTTGAAGTCTGTTCGCGGATCCAGGAGTAAAAGTAGTTCGCGACGGGGGGGGGGGGGGGAGCATTTGATCAAGACGCCGAGATGGCGAGTGTGGGTCGGACGTGCGACGCGACTCGGCGGACTATTGCCTGTCAACTCGGACCAATTGTATGGTGAAAATTCCTGATTCTGTGGAGGAGTGGAAAGGGGGGCAATTAAAACTGTTGATCCCCCTTGGCTCCGCTTCTAATTCAATGTGACTAACTATAGACAAAAGTAGATAAAGACAGAATTTGAATATCGTAGTCTGTCGAACATCCGGTGACATAAGTAATTTCGTTTTCAAGAACTGTTCCAAAGTATTCTAGTATATATTTAGTTTTTACTACTTATGTACTAATAAATACCTGTTAGTACAAAAAAGGTTCAGCATGCAGATCCATGCCCCGTTAAGTAGAGATAACCTCATTTATTTCAAACCCGTTACTTCGCACAAATGCAGTACGCAACACCATTGTTCTCTCCCTGCAACAAATCACAGTGCAAAGATTTTATCTGCTTGTGTTTACTACAATGGAATTAATAGCTGACTATGGCGTACAGTGAATATTGTTTTAAAGACCTTTTATTTTTATTATTACACTTTAAATACCGTTAACAAATCGTTGTTAAATCAGTTGTCTTTTTTATAGGCAGCCAGCTAACGGCCGGTCTCAATAACCTACCTATCGGTGGACTTGGCTACTAGAGGTAGAATTGGACTTGGCTATTTTTTTGAGTTTTGACATATTTTGTATGGATCTTATGTCAAATATATACCTCTAGTAGCCAAATCTATCGATAGTTAGATTATTGAGACCGGCCGTAAGAAGATATAAATAATAATCTTAGTATATAAGAATACCTACCTACTTACTACGCAAGCAGTAGGTACTTGGTGTTTTAATATGTGTAGGCATATATCATGTATCAGTATTAATTTTAATTTTTTAATCACTGACAAAAAGAATGCTTGTCAGTGCCTTCGTAGCTTCTAAATAATTTAGTCGATTTTGATGGCGATTGTTTTATTACATAGCTAATTTAAACGGTATTGTTCTTAGTTTTGTTTAGCCATTTAGAAGATAAATCAACTTTTTATATAAATATACTAAAACTAGCTGACCCGCGCAACTTCGTCTGCATAAACATTCCCCGTTTTTGCAACATTTTGTGTCATATCGTGATGTTATATAGCCTTTTTAGATAAATGGATTTTCCAATACTAACTTATGAAAGCCCAGTCCAAGCATAGAGACCTGAAATTTTACAGAGGTTACTTTTGTGTCCATCATCACCAGCCTATCGCAGTCCACTGCTGGACATAGGCCTCTCCAATTGCACGCCACTTTGTTCTATCTTCGGCTTCTCGCATCCAGCTCCTGCCAGCCGTTTTGCGTATATCATCACTCCACCTGGCTTGAGGGCGTCCTACACTACGTTTGCCAAGCCGCGGTCTCCACTCAAGAACTCGTTTACCCCAACGGTTGTCGGTTCTTCGGCTAATATGGCCAGCCCACTGCCACTTCAACTTGCTAATCCGGTGGGCTATGTCGATAACTTTGGTTCTCTGCCGGATCACCTCATTTCTGATTTTGTCCCTAAGAGAAACTCCGAGCATAGCCCGTTCCATAGCCCGCTGAGCGACTTTGAACTTGTGGACCAGCCGTACCGTCAGTGTCCACGTTTCGGCTCCGTATGTCATGACGGGTAGGACGCACTGATTAACTTTTGTGTAAAGTATCTGTATTTATATAGGACTAGCTTTCGCCCGCGGCTTCGCCCGCGTGGATGTCGGTTATCGCGATAAAAACTATCCTATGTTCTTTCCCGGGACTCAAACCATCTCCATGCCAAATTTCATCTAAATCGGTTCAGTAGTTTGAGCGTGAAAGCGTAACAGACAGACAGACAGACAGACAGACAGAGTTACTTTCACATTTATAATATTAGTATGGATGGAAGTATGGATTTCAGAAAACTCTTTAAATAACATACTTTTTGAAGTCTGTTAATAATAGTGATAATACCGATAATTGTCGTTTGCCACAACTTATTCGCGTGCTAGTACTGCATGCATCGTTAGTACCTAATATGACCGTTGCACTAAGGTCATTGAACTCGTTAAGTCAATTATTTGTATATCATTTATCACACTTAGAACACGTTGTGAGCTGATAAAGAATGTTTATTACACGTGCATCAAACTTGAACAAGTATTTTTAGGGTTCCATAGCCAAAATGGCAAAACGGAACCCTTATAGTTTCGCCATGTCCGTCTTTGCTCAGAGACTGTTAGTTAGATTACTAACTACTACTGCTTTACAAGTTTACGAGTAACAACTGATCAAATGAGAAGTAACAAATTTGACGTACAAATTCCATTGAAAAAAAATAATAAGTAGATGTAATGTTGTAACTTAAGTATGAAACAAAAACAATAGAAAATCCACTTCTTAAGCCACATTATTCGGATGGGGGCGAGGGGGACTACGGAACCCTACATTGTGCGTGGTCCAACATGCACTTGCCCGGTATTTTTATTATATTTAGCACTCTCGTTTTATTTACTTAGACACAAAGACAGTAGGTATGTAAATATTTGAGGTTTCCGTGACCTACAGTACGATCAACGTAACTTGACCGGATTGAAGTTAGGTTTATATCAATTTCGCGCATGTCATAGAGATGCGACCCTAAAATTACTTACGAAACGATTAATTATGTTTAATCGATTAAAAATACTAACAACATTTTCATCATCATCATCATCAGCCTATCGCAGTCCACTGCTGGACATAGGCCTCTCCAATTGCACGCCACTTTGTTCTATCTTCGGCTTCTCGCATCCAGCTCCTGCCAACACGCAACACACACACAACATTTTAATTCAACAATATAAAAACACGATTTAAATGAGTTCATAAAAGTTTAAAATTAGAATAGTTACAGTAAATAATAAAGAAACTTTGAAAAACAATTTCTTTACGAAAATAATCACAAAAAAACATGAGTTAGTAATACTAAATATGACAATGTAATGCGTAATCGTATCTCTAATTCTCTTGGTTTAGTTACCGCCCCCGCCCCCTGCTTCCTGTCACCATTTACTTCCAAAAAATGCATCTGCGCAACCATTTGTCGCCTACTTCAGTCCGGCCTAGTTACGTTGATCCAACTGTAGTACCCGAGAAGTTTGAGGGATTGACGAGGTAAGCAGGGGCAGCAGGGGCGTAGCTACTGCCGTAACTGCAGTATCACTACATAGTAAGTATAAAACAAAACTACGCAACGGATTTTGATGCGGTTTTTTTAATAGGTAGAGTGATTGAAGAGGAAGGTTTAAATGTAAAATAACATCCATTAAATAGTGGAGAAATAAGGAGCGGAGCAGCAATAACAAATGTTGCAAAAACGGGGAAAATTTACGCAGACGAAGTTGCGCGGGTCAGCTAGTCAATGATATAATTAAACGACGGATTATGTTTTTGACATTCACGATAAGTTTTAGACAGACGTCCACGCCATTTGGATTGCTGGATGCATCGTCAGTGGGGCCCTTTACTTATACAGGGTGTAACAGAAAGGTGTGGTTATATTCAAGGGTTGGTATGTGCCCATGATACTAAGTGCACATATCTAATTTTATGAAAATCGGAGTACCCTAAAAAATATTTATTACTTTTTCATTCGTTTATTTGAATGAAAAAGTTATTAATTAAAAAATTATGTAGAAGTGTACCTTTCACTACTGAATTTTGACAAAAAGAATTTGCTATCTTTATATATATATATTTCTTGTGTGCGTGTGTATGTCACTGAACTCCTCCTAGACGGCTGGACCGATTTTTATGAATTTTTTTGTGTGAGTTCAAGGGGATTCGAGGATGGTTTAGATTCACAATTGAACCCGATTTACAATAAAAAAAGAGTCGAGACGAAGTTCGCCGGCACAGCTAGTATCTATGTAATAATAATGTAACCAGCTATGGCACCATGGTAAGTGCAATACTGATAACATATCGAAGAAATTATGAGGCGACATTTTTGTACTGTTTCATTTAAAAATTAAAAAAAATACTATCTTTATGGAATCCAAGTCACTGTGGAGATAGAGGGACCCTTTTTTCTGATGACGTCAGAAAATCCATGCAAATGCGGTAGCCCCTGAACGTTTTCAAAAGATCTATCTAATGATACCCCATATAATGGGGTAGGTGAGAACAAAAAACACATCCCCACTTTACATATGAGTACGGGAGGTGCCCTCAAAAAAATATACCTAAATGATTTGTTGTTTCAATATCTGCCATATTCTTTGTTTGCTATTAATAACTCATGTTACAAGTTCTTATACTGTCTGACCTTCATACTTCTAAAACATTTTTAATTGCCTCAATAAAATTGTTGCCGATTCTCAAACAAGTTTGTTAGTACAACATAACAATGCAGTTTTATGTGACCACTTACTTGCCACCTTATATAAATAGGTTAGTGACAGCATCGGTACTAGTGAAAATTTTGTCCTTTTTTAGGGTTCCGTAGCCAAAATGGCAAAAACGGAACCCTTATGTCTGTCCGTCCGTATGTCACAGTCGACATTTGCTCACAAATTTCGAAGTAATGTCGACGTGTGGCACATCATTCGACAGCTATTTTTTTCTAATAAACTTTTTTGATTAAGTGAATATTTCTGAAAATAATCGCTCCGAAAATCCTCCCCCCCCCCCTTTATCTTTAGAACCGTGTGACAAAAACTATGAAAAAAATCAGAAAGGTAATAACAAATACTTTAAATTAAAATTATTTCGGACATGATCGGATATACCGTCATTGAGTTATTGCCGAAAAACTGCGTTTCTCAACAAAAGGGCGTAAGTGCCATAAACATACGCCTTTCTGCTGGTGCAATTATTCAAATCGGATTTTTCATACGGCAACGGCTCCGGAACCCTACAAAATATTCGCTACAAATAGGTACAGACCCACTGACCTAGTAGAGGTCAGTAGGTCTAAGCCTTATTCATTCACGATCTTTTTCCGTATCCACGGCAAGCCCACGATCATGAACTATCAAAATCTTGTCATAATGGTAAATGGATAGCAGTGCTTAGAAAATGCATCGATATTGATAATCCGTATTAATTATAAATGTAAAAGTATCTTTGTTTTTCAGTCTGTCGTTTTCACGCCTAAATCACTGTACCGATTTAGACGAAATTTGGTATGGACATAGGATAATTCTTATTGCGACAACTGATACCCGGGCGAGGTGTCGTCGCGGGCAAAGTTAGTATTCTAATGTATTAAAATATTGTTAAAAAGTATAATGAACAGGAGGTTATCTATAGCCTTACATTAGGTATTATTATAGACCAAGGTAATTGTTGAACAGTTTGTAAACATGTGCCATTGAAATGAATGAAATATGCAATGTAACTAGCTATTGTTCGCCTTCTGTGCAGAGGATGTATTGAGGCAGAAACGCAGATGACATAACCACAGACATCAAGCAAAAACTCTTGGCAGTGATTAATTGAGGGAGGGGAGATGGGGGCTCAAGCCCTCCCCAAAGGTATCTGAGTCCTCTCAAATAGTCCATTTTTAGTATTCACAGTTTTTTTGTTAGATGGAGAAAATTTCCCCCAGCACCCGGGGAAAACGAACGAGGATAGTATCCCCATACTATCCTACCTAACAAAAAAAACTATCACCCCGCCCCCGCCCTAAAACCCCGCTTTTTTTAGTTTACACGACCTTAGCCTAAAAAGTGAAATCGCGGATTAGAGTGAAGCTCTAAAAAACTAAATTCCTGAATCGAACCGTGACCTAACAACAATTTCAACGGTCACTTAATACTTAGTCAAGTTTTTTGAAAAATTACATAACCCAGGCGCGGATCCAAGGGGAGAGCAACGTGGGCAATTCCCCTCCTCCAGACCCGACTGAAACACTATTATAGATTTTGTACACCTGTCCGATGTATTTAGACAGGTAATTGCCCCCCCCCCCTCTCCGTCATGCGAGCTCACACTTGGGCGGTTGAGCCAAATGGAACAAAGTCCTGGATCCGCGCGTGATCTAAGCTAAGTTAACATGTTCTTCCCGGTTCTGAGGGTCCGAAAAAGAACCGGTTCTAAAATAGCAAAACTCGTTTTTTTCGGTTCCGAAGACAAATTGGCTAACAAGTACATTCCTATTGATTTTCTTTGTATATTTTTTGAAGCCTTACTAAATATTTAGATAACTTAAACAAACCTTTTAAGTACTTGTTAAAATCTAGCCTATACCTACGCCTCTGCCTGTGTACATAAGCAAATTTTCCTTTAAAACTTTAAAACCCTTCATAGAGAAGATTTTGCTTGAACACTTTAATTTACCTACCTCTCGCATAGCTAGTAAAATGAGTATCATGTGACGAAAAGCTTATTCTGTGCTATAACCGTAAGCAAAAAAATGCAATGACTAAGGTCAAAAGACGCAACAGTGCTCTAAAACAAAGTTTACTCGTAAAAAGATAATAGTACATTTTTGGTGGTATCTTCAAGGATTTATTCACTATAGCTTTCTTATGTGTGTACAAACACAGCAGATGTTTGCTGTGCCGAACTTTGAACAATGAAGGCGAAACTGGCAGTGAAATGGACCCGACTCGTGAATCGATCTTCAGCATTATTGCTCCATGGTAACGTTTTTTTTTTGGGATATATTTAATAACTTTAAGGCTTCAATAATTATAGAGTAAACTAGTACTTATTTACTTACAAATTTAGTATTATCGATGGTACATAGCGAGAGTGCGTGAAATACCCTTGCGGCTTTCTTCAGAGAAAGGGAGAGGACCAGCAATGTTCCATCCTGCAGAAGCCGCACCACTCGACAAAGGGCAGAAAACGATCTCCGTCCTTGATCGTTGGCTTGCGACGTGTAGGGCAGCCAGTCCTTTTCAAACTAGAGACACGATCGGCGAAACAAAGCAGCAAATGAAAGCAATGGATGGGGCGATATACCTAGCCAAGGTTATCTTTAAAAAAAAAAAAAAAACAAGGTCCAAAAGAGGTGAATGAAACTATTCCGCAAGGGACACCCTCATCTCCATCCCCATGGATGGAGATAAATGTGTCCATACCTACAAGACGTGTGACGTGAATTGTGTGTGATGTGTCATTTTTTTAGTCGGTACGGTCTGACATACCCCACGTCGTGCCCTCGGCGGGTTGGGAACCGTGGGAATTTTTAACAACTGTAAAAAAAAAGGAAAATCAACAACCAATGGGCATGTACTTTTAACCAATTTGTCTGAAGAACCGAAAGAACCGAAATAAACGGGTAACCCGGTTCTGGCTTGAGCTTGGAACCGAAAGAACAGGTTCCTTAAATAGCATCGTTTATCGATGCCCTAAAGCTAAACTTAAGCTTAAGCTACGCCTAATCGCGCTTCATAGATCTCAGCTTATCTGCACTTAGGCTGAGATCTATGAAGCGCGATTGCCTCATTAGATATTGTACACCAGAAATTTTGGATTTTATTAGATAAATACTAAATATTTACTTAATAAAATCCACCCATAACTAAGAGGCAATTAACTACGTACTCATTATACATCCTTATATATTATACATACTTAATCGTGTTCGAACCCCTTATCAGGACCTATATGAAACGTTGGGATTTTACATTCTAACAAAAAAATATATATTTTTCCTTAGTGCGATTCAGTTAGCATAAAAGCGGGTTTTTTCTGATAACATAATTCGCACTAACTCAATTATAAAAAAACAAAGTACAATGGGTAACAATAGGTTATCCGTATTTTTTTTTTAATCTAAATTACTCTATGTTACTTACATTTTATAAGGGATAGCGGGGTCCAGGTCATACGTCAACGACCATAATTCAGTCTATGAACGCCTAGGTATGTAGATAATATCGTATGACATACTAGGCTATTATTCAATAGGTAGCCCTAGGCATGAATATCGATGCATAATGCATCAGTCAGGCAGTGTCAGCCTTCAATGCCTAAACAATCAATACCATTTGTCCGTAAAGTCGATCGTGTGAATTTATACTGTCTATACTAATATTATGAATGCGAAAGTTTGGATGTATGGATGCAGGGGTGGATCCAGGATTTCATCCTGGGGGCGGGCACGAGAGACAAATGGCATGCCGGATCTAACATGCCTACGACGGAGGAAGTGGGTTGTATTTCGTTTTGGTGAAGTTGGTCAAGTGTAAGTTGCACGCTAGGGGGGGGGGTTCCCCAAAATATACCTTCATGAGGGGGGGGAGAAGATGTAAATGGGCAAAAAAAATCAATACAATATAAGAAGTTCGGTACACAAGACAACCGTCTGGGTATGATATGTACGGATGTATGGATAAATGTTCTTAATCACAACAGGTAAGTAAATGGATCTAGATGAAATTTGGAATATAGCTAGATTATAGTCTGGAATCGCACATACGCTACTTTTTATCCCGGAAAAATATTCCCGTGGGATAAATTTGCTTTGCAACATTTTCATTTTTACACTTGCGGTCCTCAGAACATACCTATCCCACCAAAAACATTTTCATATAAATTGACGCCAAGACGAGGTAGACATATTGCTACCACTCTAAAAAAAGTTATCAGATCTTATAGAAAGCCAAACTCCTGACTCTACACGCCCTAAACTAATAATCTCTAATTCTCATTATAACTCTCATCCTAAAATAGATGAGATCAGAAGACATAAACTTTATCCGTCTTGAAATTATAATTACAAATAAGATCTCTTAAATTAAATTGTCGTTGAGATGTCAACCATCCAGGTAGAGGCGTAGCTACCGCCGTATAGGCTATCACCTATCATTGATACATGGCCCCCTGGCTACATGCCACACGATGCTATTGCAAGAGTCAGGTGAGTCACCTGCACAAATTTATTACATTAATCCTTTGCCCGCTCATGCCTTTGAGCTTGGCTCTCCAAAAAAAATTAATACAGAGCCCATCTTAGGCAAGCTACGCCCCTGCATCCAGGAAATCCTATAACTGCCAGCTGTAAGCAAGACTATAATCTTGCTTACAGTTGGCAGTCGTAGGATCGGATCCGACACAATTTAAACGTCGGTCAACAACACAACATCAGTAAACACGGGTGCTCTAGTTAATGTTCTGCCTCTACATCACCTGATTTTAAATGGGAACGGGCCCTAACCCGCAGAATCACAATTTCAAGTCCTCTTTACCAAAAGATATTCAGATAATCTTATTAGTCTGGCTATGCAGACTTCATAAATAATCTAAATTGGCATCAATAAAGCAAGGTACTTACAAGCAAAAGACCAAGCATCAGATCGTTAACCTTTCTGATCCTTACAGGATATCGATGTTTTCTTTTTAATATTTGCTTATACGTACGTGATTAAAAAGTTTATTGCTTGTAGGTATTACTTCAACTGATAGGTCATTCAGTGTCATGTGAAGGTTTCCAGGTAAACGGACGTTACATTATTTTAATGTCGGTTTACCTTTTTTTCCGTATTAAGTGTTTGTCTAATCGTGAGATATTTATACATCTAGATACAGAAACAAAAACGATTTCAATTAACTAAAAACATCTTTCTGCCAGTAGAAAAGACGAAACATCAGTCGTTGGAGACGAGACAATTATAAAAAAAAAAACAGCCGTGGGAATGGGTCCAAAGACTCTGAATATAAATTATATCACATTAATCCTTAACGATACCTAACATGAACCTTTTTGTGTTATGCCAGCCCAGATTCATCCATTGCCCAAGTTAGTGGGCGGCAAAAAGTCACTTGAAAAGGAAACGACTGGATCCTAACTAACACGAGATATTAAAAATATTTAGAAGAAGAAAACAAATAAAACCACTAATTAAGAAAGTAGAAGAATACAAACAAGCACAACGTAAAAAAATCTACTCAAAAATACAGAAAGGGAAAAAATATTATTTCTGAGAGTAATGCGAAGAAAAGACAAAAACACATTTTATACTGCACAGAATAGTACCAGTCCGTAGCGTCTTCTGTGTATTTTAAAGCCTTACTGCGATCGCCAATCCACTCGCCAAGAGTGACGATTATGGCAAATACCCCCAGGATCTTTAATAAGTAGATTCTACTGAGGGAGACCCGAGTCCAGCAGGGGGACACCATATAGGTAGGTTGATATCGATAAACATTTGCCAAAAAACAAGGCATTGGTAAAATGTCGTGCATGTCAAAAATTACACCATGATTAAAATAAGGATTATTTGATCTCAAAGTATAGTGTAACTTATTTGAACTGCGGACCCATTTATGTAATTTATCTACAGGGCTGTACTGTAGTCCAAAAAGCCCACAATCACATCCACTCTTGCTAGCTTTATTACAACTATTTTGTCTACTTACTATTATTTACACTATGTACAAATTAATAGATAAAATAAAATCAAAACGAAGCAGGATTAGGATAGAATGCCCGGCACCGAGCTCAGAAGGCTGGCAGCATTGCCACGTTGTATAGCAATGCTAATTCGCTGAGCAAAGGACAGGCCAGCCTTCACGTGAAGCATCGATCAGAAGTTTACTTAAAATTTTATAAAAAGATCATGCACTCGGACCCCATGACCTGTTTGTTGCTAGCGGTTCAAATTTTAAATTCAAGTCACTTCAAGAAACCGACTCTACCTATTCAAAATCAAATGTCTAATGTATATCAGTAGTCCAAACTCGTAAAGTTCTGCACTACCTACCTACTTAAGGGCATTCACTCAATGTGGGACAACACGACGCCACTCCATGACAACAACGTAACATCGTCATGCAAAAGTTTCTCCACAACCAAGCCAACAATGCAACGCTTAAATTACATTGTATTGACACAGTAAGATCCTTGTTAAACAATGGTCAGTAAGTAGGTACCAAACGTCTTCTACTAAGTATTAATTAGTAGTTTAAAAACTACCTATTCACTAATAACGTAGGCACTCGTAGTCGTATAATACCACGTTCTACCTACGGACGGATTCGGCAGTGTCGGATTAGGTTAGTTTTTCGCCCGATACCGGGCAAGTGTAAGTTGCACGCACGAAGACGCGGGGGGGGGGCGGTATCCAAGAAACCAAAGACGACTCCCGCTGTAGGGTACAAGCCCTGTATCGCAGGGTACTTTAGAAACATACAAATCACCGACTCGGAACACACAAAGTGGTGTCCTGTGTGAGAATCGAACCCACAACCTCTTCCGTAGCAGTAGGACACACCCCCACAGCCCTACAGAGGCAGTCGAAGAAAATAAGTTCTAGTATTGAAGTAATAGATCCCAGAGAGTCTTACTGCAAGGCACGTACATACCTACAACTTACTTATTTAGAACGGTGAATATTAAATCGTCATTAAGATATGGAATTCACTAGCAGTTACGAGGTTCTAATGTAGTAAGTATTTGGGGCAGAACGAAGCAGACGGCTGATAAAAACCTGCAATTTGTTCTGAATACAAAACTAAGTATTTATGAATGTATTGTCATTTAATTCACTAGCTGTCCCGCGCAAATTCGTCTGCGTAAATTTTCCCCGTTTTTGCAACATTTCTCATTGCTGCTCCACTCTTGTTGGTCGTAGCGTGATGTTATATAGCCTATTAGTATAGATTGGAAAAAAAAGAATTGATGTGTTTTTTTCTTATTACTTAGTCAGATACAGATAGTAATGATTCTTGAAGCTATTTGTTTATTAGGTACACGTATTTCGTGTGCAGCATTTAGTTAAGTTGTTACACATGTAGGTACCTACCTACTTTATCTCCTTACTAAGTAACTAAGTGAACACATATTAAAGCCAGTATACATATCCTCACTTAAGCAGGTAAAAACCGAGATTAATACAGGTAGAACAGTGGTCCAAGGCGAGTGAAGAACTAAAATACTAATAGACACCATTATACAGGGTGTAACAGAAAGGTGTAGTCATATTCAAGGGCTGGTATGTGCCCATGATACACCTAATTGTGAGTGCACATACCTAATTTTATCAAAATCGGAGTACCCTAAAAATATATTTATTATTTTTTCATTCGTTTATTTATGAATGAAAAAGTTAATAATTAAAAAAAATTATGACTTAAAAAGTTCTATACCATAACAATCCAATTGAATTTTGTACCAGGGCAGGTATAATTCTTATGTCATACGCCTTTCAGTACTGAATTTTGACAAATTGAATAGGCTATATCTATGTAATAATAATGCACCATGATAGGTCCAATACTGATAACATACCCTATCCGTTGCTGAAATTTGACCACACCTTTTTGTTACACCCTGTATAAACTTTTAATCTAAATAGGTATAAACCTTACTACGTTAACCAAATTCAGATTATCAAAACAACAACGGAAGACGAGTTCCCGGAATAACTCTTTTTGGCCTAAATGATAAATGAACTAGAATGAACATCATTTTTTATAAATCTTTTTTGTTTTTATTATGTTTTTTTCCGCTTAACGTAACGTAGGTATATATGTTGTCAGTCGGTTAAAATTTTGAAAATAATTCCTACTAAAGTTGATTAAAAATTTAATTAATATATCCGTTTGGGTTCAGTTAAGATTTGATTGAATATTCCTATATCGGTTCTGTACAAATTCAAACAACATATTCCATTAACAAGTGGTGTAGATACTCTACAACTCACATTGTTCACAGTTGATTTAGTTTATTTTCCTCATCATGAATAATTAAAATTTATTTCATGAAATGTGTCCAAACCTGAGTCTATGTGAATATGCAACATTCAATTTCAAACAAATATTGAAGAACAAAAGGGATTTGGCCCCAAAGTGAAAGTAGCCTTCCGTGACAGCGAAAGTCTAGTTGTATGTACAATACAGACATACATTAAGTATGCCTACTTGTGACTAAGTAGGTCTCTTGCAGTCAGAAATCTTTCTTTAATCAAAATTCAGCACACGTCTACAATGTTCTCATTTTACGCTTAACATCTTATTTCCATTCATTCATTGGTAAGGCACAAAATCTATTTCACGTAGGTATATTAAAACGTACAGTTTTAATATGTACGACAAAACCGCTCCTCGGCCACGGCGGCGCTCGCTCTTTTGCGAAATGTAAAAGCCTAACAAAAGCCGGACAAGCCGGACACCGTTTATTTTGGCCGGACACGCAATCAAAAAGCCTAACTATGTCCGGCTTTATCCGGACGCCTGGCAACGCTACCTTTAACTCAAGTCTAGGTATTGCTCAGCTTCCAAACTCAAACTCAAATTCTAACTCACCACTTTTTTTCAATTTTCGCTGCAAGCCTGTGCGAACTGTCATAATCTTGTAAATAGAAAGCTACGCTTAGAAATGTATCAAAGCGCAAGCGCGGCGGACATCTTTGAGCGCACCGCGCATGCGCCATTCGCACGGGCTCGCCGCGATCATGGAAAAAAGAACGTGAATAAGGACCCTTTCATTAAACTAATAAAGTACTTATACAATACACAAGTCCTATTAAGCAATACTGCGCGGTGGGAGTGTATCCGACTGCTACGCAAGAGGTCGTGGGTTCGATCCCCACCCAGGATAAAACTTTGTGTGATGAGCACGATGGTTTATTCTGTGTCTGGGTGTTATTTATCTATAATATGTATGTATTTAGAAATATATAAGTATGTTT
Source organism: Herminia tarsipennalis (assembly GCA_945859575.2). NCBI lineage: Eukaryota > Metazoa > Arthropoda > Insecta > Lepidoptera > Erebidae > Herminia > Herminia tarsipennalis. The sequence continues at coordinate 8,315,515 of OX243850.2, read as the reverse complement.
ATCAGTTGTCTGGTTTCCATAGTACAAGCTCTGCTTAGTTTGGGATCAGATAACGTTGTGTGAGCTGTCCCAAGATATTATTATTATTATATTATTATTATTATTATAATTCATACAGAATAATTGTGCAACGGAAGGTCAACCTTGGACTCCAGTTTTCTATAGACAAGTATAATACCTACTTAGCACCTACTTATTAGGTAGTAAGGTAATATTCCTTGTCCATAATTACAGTGCATCTTTTAATTTAAGACCTGTCTGAGTGTCTAAAATTTTTAAAAGAGTATTAGAGTATCACTCAAAGTGGTGTCACACAGCCACTGTTTCACGAAAGTAGTCGAATTCATCCTAAAGCTCAGGATTACTATTCATAAGTCGTAACCGAAGTAACATGTTGTTTGCCATACCATCGTGTCGCACCGTCGCGCGTGCTAACTCACCCATACCGCGAACCCTCTCTACTCTCGACGCTTTCCTGTGTGCCAAACCTGACTGCGACTTGTTTGCGCATGAATGGTCAGATATTCTGTCAAAGTATTTGTGTTTTTGTGAAAATTAATAATTTGAAGTCTTAATTTAATTCATAAATAACATAACTTTTTAATTTTGTTATTTTTGTTTTTTCCTTAGTCCTATATATTTTTTTGTATATATTATTGTAATTGGTGAAGACCGTTGTAATTAAAGTAAATTAAAAAAAGTAGATTTAGTTAAAAGTATATTTGTATATTTGTTCTGTGGTGGGAAGCCAAAGACGTGCGTCGCGCCAACGCAAAGACACCATCAGGTGGGCCGTTGGCTCATCTGCCAACACTCGGCAATAAAAATAAAAAAAATGTCATGTACCTAAAAACTTCTTTAAAATATTCCTTAATTGTTCATTATTTTGTAAATTACCCCGCGTCATAGGCGAAGCATGAGGAACGCTAATGCAAAATCATATAGGTAGGTTACTTACCTACTAGGTAGGACTACCGTTTCTTGTAATGAAAAATAAAACGGAAGAAAATACTAACCCAATGTATCATATTGCAATTACCTAGTTTTATAGGAATTCCACCGTTTGCACATGCGAAACTTTCACTTAAAGTAAAGTGGAAAGGTACATAAGTACCTGAGTATCTATCTACATTTTGATAATAGGTACCTAGATACCTACATATCTACTGACATTCGAAAGTAAAGTACCCTAGAGCGATCCGAGTTGAATGAAATACCCAAGCAAGACCCAAGTACTAATCCATATAATATAATTTGTTTATTATGTGTACTACTTAGCATCTATAACCCAGGCGCCGATCCAAGCCCCCCCCCCCCCTCTGAAAGACCTTTTTTAGGGAATTTTGACATTGTACAGTGCGTTTTGACTGGCAATAGCCGCCGCCAAAGCAGTGATGGCACAATGCAAGCGACTCAAACTAAGCCGGCTGGGTTGCATGTTGCCCCCCCCCTCGTATATTAGTAGGTACCTAGAAATAGAGGCATGTCTAATCTCTATCTATTTAGAACACCATCAATGTTGACCCGAATACGCAATTATATAAAGAGCTGTCCTAAAGCTAGCTTGTTTGTAAAAAGTCTATAATACATACCTTTGGTATCGATTGATTTCTTTTTTGAGTCATTTAAAACCCTTATTCCCCCCAACACCCGCCAAGTATGAGTAGCTCGCACGACGGTTGGGGGGGTCGTGAAAATGGAAATAAATTAGTAACATTGCTTCTTGTACGACGAGGGGTCGATTATGTCCACACTGACGGGGGAAGGAGGTCTATACCTACCATCCTCATTACTCCCAATGAATAGCTGTTTTACCCACGCAGGTGTAAACCCACAGATTGGGACATGGGTGTACCCAGGTGTATTTGGGGGTTGTAACCCCCCCCCCCCCCCCCACCTCCAAATTGCAAAAAAGGCCAATTGTACCACCTAAATCCCCGAACAACGAAATCACTAAAAGTTGAAACCCCCTCTTCCCCCCCTTAAATTATATTGGGTAGGTACGAATAGCGATGTTGTTTGTGGAAAAGAATTATAGTATAGAATTTGACGTTTGCGGAGGAGACCATACACATTTTTTTTATTACCTACGATTAGTACCTACAGCGTTATCAAATTCACTATAGAACGAATGTACCTTGTCTACGAATGGAACGAATGTACCTTGTCAGCGATTTCCAACTAGTGGTACAAGATGATGTCTTATACTTAGGAAATTTAATATTATCAATAGGATTAATCCTAGTAGGTAGGACAAAAAATACAAGTCTGTAGGTAGGTATGTTAATATTGTTTTTGACGTCATAGCATCAGTGTCAGATCTAAGGTGAAGGGGGGGGCAATCCGGAGCACTTGCCCACCACGCTTAAGGGGCGCCTGGCCTGAGAAATGATTTGCACCCCCTGCCCCTCCTATCGTAAGCACGTTCTCCGCGAAGGAAAATGTATAATGTATTAAACCGACTTTATAGACAACCATTTTTTTTTCTTAGGAAGCAGGTTGAAATGTGTCTATTATCTAGTATAGGAAACACTATAATCTATCAAACTTCATTTGTATTTAACTTCCTTATGGCTTCGAACGAACGAAAGTAAACATAAAATACACTTTCTCCACAATGCATACGCATATGAAGTACTTCACTACAATACTTATCTAATCACGAATATATATGGCTACTTACACTTCCTTACAAAGCATTCATGCTAAGTTATTGATGGGCATACTTAATCAACACTAAGTCAAAACGTCCGGATATAATTAGCATCATGCTAGGTTCCTGTCTGTACGAGGAACAGAACTTCACCCACTGACTTTGAACAGCTCTAAGCAATGCTGTAACTAGGATGGTGTGAGCGGTGCTAAGGCACAGGGCCCAGAACCAGGAAGGGGCACAGAAATGATCATCACGACCAATACTAAGGGTGCAGTTATATAAGCTCGCAACGGGCTCATTAAAGGCAAGTTACGGCTCTAAGTAGTTCAATCTATTTGGTGAACAGAAATTCTAAATACCCTTTGCAAAAGTGGACTTAAGGGAGTAGGGGTAGAGTTAAGTAGATTGAGAGCCATTTCATTTCTTTTTCCGTAAGCTAGATCTAAATCTAAGTTCATAGGGTAGATCCTTGCTGGCAAGCAAGAACGCTGCCAGGATTTTTTCAGCAACAGCAATTAGGTACCTACATTGTCTAGGTACACTCTATCACACGGAAATAAATTAACTTATAAACCAGCGTAATCATGAGATACCTATTGCGATACTGATTTCATTAGGTATTGTTTTTTAAATATTTTTTTTCATAAAAAGAAATACATGCATAATAGATATTCCGACAGGAGGGGATGCAAATGCACCCCGCTGCCGACGCCCATGCTGACAGGACAAAGTCGTTGCTAAGAAGGTGGGGGCATTGGGGGCAATGCCCTACTTAAAATTAATAATAATACCTAGATACTCAATATTTATTTATTTTGGACTACTATAAGGTCCATCCATATTACTTAGATACACTATTACATTACATTACAACTTAATAAACTAATACATACCTACCTACATCATTAATAGAACAGAATCAGTAATGCCCTACTTTCAGGGCTGTATCTAGGGCTAGCTACGGCCCTGTGGCTTTATGACTAAGATACGGTTTACGGCTAGGTATATTCAGTATAGTTATAAGTAGACTTACCCTACCCGAATATGCCTTAGCCATTAGCCAGGGCCAGCCCGTTAGGGCGAACGAAGCGGCCATTAGTCAACGGGCGCCGAAAGCGTCCTCCGGATAAGGAACCTATGGCGCCAAATGCTATAAAGGGCGCTAAATTGATATGTTCCACCCCCGCCCCCTCCCCCCATCGTACGTGCAACTCACACTTGACCAATATTGGGGCGCCAAAATTTGATCTCTCTTTAACCTAAACCTAGCGTTGGGCCGGGCACTGACCTTTGCTGTTCTCAGCCATACAGTACGTATGGGTGAGAAGGTATTTCTATTTTTTTTCTTCTACACAATTCACAAATATATAAAAGTAAAATCAAGCATTGTTTATTTTACTTTGTACATTTTACAACAGACTAAGGTTTTTAAAATAAATTTAATAAAGCTCCATCTTGTGATCTAAATCGTAACTTATTACAAACTTTTGACAACAAGACATAACAGTATTGCCAAAATAGATAATTTATTAAAGCTAGGTGTGCAACATAAAAATTTCTAAGTAATAAAAGCACATTTTTTACAAAATTAAACATGATTTTAGTTTACAAATGATTTTTATCTAAGGAAAATTATAAGATTTAAATGTATAAAATAATACAAGATTAAATTTCCTTGAAATTAGGAAACAACATGCGAAACGCATGCATGTCATGGGATTATTGCTATTAAATGCGTTATATGGCAACTCGTTGTTTCAAGTAGTTGGTCTTGTAATTTTATTCTTCTGCGGTTTTACGTTTATTTTTTTCATTTCTGTGTGAAATTTTAAAATGTATACTGTTTCCAAAGGACCTAGCAAAATTGTAGCTAAAACTCGACGAGGTAAATAAAGCTTGAATACCTATTTTCTCCCGTAAAAATCAAGTTGTCAGTGATCATGTGAGACGAAATTTCGTAAACTTATTTTCGTTTTGCAGGCCTCTCACAGAACTTGGAAAGATTGGACAGCCGCAAAGATCACAATAGGAAGTGTTCTGAATCTGATAATGGGGATATTGTTAGGTATGTTGACATTTCACCATAGTTACATTACATTGCCGTGTCGTTTCATTTCATCACTGTTTTTACATAACCTCTCCATGTCTCAATTTGTACTTGTCTAAACTTTTTATAAATTTTGGCACGACATAAATCTGAGTATCGGAAGGAAATTACATAATACAAACCTGCTGTTACACTTTCTTCATAATATGATTCTTATTGGATTGTTTGTTTGTTTGATATTTCAGCATGCCTAAGCCTATATTTAATTCCAATGGTAAAAAGACAGTCCACCAAAGAATACAGCACCAGGTGATTTCACCGCAACATGAAGAAATCATTAGATTCATCAGTGAAAGTAAGTTTCATTAAAATATATTTAATTAATCAATATGGAATGCAAATAGCATTCCTTATTACAGGAGAGTTATTAACTATTTTTTGCATGAGTAAGAGTATATGATTTAGAATAATAATAATATAATGTTGGGACAACTCACAGAATGTCATCTGATCCCAAACTAAGCTGAGCTTTTACTATGGTAACCAGACAACTGATAAATATACTTTTATATATTTATTAATACATACATATTAAAGATAAATTACACTCAGACACAGAATAAACCATCATGCTCATCACACAAAGTTTAATCCTATGTGGGGATCAAACCCACAAGTTAGCAGTCTGAGGCACTAACCACTAAACCAACAGGCCTGTTGAAAAAAAAATCGAGGGTTAGAAATATCTTCCATTATTTTTGTTGTATAAGAAAGGGTAATTTCCCTAAATATTCTCTATGAAGTTATTGATTCACAAAATAAAATGATCTGATAATGCCTCACAATTTTGAAATACATTAAAGTAGAATTTATTTAATTATCAAACGATGAAAGCAGAAGCAGGAAATTGTAAACCATGTGTAGCTATACAAGAAAATTCTGGAAGATTCTTTAAGTAATGAAATCTGTTCTATTTCTTTTTTTGGATATTCTTTTAGTACCTTTTGTCTCTTTTATTGTAATATTACCTTTTCATAGCTTCAAACTTAAAATTGTTTACTTACTAAGGAATCAGAAGCTACATGTGAATTATGATTCTATATTTACATTTAATAACTAGTTCAAAAAGTTAATAAAAATGTTGGCTACAGTTACTATTTTATATTATAGTACTACTACTTTTTACTGTGGCTTTGCACATGTTTTGACACATGTTTTCACAATTAATAGTATATGTGCTATTAAAGTTTCATCAAAATCCATTCAATACTTTTTGTGTGAAGGAACAACAGACATCAATCCATCCATCCTCACAAACATTTTTTAGTTTTTTTATTTAATGTAACATGTATAACATTTTAACATTTTAGCGTGGACACAATCTGCTATGGGAGAGAGTGAGCCATCCTCACCTACAAGTACAAATGGTAAGAACATTATTTATACCCACCATTTCTATATTTTACTTGCTGTACCGGCGAACTTCGTACTGCACTGATATTTTTTTTACGTAAAAAATAAAAATTAATTATATTGGTAAAGTCATTCTCTAGTTACCTCGGGCCAAGGAAAATTTGGATTCTTTTTTATGTCATCTCCATAAATTTTCCTCGTTTTTGCAACATTTTTCATTGCTGCTAGTGGTCATAGCATGATATTATATAGCCTGTAGTCTTCCTCAATAAACCTTTTATTTACCTGAGGTTTCGATTGAATTGCCTGATTGTGGTCATTTCATCGTATTCATATTTATTCATTATATTATAATAAAATAATAATGATGATGATAATAATTATAGAAATGATTAAGTATTATCATTTACAGTTTTTTTTTCAACAAATGATTATTATAATGATCTGGTGTCTGACTATTTTAACTGTCACTATAATAATAAGCATTTAATTCCGAAACCAGATGTACAAAATTAGAAATAATGACTTAAAAATTAAATTACAATAATATCTAATCCTGAAAATAACAGTTTTATATAAGTTTCATAGAAGGTCTCTGACTTTGGTGTGCCTCTTGGCATAGGCCTCCTCTAACCGTCTTCATTGTTGTCTGTCATGAGTAACCCTCCTCCAGTTTGGACCTGCTATTAATTTCAGATCATCCTCCCACCTAGTGAATTATCTGCCTTGATTGCGTTTACAGTCTTTAGGCTACCGCTTGGTCACAGACTTACTCCACCTTTCTTTAGTTTCCTGCATCATGCGGCCTGTCCATCTCCATTTTTGGTTGTCTATTTTAGACAAAATATCTGTCAGTTGTGTTCTCAATCAGTATTGCTAATTTTGTCTTTTTGAGCCTATAATGCTTCTCTCCATTACTCTTTGAGACCTGGCAAGCTTGTCTCTGAGTGCCCATGCCTCGCACCCATGTCTGTCACTAATTTATTGCCTATTATAGCTGTGTACGAGAAACAGTAAGCTGTGTAAAGAAAAGCATTTAAAAAAAACAGTATTTTATTTTTTGCAATTAACATAAAATCAGCATATATATATACAGCATAGTCACTATTTGGGACCTAACTAATGGTCTATTAAATAAAATAGCGGACTGTATACAACTATTACAATGTAAATAGAAAAGAGTATTTGAGATACATTGGGTAAAAAGGAAGGAAATTATTTTTTTTTAGCATGACCGTCTGTCGGTCCGTCCGTATGTCACAGGCATTTTACTGAGAGACTTCTCAATGAATATTGACGAAATTTGGTCAAAAGGTGTTTATTATAGTGGCCGCAACTTAGTTTAATAGCTCCATACATGTAACAGAAGCGGATTTTTTTTCGGCTAACTTCAACGTCATTTGACAGGTCTTTTAAAAACATTTTAAGGTTTCTAATAAACTTTTTTGAAATGTTTTTTGAAATAATCGCTCCGAAAGTTGCATAAATTGTGTCGTCCCCCGTTCCCTTAGCTATTGAACCGTGTGACCAAAAAATATGAAAAAAATCACAAAGGTTAATACTTTACACTAAAACTATTTCGGACATGATCGGATATACCGTCATTGACTTATAGCCGAAAATCTGCTTTTCTCAACAAAAGGGCGCATGAACATACGCTCTTCTGCTGATGCAATTATTTAAAGCTGCGGAACCCTACATTGAACATGGTCAGACATGCTTTTGCCAGGTTTTTTTTCTCTTAGTATATATCTTGTTTCTGTGTGTTAGTTTTAAGGGTTTTGTTCAGAAATAAATGTCTAATGTGTAATCATTTCTAATGAGGCCCAAACAGTCACGAAAATTCAGATTAGGTACAAGGAGAATTAAAAAAAATAAAACCATAGTTACCAATTTGTTTTAGAGTTTTAATACTATGAAAAATTGCTTTTGTTAAAGAGTTTTAAGAGTCATTTGCATGGCTCAAGGTTGTTGCCTGAAGCAATAAAAACTTGTATGGTCTAAACCACAAGTTGTCATATTATAATAGCCTATAATTTATTTATTACATAACTTTATGTAAATGCCTTTGTGTAGCTAATTTTACTAACATTTCTGTTTAAATTCATACATGTACCTTCCACACAAAATACTCAATTGCAAGAGAGGAAATATTACTAAACACTGAACACAATGTTGATAAAACTATGTAACTATAGGTACTGTAGTTCGTTCTACAATGGAATCAATTAAATCGATCAATATTGCTCCCTTTAACTGTTGATCAATTGGTTTCATTATAGAATCGTACATTGCATTGAGAATCAAACATCTATACTAATGTTATAAAGTTGAAGAGTTTGTTTATTTAAACGGGATAATCTCAGGAACTGCTGGTTCGAATTGAAAAATCCTCATACTGTTGGATAGCTCATTTATCGAGACAGTGTCGGTCAATTTTTGCGAGGTAAAGTGTGAGACGAATGTCACTGATATAAATAAATAATAATAATACAAAAACCGGACAAGAGCGTGTCGGACCATGCTCAGTGTAGGGATGTGCCACACGTTGAAAAAAAATCAGCTTTTGTTTCATGTATGGAGTGCCCCCCCCCCCCCCCCCCTAAAAATGTTAAACTAAGTAGCGGCTACAACAAGACACCTTTTCACCAAATTTAATCAATATTAATGAAGTAGTCTTTGAGTAAAATGCCAGACAGACGGACATGACGCAATACGTCGATTTTCATCATCGCTGTTTTTACGTCAAAGACTTTGCACGTTCGGATGTTAAATATCAACTGAATTGACATTACTGGTCTGATGTTTTCTCCTGATATATGCTTGAAGGGGAAATTCTGTAAGCAATGCAATGCAATTTCATTTTATATTTTCTTTGATGTGACCGTACTAACTAATAATAACGGTAACGTAGTTCAAGTGTTCTGTCATTTTTATTTTATCTCAAATGATGATCAGTAGATTTCTTCTGATATATTATAAATATATGTATTATGCATTGAAGTGTGCACATGATTAAGATATCAATAGTCACATAACCTAAAAATTCCTAAACACTCGAAAAAACACTGGAAAATATATTATCAACTTGCTCAAAAAAAATCTGTAAAGTCGATGTACAGCCGATAATTTTACATGATAACGTCTTATGAAAACTTTGATGACATGTCGCCATTCGCTGTTGCTTAGCAACCAGTCAATAACGTTAGTTCCAATTGTATCGCATTTCATGTCGCTGCAATCGCCCTTCTTTGTTGCTTAGCAACCAATCAATAACTTTACAGTTGCTTAGCAACCCGTCAATACCGTGACACGTTTTCGTGCGCGCAGCCGGTAATCGATTTATAAGACATTATCACGGCAAAAGTTGCCAAGGTATATTTATTACACAGAAGTAGAATCAATATGGTTTTAACATAGAGAATATATTTATTACAGATTCTGAGAGTTTGTCGCCTGCCCCTTTATCAAACCTGTACTACCATGATGATGCCCCAAGCGCCATCCTCCGCGACTTCGAGCCCTTCGATCTTGAAACATGGTGGGGCAAGAGATTGTTCCAGAATATTACAAATTCCCTCTGAGTATGTAATGTGTATTAATAATATACGGGAACATGAAAGTTGGCGGTAGCGTAAGTCACAATCATCTGTAGTTTACTAAGTTTTAACTTTATAAATTGGTCCAGGAGAAAAACATGCAGTTCAATCTTACTACAGATAACACACAGACTAAACTACTTTTTCTGGTTCCTACCGGTTTTATTTGTTGGATAGTTGTTTTCTTTACATAATTGCATCATATTTTTTATCAGTTCTTATGAATAATGTGTGTCAACTTGTTACATTTAAGATACCAGTAGTTCAAAGTTTTTTTTTTTTTGTTTTATTTAAATATTCGGCCTATTTTGAGGTAAGCAGTCACATTACCAACCTTCTTTCATTGTGGATTCGATGTTCGTCTATCAATTCCAGTGCTGGAAAATACTTTTAAGTTGTGGCAACATTATTAGTACTTTAAAAAAGAAACATCAAGTTGTTCCTTTGTTCAGATGATGAATGCTTATCGTGCGATTTGGCAAAGCGCTTTTCAATTAAATACGTAAAAGCGCTATACCATGAACGCTTTAAATATTATTGGAAGTTGGAAACGCGCCTTAACTCAACGCATGTTCCACGCTCATCATCTAAAAAGCGGGCTTAGGCTTTTACTCTATGATATGATTACTTATCATACTGTCAGTTTAAAGAGAATAGTCGAGATATAAATATTTTTGAGCATGTCTCAAATTATGTCATAAAAGTTACAGTGCACTATCTGCCCTCTGTAATTAACATTTGGGTTAATGGTTTTGTAATTTCTTTTTATAAAATGACCTTAATTACAATGGCTGTTTATCTAAAATGGATGTGTAAATTTAAAAACAAAATTTAGTAATCTACAGTTGATTGTGGATCTCAATAGTCATATAACTTAAGTCAATTTTTCCAAAAGCTCAATTTCTTTGCATTGTAACTGTGAACCAATATTCTTTAAGATAGTTGCGTTGTGTGAATGTTTATTGTTCTTGGTTGATTATATAAAATATAGGGTGTAAGTGAAATTGTGATATCGCGATATCTAGTTCTTTATGCTGAATCGTCCAGTGTTTCTTTTTTTTAATTTTCAGTTTAAAAAAATATAAATGCATTGTGTTCAATGCAAGTCCCATATTAACAATATTGTAGAAGACACCACATAGATAGTTAGTAATGCATTCTATTATCAGCATTCCGTATTCCCTTTAGTTAGTATGATATTATTTTAAAGCTGTGAGCTTTTCCGTTAGTGGTGTCTGTGCAATTAGTTTGAAACTTCGTGAAATAGAAAAGGGTTTTAATCACAAAATATATCTATCTGTATCTTAGCGCATACGACTTACAGACCTCGGGCTATCAACACCGACATTGTACTAAGAAGATAGTCACAAAGTCACTTACACACTAAACATATCGAATTCGGAGTTATTATATATACCAAAGATTAAGTATCATGTGTCCATATTAAAACATACACCATTTACAAATAATGTTATACCAGTTTTTGCCAAAATTGCATGAGCCAAATTGTTTACTATTTGATTAGATTTGTTCCTATTACTTTTATATTTTATAGTTACCAATGTTGCCATCACAATATATTCAAATCATGTTCGTTATTGGTGTTGCCTTAGCAAATAAATTGAAGTGACGTCACAGGTGAAATATCCTTTGAAGGCACCTATAGTATATTTATATGCTATTTTCATGTTCATATCTTATACAGAGAATAGTTCCTAAGTGGTAGCTTTTTTATATAAAAAAATTACTACAAAAATGTGTATGAAAATAGATCCATAATTTCGCTTGGCAAAATCGTCCTTTCAACTTATTTGTTAAGCTCTATTAAGGGTTGAATTACTCCTGTCTGTTAGTCAACATATTTCTTATTTCCCTTCATTATTGCTCTTATATGTCTGACATATCACAATGCTATTGGCCTCGCTCTAACATATACTATGTCTCATAGAAAGAAAAGGATAGCTGTTGTACAAACAAGTGTAGTTCAACTGTGTTTTAATATATACAAACGCCTGTTTGCATATCTTGCAGCTATAATAAAAGTGCCTAAACAAAGCAATAGTGTTAACAGTATTATAAATTGTTATTCATTCGGGATATTGTTGAATCTGTAAATATGTAAAGTTCATGCCATTTCATTGTAAATCATGTTACCTATATAAGTAAGCGCTGAATGATAGGTTTTCTATTGTGTCTTTAAATGGCGTACAAAATGTTAAGTATTGTCAAGTTATTGTAAAAATACATTGATTCTATTCTTATATTTTCTATGGCCTATAAAAGTGCTGTATTCAATCCAAATCGGTTTGCTTGACCATTGACATCAGTCAATTTCATTGGTAGCAGCATTATACTTTGATGACCTATTCATTAGGAAATGCAAAGTAGAATGTCTGATTAATTTTAAAATACTAGAATTATTTTGAAATTTATAATTCTGCCCTGCTGAGCAAGAGAGCAGTACCTCAATTGGAGAAGTTTTGAGGAAATAGTCTTTTTTTTTGGTAAATTATACATATAAGATCGTTTTTTTTTTTTTCAAAACTTTACCAGTAGAGGAATTGCTCTTTTACTTAACAAGATAGGATAAAATGGATGTTTTTTTAATGGGAATAGTACTGTTTAATTACGGACTCGTTATGTATCAGATTATTACTTATCCAATGGATATTTGAACTTTATGTTTGGACATTTACAATGTTTTCTGTTACTACTTATTAACACAATAACTCATTATATTACATAAGCCTGTTTTCTGAAATGATTGTCAGAGGTATAACCAACTAACAGTTATCTATAAAATAGATCGTTAGACATGAAGATATATCTAAAATGAAGTCCACACTAAGTAGGTATACATAAACCTATTTAAAATCAAAATATCTGACCATTAAAGATATACCTATCCCTCTCGTCTTCATGGATTACAGACGTCGAGAAAGAGATAGATAGACCTCCAAAAGTTGAATATTTTTAGCTTCAACTAGGTATTTGTAGTGTTGTCTCCATTTAGATATACCTTTATTGTGGTTATATTGGCTTTAGAATAGATGTGACAGTAAGGGTTGCTATAACACAAGGTCGGGGCTGTCTATAGAAACAACGAACCCGAAGCACATGTTCGACTTCAATAACTAATGCCAATCAGGTAGGTTATACGGGTCAACACATCATCCAATTCGACTGTATTTGTTAAACGACAACGCCGATCCGAAACTATAACTGCTGTTGCTCGCCCTTGTTTATTTGTGATATAGATAACTAGCAATGTGGAATTGTTTGTCCCTCATTATTAGCAATCCTGTTAACTGCTCCAGCTCAATGGCTCGTGTTAGGAGTGGGTTCACGTCTGTAGTATAATGAGTAGGATTCTATCCCGCGACTTCACGATTGCGTGCCTTAACCATTTACCCGACTGTGCTGAATAATGCCGACCTGCGTATGTGTATATCAACCCTTAGGGCGTTTTCCCACGAAGCACGACACGACACGACAATACGCGGTGACGACTCCGGGCGTCATACATTTCTGTGTACCGTTTACTCACGTAATGACACCGCACAACACGACACGTTTTCAAACGATAATACGCTATGTCGTTAGATGCTGCTATGTTTTTACGTTTTTGACGCTACTAACCAGAATTTGTATGTACTACACGGCGCGACGAGACAGTTCAGTTTGTTTCTTTTGATTGAAAAATGTTAACACGACCATAGGCGAATCCAGAATTTCATTCTGGTGGGGGGGGGTCACGACAGGCAAATGGCAGTGCCGGACGAGGGGGGGGGGGTGCATTTAACCCGACACCGGCCAAGTGGAAGTTTCATGGATGACGGCGGTGCCCAAAAAAAACGAGGCAAATGGACAAAAACATTCAATACAATACAAACAAGGTACACACAACAACCGTCTTGGGAGGGGCACGTACCCCCCGTGCCCCCCTTTATCCGCCTATGAACACGTTTGCTGAAATCGTCGCTCGTGGGAAAACGTCCAAACGATAGGTTTTGTCTCGTCCGTTTCGTAAATCGTGTCGTGTCGTGCATCGTTTGAGAACGCCCTTATACTGCATCTGCATTTTGAACGAAATAATATTACCTAATGAAGTAGCTCTTATCTTAACTATGAACTACAAATATCCTTTTAATATCGTCGTTTGAGCGATGATACTGCATCATTTAGTCTCATCATTATTGTTAAAGTAAAAATATGATAAGCTAATATTAAATGGGCCGTTCAAGTATTACGTAAAGTAGAGGGGGGGCATTGGTTTGTTTAATTTTGATGATACGGGGGAGGGGGGGGGGCATGTTTTTGTGAGTGCAAAGTGAAATATACTCCATCGTACGCAGTCGAATAACGACAACTTCATCATCTAAATTGAATCACTAGTTTTCAAGAAAATTGCGAACATACATACATGCTGATCAAATAGAGAACCACCTTTTTTGAACTTATCATTACGTTGATAGAAGAAGTTGAAAGGGGGTTGATCTTTACTTTTGCTGAAAAAGGGAAAGGCGGCGTTTAAAATGACAAAAATCTGCTAACGCAGTACTTGAATGGCCCTAAATAAATGACAAGGATTACTCAAATTACAGTGCAAGATAGCTTTTCTACGACATAATGTTATAATTATTGTTAATTGTTAAATCTGTTTTGTTCATTGTCTATTTACGTTATGTACAGCTTTATTGCTCAAGGCTGAACCAAAAAATAAATAGGTACAGAAGGCCGACTTTACCTAATTTTAAATACTTACGTTTGAGCGCTGATGGCGCGGTGGCGCCTCAAACTATTTTAAAATAACCCATAGTGTTAGTATTTTTTATATAATGTTAAAGTCAACCAAACACAACAATTACAATGATTGCGATTATTCATTCTAACGTCACACAATTGGTAAAATTATTAGAGTATATACGTTAATTGTCATCGTGTTTAGTCTAGGCTAGCATTCGACTAAGATCTTCATAGGTGTGCATCTACGTGTGTGAAATATCTTGAAAAATCACAATTTAAGTACAGAAAACCTCTGTAAGAGCTGGAGTCTCTTGTAGGTTCAAAACCTGTATGACAAATCGCCACGCCCTCTTGTGTGTGGTCCTCTGTTTGCGCTCGATGTAGCCTAGGATAGCCGGTCTTTAGTACCTATGTATTTTGTGGCTGAACAATGTCTTCCATAACAATATTACAAATATTAACCATGTTATTTGTCTTTACAGATCTTTAGAATATTGGTTTTTATTTCCTTTGTATATAGGAAAATTTACGAAAAAAATGTTAAATTATCACACGCAATATTATACCAACGAACTATCACATATATAAAATATATATTTAATAACTTGTTTTGTATATTTTACTGCAGTAATTGTAAATTTTCACTATATTAGTAAATAAAATTAATGTCATTTTTTTTAAATGTTGAATATTTGTATTTGCTTTTATTTAAGTAACACGTTATTACTGCAACTATTATGTACAAAATGAGTGAGACGCGGCAATATTAATTTATGCAATAAGTAATGAAATAATGCACGAAATATAGTATAAAATTTAACCTTTTAGATGAAATATTTGAGTCGTTGTAGTAGTAATAACGCAGGAGAATATTTTTAGACTGATTTAGTTATTAAAACGTTATGCTTTTTGTTGTAGTTAAATAAATCATCTGATAAATTTATACAAATATTTTATTTCGACGCTGAATGCTGAACTCTAATGCTGGAGGCCTACTCTAATTCAATGAAAACGAAGTTTCGATTAAAAATGAGGTGGTGATATACAGAGCCAGGAACACCTATTGAATCCACTTGTTCCAGAAAATCGTCCATGGGTTCGAACTTCTTGTGCTTATCCAAAAATAAATTATAATAGTCCCCGTAAACTTAAGAAATTTAAGTAAACGAAAATTCATGAATTTCGTTTTAAAGAAATACAGTAGGCCTACAGTTCCTATACAAAAAGCCGCTTAACATTTGCAAATATTTAAACCATCAGAACTTCAAAAATAATGTGACCATGATTATTTTACTTTTTCTTGATTTTAGGCCAGCTATTTGGTTCTTAGCAAAATTTTCGTGAATATGCGATATGACATAATTGTGCTGAGATGCTTTGAAAATTTTCAATTGTTAAGCGACTTATGTAGCTGACTGTACGTAGTTTTTAAGTGGTTTTCTAAAGGTGTGTCTGTGTCCAAACATTAACCGGCAAGAGCGAGGCAGCAACACCGTTCTGCCGAGCTCTATTATAGTTAGGACTAATCTGACGAATATTTCCGCGGAAGGAACACTGAACGTCTAGACACAATTACTGACGAATGTTTGCTAAAATGTTCGTTCGCGGCAGGTAGACAAGCGCCCAAACAGCACGGCAAAACGCGCGCGCGATTGCCACATAATGTTTTGACACACCTATATAATATACTAGCTGTCCCGCGCAACTTCGTATGCGTAATTTTTCCCCGTTTTTGCAACATTTCTCGTCGCTGCTCCGCTCCTATTAGTCGTAGCGCGATGTTATATAGCCTATAGCCTTCCTCAGTAAATGGGATTACTAACAAAAAGAAAGAATTTTTCAAATCGGACCAGTAGTTCCTGAGATTAGCGCGTTTAAACAAACAAACAAACTCTTCCGCTTTATAATAGGTATTAGTATAGATATAAATTATGGAATTGTTCCTTGTGGAGACGTATGAGGTCCTTTCAGTGGTGTTTGTTGTAGCGAGGACAATCATCTTCAAGGTCCAGCCTCATAAAAATATACAGTTTACGTTCATGTGATAACATTATAGAGCAGAAACCACAGAGCCAAAGAGTCTTTCATAATTATTATTTTCTGGGCAGCATAATAAAATGTCAATTTTGACATAGTTTACTGAATTTTGATAGAACCGAAAATAAATTTTATTAGAATATTAAAATGGAAACTGTTAATGTACGCAATGATCTGTTTCCCGATAATAATACTATGTGTGTAGGGGTGAACAAGTTTCCAGTGAGTTGTACCACAATTTTCTTTACTCAAAGTCTCATTTAATAAACCGCGACTGTCGTGCGAGCCGAGACTGCCCACTGCCATACGCCCCTTCGAGCGGCGCTCTGCCCGAATATAACTAAACTGTGGAGTGACACCCTCCTGCTAAAGGGTAGCATTGGCTGCACTGCACTTAAATAGATCTGTTGATGATGAAATCTTGATTTTATACAGACAGATGATCCCCAAAAGAACTTCATCAACAGTATTCAAAACGTCCAAAGAACACTGAGCTCACTACAGCGTAGTTTGCAGAAAACAAATAAATATGAAGAGAAACTAATGCGCTGCAAGAATGTACACAGCCATTCACACGATAAACATAAATGGTGGGGTGATGATTTTGAGAAGAAGAGTTTTAAAAACTCTAATGTCAACAGTAGTAAGTTTTAAGAAATTAATTACATTTATTCATCGTTCAATTTCATCTCATTCATCTTTATATGCCTAGTAGAATGATAAGTTCGCTGACCCCTCGAGGGTTGTTGGGGTTCCGTACCTAAAAAGGAAAGAACGGAACCCTTATGGGATCACTTCGTTGTCCGTCTGTCTGTCAAGACCCTTTATCTCGGGAACGCGTAGAGGTATCGAGTTGAATTATAACCATATAATCAGGTCGCCAGTCTCTTGAAGCTGCGAAAAAATCAAACTTCTAAGATAACGTTTAAAATCGAAACGGCCGTTTATGTCGCAAAAAACGTACAAATCGTCACTCTCAAATGAATCACAATTTAACTACGAAATTTGGCAAGTAATACCGTCTTATACTACAGGTATAGGGAAAGGTCTGAAACTATACTTTTGTAATTAAATCATAAAAAATACTTGCTTCCTGAACTATATGTACCTACAAAATTGTACGGAACCCTCGGTGGGTGAGTCCGACTCGGAATTGTCCGAATTTTTCAATCTTTGGTACCTACCAGATTCGTAGCTACCGTCAGATCACTAGCAAATTTGAGCGGTCAATTCAAATAGTCCTCTGGCCGTCAGTCCAGGCCCCCAACAAATTTTGATACAGGGCCCCTCTAAGGCAAACTACGTACTAAGTAATTACGACGGTATAAATAAATTTGAAGTTCTTTAGGTTCCAGTTCATCCAAGAAAGTTGTTGACAAAACAGAATGTCCCTCCACCATGAGCATCGTATCTCTACAATACCAGTAAGTTTTACCTACTTCTGTTTCTCTAGGGCGCGACAGGTCGACTGGCAATTTCTGAATTATTTTTTATTCAGTATATAAAATAAGGCAAAAATGTACAACGAACGGGCGCGGCACTACACGTGGACGGATACCGTCGGTCTTGCCTCTCTAACCTCATACCCAGCTGCCTGTAGAATACACTCGATGTTTTGTATTTATAATTAAGTACCTACCTATATTTTTTTTATATATCTCCTTTAGCTTCGGCAAATAACAGTTACAGTGCTGCCTATGGAGAAATAAGCGGGATTGGGTTTTATTTAGGGGTCTTATAATCTTGAGGGATATTTTTAGGGACGTTTTTTGGGGACTTCATAGTTCTATACTCCAGCCAAGTTCACAGCCCCCCGCACAAGCGAATGAAATTTGACCGATTTGACTTGACTGGTTACGAACATTTTAGATGAAATTTGACCGATTTGACTTGACTGGTTACGAACATTTTAGGGGTTATATTTTGATTTTAATCACAATCAAGTGGTACAAACTGCTAGGTAGGTGGTATGCGAAAGGGGCGCTCTTTGCGAGGAACGTCACATTTACGGCATCAGGTGTGGTGTAATTATAGGGGCGCCATTATCAACTTTTTGCCCTAGATCCGGCACTGCCTCCCGCGTGTTGTCAGTTATCAAATATCATGACTTAATCTTCAGATTCCAAGACCTATCAAAACGTTATGAAGCATTGCTGCAAGCATACGACGACCTATGCAGTGAAGTAAGCGTTCGAGATATAATGGTGGCACAGTGGCGCCAACGCGCCAGTGAAACTCACGCGCAACTCGCACAAGCGCACGAGGCGCTGCTTGCTGTTGGGGAAAAGTATTTGACTCTCAGGCGCAAGAGAACTACGCTAGTATGTTGTGAATGTGAAACTAATCTAATTAAGTACTTGTACTTTTTTGTTTGGGAGTTCCTTGAACCCAGTCAGGAATCTAGATTTGGGGAGAGAGAGATCAACTAGGACTTGAGTACTCCTGTGTATATAAGACAAAATTGCCCAAACCAAAATCTGGATTGGCAACTGCTAGGACTCACACGAAAAGGCGTCCTACTCTCAGGTCTTGCGTCCTACCCAAGTATAATTCAGCCTAATGATGATTCTGATATTTTGAGAACACTCCGGCGCGTTAAAGGTAGGTAGGTATTCATCCAGTTACCATTTGGTCAATTACGTCGTTAGCGTTTGATCTAGTCTGTCCTTTAGTCCACCTACCGGTAATGTCAACATTTTTCTTGGTCATAATGCCCTTTCTTCTGTTTCCTATAACATTATTTATAGTAGTCTTTCAATGGTATTCTAAATTCACCGTCACACGAAAGTCGCCTTCTACCTAAGACTTACCAACATACTACTATAGGTAGATTTTATGAAAACAGCTTCTAAACGAGTCTAGGACTTTTTATCAGTGTTTACCCGTGGTCCCGGCGTGTCGACCCATTACCGGGTCCATGGGTAATTTTAATTACCCGTGGTCCCATGGCATTAGGGATAGCTGCCTGTACTTCTGATTGTATCGATAGAAAATTATACACACTGGGTCAAGCATAAACTTGAGGTTAAATAAAAATCCATATAACAGCATACCTAACTAATAGGTACGTTAAAAGAGATCGCATATTACAAAGACAATTACATTTTTCCTGTTTATATTGTCATTACTAGTAGGATCTAAGTAGGATCTCTATTAATTTTTCCTCTTTCGTAATTTTGACATAATCATTTATGGTTACGGATTGAAATCTTGAAATTGATTGAATATTTTAACTGAATTTAAATTAATTTGCTGAACATGGAAAATAACGTAAAAATAATTAAAAGAAAGAAGGGTAGTGTTTTACTATTCAAAAATCATCAGTATTACAAGCATACTGTTTATAAAAATGAATCGTCTCTGTGGAACTGTTCTTTGAAAAGGAAAAATCAGTGCAAAGGATCTTTAACGATTAATAAAGTAGGTATTGTTTATTTTTTTTTAAATGCTGGCTGTCGTCAAATTAGTAAAATTTAATATTTATCATTTGCTTCAACGTTTGCACTGTATTGTTACAGGAACAGATTGTAATAAAAAACATATCGCTTGCCCGCAAGAATACTGTATTAACTCAAAAAGTATACTTTTTCAGGAGAAGCGATTAAAGCTTTTAATTGCAAATATTGTGATATTTTTATACTATATACAGTGGTTTTTTTTTTTAAAAAACATGGATTAGTCTATACTCTATTATTTATTATAAAGACATTGCTTATTATATCTTTTTTTTTTAGTTATTTATACTTTTATTATGGTTGGTACTACTTGTGACTGTATTCTGCTGAGTATTATTTTTATTCAAGATGTCTAGTTTAAGAAGAAAAAAGGATTTATATATTTTTAAATGTAATTAAAGTAACGAAAAAAACATTAGAAATAAATCAATTCTCATTCATTTATTAGAAAAACATATTAACATCAATCTTAGGTTATTAAAATCTGATGATCACAATCAAAAGTTAAGTAACAAAACATTTTTTGGCTTAAACTTAGGGACGAAATAATATATTCTAGTCTTTGTATTAAAAACAATAATAATTATCAAAAATCAACGGTAGTTTAAAATAGAACAGAAAACAATAAAAAATAAGAACGAAATAATAAATTCTACCCTGTCTTGTATCAAGAACAATATTAATTATCAAATAAGTAGTTTAAAGTTTGACATAAAATAATCAACTAGTCAGTCTCATTTTTTTTTCAATAAACAAAAATAAAAAATAATAATGACATCTACAACAATCTTTGTTGAAAAAAAAAACATAATTCTTAATAATCAAAAGTAACAATAATAAAAATCTGAAATCTAATCTAAAATAGGTAAAATTTACTTATAAATTTTGGTAAAAATCTTCATACTGGGTGGCGCAAAAGTAAAGACCCTATTTGGTTCAGCTATAACATTTTTTCTAAATTAGAAAACTAGATTTAGATTTTTTTAAATGTATACTTGTGCCATTAAATTTCGTACCATTAGGATTTAAAGATGATGTCTTTTAAATGGTGACCTCCAGAGTTGATACACATTTAAGCCCTATTTATGACATTTTGCATAACTTGCCGTAACACTTCCTGCGATATGTTCGTTATTTCTTGACGAATGTTTTCTTTTAGAGCTGCGAGAGTCTGTGGCTTGTTCACATACACCCGAGATTTCAAAAAACCCCAAAGAAAGAAGTCTGGACTGGTCAGATCGGGTGATCTTACAGGCCAAGGCAAATCGCCAAAACGAGAGATAACTCGGCCTGGAAAAGCGTCCCTCACTAAGTCCATAGTGTCGCGCGCTGTGTGTGCCGTAGCGCCGTCTTGTTGAAACCAGATGTGCTCCAGCCCCAATTCGTCCAAACTGGGTATCAAAAACTCACGTAACATGGTTCTGTAGCGTTCTCCAGTGACAGTTATCGCATTGCCTCCAGCGTCTTCGAAAAAATAGGGTCCGATCACTCTGTCAACACAGATGCCACACCATACAGTAACTTTTAGTGGGTGTAGAGGTGTTTCTTGAATAATGCGCGGATTATCAGTGCCCCAGAACCGAGTATTCTGCTTATTGACATGCCCTGAGAGATGGAAATGCGCTTCGTCACTCATAACCAATTTTGAAGGAAAATCATCCTCTTCAAGGTTGAGGTTTATGACGCGCTGGCAGTAATCTAGACGAGCTCGGTGGTCAGCAGGCAGCAGCTGATGAGTCATTTGAGTTTTATACGGGAACATCTTTAAGTCTTTCACCAAAATACGCTGCAGGGTCCGTCTGGAAATGCCCAATTGCGTGGCACGTCGCCTCGTTGATGTTTCTGGACACTCTTCCACATCTTCGCGCACAGCATCGATATTTTCAGCTGAACGGCCTGTTCTTGGTCTCCCAGACTTAGGTCTATCCAATGTTGAGCCAGTTGCTTCAAGGCGTGTGGCAAAGCGTCGAATTGTGCGACCAATCGGTGCCGGACGGTGGGGAAATCGTCGACGAAATTCACGTTGTGTTCTTATCACTGATGAATTATTCCGTAAAAACATTGACACAATTATTCCACGTTCTTGGGGAGTAAAACGGTCCATGTTTATTTTCAGTGTATTTTACATTTGTTCACTACACAATTTTCAACAACAGAATGACAGAAAATGTCATATAAAAAAAAAAAAAGTATTTTCTTTAGTGCCAGTACTTTTGCGCCACCCAGTAGTATTTAGGAATTATGTTTTTTTCAACTAATTTCAACAGACCTTGTTTCTTTTTGCTTGCAATTTTAATCCTCTCTGAATAGGCTGCAGATAAATTCAGTGACATTAACTCACTTTGAGTGCTCCGAGTGGAGCCTGACACTTTTATTTGCTTATAAGATGTGTCAGAGTAAGATGTTTTATAAAAAAAAGATTCAGGGTCCGATTTGGACACAAAAATAACACTGATATCATTCATTTTTACAGATTCATTTTGAATATTTTTGGAAAAGTTTTTTCCAATCTTTGGTGACACTTCCTTAAAATCGCGAAAGTTATCGTAAATTAATTCATTAACTATAAATGGCTTTCCGTTAGATTTGGCAGTTCTAATTAAAGTAAAATACTGTGCAGGTGAATATATTGCACTTGAGCGAAGGGACTTTTTCATTTTTCTTTCAATTAGAGAATGGCAATTGTCACCCTCATTTTGGGTATGTCCCTTAATTAAAAAATTGTGGGTGATCGAACCAATATTTCTAAATTTATTTACTGCCAAGATATACATTGAAATCATAAAACGGTTTTTCTGTTGCCCGCAGCAATTATCACTGTAGAATATTACATCTATTGATTGCTCAGCCTTAATGTCTAGCTGGTTAAGATAATTCCAAACGCATGTTGCAATCTCATTCACACCACGATTGCCATGACTTTCGTCCCATACATTACAATAAACATCTCGTGTTTTCAAATCAGTTATTGTAAAATTTAGAACATTTAATTTGGAGATGTAATAAAAGTTACTTACGTCTCCCCTTGGACAAGGCATTGTTGCTTGCAAGTCATAGACAGCAACTACCACACTGCTCCCTTTCAATTTGTCTTGTTCCTTCTCGACTCTCGATAGCTCTTTTTCAACTAAATGTGTATCATATTCAACTCGAAGCCGTTCTTTATCTTCTCCGGTAGCATTCATGAAAGCCTCACAAGTGTCACACCTGTCTTTTTTAGGTGAATAAAAGGCAATATTATATTCATTATTGAATATATGGCTATACAAAACATAGTTACCATATGGCTTATATTCAGTCTGACATAACTTAACGTAATCTCTGTGAAGATCAATCAATGTTTTACTGCCATCAATATAAAGCTTATTAGTATTACTGCGACAGTAATGGCTATCCATAGTGGGAATAGATTGTATGTGCTCCCTTATTTCAGATTTAATGATATCCGGTATTTTGGCATGATTTCCATGCTTCCCTCTGCCATCTGCAGCTACAACATTACTTAGAGAAGGTATTCGCTTTTCAAACGCGGTCCTTATTACGCGGTCATTTAAGGCAAGTGTGGATTTAAAAAATGTTTTACAAACACGCACTTTACTATTTTGAACACAAAAATGAAATGCATTGTTGTTCTGCCTAGGATTTGTAGCATTTGTGTATCTATATTTCGGTTTAATAATAGTAGTGCTGTTAATGATATATTGTCTCTGCATCGTTATATTGCCCAAATTGTAATATTCATCAAAAATATTCCTTCTTTCTTCTTCAGATACATTTGCAGAACATTTTAGGCGACACTTTTCACCACATGGTGGCCCTACTGTTCTGGCTGGAATGACTTTTTTTAGTTTTTTTGATGTGTAGCTTTGACCTGTGTTTCTTAAACGTTTTGCGACTTCTGATTTCCAATTGCTAACATTTCGTTGCCGTTTTCGTGTGAGCTTTTTATTAGAATCTAAGTTTTTAAGCTGAGAAAGTGGATTTTCGCTACAAGAGGAGTGTAATGCAGGTGAAATTATTTCGAAGTTAGAGGAGTGTAATGCCGGTGGAATGTTTTCCCTGTGGGAGGAATGTGACCGTGTACTTAAAGATGACGAACTGCTAGTGCTGGATGATGAACTGCTACTGCTGGTAGATGAGGTCGAATCCGTTGATGATTTTGATGCTGATCTGTGTCTAAAGTTCGGGTCTTTAACGCTGTCGTCTGAATCGAAATCGGACTCATCACTTTTATCAGCTTTGCTTGGATCTTCAGTGTTAGATATGCCTGAAATATAAATAATAATTGTATGGTAAATAAATATACCTTTTATATAAATAAATAAAATAAAGGAATAGTGATCTAATAATATGTATAAAAAAATATAGGGATAGTGAGTTCAAATTATACTGACTGTTATTCGATGTTTCACCCTGATTTTCTATACATCGCCGAATATACGCCAGTCTTTTCTGTGGTATCATTCTGAAATAAAAAATAAATAACTGAAGATTAAAGACTGAATTAGAGATACTGCTACGTTAATTAATTAGTTGCAAGCAGAACATCGTAGTTTTTTACGTTGATACATTGACATCACTTTAAATTCAAATGAACAGAGACACATTATGCAATAATACTTCATTATGTTACAATTTACGGTGAATAACGTAGTAAACAAAAAAATAAGCAAAACTTTTAATAGATCACAGGCGTAACTCAAAATGATACTTTGTACGTTTGAACGCCAACTATGTTAGGCATTATACTATTGTGAAGAATACAGGTTAATTTTCATGTTAAAACTATATTCTATAATCAGCTCGGCGAACCTTGATCCCTATGACAGTTCATACTAGTGACGGGTCGTGTCGATATATCGCAACTTTTTATAGGCAAAGGCGTGACTTGCATTCAGCCACATCGATAAACATGTTTTTAAAATATAATCTACATTACTATAATTATAATGCTTGTTATATTTACAAGTATCCGTGTATTTGTATATGGGGTTGCCAATATTCCGATGCAGAGGTAACATGGTCGGACTGTATAATTTTAATGTGAATTAAAATTTTAGTTATAGCAACACTATCTGATCTGTCACTACGCTACGCGTCTGTTTTTGTTATTGTTGCTGTTTTGTTTTTGTTGGTGTTTCAAAATGCCGAAAAGACTGAGAAAAACTGTACTCAACAGTGAAACGCGGGAGTTTGTTGTACGCTTGCGTGACTATTTTGCTCGCGAACTACAAAATGGCGGACCTTTGTTGCCACTTGACAACGTACGCGACCGTGTTGCTGATGCTTCGGGAATTGGCAAAGCTACCGTTTCCCGAATTACAAAGGAGAAGTTCGGCGAATCGTCGATGGAGGAGAACAAACTATCAACTCCAAAGAAGAAAAAACATAATAGGGCACGACCCGTAACTAACCCCGATGATTTCGACATGGCAGCGATACGAAACCATATTTACGGCTATTATTTTCGAGGTGAACTGCCGACTTGCACAAAATTATTAGCGTCGCTGAAATCGGTTGATTTATTTAAAGGTGGATTCACTTCTCTCAGACAGGTTATAAAAAAATGTGGATTTCGTTATGGGAAGTGTGACAAAAGAAAAGTGATAATGGAGCGGAAGGACATTGGATTGATGAGGTGTGATTTTCTACGACAAATAAAAAACATCGAGAACTGGGACAAGGTGGTTTATCTGGACGAAACGTGGCTCAACGCCAATCACTCAGTCTCCAAAACATGGACAGACGACACAGAGAAATCCTGTACCAAAGCACCAGAAGGCAAGGGCCAGCGTTTGATTATCTGCCACGCAGGCACAGCCAAAGGTTTTGTACCTAACTGCTTGTGGGCCTTCAAATCCGTGAAAACAAGTGATTATCACGAAGAGATGAATTTTGAGAATTTCAAGAAATGGTTCACAAAACTATTCATCATCAGCCTATCGCAGTCCACTGCTGGACATAGGCCTCTCCAATTGCACGCCACTTTGTTCTATCTTCGGCTTCTCGCATCCAGCTCCTGCCAGCCGTTTTGCGTATATCATCACAAAACTATTAGACAATTTAAACGAGCCCCACTACATTTTAATGGACAACGCCCCATACCACTCTGTGCAAATTAATAAAGCGCCTACCGCGAACAACAATAAAGGCGAAATAATAGAGTGGCTGCAAAACAATGGTGTGGCAGCTAATACTCAAACGCTGAAAAATGAATTAGTTAGATTGTTGAACCTTCATAAACAGCAAACAAAGAAGAAATATTTCTTGGATGAGATGGCAAAATCAAAAGGGCACACGTGATTCGGCTACCGCCCTACCACTGCCAATATAATGCAATCGAAATGATATGGGCGCAGATCAAAGGTGGGTTGATTTGTATTTATTTTAACATGTTTTTATTTAGGTCACTGGTGACTGTCTAGTCGGCTAGTACTATTTAAAGTAAATGTACTTACCCCGATCTCGCTCTTTGACTTTGCATCATTTTCAATCTAAACCATTATTGTTTCAGGTTGTGCAGCCAGGCTTAACACCACTCCGCCATTCACAGCTAATAAAATGCTTACGTTGCTACAAGAGGCATGTAGTCAAGTGACTCCGGACAATTGGAGGAAAGTGGTTGAAAAGACGAAAAAACTATGCTTAGATGATTGAAATCGAGACGTGCGATACGACAATATAGTAGACCAGCCGTTTTTAATAAACATAGGAGAAAGCAGCTGCAGTTCGGATTCCGAGTCTGAGACGCAATCGGTGACATCATTGTCAGATTCAGATTAATGTATATTAAAAAATCATAAATAAACCGCTTTTGTTTTATTTGAGTAGGTATATACAATAAATTTGTTAAATCTCCTTTATTTTATTATCGCAAACAACTTAAATGATTATAAATCTGACACTAAGAGCGTAGGTACTCTATTGATGTATTTTGTACACTCGTTTCCATTTTCGATATTTGTTTATCGATACTTTTCCGCACTAGTCGATATCTTCCAAACGGAGTAACTTTTGCAGGACGTCAACGTAAAGTCTGATTGAGATAATTTCTTGTAAGTGTTAATAATTATTATAATTCTAATGGGATATTATTGTAATTGCATATATCTGCCTAAAATTAATAAATATCATTTTTAGACACCGCCAATTCGATTATAATATAACGGTGACGCTACTACAAGGTTGTGTCGTGGGAATAACTGTCAGTGTCATAGGGATCAAGGTTCGCCGAGACTATTATAAGTAAAAATGAGAAAATAAAATACTTACTTTATGAAGAATACAAGAAGAAATCACAAAAATACACTTTTCTTCTTGAAGTATAATATAATCTTTGTATTAATAGTACTTAATACGTTGTGACCTACGACAACACGCGTCGGACTGGTTTTAAATCAGGAGCAAGACTGAACGTGTCGTTATTCCTTGTTCTGGAGAAAGAAAAGAGCGAGAAGGATAGTGATGTAACTCTTCTAATTGGCTCATTTAAGGCGTCAGCAATTTCGACCTTATTCAAAAGGAAATACGTACTTTTTTTAGCTGGATAGTATTATTAAGTCAGTTAGCGCCAAATTTTGACATAATACAGTATTCTTCCGAGCAAGCGATATCTCATACGTGTCCGGATATTATATCGAATGAACTGACTGAATGTCTAGACAGCTTAAAATCGGAGGCGCAAAGAACTGACCGACCTGTTACACAATTATATGTAGAAGCGAAAGAGAGCTGGTTGGATAAGGGGAACAATATATTGACTCCCTTTCCTGAATTCAACAGTGTCAAGCATTGTCTTTATACCGCGCGGAATGAATATGCTGGAGTTAATAAAATGAATTTTAAAACATTTCATGAAGTGCAGGTTCCATTACAACACCGAAATTTGGTTTTGGCAGAATAATATAAATTCTATATATAAGGTGTTTCCCCACATAGAGATTAAAGGGTGCTATTATCACTGGCAGCAAGCTATGTGGAGAATGGGCAAAAAGATATTCGGCATAAAAAAAAGTAAACCTCAAGCCAGAGTTGTGTCACTGTGCTCAGTATTACCATTATTACCAAGTGAACGGCTTTTGGAGGGGTGGAAGTATATTAAATCACAGTGCAACACCAAAAATATTAAAATTCAGAAATTTTTAAATTACTTGCAACGTGTTTGGCTGAAGAACGATATTCTTAAAACTCTCAGTGCCTTCGGAGAAAGGCACCGAATCAATAACGTGACCGAGTACTGGCATAGCAAAATTAAATTGAAAAAAAATTTCACGAATATTATGCGTCTCCTGAACGTTTTGATCAAATTATCAAAAATTAAAACGCATACCCCTGTCAGAACCAGAACAAAAATAGCAATTGAAAATGATGAATTCATAACCGATACACTGATGGAATTAGTTACTGGTGAAATATCGGTTGGATACGCACTAGAAATGTTAAGATAGTTTAGTTATAGTTATCATTATCAGTGTATTTGGTTATTAATTCTTCATATTAATATCAATATTTTGTTTTATTACATACCCAATGTTTTTGTTCCTAAGAATGGGAATTTATTTTAATTAGTAAACTCTTTGTATGTAACTGATACAGCAGTGTTCATATTCTATCGATGTTTTAATTTTCATCGATATATTCAGAATTCCGGAAACAATCCTTAATGGAACCACGGGTAATTAAAATTACCCATGGACCCGGTAATGGGTCGACACGCCGGGACCACGGGTAAACACTGCTTTTTATGGGGACGAGCTTGATTGACAGACCTTAGGGCCTAGTCAAAGTCAATGGAAAAGTAGGTCCAAGTATATGGAATTGTGAAAGTATTGAAATATGTCACGTGGTCAATCCAACTCGATGCGTAGATAAGCTTTTTCTATTCGATTGATCACATCTAGCGAACGGTGAGACCATGGATACCATAGACATTTTTTTATTTCTTTGCGAACGATCATTTAGAATCCACCTCTTATATGCGTTAGCGAATTCGCCGCAGAACGAATGTACCTTGTCTAAGCCCCCTTGTTAGAATAAAATCACCAATCCGCTTGTACCTATCTAGGTACTAAGAGGCACTATGTAGGTACTAAGTACTCATCTATACCTAAACTAAAAGTAAACCATAAGCAGATGCCTTGCAGAAGAGCCAGTGCGACGAGCGAGTGAACCGTTTGAAGAACATGTTGCATGACGTGGTGGAAATGACTGCGAGAGAGCAGCTGAGGTTTGACGCTAAGCTGTCCCACTGCATGTCGAGTGAACATGACTCAGATGCAGCGTTGCTGCTTTCTGAAGTAAGTACGTACCCATGCACAGCTGGGGGTGGGTGCCCTGTTAACTTGAGGTAACCTACCTGTCAGTGGTGGATTCAAAGGGAGAGGAGCTAAAGAGCTCAAGTTAAAAATGGAACTATTAATCAGATTGTCATGAAACTTTGGTACCTTACCTAGAGTGTTCTGGGGACGGCCGCTAGAGTTCCTGATCCAAAAAGCTACAACAAAGCGTTACAGGTTCAGCTAGTTCATATACAAATCTTATATATTTTCAGATCCGCAAATGCAACCTTTTGTTCATAGAGAATATGCGGTTAAAAACTATGTTTGAAGAACTTTTACCTGGCCACGTCAATTGGCAGAAATAATGAAGATACATAATTATAAAGTAAAAGTTTTCCGATTTAAGTAGGTATTTACTTAATAATATAAACTTAATATTAAATAAAATAACTATATTTTATTAAATTCTTTTATTTAAAAAATAAACTGATACCTACTTACCTACTTACCTATAAGTAATAAACAAAGTCTTAATAAACGTAGTTAAACAGTTACAAAACATGGAAAATCTAAATGAAAATCACAACATTTTTTGAAGCATTTTATCCATAACGGCTAGGCCTACGTTCCGAGGAGCGCTTGATGCACATTTGGCGTTCGTAATGCAATTCCATAGTTTTATTGCGTGTTCGCTTGTGTACCTACTTCTACTGTACATGAGAGTACCAGAGGCGTAGCTTGCCATAAACGGGCCCTATTTCAAAATTTGTTAAGGAGCTATGTGCCAAAGCCCCGAAAAGCTCTCAAGTTCAAGTTGCAATGGAGAAGGTGGAGGCTGCAATTTCGAATGCACGTTCAGGGCCTTGTAGCCGTATTAATGAGCGTGATAGCAATGGCCTTAGAGGTACCCACGATAGGTTTTTTTTTTACCATTTCGAGGAGAATGGGTTGGATACGCCCATGTTACTATAAACGCCTTTAATAATAAATAATAAAAGACATTGTAAACGTGCATTAAGCGCTTATCATCTGTACGTAGAAAGAGAATTCACCACGATTGCATCCTTAATTAAGTAGGTACTTAGATTTATCATTTATTTAATACAGTTAGGAAAATCATTATGGTCCGCCATCACTACACTATTCAAGATCAAGTAGGAACAGTCGCAGACCATCGAATCGAATCACGAGTCGTACTTAGATACATTAATTAATTATAAGGGTACCTTTATGGTATAGATACTTAGTTGGATGTTTAAAAAACAGGCTGTCTAAAGAAGTTTCATCTGTGTACAGAATGCTATATTTTATATCTTTAGCTGTTTTTCCTTGCTACGGATGACGGATGTAGGTATTGTACCTTTTACTTACATACCTACCAGCCTAATCAAATGAATTGATGTATGTATAGACTTGGACCGCGCCATAAATATTAACTGCAAAGCGTGAAATAGAGAAAAAAAACTCGTGCGGTCTCTTTCTAGGAAGTGGTCAATTTTGTGAGGCTATGGCGCAGTGCAGAACTATACTTCAATGTGTGGGACAAAATCCCACATTACTAGCAATCCTATTAACCTCTCCAGGTAAGCCAATGACTTGTGTTAGGACTAAGGCACATGTCCCACCAACACCGAGAAAGCGAGTAGCGATTTTAGCGCCCAAGAAACATACATACCTATGTAAATGGCGTGTAAACAAAAGAGATACAGATATAAATAGTTGATCGCTGAGTGTTCACACTGCCGGCGAGTACTCACTCTATACTGCATTTCTTTTGTTTACACGGACGGGATTTATAGGTACATAATACATATCACGTATATAATACACTAGCGGACACGCGCAACTTCGTCTGCGTAAATTTTACCCATTTTTGCAACATTTCTCAATGCTGTTTCGCACCTATTGGTCGCAGCCTGATGTTATATAGCCTTCCTCGATAAATGCGCTATATAACAATTCGAACCAGTGGTTCCTGATATCGCATTCAAACAACCAAACAAACTCTTCGCTCTGTCGTTTTTCAATATTAGTATAGTACGTGTACACGGACTAGTACATCTATTGTACGTTTCTTGAGCGATAAAATCGCTACTCGCTTTCTCGCCGTTGATGGGACATGTGCCAAAACTTTAAAAAAAAAAACTTCTTGAGGTCTTCTTACATTTCACTTTTTAGTTTCTGCCGCTTTATGTAACATAAGACGTTTATCCATAAAAATGACATGGTAGCTACATATATGACTCGATAATTAGCTGGTAATAAGTAAAAATTGACCGTTTGAGCTGGTATCCAGAAGGATTGATTCGCCAAATAGGTCTTCCAATACTTTTCTCGAATTTCTTCGAAAATGTCCTGTCGACCTTCCACAACTGCCATTACTGTAAAAAGAAACAGATATATGGTATTTCATTGTGTTAATGTACGTAAATAGGTAGGTGCTACATTCCCCCTTCAAGCAGAGCCGGATCTAGGGATATAGGGGTGGCAAACCGGGGCGCCCGCCCCGGTCGCCACGTTCAAGGGGCGCCAAATAGCATGTTAAAGGGGTGAAGAGTTAGTGGATTCGAAAAATGGGATTTCGACAAATTCTGGCCTTAACAGTATTAACAGCCTTTGCAGTTCTAACAGCACGCGGCCGCCCTGATCTTTTATGGTCTTCGACAGAGAAAGTGCTGTTGTATCTGTTGATAGTACCATAAACGAACATACGGCTGATACCAAGCTTTTGAAGTGTCTGGAATATGACCGACGACTCAATACCCACTTTGTACAAGGCGATCACCGCAATCCTATTTTCTTTAACACCCCAATCCATATTGTAATTTGATAATGAACACGAAAAAATATGTGAAATTGCGCGAAATCGAAAGAACTTTTAAAAATAATAAACGCGTTCCAAATTCAAAGTACTTAATTAAAAAATTTGAAAAAAAGAAAAGAGTTTATGTAACAGTATTTATGGCCGGACTAGATATTTTTGGATCAGCTGAATCATCACAACATTAGTAACATAAATATTAGTCTGTATCTATGTATTTATTTATGTATGTATGTATGTATTGCTGTAAGTATGTATACTATTGTATAGTTATGTATGTAGGTATATATGTATGTATGTATTTTTGTAAGTATGTATAGTATTGTATAGTTATATTGTTTTATTTGTGTATTATGTAAGAATAATAAGGAAGTTCTTATTTTACAATTAGGTTACTGCACCTTTCACACATTCCATTTCTACATCACCCTAAGGTAGACTGGCAGAGAATGCTTTTAGCATTAAGTCCACCTCTGTACAACTTTGTGCATAAAGTTTTAAATAAATAAATAAATAAAATAAATATTTGGAAATATTAAAGAATGTTTTTCAGTTATCTGGTTGCCGTAGTACAAGTTCAGCTTAGTTTGAGATCAGATGACCATGTGAGAATTGTTCCAAGATATTTATTCATTATCTAAGGTAGGCTACGCCCCAGGCTAGAAGAATATCATTCATTACCTATAAAAAAAGTAAACAGCAGCGTCGGTGTCATGAATCCTTGGTCTGCACATACTTTTATTAGCACTGACTTCATATTCTTCCCGGGAAACTTTCTGTCAAGCCATCCGTAACTATAAAAAAATATAATTAAAATTAGGCATTTAGTAGAGTATTTATTCGAGACTTTTAAAGGACCACAGGGGACCTGAACGTGGCGGGCCCTCCCCCTGTGCCACACACACTGGCAGAGACACACTTTAGTCCTTTAAAAAATACGATATATAGGGTGGTGTGTAATATACTACTAACCTTCCGCTCGTGGCTTCTTTTCATAACTTTGTAATACAGTTTTGGAAAATATTTAAAATATTATCCCACAATCACCTACTTGACCTACCATTTGTTTTAGGCGTTATTACCTTATCCAGCTATAGACTAGGTATTTTACTTCACAACATCGTTGTTTATTGTGAGGTTTAGACTCATAATCTGACAAAAAAACATCGATATTAGGTACTAAAGATCTCTCAGATGGGTGATAAATGGACGTGTGGTAAAATTAGGTGGCAGATGGTGAAGGGTTTGTACTTTTTTTTTTTAAATTATATAACGAAGTTTTTGGTGTAATGTAAAGTAGCTAAGAGCGGGAGTTTTATAGTGTACTAGCTTATGCCCGCGGCTTCGCCCGCGTGGATGCCTGATTGTTACTAAAATATTTTTACAGACTTTTGCCTCATAGGTTGGTATGCTTATAATAATAATAAGTTTTTTATTTCAGACACAGTCCATTTTTTTAGTGTACATGATTTTAAAACTAATGTTAGTACTTAATATCTATGTTACAACCACCGCACAACATTTGCATGTAGGCGTAGGTATCTAATGTTCCAGCATCGGGCTGTCCCACCGAACTGCTACTGTGAGCAGTATGCTGATATTGTATTTATATATAATCTGAAAGACGTGTAGAATTACTTACGCAAAGTATAGTGCTGGTGCGTAAACAGTGGTACCTACTGCAGCTAGTTTAGCTGTGTTCTTTAAGTCATATTCTGGTTTTTGAACATTAGTCTGCAACAATAATAGCATTAAACATTAAGTTACTTAGAGTCATTCGGGTCAAAAGTACGCACTTTTATATGTTTTCTTTATTGGATTAAAACTAACATACTAGCATACAAATTTACGTTTTATCTGAAGTACCTATGTAGTACGTATAATAGAGGTTGAAATAATAAAATTTTGTCATGGTAACCACAACGGTTTTTTGTTTATTTAACATAACTAGGAAATAGTCAGAGTGCGTGCCATTACCCCGACTTATGGGTAAAAGTACACAATCCTTTGGGTACAACTTCGCGCATGGAATAAATGGACGCACATGATACAAGAGATATAGACAAAATAAAATAGGCACAATATTAAAACATTAAAAATTAAGGAATATTTATATACTTATAAATCATCAAAAACATAAGCATTTGTATTTAAAAGATTTGAATAAAATACATTTTTAAAAAAGCATCAGTCATGATTAATGATTAATAGAGTGAAAACCAGAAAGTAAGTATTATTACTTTGAACAACTTTATCTAGAAGTTATAAATAATGGCTAGGTATAGTGATTAATTTATTACATAGTCTCCACGTAGCTATTATTCATAATATCCAGCTATCATGTATAATCACCAATTAATCATCTTGGCCGTAACATTTAAATAATTGAAATGAAATGAAATTGAAATGTGTTAATGTCCTCGGTTGTCAAATTGTGATTAGTAGTTTAGAAATTACGCGGAAACAAATGATCGAACATACACACATAAGAGCTAAAATCATAACCTTTATTTTTGCCTTCACCGTCGAGTAAACGTTTGTAGATGAGGGTGAAAGTACACGTGCGTCTTATTACCCCCATACATTTACTCGTATTGGCCGGCAAACAATATCATTCTCGCCAGTTCGGATATAAATAATGTTAGGTTAGAATGTTTGTGTAAAATAAATCATCGTATGACATCAATAAATCAAGCTTACCTCGAAAACAACACGTACAAGACAACCAAAAAATTTTCTCTAATTGTGTATCTCATGTACAGTTATATAGCTCTTTTTTTTCTCTTTATTATTTAGGGGTTTTTATCTAAAAGAAAATGCAACCCCATCGTGCCTTTTTTACAGATTTCTTAAACAAAATATTTTTAATGAGTACAAGTGGGTATATTAAATGCTATACGTATTACAAATGTAGTATTCTTATTATAAAACACAACTTTTTGGCAGTCTCTGAAGCTGGTTAAGATATCGATTGAATGAAGCCTATTTATCTTCAACTCCCTCCAAAGTGGCTGCCTCTCACTTCTGTTTAGCTGTATTGCTGTTAACCCAAATTGGCGGTCCAAACGATAGCGTTCGTGTGGGCAGGGCTCCCCCGTGATCACCTCCGCTTTCAGAAAACAGCAGTGGGAACTTTTACCCACTGCGTCCTTTTACCCGAATGACTCTATGGCTCTATATCGGGGGCGTAGCTACCGTCGTATTAGCCGTAGATAAACGATGCATTAGCAATTGCAGTGTCCCCGTGCCAGTGACAAATTTGTGCGAGCGATTCACATTACCCATCAGGCAAACTACGCCTCTAGTCAGGACCGGCCCTAGGGTAACAAGAGTGGAGCGGTCGCTCTAGCTGCTGCGAAAACAATCTAGCAGAAAATCAAATTATGATGGCTCCTTTTGAGAGTATTTAAAAACGTTGACCATAGGGCACTAAAAAATAATCTCTGAGCCTAGGGCCGGCGCTGCCGCTAGTCTTTATGTAAGTACAGTCGGCCAAAAAGTGGTCTACCAGTGAGTGTGTGTGGGTGCGTGTAACTAAAATAGAAATTAGTAACAGTCAGGGCAAAAATAAAGAAATGTTTTAAGGCATTCAAATGAACTTTAACAGTAGGGTGGACATTTTTGGACGATTGTACATGATAGTAAGAGCTTGCACCTAATAATTTTATTGCATTTTAAGTAATTTATTTATTTTCTGTACCTACGATCGTTGTCATTTAAAATTTCATTTTCTTAAGTACCTACTTATCTACATAATTATTAAGAGACTCATAATACACTCAGCAACAAAATATCGTCATTAAACACACATGAAACAATTGGCAATGATAATGCATTATTTATTATGTGTCTAGACCAAATAATAAGTACATATCATTCGTGTTAACAAAAATAGCATACACGTCATCACTAGGAGATAGTAACGGGAATATTGGTCACACAGTTTCAACGGTAGCGTGGCCGAGCGGTCTAAGGCGCTGGTTTAAGGCACCAGTCTCTTCGGAGGCGTGGGTTCGAATCCCACCGCTGCCATATATTTTTGACACTTTTTTTACATTTGCTATTTATTTGTATCTTACATAGTGTTTTACATACTTTAAATGAATGCAAAATCCTGGTTAACATTTAAATCTTTTAACATACATATTTTTTTTAATTTTTAATTCTTAAATAAAACATTCGATTTGTAGGTAGGTAGGTGCTTAGGTACTACGAAATGATGAGACGAGCAGTTTAGCGTCACGCTAGTGCCATCCTTTGACAAAAAGAAAAACTGAACAGATTTTGGAAAAACTTTCCAGTATAATTTATAGTCAACTTTGCTTACCATAAGATCTGATAACTTTTTTTTTAGAACGGTAGCAATTTGCACCTACTCGTATTGGTGTTAATTTAAGTAGGTACTTACCTACAGTAAAATATTTTTGGTGCTTGAATTTTAAAAATATAGGTAGGTACAACATGCGGTCGTAACCGCGGTAGAAAAGCTGTCTTACACTTTGCATTCGTTTATAAGCCTGTTGAGAGAGGTCGGCAGCCGTATAGAAACCAAAGTAGACTGTCATATTCGTCGCCAATGGATAATTCTTCAACGAACGACGGAACGCATCTCTTAAAACAGTTACCATATTTACGCCTTATCTGTGGACAAACAAGCTTTAGTTTTAATAAGTATGTACTTACTCAACATCTAACGGTCAGTCTTTGTAATTTATCTATTAAATCTATTAACAGTTTATTACACATTAACACATCACAAAATTTAATAGGGGAATGCGTAAATGGCTTTGGAATAAAAACTTTTACACAGTTACTGAACTTTTTGTTGGTCCATGGTACCTACATTCAAATTTAATCGATCTTATTTTACAATATGGTATACTAAATTTAAAAATAAAATGTCTGTTAAATTTAATGTCTTAATAATAAATGTTGAACTTATTTTATGTTTAATCTTCAAACTAATTTTTAATTTTATATAATTTACCCTAAGGCATACAATAATATTAGGTATATTTTATCATATTAATTGTTAATTTTATATCTTATCTATACTAATATTATAAAGTTGAAGAGTTTGTTTGAACGCGATGTATCTCAGAAAGTACTGGTACGAAATAAAAAAATATTTTCCGGTGGATAGCCCTTTTATCAAGGAAGGCTATAGGCTATATCACGCTACGACCAATTGGAGCGGAGTAGAAATGAAAACTGTTGCAAAAACGGGGAAAGTTTAAGCAGACAAAGTTGCACGCGTCAGCTAGTGTAAGAATGAAATATTCAACTACTCTTGTTAACTCTTGTCACGTCAAATGATGACAAAGAGTTTAAGGTTTTTCATAGAAACTTACAACCACTATTTTACACTCTTAGGGGATGAATTTTCAGAAATGCCTTTTAATCGGATTGTATTGCCATCGTTCCTTGATAAGTGTGCGAAGTTTCAATTAAATCCGACTTTTTGAAGCGAGTGAAAAACATGTTCAAAAAAAAAATTCGGTGAAAAATTCCGTCACATGCTATGTACGTATGAAGCTAATAAAAGCGTTTTAATAAATAACTAGTAGCGAAAGTGACAGTTGTTTGCCCCCCCCCCCCCCCTCCAGACTCGACTGAATAACCTAGGCAATCGCCACCCATTTGGTGGTGATGGATTTTGTGTACCGGTGTTGAATCAAATGCACTTGAGTCAAATGTTGCCTCCCCCAGAACAAAGTTTTAGATGCCTGATGTCTGTTCCCTACTAGAAATACTTGGTATCTATTTTAATAGACAGTACCTAAACACAAAGATTTTGTTTAGGAGAAAGCGGAGACCCAATTTTACTGTGTTTTAGCTTATAGTAGTAAAAGACAACTATGCATTAGCCCTTTGTTGCGATGTACTTTACAAATAAACAATTAAGTTGTGTCCCGTATGGGAATCAAACCCACGACCTCTTGCGCAGCAATTGTAGGTACATATCTACTACTGATTTACATTTAAGTTAAACAAGGCAACGCACTATATTTTAATGAAATGCAAACTTCGATACCGTTTAACAAATAACAATGCCGTTATGTAAATACTACTACTTCTGATTAATTCTGGTCGATTTTTCTAACACATAGCGCCTACATAGGTAGGTAACCTACAATTAACAGAAACGTCGTAGGTAGGTATCTACATACACTATCCCAACTTTCTTTTTGTCTTTCTACAGTGGTAGGTAGGTACATGGAATAGGATGTACAACACAGAATCGTCAGTCAGTCAGCTTGTCACCCTCTCCCGGTCTGTGTAACCCAGGTTACCTAGGCGAAACGTGAAGCTTAAGACAAATACTTACCTAGTTTAAACGCGTTTATTCCCGTATCGAATTGTGTTATAATTATAATGCAACGCGTAACTTTAAAAGTTATAATTCTAAAACAGAACCAGTACAGGATTATCTTAAAGACAGTCAGACATACAGTTAAAAAGAAGTTAAAAAGAAAACATGGGGACTCCTCCGATTGCTCCAACTAATACTGAGGTATTATCTCTTCCCATTAAAGCCGTCATGGGGATACTATTAAAAACAACTAAGTAGTAGTAATAAGCTACCTGTACTACTTAGTAATAGTTAGTATTATTTGCCTGTATAAAAGCCATGGAAGGATGAAGCCTATATGAGCAGAATAAACCAATGCTATCGCCCGCAAGGCAACTTCAACTAAGTTCATCATGTACAAAATTCACTATTTTCGCTGTTTTTCGAGGAGTTAAACTAATAAAAATTAAATATGAACACATTTAGATAAAAATTAAATAAGTACCGGGTAAATATTATTAAATAATGTGACGGTTCGTGACATTCCCATCATAAAGCAAAGTAATTTGTTGTCTTGTCACAAAAATTGACGTAGAGACCAAAGGTAGAGATCAGGACTGAGTCATAACCTCACAAAATTGACCACTATCTAAAAGAGACAACGCTATTTTGTGGACAATGGCTGTCAAAGGTCGCACGGGTATTTCACGCTTTTGCAAACAATATTTACTTTTTAATTGAAAGGGATGGCACGGTCTAATTCTATACGTCAATGGTCACAATGAAGTCCCATAGACCTATGTTACAGTACAATATCTTTGTGCTGTATCTACAATCTACATCACAATCTTATGTTCCTTATCGCACGTTCAGTATCTATTAAATGTTTCCACTATCTGTTATCAACACGAAGTCGTTAGTATATAAGATGCACCTTTAGATAATTATAACCAGACTATACTACATCTTTTGTCTCATTTATACCTAATCATATATTGCCAAGTAGTTTGGCAAATTGGTGACCCCGACGAACGAATACGCAACAAGAAACATGGCACAATCACCGTGCAAGGCGAACATAAATCAGCAAGGAACACTTGAAGTAGCTGCTGGCACCTCGGTTTTATCCCGCATTCCGGAATTTTGGAAAGACCAACCAAGATTATGGTTCACGCAACTAGAAGCCATATTAGCACCACAGAAGCAAGGAGACGAATACAAATACTGTACAGTAATAGCAAAGTTATCCAAGGAAGAAATACTACAGGTTAGTGACCTAATCACTTCACCACCGACTACAGATAAATACAAAAACATCAAGGAACGTTTAATTGATTGTTACGAAGAAACAGAACAGCGACAGTTTCAAAAATTAATATCAGAGACAGAACTCGGTGATCAAAAACCTTCGCAGTTATTACGTCAAATGCGAGTCCTCGGGAGAGGAAAAATCAGTGACGAAACAATTAAACTACTATGGTTCAGGCTTTTACCAACATCAGTTACTACGGTTCTAGCAGTTACGGAAGACATGGAAATTGACAAACTGAGCCAAATTGCAGACAAAATAATAATGAATTCAAAAGTAACCGAAATATCAGCTGTTAGCAACGACACTTCAAACGACAACAATACAGCATGCATTTTAGCCCAGCTAGCAAAATTACAGATAGATATTGACGCAATTCAGCAAGGTCAATATGGCTATCGACCCAACACGCACAATCATTTCAAGAAACGTCAACAATTCCCGATTATGAGGCCGAGAACAAACTATAGAGGAGCAAATCGATTTTGTTACTACCACGAAAGATTCGGAAAATATGCAAAGAACTGCATTAAACCATGCAGTTGGAAACCAATGACTTACGTACGGAACCAGGGAAACGAATAAGAGCACAGACAACGGCGAAACTCTGTGCAATCCACCCATCCAATCGCCTCACCATTACCGACCGAAAAAGTGGTATGAAGTTTTTGATTGACACGGGCGCAAATATTTCAGTCATTAGCAAGCAACAGAGACATTCA
This sequence comes from Herminia tarsipennalis, assembly GCA_945859575.2. Lineage (NCBI taxonomy): Eukaryota > Metazoa > Arthropoda > Insecta > Lepidoptera > Erebidae > Herminia > Herminia tarsipennalis. The sequence continues at coordinate 8,275,140 of OX243850.2, read as the reverse complement.
GTTTTACAAAATGAACAATACACACTATACGCTGCAAATGGGACTAAAATTAGGACTTACGGCGAGAAGACGCTTACCTTGAATTTAGGACTACAACGATGTTATAAATGGAATTTTGTAATCGCCGATGTTACACAACCAATAATTGGAGCAGATTTTCTAGAGCACTATAAACTATTAGTCGACATAGCAGGTCGCAAACTTATCGACAAAGTTACAGAGCTGACAACGCATGTAACTTCGGAAAAAGCGACACAACAAACAATTCGTAATATCGCAGTGGGAACGAATCCACGTATTACGCAACTTTTAAACAAATACGAAGACATCACGAAAGGGTCCTCTCTCCGCAATGCGCCCAAACATAAGATTGAACATCACATTATCACTACAGGACCACCCGTCGCAGCTCGGGCAAGACCATTACCTCCAGAAAAATACGACATAGCCAAAAAGGAATTTCAAAATATGATAGAACTCGGAATTTGCCGACCGTCAGATAGCCCATGGGCAAGCCCATTACATATGGTAAAAAAGAAAAATGGCGAATGGAGACCATGCGGAGACTATCGAATGCTCAATAGCACGACAGTACCGGACAAATACCCACTACCAAGATTAACTGACTTTACATACATATTAGAAAATAAGAAGATACTAAGCAAGATAGATATACGTAAAGCATACCATTGTATTCCTGTTAAAGATATAGAAAAAACAGCCATCATCACACCTTTTGGACTTTTTGAGTACTTAAGAATGCCTTTCGGATTACGCAATGCGGCACAAACATTTCAACGATTCATGGATTCCTTATTTAGAGATTTAAACTACGTATTTATATTTGTAGACGACTGTCTCATTGCATCGGACAACGAAGATTTGCATTATCAGCATTTAGAAACGGTTTTCAAACGTTTACACGAGAATGGAATAACCATTAATCTCGAAAAATGCGAATTTCTCAGAAGGGAAATAGATTTCTTAGGTTATCATATAACGAGCCAAGGAATACTCCCTACCGAAGAAAATTACAAAGCAATCATGGAATTTCCCAAACCGAAAACAATTCAAGAATTAAGAAGATTTTTGGGCATGGTCAATTTCTACAGAAGTAATATTCCATGCGCAGCGGAAAATCAAAGAATTTTAAACGAATATCTACATGGTTCAAAAAAGAACGATAATTCACCTGTTCCTTGGACAACGGAAGCAGACAAAGCTTACGAAAAATGCAAGGAAAGCATGAAAAACGCAGTGTTAACAGCGCATCCTTCCCGCAACGCATCACTAGCGCTCATGACCGACGCTAGTGCTACTTGCGTTGGTGGAGTTTTACAACAAAAATCCGGACGCAATTGGGAACCATTAGGATTTTTTTCACAAAAATTGAGCGAAACTCAACAAAAATATTCTACGTTTGACAGAGAGCTGTTAGGAATATACATGGCCGTCAAACATTTTCACAGATTAATCGAGGGAAGAGAATTTACAATATTTACGGATCACCGACCTTTGACATACGCATTCTCCCAAAAACCATCATCAAACGATACACCGCGACGGGTCCGGCAGTTAGATTTCATTTCACAATACAGTACCAACATTCAACACATAAGCGGACGTGACAATATTACCGCCGATGCCTTATCTCGAATAGAGGAAATATACGTGCCATCACCTATCGATTACGCTGAATTGGAAAAATGTCAATCAACAGATAATGAACTAAGTAAATTACATGACAATAAAAGATTAAAATTCAAAAACATTACGCTTCCGGGTTCCACAATAAACATCACCTGCGACACCTCTACTGGAAAAAGCCGCCCCTACTTACCAAAGCATTTTCGCAAACAAATTTTCGATACCATTCATGGTATGAGCCATCCAGGAAAAAGAACTACGAGAAAAATGATAACCCAAAGGTATTTATGGCCGTATATGAACAAAGATATCAATAACTGGTGTAGATCATGTATAGCCTGCCAAAAATCAAAAATACAACGACATACGATATCACCTCCTGGTACATTTATGACAGCGCAACGTTTTGAACATTTACATATTGACATCGTCGGACCACTTCCGATTTCACAAGGGAAGAGATATTTAATCACAATCATAGATCGTTGTACGTCATGGCCCGAAATATTTCCGGTAGAAGATATAACTGCAGAAACAGTAGCCAAGACACTTTTCGAGGGATGGATTACTCGTTTTGGATGTCCATTGCGCATTACTACGGATCAAGGCCGACAGTTTGAATCAAGAATATTTGAGTCACTCTCACAATTTTTGGGAATACATAAAATTAGGACAACACCTTATCATCCACAATCCAATGGAATGATAGAGAGATTTCATAGAACTTTAAAGGCGGCGTTAATGACAAGAGAATCCAACGAAAATTGGTTAAAAGAAATTCCAACAGTTTTACTCGGGTTGCGGAGTAGCTTGCGAGAAGACACAGGTTATAGTTCAGCAGAGATGACATATGGAACGCCAATACGACTCCCTGGAGGATTTTTTGAGTCATCAGCAGCACAGTTATCAACGTACGAAGAGTTTGTAAAACAAATTCAAAAGGACATCACACAAATGACATCAATTCCGAAAAGAAAAAAACACAATCAAGCTATATTTGTGCATCCCGAACTCAAAGAATGCTCACACGTATTTGTTCGGTGTGATAGAATTAAGAAAGCCCTGACACCGCCGTATGAAGGACCCTACCCAGTAATTAGTAAAACAGATAAAACATTTTGCATTAGAATTAGGGATAAAGAGACAGTGATATCAATTGATAGATTGAAACCAGCTTTCATGATCAATGACGAATCAAACTACGTGCCAGATTCAAAGGATTGCGACAGGCATTCACACACGTACACTACACGATCGGGACGTAAAGTAAAGCCAGTAGTACGTCTATAAAAAATCGCTGATATAAGCAAGCTATTCGTATATATATTAACATAGATCTTAACATATACCATTAATTCACAACTACTCGTAACAACAAGACATCTAAAATGGGAAATCAAAGTTCTAAGGACCAGATAACATACAATACGGACAATTGCCTCAATCAAAACGAAGCGGACCAACTCCGTAACCTGATCCAGGAGGACTTACGGTGGACAAGAAATGTTGCAATGGGACAGATTATTTTAACAATCGGCGTAATCCTAATTTACGGCATAATGAAAACACTGGACAGAAGAATGAAGAGTTTAACGGAAAAAAATAATAAACACTCGTGCAACAGCTAAGTCAAAATTACAGACGTCAGCAAATCACACCACAACAGGCGTCATCAAATTCCACCGCGTACAATAGCATTATTATTTATATACATCAGCAAATAACTAGTAAGGTCTAGGTCAAATTTATATTGTAAACACTATTACCATATTTTTTTTTTTTTTTAAAGGGGGGTGTACTGTTACAGTACAATATCTTTGTGCTGTATCTACAATCTACATCACAATCTTATGTTCCTTATCGCACGTTCAGTATCTATTAAATGTTTCCACTATCTGTTATCAACACGAAGTCGTTAGTATATAAGATGCACCTTTAGATAATTATAACCAGACTATACTACATCTTTTGTCTCATTTATACCTAATCATATATTGCCAAGTAGTTTGGCAAAACCTACAATAGATTGAAATTTCGTCCAAGAAGTATAAATACATTTTAAAAATGCATTTTTTAAGATAATACTTAAATCTGTTTTTCAAATTGAAGTCGTAGGTTTAAAATTAATAAAGTTTATCAAAACTTGAATTCCAAAATCTAAATCTTCTAAATACCTACCTTTCTATTTGCTTCAGTTGTAGCACAGATATCTTGGCGCACGCATATATAAATATCTATGTGTGCGTGTCGAGATTGTTCCGAGCTCGAACAATTGGGACCAGAGACCGAGCCAATGCCACGCTCGCGCGGTGCGGATACTTACTCGTTTTGCGCACGCGTAATTAAGGAGTAAATAGTGTTAGTTATAATTGTTACGTAAATGGGTGTATAAAATCAACTTTGAACTGTGATTTGGCATTTTTAATATTGCCCAAAAACTCAGAAAGGTAAGTAGATTCTTACTTGTATAAAAAGTTGTTAAAAACGGAAGTAGGTTGTTACCTAGTTCTTTACATTTGAACTTGGTGGTTATGGTGGTCACCATCCCCACCACCCCCACCACCATCTATCATATCAAAAATAAAACCTACAAACCAACACTAGTACGAATATTTTTATTTTCTGCATCGCACACAACTTTTTGCGTAGACCACAGTTGACAGCCATAGCGCGACCTCCGAGAGTGGTATAAAAATCGTAGTACCTACATATAATGATGTTTTAAGTAAAAAGGTGTAGATAGATTAAAGCGGCACCATAAAATCTATACAATTGACTTAGTTTTTATATGTCAGTGTCACATCGCCGGCGTCAACAGATGAAAGCAGCAGGTTACATTTTTCTCTTTTTCATTCGTGAGAATTATTCTTCTTCTTCTTGGGACAACTCACACAACTTTTCCAACTTTTTTGACAAGTTTGGCTACGGAAGTCTCGGGTTCGATTCCTGGGTCTGGACTTCAAATTTTTCTATCTTTCAAAAATGCAATTATTGTATTTGTAAAGTAATTGGCAAGAAATGTCTATAAAATTTACTTCAACTCACACAACGTCATCTTATCCCAAACTAAGCAGAGCTTGTACCATGGAAACCAGACAACTGACAAACATACTTATATATTTCTAAATACATAGATTACACATATTATAGATTTATACACCCAGACACAGAATAAACCATCGTGCTCATCACACAAAGTTTTATCCTAGGTGGGGATTGAACCCACGACCACCGGCTTAGCAGTCACTAACCACTAGACCAAAAGACCAGTCAATTAAATAAGGAGAGTGTATGTTGTGATAAGGAGAATTAAATTATGCTTTCCTACTTTTACAACTTTTTATATTTTTTTTACCTATACATACATACATATCAACCCATATGATGGCCCACTGCTATGTAGAACCTACTAGTATGTAGACCCTGGGGGTAATTGCCATAATCGCCATTTGGCGAGCGGGTTGGCGATCACAGTAAGACTTTAAGTACGCCCATTAGTTTGCCGTTTTTAAAGATCGAATGTTGTTTAAGTAACCTACCTACACCTTTTATTTAAAACATGAGTCTGACTTCTGCCTTCTCCTTAGTTTGTGGTTGTTAAAGAACAGGACTGCGCAATTACCTCACAAAATTGACCACCTCTAGAAACAGACAACGCTACTTTGTGGACAATACCTGTCAAAGGCCAAGTTTTTTCTCTCTTTCACGCTTTGCAGTCAAATTTTACTTTTTAATTGGACGCAGTCCTGATCTTTATATAAATGGTTATGGTGTATTTTTAGCTTCCCTAAGCGGAGATAAAAGATTACGTAGCTATAAATATTCCATAGACTCTATAAAAGTAAAACTAGTAACAGTGGCTGATTGATGCGATGAGTATGCGCTTAGAAAAGTCGCTCGTGCGCATCTGCGGATGTTACCTCTTATTAAAACCACGGAACTACTCTTAACAATGAATTAATTATATTATACCACTATACTTATTAAGACGTCTAGTTTCTACTATAATAACGCAACTGATAAACTGTTTGCTAACACGCTAGTATATTAATATAGAATTTAATAGATAAAGTTTACAAAACATAGGCACAGATAATATAATACTATACTAGTAGCAGTAAATTAGCAATATTATGATTATTATGTAAGATACTTGTAGACTCAAGCTAGTGTGGATACAATAAATACCTACATACACAGTTCGTATACATATGTCACATAACATAATATTTGTACTTAAGTGAGCTTGTTTTACAATATTTTACATATACATATGAGTGGTTTTCAATGAAAATGACTTTGTTGCTTGATTTCTAGGCTAGGGTAATTGATTAAAATGCCTAAGGCCTTGTTAGCAATCTCAAACTTATAAAAAAAAACAATAATTACTTACGTTTTGCGATATTTAATTAACTATTTTACTGCTTCTTATTTCACTCACACTGAACGTTCTATGCACTCTGAGTGTATTTTCTAGTAGTAAAACAGATTTTTTAAATGTTTTATCGTAGCCGTACGCGACTTATATCAGTTGTTACAGAAACTATACTGTCCCCAATATCGTCAATTGACTTCAATAGAATAATGAAGTTAAGGGCGTTACGTCGAATCGTTTTCAATGTGTTCACGTTACAATCATGTTACTAGTTGTGAAGACAAATATTTATTAATTACTGAACTGATAAATACCTGTTTAGCAGAGATTTATCATGACATATCATTATAACATATTAATCTTAGACTGTTAAGTAACACTTTGTCTTTACGTTCCTTTAATTTCGTTATACGGTACCACTTTCGTCGAAAAAAGTCGATCAATTTGAATACAAACGCCTCTGACGCTTCTGTCCCCTACGAATTCCCAAAAAACCGTTCATAGCTGTCATATTCTACATAATGACTACCTGCCTCCCAAATGACATCTTCATATGTCAAGCAGTTTTCGATATTTCAACTTGAGTCAACGAATGGATGACATTACATTGAACTTTATACCTATTTGTTTTTTCAGCGCATTGACCAAATCCATCTTGGACTCTTTGATCATGAATTCAACAGGGAATATTATGAAAACAAATTCGTATTTTTTAAATTCAAAACCAACCATAGGTTTATTTTTAAACCACAAACTGACTTTAACGAGTTTAATCGACAATGTAATAATTAAAAACATTACCGTTATCAGAGAAATAGAAAATTGGTATGGCAACGGTGTGTTTTTACATTACCTATAATGTAGATAAGAATGCACGTTTCAGACTGTATTTCAGAGCTACGTTGAAACTGTATTCATTAATTTATTCACTACAGAAGGGCAGGGCATTTAGTCTTACAAATAGGTACCTAGGTATCCCCTATTTTTAACAAACTTCAAAAAAGTATGTTATGTATTCTATACGTATGCCTATACTAATATTAAAAAGACAAAACATTTGTATTTTTGTTGGTAGTTAATAAACTCAAAAACCAATAAGAGGAGGTTTTTGTTAGAGTCAAGTGTCCTGGCATTGTCTTCTGGCAGCTAAAAGGTTGATGTTGGGTATGTGAAAAAAATCATGGTAGTAGTGTTTATAGTGAAATTAAAAAGAAAACTATCACAGCTAAGTAGACTTTACAAGTTTACGAGTAACAAACAGCTAATTAAATGAGAACTAACAATTTTTTTGTACAAATTCTATTGAAAATTATTATTAAGTAAGTATAGCGTTGTAAGTATGAAACAAAAACAACAGAAAACCCACTTCTTAAGCCGCATTATTTGGATGGGGGGAGGGGACTACCGAACCCTACATTGTGTGTGGCTCGATATGCACTTGCCCAGTTTTTTAAAGTAAGATACAGGCTATTTTACAGAAGTAAAATCGTTGTTTTTTGTGAGGTTTAGGCCCTAAATTTGACAAAAAACAATGATTTTACCTATGAATCTCACAGATGTATTGTAGGTGATTGTATGTGGCAGGTGGTTAAGGGTAAACATATTTTTTTTTTCAAAACTGATATCATAAAGTTATTTAAATAACTTTGACTCATGGCTTCTTCACATTTGTAGAAGCCATGAGTCGGAGGGTAATAGTTTATCAAAATACACCCTGTATAAGTAGGTACTATTACGAACATAAAGTACACCCAAAAACAAAAATGTCCCATCTGGGAATATAACCCTCACTTTCCCTCCGAGGCAGTCAACGGCTTCAAAAAGTTTATTCTCTGTTTAATTTGTATGTTCTATGCGATATTTTCAAAAACTACACATCCGATTTTGATGAAGTTTTGCTATTTAACTGCCTAACAAATAAATTGTATTACATTTTAAAAATTAACCAGACCTAAAGTTGACAGTTTTATGTAAAAAAACTTATTATACAAAAAACATCTAACCGACTTCAATCATTCGACTTGCGGTCTTGCTGTAATTTATTGAAGAGTTTCGTTGTCTGTCTCCAAAACTCAAAATCAGATCTTTACGAAATTTATATGGAAGTATTTCGGAATAAACATCTTTTGAACAAAAAAAAGATTTTTGAATATTCGTCTATAGATGGTGGAGATTTGCCCGTACATACATCAAAAAACATCTGAATTAAGAACCTCCTCTTTCTTGAAATTGGTTAAAACTATTTGTGTTAATCTTTAATAATCGTTTTACTTCAAGCTCTGTAGAAACTATTAAAAAAACTATTACTAGTTCTAGATAAGGAGTACTGTTTTACTTCATGATATTCCTTTATAATGATAAGGCACGTATGAATGTGAATCACATTAATATATATACTCTTACCTAGCTGTGGAAAATAATAATAATATAATATCTTGGGACAACTCACACAAAGCTATCTGATCCCAAACTAAGTAGAGCTTGTACTTTGGAAACCAGACAACCGATAAACATACTTATACATTTCTAAATATATACCTATTATAGAAAAATAACACCCAGATACAGAATAAACCATCGTGCTCATCATACAAAGTTTTATCCTGTGTGGGGATCGAACCCACGACCTCTTGGGTAGCAGTCGGATAAACTCCCGCGCCACGGAGGCGCTTTTCCCATAATACTGTAGTAAATAGTAAATACAAAGCCAACGCGGCTTTGTATTACGGGTATTACAATACACTGAATCAGGGCCCTGAAGAGTGGCCTTGGCTACTAGTTAGAGAATTAGGAACCTTACTCTTATATCTTCATATCTTATAAACGGCTTTTACACTACCCTGAATCAGGGCCCTAAATCGAGGTGGCCTTGAAAATTTGTTAGAGAATTAGGGCCCTAACTCTTATTACACCTCTCTTTTTAAGGGTTTAGGGTTCCTAATCTAGCTTAGTGTAATAAGCGCTTTAGGGGCCCTGATTTAGGGTGATCTAATACAGCCATTAGTCTAGTGGTTGCAACTCAATTAAATCTAGATACTTTATTAAATTTAAATATTAGTTTATTATAGCTTATACTGTATTTGATGTAGAGTCACTAGTTTCGTTTGCTTTCAAAATTATCGTTTAAGATGCTCGATTCGTGGAAATATTTTATCGATGAGACATCAAGTAGGAATGTAAAGTTTGTCTGTAGAGTTCATTCTGTGGCACAAAGTCACCAGACAAAGTTGACCAATAGAGTCAGTTTTTGTTCTTAAATGTTTAAGTATGTTTAGCTCGAAATGAGTCAAGTTTGGTTGGTACCTACAGCAGAATACCTGATTTTAAATTGTTTTATTCCCTTTTTATAACTTTTTAAATATTTTTTTTTTTAAATATTGATGAAAATCTCATTAAAATCCGTTCAATAGTTAGATTAGCGAGGCGCATAACATATAGACGTGGAAGGCGTTATATAGCTATTTTGCAATTGAAATGCTCCAGCGGAGAATTAAATTTCTATTTACCGGAGATAAGTGTTCTTAATAAATTTCTCCTTTAAATTTACAACACTTAACGATCTCCTTGAAATGTTAATTTTATTTTTATTCAAAAAGGTATGGTAAGTCGTATTGCAAATACTCCATAGGTAATCTTCTTCATCTACCCTTTACTATGAGAGGTAGCTCTCAGCTAAGCAATCTAAGAAATTTAAATAAATTTTGTTCTCACAAACTTTCTCGTTTATTTATTACTTATAACTAGTTTTTTCTCGTGGCCCACGTTATATTTGATTTATACAGCGTTACTATTCTGTTTTATAAACTACATTAATGTAAAGTTGCATCAAAATCCGTCCAGTAGTTTTGGTGTGAAAGAGCAACAAAGGTCCATATATCCATCCATACATCCTACGAATCATCGATTTTATAATAGGTATTAGTAGGTAAGTAAGATAGGTGGCTTTTTGTTGAAGTTCACCGAGCTGATTTCCAGCCTCTAAAAGTGGAAAGAAATGGCAAGAAGAAGAAAGTTTGGTTGTTTGTTATTAGTTATACATTTAATGCAAATTATTTATGAAAACCAACATTCACGCGGATGTATTTACTGTAAAAGATTAAATAAAAGTTATTTTGCGGAAATAATGAGGATATATTATACTATTTATATTGAGAGTAGTTCAATAAAAACTACAATTATCAAGACTTATTTATCTTAGTAAGTTTGTGTTCTGCGCCATTTGTCTTCAGATTATTTTTTTAAAGATGTGACAATGATTTAATAATGTGGGATTTTAGTTCCCACATTACTAGCAATCTTGTTACTTTTGTTAGGAGTGGGTTCACGTTGGTAGTATAATGGATAGAATTCGAATTCACAACCTCACGATTGCGAGTTCGAAGTCTTTCTTAACCATTAGGCTACCACCGCCCGCTTCAATTTAATTCTTTTACACCTATAGTTCCTCCTTTCAAACTACTTAATTGTGGCAACTTACCTGTACTCTGCCAAATGTATACTAATATTATAAAGCTGAATAGTTTGTTTGTTTGAACGCGATAAACTGGTTCAAATTGTATAATTATTTTACTGTTGTATAGCTCATTTATCGAGGAAGGCTTTAAACTATATTACATCACACTACGACCAATAGGAACGGAGCAGCAACGAAAAATTCGTATGTGTAAATTTTCCCAATGTTTGCAACATAGAGAAAATTTACGCAAACGAAGGTGCGCGGGTCAGGGTCCATGTTCACTTTTTTTTTTTCTTCGTTTTACTCACTCTATTTACCATTATGACAAGATTTTGACAGTTAGATGCGCGGGTTTGCCGCGAAAACGAAAAAAAAAGAAGTGTGAAGTGAATAAGGATCCAGCTGAGTTGTAAAAATGGCGGCAAACTAAACGGCCATTATTTTTACAGCTCCGAGTTTAAATTGTAAAAAATGATTTGAATATGTGATAATTGACTAAGAACGAGACTTTGTGCATGTAATGAGCGCATAAATACTTGACACTGGCAGAAATTAGCCGTTAAAACGGCTAGATTGCCATAAACTCAAAGAAGAAGAAGAAGGATCCAGCTATGAAGTTATAAATTGAGTAGTAGCTAAGCCGTATCTATGTCATTAACGTGAATTCATTCACAAATACCCAACGAAGTCTATATTTAGAGACTTCCTGCGGAGAGCGTTCGATGTCTTTATTGTAACGCCTACGCACGGTAATTGTCAAGGTCGAGCAGAATGAAGTGAGGAAAGGGGTAGATCGGAATAAAGAATGCGTTGATGTTAAAGAGAATTGGTTGATGTCTTGTTCATAACGTTTGTGAGTAAGCAGGATTAGGTTTTTTTTTTTTGTAAAGATAACTAGCAATGTGGGATTGAGTCCCACATTACTAGCAGTCTTGTTAACACCTCCAGCTATGCTCAAAGGCTAGTGTTAGGAGTGGGTTCACGTCGGTAGTATAATGAGTAGGATTCGAACCCGCGACCTCACGATTGCGATGCCTTAGCCATTAGACTACCACTACGCTTTTTAAGTTTGATCGGGTTGGGCTTTATACCAAAGACCAGGACTGCGCCAAACCTATTATTTAAAAAGTAAAAATTGACTGTAGTTGTTGCCACTAGTGATTAAATTAAGTTCTTTCACATGTTCGGATTTCAATCCGGTGTTGCGGGTGGCGCACAGTGTGTTTGGATATATGGTAGCTTTCTTATGTTCCGGCGTTCGTCCGGTCCGGTCGCCATCACCCGGCGTCAGATTCAAACCGGTACGTATAAAAAGGACCTTACTCTTATTACACCTCTCTTGATAAGGGTTTAGGAACCCTGATTCATGTTGGTGTAATAAAGCCATGAGGTTTAATTAAGAAAGAATTTAATTTCTGTCCGTACTCTGTAATAAAATAAATAAATAGAGATTATAGAATTTTATAAGTATATGTCATAATCGCGTAAATATTTCATTTTAAGGCTAAATATCTTTGTTTATTGCCCGACGCGATTAAGACCCGTAGCTTATAAAATTCTATAATGTGTACAAATCGCGAAAGTTTACGAACTTGTTCTACTAAAAATTATTTAAATTGTAAAATAACTATATAGACGTGTGGTACCGGCTTAAGAATAGTACCACCCCTTCTCTTCCCGTGGGTGTCGTCAAGGTGCCTAAGGGATTTCACACCGGAGGACGGGCAGCAGCGTCCTCGGAGTACCTACTTAAAGTCTTACTGCGATCGCCAACCCGCTCGCCAAGCGTGGCGATTATGGCAATTACCCCCAGGGTCTACATACTAGTAGGTTCTACTGGGGAGACCCGTGCCCAGCAGTGGGCCATCATATGGGTTGATATGTATATGTATGTATATCTATATAACGCCTTCCACGTCTATATGTTATGCGCCTTGTTAATCTAACTATTGAACGGATTTTAATGAGATTTTCCCAAATATTTTGAAAATTTCTTTCAGAAATTTATAAAAACGGAATAAAACAATTTAAAATCAGGTATTCTTCTGTAGGTACAAACCAAACTTGACTCATTTCGAGGTAAACATATTTAAACAATTAACAACAAAAACTCACTCTAATGGTCAACTTTGTCTGGTGACTTTGTGCCTCAGAATGAACTCTTTAAACAAACTTTACATTCCTACTTGATGTCTCACCGATAAAATATTTCCACGAATCGAACATCTTAAACCATAATTTTGAAAGCAAACGAAACTAGTGACTCTACATACAGTACAAGCTATAATAAACTAATATCTAAATTTAATAAAGTAATATTACACAAATGCAATAATTTAAACTTTAAATTAACAGCCAAATGTAGACTCTACTGACTCAGCATCAAATAAAAGTACTACATCAAACATAATATCAACACCAACACAACGCTATTTAAAACAATTTCACAATTTGAAAAACTTAAACAACAAATTAAGTGGCAAATGAGACCCCACTGTCTCTACATGAAATTTAAAAAAGCAGCTACGGCCATTTTTTTTAATGTCTAAGGCGTCGCGTCGGTCTCGTAACAGTGAGACCGCGGATTCAAAATAATCTTACCTATCAACACAAGTCTTTGAGCTTAGTTGGAGGGGTTAACAAGATTGCTAGTAATGTGGGACCCAATCCCACATTGCTAGATATCTACGCAACAACATCTAAGTTGATTAATTTAAAGTAAATACAAATAAATACGTGCACAACATACCGAAACAGCTTTAAATTGCCTCTTGCTTGCAATCCCGAAACGACTCTACAACCAACTGACGTATAAACCTATTAATATTCTGTGGCTGTATTGAATCTACCTATTTATTTCTTTTTTTGGGCTTAGGATATCTTTCTTAAAATGAAAGCCGCGATGAAATTCTCTTATACAAACTTTTATCCTCTTATTAATTTAATAATACCTAGGTACTTTACTAACAGCATTTTAACTAGCGAATGTTTTCACTTTGTTATTAATTCCATTTTCAAAATAGAACAAGCCTACTAAACTTTCGCTGTTACAGTTGTCATTAGTTATTAGCATATCTATACTAATGTTATAACGGGGTTTGTTTGTTTGAACGCGGTAATCTCAGGCACTACTGGTCCGAATTGAAAAACTCTTTTTCTGTTTGGTAGCCCATTTATCGAGGAAGGCTATAGGCTATATAACATCACGCTATGACCAATAAGAGCGGAGCAGCAGTAAAAAAATGTTGCATAAACGGGGAAAATTGACGCATACGAAATTGCGCGGGACAGCTAGTCTATATCTATACTAATATTATAAAGCGGAAGAGTTAGTTTGTTTGCTTTGTTTGTTTGTTTAAACGCGCTAATCTCAGGAACTACTGGTCCGATTTGAAAAATTCTTTTTTCGTTGGATAGCCCATTTATCGAGGAAGGCTATAGGCTATATAACATCGCGCTACGACTAATAGGAGCGGAGAAGCGACGAGAAATGTTTAAAAAACGGGGATAAATTACGCATACGAAGTGGCGCGGGACAGCTAGTTATTAATAAGGAGGTTAAATTGTAAATATTGGTTTACAAAATTACATCGAAATGCGTAGGTATAAGAAAGGGCCCCATTTAATTTAAAAAAAAATATTTTTCTTTCCAAAACTATGCATATGTAAGTAAGTACATATAAGTTATTAGTAAAGTTGTTAGTTATTTTTTATTTTATCAATTTAGAGTAGTTATATCAATAATAATTATAAGTTACGATATTTAAGTTTAAACCAGTTAGTTATTATGACAATTACCTTAAAAATGCGGACTTCATTCTTAAAAAAAAAACGAGAAATCAATGCAACCTGTTGCACCTTGCAATGTCCGCAACTCTACAATAAAATTAAGCATTTTCTTGCTCAATGTGTTTTCTTCACAAGTTTGGCTAGTTTTTTGTGATTGGGAAAAGTTTGTTTTGCAAGTTCTCTCGTATTGTAGAGTCAACTGACTCTAGGTAGAGTTAAAAATTTGAATCGTGCGGAGAGCGGAAGGGTGGGGGGGGGGGGGGACGCCGTGGTCGCCGGTGCCAGGTAACAGGAGGTACGGCGGCACAGTGGGTCTCCGTTCAGTCTGTGTGGACAAAAATATTTCTTAACCTTAAATTTTTGTATAAGGAAAGAATGTCTTTTCTGTTTTGTCTGTTCAGTTATGTTTTTATTATTATATTGTTTCGATTGGGTACTTTAGCATAATTAGTTATTTTAATTATTCATAAATTGTACTATTTTCAGACTTAGTACTTTAATAAATTTGTTCAGGAGTTCCGAATTTTAGTAATACTATATTTTTTAAACATATTTTTAGTTAAACAGTACTTATAGCTAATTATTAGATATTAATAATAATAAAATATAAGATTTAAAAATATATTTAAAAATAATACTTTTATTACCAGCTATCTTTTTCAATAGTATAAATAACAACTATTAAGTATTTTATAGTATACCTACTGCTGTTATATTTACCAAGCTAAGGAAAATATATTGTGTACTACTTATATCTACTATACCCTAGAAATCTAGAATTCTTTCATAAAATTACAAATTAGAAAAAACATTATAAATTCCAAAGTTTTTATCCGAAAACTAGAGCACTGTGCGTTCTTGAAGCCTAGCGGTCGTACTCCCTCCACGTCACAGTGTATCTCTTTCTGACAACATCTAGCTATCTCTGTCTGGCAACCAATTCAGTCACCGCGGAACTCTGGCGTATCACACAGGTGTGTCGGTCGCCTTTTTAATGTCGCACGATCGCAAACAAAACCTTTTCCAACTATAACAGTGTATTAAATTGTGTTGTTATTTGGTTAAAAATACAAACGAAATTTACTAAAGTAATTCCAGCTGTGTTTCTTTTGAAATTGTGTTCAACTGTGTATAAAGTGGTGTATTTCGAAACAGTGACAACAAGTTTTTCTTGTGTCTTGTGTTGTGTAGTCCTTGAGTTGGAGGCTTTGCCAACGTAGAAGGCGCCTGTCCTGTTTCTTATAATTTTGGCGGGTTGTGGTCAAGGTATGTGGTTAATTTATTTTTTGTACTCAATGCTGCGCGATTAAGATGAGAGATTTGATGAAATCCACGTCACATATTCGTAACCTTTAAAAATCAGAAACTAAACATTGTTCAGTTTTCTAAATTTAATTTGTTTTGTAAATTCGGCAAATTGTTTTCGTACATTTAAATGTCTTTATTGAAGTCGTTTAGAGATAGTTTTAAACTTTCATATACCGATTTCGTGATCGTTTAGTCAATGTGCATTTCTTTTGAAAGTTTAATTTGCGTGAAACCATAGGTAGAGAATAGGATAGAGTCACAGATTACCCCCTAATAGAGTCCTATAGAAAGAGAAAAAAGTATGTGTTTATTCTGTACGTCAAAAAAACGAAGTATCCACTTGTTACCTTCGGGACTCTATCAGGTGCCTTATTTGTGGCAACCACTCGAGCATAAAGTGTTAAAATGGGGAACTTTATCTATGTTTACTCTATACCGCTCTACCTGCAGTCACCATCCCACGCGTCTAAATCAAAAATATCCACGATAACATTATTTTTTAATATAACTTTTTGCCCATACTTAGTCCACTTACGCTTATAGTTTTTTTAGCAAAAGATTCGTTAATAAACGTACTGAGTGATTGTGAAAACCGCATTAAAAATGATTTAGTAGATATCGAGATATTCGTATCAGAAATAGTATAACAAATTCGACACGGACACTATTACTATCTAAATATAAATGTATGTTTTTATACTTTGTTTACCTTGACGTTGTTAGGTGACGTGTGCACGCTAATTTACCGGTTTAATAATGAATCAATTTTAAAGGACAACATCTAATTTAATCAATACAAGGTTTACGAGTTTTTTTCCATGTGTCCCAGTTTTTATACCACTGGTGGGGAGAAGCGTGTAACTCGGCAAATAGCAGTAATGCGGTTATTACACTACACTAAATCAGGGACCCTAAATCCTTAAAAAGAGAGGTAGGTGTATTAAGAATGAGGTCCCTAATTCTCTAAACAATTTTCAAGGCCACCTCGATATAGGGCCCTGATTCAGGGTAGTATAATAGCCGTATAAAGGGGTAAGCAGGTACCGTGGCTTGTAGACGTCAGCAACAGTTCAATGATTTCTATCAAGGGATGGGTTTAGGCATCCACAAAGTAATGTCACAAAGTAAGGATTAATGTAACAATGTGTCACGTGACATACAACACCTGAACAATCGTTAATCCGTTATGTAAGCAAACGTGGTAATTTTGAGTTAGTTTACTGTTTATCTATTAAAATGTACTTTCTTTCTTCAAAGAGTTCTTGTTTGCCATAATGAGTAATTGTAAATGAACCTATAAATTAAAAAAAATACTATTAAATATTGGCTTCGGCTGTCATCGACTTTTTTTTTTATAAAAAATACCGACTTGGCGAATAACATAGAGTACCTACTTAGTTATTGTTTACAATTGAATGTCCACACTTATTGTTGTCCAACACTTTAAAAAATTATAACTGTTTTAAAAATTTCAAATATTGACGCCATTAGAGTTATAAAATCTCTAATGGCGTCCCTGGCATGCGTACTGCAATGATGATTCTATTTTATTTAGTAATTACGCCGTAGTTTTTCAGTAAACAATAAGTTTTTACGTCTGTATTGTCCATGACCGCACGACCGGCATTGCGCCGATGCATCTCGTTGAATGACTCATTTTGGAAGCATGCTGGCTTGTCAGATGACGTCAACTGGCCCAGGTAAATTGTATGCATTTTATATAGGTGCCACTATTTAGAACAATGCTGTCCTGATTGCATAAGTAAGGTACATGAAACTACAATTTATAAGAAACTAGCTGACCCGCGCAACTTCGTCTGCGTAAATTTTCCCTTTTTTTTTTTACAACATTTTTCATTGCTGCTCCGCTCCTATTGGTCGTAGCGTGATGTTATAACCTATAGCCTTCCTCGATAAATGGGCTATCTAACAATAAAATATTTTTTCAATGCGGCCCAGTAGTTCCTGAGATTATCGCGTTCAAACAAACAAACAAACTCTTAGGGGTATGAAAAATAGATGTTGGCCGATTCTCATAGATACCGGAGCACAAAAAATTTCATCAAAATCGGTCAAGCCGTTTCGGAGGAGTATGGCAACGAAAACTGTGACACGAGAATTTTATATATTAGATATAAAAAAAAAACACCACAATACTCTAAAACATCACTGTATTAGGTGCCTACTAATTGCCGCGTTTATTTAATTTCCTACGTTCGTCGAGATAGAAGTTAATCTCAATATCAAATGCTACTTTTTTTTTAAATAACGTTTGAAATGTCTTAATCTAAATGATTAGCTATGTTGTTATTGTATACATGCATATTTCATGCTGTTGCTATTTCGAAGATGATATTATAAATTAGGTAGGTATCGTTCCAGTGCTGTACACGGAAAGCAAAAGTGTTTTTCCATAGCAGTAGTGAAATCGCCAGCACTGAAAAGTCAAAATATTATAGTAAGTCTATTGTCTATGGCCTCTTCAATCAAATAAAAATAAACGCTACTTTTTGCATCTTTGTTCTTGACTTCAATCTAATAATTTGTTCTGTTACTTAACTGGTATTTCAGGTTAACTGTTGGTAGATAAATAATACGTAGCGTAATAATATTTTATTATTATGATCAAACAAATAGATTTTCATTCATGGATTCCTACTACCTACCAATCTTTAGTCAAGGCCGGTCACCTTACAATAGAAATAACAATTTACCTAGTAACATTTATTTCCATATAATTTGACCTTTTAAGTGTTACTAGTGAGCTAAAAACTTTGATTCTCTCTACAACATCCTTCTTTCGAATATAAAAATAAATCGATTGAGTAGAACGAACCATAGATGGAGATTTTCAATTATTTTAGGAGGCATGACCGAGACAATTAAGTTTTATTCAATCAACCGTTGTTCAAGTGAAAGATTAAATTTTACGACATCAGTTCGTGATATTCAATAGCGCACTGTGATGCAATTTATTAAAACGCTATTTCTTAAAAAAATACCTATTTAAAATTGGCTTTAAGGATCCACAAGTCCCATTTGCCTCAAATATTCACAGACACTTGACTAGCAGCTAATTAAAAGTTTAAAAAAAAAAAACAATGTTGTTGTAAAAAAACTTGAACATTATATTTATTATTACATACTGATGGAATTTGAATAATATTTTTCGATCTCACTGTCATAATTATAAAATAATATGAAATAATAAATCACAAATCAAAAAACCAAAATGATTGGTATTCTGATGACATTGTATCAGTTTTTCATTGCTCTCCCTCCGTCTTACGAATTTACGATCAGGTCACGTGTCCTGACGCGAGTTTAACATTTTTACCCATCCCAAAAAGTGCATAACGTTGCTAAATGAATTTTCACTTCAAAATATTACTTAAAGGGTGTTTTCATCATCATCAGCCCATCGCAGTCCACTGCTGGACATAGGCCTCTCCAATTGCACGCAACTTTGTTCTATCCTTGGTTTCTCGCATCCAGGGGTGTATTCAGTTCAGTTAAAAGGATTATCTGGAATAGGTTCTGCTAGGTTGCAAGCTTTAAAATCATGTAACCATGATAAGTAATCGAATTGCCCCAATTGGGTATAAATAGGAAGAGATAACTTCAGATAATTTTGGTATCTATAGATATGGACTAATTTATTTTACGTGGTTACATGCACTAACGTGCTGTCATACCCAATCTTACCTATACATGTAGAGATAGGACGAGCACGACTACATTTAACATTTCCATTATGTGGGGGGGCGGTAACATGTGACCCAACCGGCTAAGTGTAAGTCGGTACACCAGCCACCATCACCTAAGGGAGTGTAGGGGGGGGGGGGCAATTGCCTGTTAAAAAACACCTGTATAGTGTCAAAATTCCCAAAAAAAAGTCATCATCAGCCTATCGCAGTCCACTGCTGGACATAGGCCTCTCCAATTGCACGCCACTTTGTTCTATCTTCGGCTTCTCGCATCCAGCTCCTGCCAGCCGTTTTGCGTATATCATCACTCCACCTGGCTTGAGGGCGTCCTACACTACGTTTGCCAAGCCGTCAAAAAAAGTCTTTCAGTCGAATCTAGGAGTAGGAGGGGTGCATTGCGTTGCCCCTTCTGCCCCTCGCGTCAAATCCGCGCCTGCCATTATGTGTATTTCTGATAGAATGGTATGGTATGGATAATTATGAAGAGTATGAGCCTTTTATTTACCCGACGTTTCGATCGAATTGCACCTATCATGGTCACGGGTGCAATTCGATCGAAACGTCGGGTAAATAAAAGGTTTCGTACTTTTAAATAATTCACGCGATTAAATCCCGAAATCGCGAAAGTCTAAAAACAATAATTATGATGAGTATTTTAAGATTTGGCGTTACCTAAGCGAATAAGGTCTGTAACATCTACTAAAACTACACGAAATTCAAAGCAAGTATTAAAAAGTATACGAAGTATTTAAAAAGGCTATCTTCATTGCAAGTATTTACAAGCTGGTACAGATTAGTGAGAAACAATGATGCACGTAAAAAGTAGTGACTGTTGGGAGTATTGTCTTGGGTTCGGACGTAACGGTGATAATCAATTCCCGGAGGCTCCCACTACAATGTTACATTGTTCTACTAGTCAGTACTTGCTGGGGAAGACAACACTGCGTGGGATATTTTATGGAGATTTTTTGTAGACATATTTATGATGTAGGTACTTCATTCACACAAAATCAATGAAGTAGAATAGCGTGAGGGACGTTAGGAAGAATCTTAGATTCTCAAGTAATATCATCTCTGAAAATTTGAACTGTCTAGCTATCGCGGTTCATTATACCTGATGACAGACAGACGGACAGATGAGTCTTAGTAATAGGGTCCGTTTTTACCCTTTGGGTACGGAACCCTAAAAAGAAGAAATTAGAGTTAGTTATTCGCTTAGACACTGATCATTTTCTCTGATTTTCCCAGCCTCTAAAAGTGTTAACAGTTGATCCTACCTGGCATTATCCAACCGATGCAATGCGTTGAATCGATTATAATCATTAGCGTGCATTAGTCATCATACTATATCGAATCAACCATATGCGAACGATATTAAATTTATCGATTGAATTCGTGTGCTGGATCATCGTTGCTACAATGATAGTTGCGTTTGCATGTCATCATCATCAGGCAGGCGGACCATAATTCGGATTTATTGGTCACATAGGAAACGACTTAAATATTTCTTCTGTACGTGTGATGTGACTGAACAATCAACAATCTAAACGGCTGATTTTGTTGAATTTTTTTGTGTGTGTTCCAGTGGATTCGAGAATGGTTTAGATTCACAATTAAACCAAATTCACAGAAAAAAGAAGGGATATGAAGGTCGCTGGGACAGCCAGTAGTTTAGAAAAATCTTTATGTTTAAAACATAAGAGTGTAACTGATGTTGATCGCACTAGTTTGACAGCGACGAAGGCTTTAACCTACCTACGTATTCTTGTTTCCTTAGTACATTTCTATGTCACATGGAAAGAGGCCGCACGATTCTTAACCCGGTCTGAATCTCGTAAATATTTTAATATTAAATGTACCTAGTTAACGACGTTTTGACCTAATGGAAGGCCATCGTCATTTTGAACCACATGGTATTTGTAGAACAATGAACTCTACGAAGTCTACAGTACGATACTTAGATGCTAACGGACAAAGCCCGAGACGGTTTACTAGTCACATACACCCACGACGAACGTCAAACTACGATATTACAAAGAACAATGAAAACTCAAGTAACTATAACGCAAAACAACTTTCATTAAGAATTCCATCGCGATTCTAAATTGTTGAATAACACGAATACATCTTAGCTCAATCGCGTATTTACAAACCACTGCTTCAATTTGTAAACATACGGCTGGGAGCGTGTGCGCGCACGCATTTTGTGCCTTGTGACCAACCATGTGCCTCTTTAATGGTGGCAATTTTGTGTACTTAATGTTAGGTTTGTGTATTGGAAGGAAGACATGCACGATTGCATGAGAGTCTGGACGAAGTAGGTTTCATGATGCTGTTTAAATTAAGTATATGTTGGCAACTCTGCCGAAGATGGCGGCTTTAGCGCGGGAAAAAATGAGCGGCCGGTGTTTATCTTCTATTTTATTTTACACACCAAAAAATCTACAGATGTATTAGCATTATTATTTATTAACCTTGTGGATTTTATATGCCAGTGCCAATTTGTTAATGGCATGGTGATAGGCATAATCAGTGATATTCTCCATAACTTATACATCTGAAGTTCAGGTAGATATTGAATTGGTCGTAAATATTGTATGACATTAATTAAAAGGATTGTGAAACAATTTAAGAAGATAAAATGAATCCGGATTAGGAGGTTTCTATTATGATTATTCGTAGATTATATGATGGATATAATTATAATATTAATATAAAAAGTTGCAGAATTAGTTTTTTTTTAACGCGCTATCGTGCTGAGCTGTATAGGGGTAGGTTGAAGGCTTTTTATCCAGACCTGATCCACATGAGAGAAGCCGCTGGCAAAAGCGATACTTATTTTTCGAGAGGAAGATGTTACTTTATAAATGAAATATGCTTTTATTACTCTGGATTTTTGCTACATTAACTACTTAGATGAATATTCAGATAAACAACATCTAGGTCAGATTGTGAAATGATTTCGTGCTTCTAATTGAATGAATGCGATGAGTTAGCACAATTTGCATTTTATATTAATCTAGACGGTCTTAACTAGAGCGATTTGAATGGCTTAAGGCATGTTTTCCGCTGTCTGAGCAAAAAGGTTGTCACACTGATGCTTTTTGTGTAACTAAGGTGGCTAATTAACGAGCAGTTACCGCACCCTATGGACTCTTGTTAAATGTCAGGAACTTTAAGGTAGTTTTGTTAAAATATTCTCTATTTCTTAAAACTTCCACAATTGTGAAATTTGTGTTCGCAGTTTTTTAATTTTTTTTTTAATTTTTGTGTTTATAGCACAAGTGAATGTTGCTGGTATTGTTGCCCATCTCTAAGCAAAGAAACATACAATCATCTATTATTTTAAGGTTAAATTGATTTACCTTTAATTTATTTCGCCAACGTTTAGCTGCGGTCACGGTTAACTCTGTGTTTGACAAAAAATGCCAATACTGTTGTAGTGTGTGTAGGTACTGTTTTTGCCCACGTCTGCGCCCGCGTGCATGTCGGTTATCGCGATAAAAACTATCCTATGTCCTTCCCCGGGACTATCTACATACAAAATTTCATCTAAAACAGTTTAACTGTTTGAGCGTGAAAGCGTAACAGACAGACAGACAGACAGAGAAACTTTCACATTTATAATATTAGTATGGATGAATAATCTAAATAACCTGATTCTGAATGACCCAGGTTTAAGTGAGGATGTGACTGTCGGAGAGAAAGAGTAATGACATGAATTCCAGTATCACACATTTGTTGTAACTGCCTCTGTGGCGCGGTGGGAGTGTATGCGACTGCTACACAAGAGATTCCCACACGGAACACCACTTTGAGTGATCCACAAATTGTTGTTCAGAGTCTTGGTGTACTTTGTGACCTGTATGATTGTAAAGTCCTTCGCGACACAGGGTTTGTACCCTACTGGGGAAGACGTCTTTTTTTTAAATAAATAAAAAACATACGTCACACAAACATTTAAACCGACAAAACCTAATGAAAGCAAACTAAAACGAATAAGATCTTGAAATGGTAAAACAAAGAAAGCCTATTTTTAAACTGGATAACACAGTTATTAATACGGAAAGTAAACAGCCATGGTAGTTATCAGGAAAGTTGTACGCAGCCAAGCCGACGCCTAGTAGCCCTGTTTGCGAAATTAATTCAGTCGCAGCCATAACACACCCAGTGAAAGTGCGGCCTAGTTTAGGAGATTGGGACGAGATAATATTTTGATGATTATCAAAAATCTTACTTAGTTTTCATAAATAGGTATTTTTTTGGATCATAATAGCACCTTTACTGGAAAAATACAACCCACATAACTAAAGACTACTACATATAGAATTCAAACTAACTAGTATGTAGTTATTTTTTTCGTAGTAGGTAATTATAATTAGGTATTGATCTGCATCAGTCGCTAGACTATAATCAAATACCAACGTTGATAGGTTATAGAAAGATATTTACGTGGCATCAGGGCAATGATTTCCTGTCTATTGGCATTAGGGCAATGATTTCCTGTCTATATACACATGGTTTCTTCTCAGCCTCTTAACCACATTGTCAAGTAATCCAGAAGCAAATAGTTTGCGGAGATTGGCAAGACTTTTAAGGTGTTGTTTCATATAAATTTATATTTCTGAGACCACTGTGGCAACGTTTTATTGCTCGTGAATCTCATATTGTAAACCTCTATGGTTTATAATGATGGAATTTCCCACAGTATAATTTTGGAATATTCCTCAGTGCCATTGTCAAGTAATCCAGAAGCAAATGATTTACGAAGATTGGCAAGACGTTCAATTTGTTGTTTCTTATAACTTTATATTTCTGAGACCACTGTTGCAACGTTTTAATGCTCATGATTTCATGAATCTCATGAGATCCTCCATGGTTTATAACGATGAAATTTTCCACAGAATATTATTTGGAATATTCCTCAGTACCTATATTATTTTATTTTCCACCCTCTGCTAGCATATGAAATTTTACTCGTGATGGCAGCTGAAGGTAAAATTAGAAACCTGAACTTGGAACAGTTAAAATTTAACTTCAACTTCATCGTCTGCATAAATCTAAATATAGGTATAATTAGATTACACCAGGAAACCGTCCATTTATGTGTAAATTACATTCAAGCGTGATTTTCCTACAAACACAAACACGATTATACCATTACTAGGTCCATTATGGACCTTTATCTGTCTGTTAGTTGTTGCCCAACCACATGTAATGCATTAAGCTGATTTGGACGCTTAGAGATAAGTGTATTGAAAGGCATAGATAGGACATGGCGAAACCTAATATGTGAAACTAATACCTATTATTAGAGATGTACACACATACCCGTTCTGTATTGCGTAATATCTAGCTAGAAGGTACACTTGGTCTGATAGATCTAGCTCTAGAATGTATAACAGAAATGTGTGGTCTAATTTCTCATAGAGTACTAGCGGACGTCTCGCGGTTTCACCCGCGTAGTTCCCGTTTCCATTGGAATACTGGGATAAAAAGTAGCCTATGTCACCCGGAGATAGTGTAGCTTCCCAACGGTGAAAGATTTTTTGAAATCGGTCCAGTAGTTTTTAAGTTTATTCGTTATACACAAAAATAGTCTAGTCTATGGTCTAATTCAAGGGTTGTTATCATGATACTAAATGCTCGTAATTTGATCTAAAACTTAGTAGTGCCTGCCCTATATGTTTGACAACACCTCAGTTACAATTTGTAATTTAAAAAAAAAAGGGTCCTTTTGGTGGAAGAGAGTAAAATCATTAAATAACGAGAAATGAAAAAGGTAAACATAGCAAAGAGGATCATAAAACTGTCTCCTCATACACATAATTAGTAATACAACGAAGTGCTAGTGGAGAAAGGTCAGGGAAGGTTAACCGTCGGTTCCCACGTCTGGCGGCAAAAGGAAGCCGCACAAAAACACTTCGTCCTCTTTCCTTCATAGCATACCTCTTGACAAGTTAGAGGAAGTGTCGCGGAACGGTGAACAGGGAATATAGGGTGCATATTATAATAGGCGAAAAGTTATACGATTAACTATCTTATTATTTTTATAATGAAATCCAATTCTGAGAGTACGGAACCTTTATATAAAGCATACACAGACATCAAATCGCTCAAGTACCTACACGAAATCTCGGAATGACTTCCTACCAATGTGGTCTGAGATACTTGACGTGAATATCTGTTTTTTGAAATTTTTTGGCTTTCGCAAGGTTTTGCAACGTGAGATTCATTAGTTAGATGATTGCCGTATTCCAAAAATTCACACCTTTTCGGAAAGCTTTTTTAAAGTCCTTTAAAAACCATCAATCCTGTCCCTAATCATTGCTTATGATAGTTACATTTGAAACAGATCGTCTTCCTTACTTATTTACTAATAGAACATTGGCTGAATGACAACGTTCCCACTGTAACTTTCTAATCGAAGCAGATAATTGCATAGCTACTCATTAGAACTGTCAATTTCTTCCTACAAACGACAGCGCGACATGGACGCATAACCATTTAGGAAATTACTGCGCACGCAGCTAATATCCGTTATCGTGCCATTTTGTAATATTACAGTGTAGAGCTTGATTTATCCTACTAATATCTTCACAAATAGAAATTACCTATAGGTATATTTATTTATATAGGTACAAGTTGACAGAAAAGTGATATCAAATTCAAGGGTTGTTGAGGACCGAAGAAGAAAAGAAGAAATGCTTATTATTAAAATCCAAGTGGATAAGATACCTACCATAAGATTTTATTCATTATTTTTTGATGTGATAATAACGTCTTTTAAATCGACGACTGACTGCACGCACGGTAAGTGTCACGTTCCGCCTGCTGATAAGCTGATTTCAGCGAATGGTGATTGCAGCGACATGCGATTCAATTGAAACTAAAGCTATCATCCTATCAGCGAATGGCAATTGCAGCGGTACAATTGGAACTAAAGCTGTTACAGGCATGGTTGTTTATTACAATGTCATCAATGTTTTCTTATGACTTTACACACAACCATTTTTTTTAATAGTCTTATTTTTTAATTTAAAACTTATCAACAAAAAAACTACGGATTTAAAAGTTCTATGCTATAAAAGCAAGCAGTTTTTTCTCGAGGTACAATACTTATGCCAAAAATCGTTGTTTACCGAAATTTGAACAGGAAGAAAACAGGATATGACACTATAGTACATAGCCACAGTGAAACATAGAACTGCTGCAAATACTGTGACTAATTGGAGAAAATCAGACTAGTTATTGACGACATCAAAACAAAGAAAAAGAAAGTCAAGTATCCATTTTAAACTAATAGTTAGGTATATTTTGTACCAAATCTTACCACCACCAAGAAATAAGTACCTACAATATGAATGGTTATGCATGAACAACATCTAAAAAGTGTGGAAAGATACCATAAATGTTGTTGTGATTTCATTTTTTTTTGTTTAATAGGATTTATCGTTTACCTACTTCAAATTAGTAGTTTAAGATAAATAAGACAAAAAAGGGGATTTCCCAATGACAAACAACAATTACCTACAATCAGACTTATTTTTAAACTGATGATCCATACTACTAATTAAGCTTGCAGATGGAGAAGAGTAACCGACATTGAACCAGACGGGCAGAAATTAATCATATTCTTCTCTTCATAAATGCACACAAAAGCCTAAACGTCTGCTACATCGCAGCAAATACTTTAGCTTGAAGTTTTTTTGTGTTCCCGCCGATATTACTCGGTAGGGATTATGGCTCTATGATGATTATCGCTATATGCTGTGCAGTTTCAAGTTTATTTTCTTTCTAGTTTTGTTCTTTAAATCACTGATTCTCGATGTCAGTTTCCAGTTTGTTTTCTTTCTAGTTTTGGAACGAAGTTCCTTATCGCGTGTTGCGGAAGGGGGCTAGACGGAAAATATTAAGACCAAACGTTGTAACGACACTTTTTAAGACCAAAAGTTGTTACGAAACTTTTTGACGCACACAAGCCGTGCAGCGTGCCCGTAAGATATGAGCATCTAATTTGACAAAGAAGTCACCTGTCGATTTGGTCTAGATGCATAAATTCGGTACACAGTATTGGTGACAATTGTGTAGCTGTGGGTTACAATCGTCTTTTTGTAAGTTATTTCAAATAGACCAAAAGTAGTAACGACACTTTTTATATACATATTTCAAGTATATTTTACACGTTAAACGCGAAGCTGTAAAAATAATGTCATGTCAGTTTGCCGCCATTTTTACAACCTAGCTCGAAGTGCACAAATTTCCTCATAGTAGGTATGTGCATGATCATGACCACTATGTAGAAATTCTTGAAAACTTACGCCAGCAAACAGAAAAAGTAAAAACATAGTGTCTAAATTCGATTTTAGAAAGATGAGTATATCCTTTTTAAGGCTCTGCTTAGGATGGTATAAACCGGCTCATGTGGGAGGAGCTGTGGATACAGCTCGTATTTGTATCATTGTAACTACACTTTATAGGTCTCAGTCCTCGAAAGAAAGCGGAACTACTAGACCTAATCACTAATTCATAAACATTCTCCGTATTTACTTACTCATTCAAAGTTCCTATAAAACCTTAGAAAGTAGAACACATTTTATTGGTAGTCACATAACGATTCTGATACAAACACTGATGACAAAAAGACTCAAATTTGATGGCTCATTACGTAATCGATTGCGTGGAACTTTTTTGAGTAGATTCGTGTGATTTTCTTTATAGTAACACAAACATTTCACTCAGGCATGTATTATGACGTCATACACACGTACCTAATTAGTTATCTTCATTCGCGAATCCATAGAAAGCTGTTAACAATATTATTCTATTAGGGTATATGAAATCTGAATCACTTATTAAGACACTAATTTTAAATATCCTAATAAAATTATACACATATCTACCTAATTAGGACTTTGTAAACGTGTTAGACTATGTTATCGATCTCATAACTAGATTTGTTATTAATCTGTTTAACTTTTCGTTCGTCGTTAGGCGTTCTATAGTTCTTTATTTACCTATTTATTTATTAAACCTTGTAAAAGAATACAAAGTGTCATCACCCCATCTCATCCAAAGGGTGTCGTAAGAGGCTACTAAGGAAAATAAACATTGCAAACATAAAGAGTGAGAAGAGAAAGAAACTCGAAACTAAACCCGGTGTGGTACCTCCCGTAAGACACGAGTCAGGCCCTGCAACCGATCTGGCGCCACACGTAAGTTTTGACTTGTCATTGGTCCGAGAGGATGATACAAGTTCTGGGCTTGCTTGCCCCACCTAAATCAAGTCCCAGGCGACACAGCGTCCGTGAAGAGGGAAGTCAGCAGCAAAAATGCTGTGGCTCTTGGGACTCTGTTTTAATCATCTGATCGAGATGGTATGGGCCAATGATGATGACAGCCACATGATTATCCTTGGTGTTCTCTTAGTATGATGAATCATGCGCAGGCACAGCGCATTATAAATAAACTTTACATCAAACATGGTCAACCT
This sequence comes from Herminia tarsipennalis, assembly GCA_945859575.2. NCBI lineage: Eukaryota > Metazoa > Arthropoda > Insecta > Lepidoptera > Erebidae > Herminia > Herminia tarsipennalis. Next base: position 8,246,365 of record OX243850.2, on the reverse strand, counting down.
ATTCTCTTATTTTGAACATCTTTCATCATAGCTCTTCAAGGACTAACTCCAACTTTAACTAAGTTTAGAGGAATTGGCGAATTTTAATGTACATTTTGCTACAAATAGTTCTCAAAAATGATCTTGCCGTAGGTACCCTCGAATTCGCTGATTACTGTAAAGTGGTTAGCCTGATTCTAGTTTGCCACCTAGTAAATAAAAAGATGAAAAAACTCCAAATAAATTCCTGCAAATACAAAAGTACTCGTATTTTAGAAATGTAAAACATTTCATACAATTGCTTGGGTACAATATAAGTTGTTAAGATTTTTCCATGACCCACTTTCTCTATCAGATGTAGTTTACTAAATTCTGTCTGCGGTTTCCTTGGAGGGAAAATATATTATTTTATTAAATTAAATTAACGTGATTTTCTCTTTCGTTATTTTTATGACATCAGTGGCCTGATGTCTCCAAAAGTAGGTCATCCTATCGCTTTCTGTAGGTAAGTATAGTTAGTAAAAGGCGACTTCAGTTAAGAGGCTCAGCAATAAAGTAGTGCCTATGTCATCACCATCATCAGTCTCTATTGGTTCTCCCAATTTACGACACGTCTCACCTAATTTACGTCACGACACCTGGTACTCCGATTGCCGTTTCCAGCAGGCGCGGATCCAGAAATTTGTCTAAAGGGGGAGCGGGGGGCAATGTGTGACCTAATCAGCCAAGTGTAAGTCTCTCGCATGACTGGAGGACCGCTTTTAATCCAACACCGGTGCCATCACCAAAACACACCAGTACAATGTCAAATTTCTCAAATTTCCCCAAAAAAAGGTCTTTTAGTCAAGTCTGCGGGGGCAATTTCATGCCATCTTAGCTACCTTTTTAAGTCGTTTGTCTATCTGGTTTGTGTCGTCATACCTTAAGTTAGCGGAGTCGCCCCCATTTTTGGGTTTATCCGCTACAGTGCTAATCCGCCTAATCTCACTCTTGCTGATGATAAAATTTGATGATCTGTGTGTCATGGCTTTTTCCTACAAAAGATAATTGTAGGACCATTGTTGTTAGGTAAACTAACACGTAACCTAAGTCTTACTAACAATGAAGTTTTGTTTTGTAACGTCTACTTTCAAAATGCTATATCCATGTATAGTTTTCATACGCCTATGTCCACAGTTTTGTAGATAAGTACAGGTTAACAATCAATAGTAAACAAAGGCCTTCCAATACTCACACAAGCTTTCTCTGCGTGTAGAAAAGTCATGACAGTCGACTCACGCGCACAATACCTGTAAAAGCTGCTTTCTCGAACTGAGTCAGTTCTTATCACCTATTGTGTCGCGTACGCAAGCATTTACTACAAAATATCAAGAGTACAGAAGGTAAGCTTCATACAAACGCACTCGAGCAATAAACACAGAGGCGTAGCTACCGCCTAACAATTACACGGCCCCCCGAAAGTGTTTTATTAATTGCACGAGGATTCACAGAGGCCCCCAACAAATTTAAGGCAATCGATATCGCTCATGGACACAGAATCATCGAACGGCTTTCAAAAAAAATGGAACGCTGGATAAACAAGCTGGACAGACCAAACCTACATTTAGACGTTCATTTCACAAAATCAAATGAAAGTCTATAGTTTTGTGACAAGGATAACAGCAACGGTCATTTGTACTAAGTGTTAAAAAAAAATGAACAAGACACACTTTGTACGAAGTAGCCAGTCCAGCGTACTAGTAATATAGATGTCATTGGTTGCTCGAGCGATATACGTATAAAGGTTACCTTCTACGCTCTCGGTGTTTTGTGCATATACGTTCCAAATGATTTACCATTAGATGATTATGAACGCTGTGCCGTATTGCCGTCTCGTTTTATCGTGATGTTCCATGACTTACTATGAGATTTAACCGTTGGATTGTATGGTTGTCTCTTTTTATTGCAGCGAAAATGTAATGGAATGCTTAATGTTTATGGCCTGCTAAGAACTGTATCAGTTATGGGTTGATGTGGTTAAGTTTCGTAATTTGAGGAGTATGAGCGATAGTAGTTGGCCATAGGTAGATTTTACTCTGAATTGTCTGGATCTTCGATATGATTCACAAGGGCGTCTGAAAAAAGGCAGGGTCAGGGTATCTACACTATCTACATCTACACTAATATTATAAAGAGGATTTGTTTTTTTGTATTTTTGTATGTAACGAATAAACTCAAAAAGTACTGGACCGATTTTAATAATTCTTTTTTTGTTGGATAGGCCATTTATCGAGGAAGGCTATAGGCTATATAACATCGCGCTACGACTTATAGGAGCGGAGCAGCGACGAGAAATGTTGCAAAAACGGGGAAAATTTACGCATACGAAGTTGCGCGGGACAGCTAGTAGTTAATATAAATTGGACTCTAACTATGATATTCAAGATATAGGGAGTATGTTGGGTCCTTCTCGATGGTTTCAAAACCAGCAAAACCCGTTACCCACCGACATAATAATTTGCAAGTTTTGGCTGTAGCGTATTTTCACCTACGTAGATAATTACGTTTACACCTACTTGCACTCCCTGTTTATTTAATACAGTTTCTGTGACATTATGAAACGATATAAAAACTGATAAAGTATAAAAAAACACGTGCTAGTAACTGGATACTTTAGATCTGGTGAAGTATCGAAATACAACTGATTAAGTGTTAACAGAAGATCCGATTTGGTCGAATCCGAATATTTTCACATCACTCTCAAGTCCAATCACTTAATGCTTAAACAAAAGGAGAAAATGACTGGCTTACAGCAGCACAGGCAAAGAAAAATCGGTGGGTGTGGACCCAGCACTTACAATTGTGCTCAAGAACTAAGCACTTAGAAATATACATAAATTAGTAGTGTATATCTTTTTTACACGTTTACCTAAACGTAGAGCTGTAAAAAAGATGACAGCGAAGTTAGCCGCCATTTTCATAGCTCAACAAAACCTTTTAATAAATATGTAGGTACTACCCGAACCTAGCCATGCTTCGCTGTAGCTTTTTGGGCCAGGGTTCTTATTCACTATCTTTTGTTTCGTTTTCGCGTCAAGCTTGCGCTTTTAACTATCAAAATCTTGTCATAATGGTATGTGGAGAGCTGCTCTTGATAGAAATGCATCGCGCATGCGAGCAGACATCTTTGACCGCACCGCGCATGCGCCAATTCGCACGGGTTTGCCGCGAAAACTAAAAAAACTTAGTGAATACGGACCCTGAAGCCATCATGGACGTCCCCAGAAAACCCTGCCAAAGTTTCCCCACAATCTGATCAATGGTTTCGGAACACATCGAGTAGGTACAACCATTGTTTTTTTTAATTTATGGGTAAGTATACAAGATGAAATTCCATTAGATTAGTACCTACCTAATGGAATTTCAGACGGATTGAAACGGTCAGACCCGACCAAATCGTGTTGTCTATTACTCTTTTAAACTTACATCTTGTTTATGTCACGATTTACGAATGTGAACGGTCACATACGCCCACATCCGCTCGACAGTTGGTAATGTTGGGATACAGTTACCGTGCCGTTAAATTCGTAATGAGGCTTATGGCATGTCGTCCCCTACATTGAGTAAGTACCTACTACTTACGTAATGGATAACCGATGGACATGCGTTGAGGTTATTTAACGTGCGATCGGTGAACGCTTTGTGTAATGCACTTGCGTTTATGGCATTTAATGCGATAATATTACGGTTTTTCAAAGGCTTTAAACTACTTCCTGTAGTAGGTACTATTTCTTAGACAAAATACTGTAGTATTTATTTACCTATTAGACAGGCAATAACCCTTATTTTTGCGCAGAAAAAAAGTAAAACAAAGTTATTTCTGAGATGCATAATATGGATTTGTCAGCAAATGTGTGTAATTCAATGTAATTATTAGCCTTCTAAATTAAGGTAAAACATTACACAGATTTTGATTAATCAAAGTGAAATATTGTTCTAGTAGTAGGTAGTGGAATAGTCCATAGCGGTTGGACCTAAATCTCGGTTCCACAAATATACAGAAAGACAGACACATAATACATTACTTACAACACGGGTTTTACTAATTTCTGGGGGTTTTAGGTGGTGCAATTCACTAAACACCATCCATGAGTGTTATGATTTTTTTAAGCTTTTACAGGGGGGAGGAAGGGTTGCAACCCCCAATCCCCCCCTTTGGGTACACCTATGACACAATATATTGACTGCCTCTATGGCGCGGTGGGAGTGCATCCGACTGCTACGCAAGAGGTCGTGGGTTCGATCCCCACCCAGGATAAAACTTTGTGTAATGAGCACGATGGTTAATTCTGTGTCTGGGTGTAATTTTTCTATAATATGTATGTATTTAGAAATATATAAGTATGTTTATCAGTTGTCTGATTTCCATAGTACAAGCTCTGCTTAGTTTGTTGTGTGAGTTGTCCCAAGATATTATTATATTATTATTAATCCCTTCCCTTTGGGTATGCCTATGACACAAAATAGGTACCTATGCGTCACATTAACAATACCTACCCTTTTGTTTCATCTTGGAATAAATATTTAATTTAAAAGAAACCTTACCATTTGTGTAGGTACGCAGTTGAAGCTACAGTTATTTTTGACTTCTGCCAACGTATCGATTAGTTATAAGAGTTGGTAGAGTCAAGGTAACGTCAAACGTAGTTATCCAACGTTTTGTCATTACATGCTCCATTCAGTCAATTGAGATTATTTTATACTAGCTGTGCCCCACGGTGTTACTCGTGGTTTATTAGCCTATGTGTTAATCCAGGGTGTCAGCTAACTCCATACCAAATTTTATTAAAATCGTAACGTAAAGTAACAAACATACACACTCACATACTCACAAACTTTCGCTTTTATAATATTAGTGTGATACCCAGAAAAATGACAACATACTCTTATATACCCAAAGAGAGTATACCTACGTTAAATATGTCGATTTATCGAGGACTAACATACTTAGTTTATCATATGTAGTATATCGCGAAACAGAACATATAAAAATCCATTCAAAAAATCAATGTTTATAAGTATGTACAACACTGTTACTGTTTCATTACTGTAGTGTTTCAGCGAAAAAAAAACTTTTTAAAACGTTTCCAATACTTTGTGAATCAATCTCATGCAGTCGCGGACCCAACACCGGCCAAATGTGGGTCATTCGTCATCATGCGACAGACCAAATGTATGGTGAACACTAAAAAATTCATGAGTCTGGGAGGGGGGGGCTTCTTTCCCCCTCTTGGATCTGCGCCTGATCTCATAACCAATTTGTATCCATTGATTTCTTGGGCAAAATTATCTATTTTTGATAATTTACTTAGAAATGACCTCAACCTCAAACCTCCAACAATCACATTTCAGCATACAATGGTGTTTTCGCAGCTGTATTCGCGACAAAAACATTTTTATATTGTAATAAAACTATATAATTGGACGGAATGTTTTTCCACGGCACAGGAATCGGAATGTTATTGTACCAATGATATTAAACTACTGAAATACAATTACGTTCATTGTTGTAATTTGCGTTTTAAATTTGGTCGCGTGTTCAGTGATGATTGCCGGTGACAATCCATTTTTTATATCTCTAAAATGAAAAAACGCGGGAGAATTTTAGGCTGCCATAACCTCTGAAGCGCTGAATGCTGTTCTTAAAATGTCGTCGATCCAATACAGTACATACATTGCAATTTAAAAAAAAATAAAGAATACTTGTTGGTAGGTATGCATGCCATGCATTTGTTATTAATCAACTCTTAATCGCACTTAGGCACATGAGGAGAAATTGAGAGATAAAATCACAATTAATCAATCACATTTAATTGCACTGTTATCTATACTAATAATAAAAAGCTGAAGAGTTTGTTTGTTTGTTTGAACGCGATAATCTCAGGAACTACGGGTCCGAATTGAAAAATTGTTTTACTGTTGGATAGCTCATTTATCGAGGAAGGGCTATCCAGGGGCGCTACGACCAATAGGAACAGAGCAGCAATGAAAAATGTTGCAGAAACGGGGAAAATTTACGCATACGAAGTTGCGCGGGTCAGCTAGTTTAATATAATGGGTGTCACAATGTTGTGTTACTTACGTGAGGCGTTTAGGAGGAGGTCGGGCCAAATCTCACTAAATCTCGCGTGGGGGAGAGAAGGGGTCTTCTCTAGTATCACTTAATTTTATATTCGCAATAAACCGTCTAAAATTGGACTAAATTTAGTAAAATTGGACAAAATTTAGTAACAATTGTTGCTACCCCCCGTCATTTCAGCAACTCGCACATGAAAATTTTAAGGACGCCACCTAACAATTCTCCCAGCATTATCGGTTCAACCCTCACTAAACAAAATTGTAAATCTTAAGAGAAGGACATACAAAAGACACATTCACGATGAGCTTAAATCGTAGAGAAGGAATGAAACATCGAGACTAGCGAACATAACTACTTATAGCTTAGTTGGCTTGGCCTTGGATCTTTCCTGATAGTTGCCCTATTGTTTTCCCTAGTAAAATATCGCTAGTAAACATATTCAAACTATTCTAAACCTGAAGGCTTAGAATAGTTTGAACCTGAAGGTTTATAATAGTTTGACACTATCAACACATACGACATTTATTACTAAGTTTATAACTAGATACCATTTTGAATAAGTAATACCTATGTCGTTAGGTGTTATCTCGTACAATTTACACAACAAACAATACACGACCGTCATCTTGGCACAAATTAGCAACATTATCGTGTGCCAAGTGCCAACTGCGCAGTATTTCCTGGTCGTTAAGAGGATATCCTTCGTGAAACTGAATGTATGGAAACACTGAAATTATCGTCACGTATTATACAACTGACGACTTATTAAGTTACTAGCTGTCCCGCGCAACTTCGTCTGCGTAAATTTTCCCCGTTTCTGCAACATTTCTTATTGCTGCTCCGCTCCTATTGGTTGTAGCATGATGTTATATAGCCTATAGCCTTCCTCAATAAATGGGCTATCCAACAGTGAACGAATTTTCCCTCCATACATTAAAATTTATATGTTTAAAATTAGCATAAAAAATCTTTAAAAATTACAAAAAGTTCATTCAATTTGATTAGAGTTTATGTTACTTGTCTAGGGGGGCTGTTGTCCGCATGTAATCGTATAGACTAGACACTCAACCGTCCAATTCGACGGTTGACTAGGAAATAAAAGTAGGTTAATATGGTGCTTGTAACCAATGAACTAACAAGTTCTATTTGAGTGCTATTGTTGCGATCATCAGTGTTCTATATCGTTCCAAATAACATCTTATAGGCCCATCTCCTCAGTGACGGATCTAGAAGGGGGCAATCCGGGGGCTCTGTGTCCTGGAGGTCACGTTCGTAGATATCTATTTACTCTCATTTCTCAGAGAGGAATCTGTATCCAGTGGGAACTATAAATAATATAATAATATCTTAGAACAATTCACACAACGCCAGAAACTAAGCTGAGCTTGTACTATGGCAACCAGACAACTATTAAACATACCTAGGTATTTATATATTTCTAAATACATACATATCATAGATAAAATTAAATGACACCCAGACTCAGAATAAACCTGGTGGGGATCGAATCCACGACCTCCGGCTTAGAAGTCAGGGTCACTAATATGTAAATTTATTATTATTTTCTTAGACTAGACTACTATAAAGCAGGATTTGCAATTGCTACGGGCCCCCCTAATTTTTCGGGCATAGTATACCCGTAGCATGTCAAGAACCTCGTGATGGAAATCGCTACGGGCCGCACGCCTGTTCAATCTGGCATTGGATGAGTCTAATTAATATGAAAAGCTTATGTTAGCAGTAGGTAGTAGGTACGTATTAAGATACCTACCTAATCATTATTATGATTCATAAAAATAATTAATTTGATTTGACATCATGACATTTACAAAACAATATTACAAAAGACTTATAGTACCTAAGTACAACTGTTTCATATTTCATTTATGAATGTGATGAATCGTTTTATTTCCACGTATATTTTAAATATTATTATGTTGTTACTTTCATAATTATGACGGATGAACGTTCGGACGTAAAACCTCTATGTTGATACTGTGACGATATTACTATAGGTATGTGAGCACATGTATTTATTCCTTAGTAAAACTTTCAATCAGCCTGTATCGGTCCACTGTTGGACATAGGCCTTAGGCGCGGATCCAAAACTTTGTTATGAGGGGGGGATGCAGGACGCATGATTCAACACCGGTACACCATCCACCACATGTCGAAATTCTCTAATTCCCCAATTCCCCAAAAAAAAGGTCATTCAGTCGAGTCTGGGGGGTCAATTGCCCCTGTTGCCTTGTCTTGTATGTATACCTTTTCTAATTCACGCCATAATACCCAGTAGACCTTCTTGAGGTCGTCGATCCGCCTGGCTCGTCATCCTACCTTACGTTCACCGAGTCGCAGTCTACATTCTAGGGCTGAAATCTATAGAGCGTGCCTTGGCTTAGCTCAAGATTAGCATAAGTCAAACTTGAAAAAAATATTAACAAAGAATTTACTGACTGTTGAAATTATTGCTCATAGCGCAAGCTTAATCTATAAAGTCATCGTTCAGCACGTGCTTGTTCAAGTTTTTGTAATGTTTTACCTAAGTTATAGCATGAGCTAAGCCAGAGTAGGCTCTATAGATCTCAGCCTACGAATCGTAAAGGTTTAAAATGCTGTCAATGTTTTAAGTACCTAATGACTGCCTCTGTGGCGCGGTAGGAGTGTATCCGACTGCTACGCAAGAGGTCGTGGGTTCGATCCTCACCCAAGATTAAACTTTGTGTGATGAGCACGATAGTTTATTCTGTGTCTGGGTGTTATTTATCTATTATATGTATGTATTTAGAAATATATAAGTATGTTATCAGTTGTCTGGCTTCTGCAGATAGCATTGTGTGAGTTGTCCCAAGATATTATTATTATATATTATTATTCATAAGAAGGATGACATATTTCAATTCTTTCTAATTGATCCCTCATTATATTACAATTACTTAAGATCACCTCTCCTCGTTTTCATGCATCAAGCACAAGGTTATCTGATTAGGTTTTCATTTAGTCTTTCTGTCTTTTGATACAAGAGGTGGCGGATTCAGGGAATAGGCTGTGGGCTTAAGCCCCCCCCCCCAATCATTTACCACTCACCCATTCAATTCATGCGAGTGGTGCAACAACGGCCCTATCTGTTTAAAGCCAAGCCCCCTCCCAAACGACAATCCTGGATCCAGCACTGAGTGCCTCTGAGTAGCTGTACCCACATACTTTAGTTTTTTTTTTGATGTAGAACAGAATCCTCTATCTTTACATAGTATAAAATAAAGTAGCTCCCGCTGTCTGTGAGCTTAGATCTTTTGAACTACACAAAGATTTTTTACGCAGTTTTCAGCAATATATAGAATGATTAAATTGGTTTATATGTATAACTAGCTGACCCGCGCAACTTCGTATGTGTAATTTTTCCCAGTTTTGCAATATTATTCCTCGATAAATGGGCTATCCAACAGTTAAAGTTTTTTTTTTAATTTGGACCAGTAGCTCCTTAGATTATGGCGTTCAAATAAACAAACTCTTCAGCTTTATAATATTAGTATAAATACATCATCCCGATGGATCGAGTAGTACAAAGTCGCTGGGTGTCCGCTACTATATTATAAAACTACGTTAATTGTACCTATTAAATTATTACTTTAATGAATGTTTATGTCTTACCCTGCCTATGAAGTCAAAGTTAAAGACAGGAAAATACAAATACCTACCTATGTAACAAAAATAATGCAATTTTATAATTAAATGATGACAATGTGGTAAGGTTTTGTTATAATAATAGAACTGGTTATTTCCATATTATGAACACGGATGTAAATAAAGAGAGTATTACATAAGGGATTTACTTTCTCTTACGATGATTCCAAATTTTCACATTATCAAACTTTAGGTATAAAGCATGGTTTACTGCTCGCTCATAAATTTCATACTTTTTCAATATCACCACAATAATATTACTTATTGTTATATGATATGTCATAGGTATATAATTAAATATAATGGGACAATTCACACACTGTGCTGTACTTGTTCTTATAATTTTTAATTAAATATGTTCATACATAAATCATAGATTACCTAACCATTGGCCGTTCTTTTCTTTAAACACATATAGTTTTTACCTTTGTTGTAAGTAGATGCTCTTACTAAGTTGCACCTACTAAGGCTGATTTTATTTTGTATCATGTTCCAACTTTTAAATAATATAATTTGCATCAGTCCTTTAACATGGTGTATAATATCCTCGTAGCGCCCAAGCGCCTTTTGATAAACCAAAATAAACATGGCGACTCCAGCACAGAACTATTTTCTACTAACTTTTAATTACCGCCCATGCGCCTTTTAGAAGGTCATATTAAAAAGTCTGTATAATTAGTACCACCTAGCAGCACCTAGCTAGGCAGCACCTTACCCCATTCAAACATTGTAAAATTGGCAATTTGAAAAGAGCCGCAAGTTTTTATTGCCAGGTTCTTTTGATTTTCTATTGTTTGCGAACTTGGCATTACATGTGGAGGTGTAGTAAATTTTTACTCATTTAACAGTTTCTAATTGAATTACTGGCCACGGAAGCCAGGTATGAAAACCCACGAGACCATCTATTAAAACTATTGGATTGCCAGTTGTGAGGACTAGGTACCCAGGCTATTAATTCTTCGTTGTACCATAAAGGTTTGTAACGAAATTATGTCATAAAAGTTTTACGAGTTGCAGCTAGAGATTTAATCTTAGATGAGAACGTTGCACTGCCATGAAACATTCTTCCTTGCGGTCACGGGCCGAAGCACACACGATCCTATTCGGAGAGTCTCGTAGAGATAGATATTGATATTATAAAATTATATATACTACGTGTCTTAATCATTTAAGGTAAAATACCGACCACGGTATTTTACCTTAAATTATTCACGCGATTAAGACCCGTAGTATGGTCGGTATTTTACCTTAAATTATTCACGCGAATAAGACCCGTAATATATATAATTTTATAATGTGAACAAATCGCGAAAGTTTATCAACATTTATAGATACTGAGTATGTTCGGATTTACACTGCGAGCCGTGCTTTTACTGTGTAGAAATTCGTTCCGAGTGCGGTCTGGTGTTGTCATAATGGAACACCAGGCCCTTCAGCCACATTTTGTACGCCCCTTCAGTTCACCAGCTTCGGCCGGTTTTTCTCAATGCCTTCTTTTAACCTCATCAGTTGCTGACAGTAGAGGTCAGAATCGATAGTTTTACCCGGTGGCAAAAGCTCATAGTGGCACACAGCATCATTTTGTTCTGAGTCAGGTCAACCATACGAAATAGAAAAAGGAAAGTCAAAAAAGGAAACCGCACGAGCAACAAAAATGTATGAAATAAAATATGATAACTCGAAGCAGAGCCCAGGTACCACCAGCAGTTATTGAGGCGTTGAACTCATAGAGCGACGAGTACTTCTTGCCGCCGACATCACCTCTCTCTGTACGTCGGTAAGGGAGAGGCCGGCCACCAACTGGTTTGGGACCCCGAAGCCCACCGGCCTCAAACAGGGCCCCCGCTATCGACGGTGATGTGCGTCACTTCATCAATAAATGACAGCGTCTTACGGGCATATTATGTGGCCAACCAATATCACTGCGTGGTGAAGTCGTATTCTGCCTCTGTTTCAGTCCCTTGAATTAGTTGTCAACGTATCGGTGCGTTTATCGGGTCAAGTGCTGGCTATCCAGCGATGTCTTGATGATTGTAGTCGTAAGTCAAAGCGGCGGTAGCTTAATGGCTAAAGCATCGGTCTCGCAATCGTGAGATCGTGGCCTCAAATTCTACCCATTAAACTACCGACGTGAACTCACTCCTAACACAAGCCATTGAGCTTAGCTGGAGGGGTTAACACAATTTCTAGTAATGTGGTACCCAAATTAAAAAAAAAAACTTGAGAGGTGTCAAGGGACACCCGGATGGAACGAAGACTTATCTTAATTTTTTTTTTATATAATCTTCGCAACACCACACTGTTCAATGCGAAATAGAAAGACGAAACGAAAATAAATTACAAAAAGACGATTGTATACCGAAGGCTCGAACCCACAACTACGCAATTGTCACCAATAATGTGTACCGAATTCATGCCTCTAGACCAAATCGACAGGTGACTTCTTCGTCAAATTAGATGTTCATATCTTACGCGCACGCCGCACGGCTTGTGTGTGTCAAAAAGTGTCGTTACAACTTTTCGTGAGATTTTTTTCCGTCTTTCACAACGCGTGATAAGGAACTTCGTTCCAAAAGTACCCACGACGATGATCGTTTAAGGCGCGCCTTGGAATGTTCCATTCGGGAATATTACGTAGTACCTCGTTTGCCCACACATAGGCGAAATATTGCTGGTGGTGTATCTTAGATTCACTACTACCAAATAATATACTGCTACAGTATCCTTGGGAAATATGTGACGTCATAAATCAACAGCGACCAGAAATTTAAATTAATTCCATTGATTCAGACATTATGCAATTTATTCAATTGATTATTACCTCCAATATTCAATTTTTAAATATAACATAATCAAATTTTTATACGTAGATGACAGTATACTAGACTGCGTTCCGTTTTATACAGTAACCAGTATAGCTAACTATAAAGGAACGGCTTCGCAGTAGGTATACTAATTGACGTCACACCTTACAGTGCTCCTGTGCATATCGGAACATAACACGCGTCACAGGCTAAAAATTGCTGTATGTTATCTATCTAGTTATCTTATCTAGTTTCCTGTACCTTTAGTTACGTAGGTATTGTGTTTATTTAGGTACCTACAGGCATGGGCGTACTTAGGATCTTTTTTCGGAATGTTTTCGTAATTTGGGGGGGGGGGGGGTGTTAGATTTAAGCGGTACAATTGACTAAGCACCGGACAAATGTGTACTGTACACCTACCATTTGTAATTTCGCGGGGGGAGGGGTATGAACCCACAAATCGGTATGCCCATGACTATAGGACAATTTAGATAAGGCGTCATTGAATACCACGTTTGAGATCCCTGTACAGGAGTCATGCTGAAGCCCTTATAAATTCCATTGTCTATTTTTAAACAATAACGCCTGCTAAAAGACAAAATGTGTGTCACACGTCTCTCAATTTAATGTGAAATACATACATTTTTATGAAATCTAATTAGGTTTATTCATATTATGTAGATAATCGCTGCATCTGAATTCAAAACGATACGAGAACACAAACGTTAGGCTGTTGCTAAAAGTATCAAGTGTGTTAAGACCAGTAACGAACGAAGCTGTTGAGTCAATCATAATTACTACAATTATCTACTTATATAATATTTTATGAGGTCTTTGCCCAAAGTAGGTATGGTCATTAAAATACAATATTAATTTTTGTTTAAAGGTGCCCTCATATTTGATTCATTGTATCGATAGTCATTATCGCTCGTCAAAAGCAAAAGTCATTAAGCTTTTAATCAATATTGCTAGACAAGGATAGCGGTATATCATAATGATGCAGATAAATAAAGTGTTCAAAATCAAAACCTGTCTAATTAATATCTAATCTATACATAATATTAAAAAGCCGAAGAGTTTGTTTGATAATCTCAGAAACTACTGATTTGAATTGAAAAATTACTTACTTTACTGTTGGATAGCCCATTTATCGAGGAAGGCTATAGGCTATATACCATCACTCTACGACTAACAGGACCGCTCCTGTTAGTCGTAGAGTGATGGTATATAGCCTATAGCCTTCCTCGTTTTTGCAACATTTTTAATGGCGCCTCCGCAGCAGCCATTAAAAATGTTGCAAAAACGAGGAAAATTCACTAGTTATACGTAGGTATGCTTGGCTTTGGTATGAAAGTGGTAATGCTTTTACAATATGTAGCTTTATGTAGAGTTGATGAGACTGTATTTTCGTGTAGTCAAAATGTAGATACAATAACACACATGGGACTAACATGAATAAGCTGAAAATTTGGCTAGATTGCTAAACAACTCAAAAACAAGAAGCATTATTAAAGTTCTTTCTTCTGGCAACTTCCTGATCGCTAAAAAAGGACTGAATCTGAATCGCGAATAACACAGAAAAGATTGAAATCCCAATTTCAATCTTTTTTGTGTTATTTTTAGCCCAAAATGATTCGCGATACAGATTTAGACCATATCGAAATTTCCCAACCACTGGCTAAAAGTTATGATAACTTTAAAATGATGGCTAGAACGTCTAATTTTCGTTTACCAAATTATTTTGTCAATTAGTTTCCACTCTGGTTTTAAATGACAAATATTTAGAATGAAGAAGATAACGATGTTCCTTAAGTACTGGCACAAAGTACTTATGTCTAGATAAGTGTTTTAACTTATCTAGTTTTTTATCAGAATGATAATGTATGAATACCTAACTGTAAACTGATACCAGAAAGATTTCGGTTAAAATCTCGCATTGTGTGGCTTCGTTTAAAACACAGTTACTAAATCCAAACTAACTATAGAAATGTGAAAGTAAGTAAATCAGTCTGTTACATTTTCACGCTTAAATCGCTGAACCGATTTAGATAAAATTTGGTTTGGAGATTGAATCCCGAAAAAAAACAAAGGACAGTTTTCTTACAAATACAATAATTGCATTTTTGAAAGATAGAAAAATTTGAAGTCCATACCCAGGAATCGAATCCGAGACTTCCGTAGCCAAAGCGGGGCCGGAATCGAACTACCTATCTGGACTATGTTACTAGACCTCAATTTTTTCTATCCTAAGATGCTCGCGAGTTGGGTTATAGTTTTTTATCGCGATACCCGAATTTGACGTGGGATTTTCGCACGCTCGTGGTAATTACCGAAATGACAGACCCTTATTCATAGTAGGTATCAGGGATGTTACGGAGCTTCGACTCCGACTCCGAAAGGTCGGAACTTCCGATTGATTTTACAACTCCGACTTCGGGTCCGACACTTTTAAATCGGACGTTCCTTTAAGCTAATTTATACATAATAAGTGTATGAAGGGATTCATTCTCACGGATTCCCTACGATCGCGGGTTCGAGTCCCACCCGAATTCCATCTCCGACAAACCAAATTAGAAAACTCCAACTCCGACTTCGGCTCCAATAAAACCACCTCCTTAATACCCCTAGTAGGTATAGATAGAAAGGTACTCACAGCGTTGTATCACATGCAATCTGATTGTATTACCAGGAATGTTTTAATTTCACCATAAAATGTTGTTAAAAAAAATGTGGAAAATAAGGAGCAATAACCGCGTAAATATTTTATTTTAAATACCTTTGTTTTATTGCCCGACGTTTCGACCGTATTGCAACGGCCGTGGTCACCAAATCAAATAAAATATTTACGCGACCCGTAGCTTATAAAATTCTATAATGTGTACAAATCGCAAAAGTTTACGAACATATATAGCAATGAACATATATAAAAATAAATATATTGTACTTTCGCAATACAGTTGAATTAAATATTGTTTCTTATCTTTGCTGCGGGGGGCCTGGTAATCTGTATGACAGGGAGACCTAGTGCAGATACCAGTCTCCCACAAAGGATTAATTAGGGAAAATATATGTACCACCTATATATAAGAGACCTTTGTGGAAGAAAGAATAAATAAATAATTATTATTATTATTAATTATTATTATTATTATTATAATAACCTAACCGGGTAGATGGTTACAATAACCAGTTGCCAGTGGTGGTCATAAAGTAGGTAAGAAGAGTGTTATGTTAACTGTACCTATACAGTTTTTAAAAGCGATATTGTTACAGTTATTTTCAGTTTATAATAAAAAAATGTTGTTAAACTCTAATATTTAAATTTCATAAAATCAAGTCAATGATTGATTGAAAACGTCAAATGAATACATACTAAAATAATAATAAAATTACGATGTGTTTGAAAAAAAAACAATGAAGTTAGGCGGCAGTTACCAAATTCGTTATGCAATTGATAGAGACAACAAGAGTTTTGGAACTCTTTTTAATCGTTAATTAAGTAAGTAATTAGTGTTACTAGGTACCTTAATCAATCAGCCATGGAACGTCAGATATTTCCATAACAGCTACTTACTTCTTTCGTCACTTTTCTACGGATTAGCTCTTTTCGGATCGCAATTAGGTGGATCTTGAAAGGAAACTCCCAGCACAGTCATACATTAAGTCTATCTACGAGTATGGCTATCTTAACTTAAGTTTATCTACAGATTTACGAATCTACTATCTAATCTACAACTATTTTAGAAGTATGGTACCTTGTGAATGAATGATTCATTGTCAACGTAAGTATTATTTTTGGTACGCTTGCTTTAATTATTAAAATATATATATTACTGGTCTTAATCGCGTGAATAATTTAAGGTAAAATACCTTGTTTATTGCCCGACGTTTCGACCGTATTGCAACGGCCGTGGTCACGGGAAGGCTTGCTTTAATGTTTTTTATTCAAACGAATCTTGCTCTATGTTTCGATCTTCTTACCCTATAAATAAACTAGCATTGACAATCTTAACTTACATAAAATAAATATATAGCTTTAACTATGCCAAAAAATATCAGATCTTAACTTGTAAGTCTATTTATGTTCCTCGTCGGAATAGACAAACAGACCTCCATAATAAATCAAGCTTGAATACTTCATTCCTTTAGAGCCGCTATTTTTTTAAAGTCCTACTTGCTTCATATTCATGTCAATATTTCTATAGGTATAATAATAATAATAATTTCTTGGGACAACTCACACAACGCTATCTGATCCCAAACTAAGCAGACAAGCTCTGCTTAGTGTACTATGGAAACCAGACAACTGATAAACATACTTATATATTTCTAAATACATACATATTATGGATAAAAAACACCCAGACACAGATTAAACCATCGCACTCATCACACAAAGTTTTATCCTGTGTAGGAATTGAACCCACGACTGGAAGTGGGCGGTGGAAGTGCATCGGCGTAGCAGTCGGATGCACTTCCACCGCCCCACAGAGGTAGTCCAATCAATAGTTGGTAGCAATAGTGGATGCAGGTGGCGCAGGACCGGTCGTTGTGGCGATCCTTGGGGGAGGCCTATGTTCAGCAGTGGACGTCTTTCGGCTGAAACGACGAGGTAGAATGTGCGAAATATTTTCGAATATTTAAGTGATTCATCTAAAAATACCTACTCTCTTCTTCAAAACCACTTTTAAATCCCTACTGATATATATAAATGTGAATGTAAGTTTGTTTGTTACGCTTTCACTCAAAAACTACTCAACCGATCATCATGAAACTTTGTACACATATTCTTGGAGGTATTAGAAGTAACATAGGATTATAAAAAAGGGAAAATTTCCGCAGACGAAGTTGCGCGGGACAGCTAGTCTTTCCACAAATACACATTGCTCAGAATGTTGACTGCTCAAACATGAATGTCAAACGCTATACATTATAGCCACAATGACTTAGGGGCGCCCTGTAATAGCCACAAAAAGCGACTCAATAGATTTAGTAGCTCATAATAGCTTGTCCCGTTTATCACTTTGTCTATTTTAGAACAAATTAATTTGTTGCACGTGAAGGTAATGGCGTCGAAAGCATGAAATATTGTTGAGATATTATGGACAAAATTAAAATGTCACCTACTTCTAAACATGTTATGGTTTGTTCTTTACTTAAATAGAAAATAAGTTCTCGTTTATATTTTGTCTAACAATAAAAGGAGAGGTGTATATAAATTTATAAAACACTGTACCCAGGATATTTTTTCGGGGGATGTTTTCGTAATTTCTGATGAGAGGGGAGGATTTAAGCGGGTATTTGAATATACACCGACCAAATGTGTACCTCCTGTATGCCTACCTTTTACAATTGAGTCGGGGGGGGGGGGGGGGAGGAGAGGTTCAAACGGTAAATCCCCCTCCCATGGGTACGCCTACGTACGTGGTATTAGTTTCTACTTACGGGTACCTGATTTTCGAAACTCCATGCTCTGTTTCATGCTTTGTTAAATAAACTGCTCAATGGAAATACCTAAAACTCTAGATAATCACTTGAGACATGGCAAGTAGGTACTTTTTTAAACGTCGTCACGAAAAAAAATCCGTCTGGTATATTGTCTGCTAGTTTTTTTTTTAATCCTACACCATAGATTTACTACATCTTTCAAGAACTGGCTATACTAATAATTCTACGTAAAATACCGACAGCTCCTAATGAAATGCCTTGTAAGGTGTCAAATATTTGAACAGATTTCAAAAAACCAACACGCAATAGAGCAAGCAACAAGACAATAGTTACACATACCTATATATCTAAAAATATGCGAATATCTGACTTTCTACTGCATATTGTTCCGTTAGCATTCCAGTAAAACAACGGATGACATAAAAACAATACTGGTTGTTAATATTCACTTATTCATCTAGTTTTTATTCGCACATTTTTTACTATCAACATAACAGTGCTCATGCGCAAATCGTGCATAAATATCAGACATACCTACATGTGTTTCAGTCCATAGCTGAGGGTTGTCAATTACAATGGATTTTTGAGATTTCATCAATCAAAAGAGTTCATAAAACTGTCCAGGTTTATTTTTGAGGAGGTATGTTAGGGACTCTGTGTAGAGGGGGGTAATTAACTGAAAAATAAAAGCTGCGTTTTAAGAGGGAAGGGAGGCGGAGTCGAATACCAAATCCACAAGTTCATAGGTCTCCTCAGTAATATGTCACGATCACTATACCACGTTTGTAATGTTTTTCATTATCATACATACTTAATATTGCAAATCTTGTTCATCATCATCAGACTGTTACAGTCCAATGCTGGACATGGGCCTCTCTTAATTTTCGCCACAACATCTAGTTCTGTTCTGCCACAACTGTCGGTAACTATAGTTCTTTGTCGTATGACATCATTGCGAATTCCTTCAAAGAAACCCCAATGCGCAACTTTAAATTTGTGGACTAGCCGAATCGTAGATAAGTGACCACGTCTCGGCACCGTAGGTCATAACAGGTAGGGTTGCGGTAGAGCGAAGTGAAAACTCGACGAAGTTTGCTAAATGCTGCCCGCTGCAGTTGGATTCTTCTGTCGACTTCTTTTTTGAAGTTGTTTCTACCAAGCTGGAAACTTTAAAATACTTTGCGTGACAACCATATTACATGCCTCGCTCTAATAAATGAGATACTGTATGACGTCAGTTGACAAATTAGCGGATATTTTATTTTTCTCACTTTTAAATGAGGTATAGTCACGTCACCATCAACCTACGTAATTTCGAGGAAATTACAACATGATAAAGTAGGTAAAAAATGCAGGCAAATTAAATTATTAACCAAATCAAAAAGGCAGAAGAGAATCATTGTGATATTTAGATCAGTACTTAACATCACACGGCACCGAGAGGACATAAGCTTACGAACCTCGGACCACTGTTCTGAAGGTGTTCCAGAATTTCGTGTCCTTTTCGCTGGGGTGTGCGCTCCCCAGCGAAGTATGTTAGTAGGTATAAATAAATCTCCTTTGTACCTACTCTCGGTTGTTTCCTTACCCAATCTCTTGATGCATCTTCTCTACATAAGGTCACATCCGTAATTCTTTAGTCAACACATACCTACCTAGCAAAGTCCCGTGACTTTGAAGTTTGAACGCACATCGAAAATTGGTCGTGTCCTACTCAGGTTGACCTTCAAACGAGTAAATATTTTGCCAACAGTCAATGGCCATTGAAAAACTATTTTTATACGACAGAATTGTGTTTAATGTAGGCGGAAATTGTGCGGTTTGGATCTGTTACAGAGGAATGTGGTAGATATGTGACATGAATATGAATAAATGTGGTGCACAATAACCTGTCTTCAGTGGTAGCAAAGATTCTCTTAAGAATTTGAATGCTTCTCAAACCTCAAGAGTTACTTACAGTTTACTTAAATAATTTTATTACGGAGCCCAATTATATGGAGTAAAACTGACCATAGGTATCTATGTTTATTTGTAGTAAGTACATTAGATATTAAACGTTTACAAAAATCTGGCATTATTATTAACAGTAAGCTGTTAATAATAGATTTCGACAAACTTTTATTAAATTTGTAGAATTCATGAGAAGAAAACCAAGTGTCAAAAGAATATCCGTTATATATTATTATCATACCATATTTACCTTTATCCGTTCATGACGATCCATCCAAAATAGACTTACAGTTCATAACCAGACGTCCGATGTAATATCTAATATCAATAATACCTCATAATAAGTAACGAAAATTATGAAATTATCATAAATGAAACACATTATTTGTACTTATCTACTCGTATAATTGAGTTTGGTTTTTCACTTTCTCAGCCAAAAGTTAAAGTCAGTGAAGCATTATATTATAATACTTTTCGCATATACATGCGAGACAGTTTAAACTCTATATGACATATGTTACGTTTTTCAGAAACGACGAAAAACTATTTTGGCTTCAATGGTCGTTCAATGAATGACTGATTCATGGTGAAATATGTTATTTGTTTTTTGCGCATTTTAAAGTCAATTCTATGACAAGTAGGCAATCCGATTTTGCATTCGAATATGATATTATCTCAAAATTTTGAGTGTCATTGTAAATGCGATATGATCAATATACATAAAATAAATGCTGTACCCATTTTCATAGGATGATTTGAAGAGTAACTTGGGCTCCTCCCATATATTTATATTTTCACATCCACTGGAGAAGTGGTGCACATCAGCTAATACAAAAAGTAATGCCCTATAGATAACAATTCAGAATGGATGAAATTCAACTTATATAAAAATACTAAATTAAATTTATTTTTGAAGAAACAGTTAACGGTTTAGGTTTACGAAGCTATGAATGTTCTAAAGATCAACATTCTCCTTGAGCTTGATCAAGACATTAGTCGAAAGGACTATGATTGGATAGACGAAGGTACACAGCGCTTCCGCATAACTTGAGGAGATAGTGACTAGTATTAGTTTAATGTTAATAGCGCTGGAGGCCAAGAAACCTGTTTTAAATTTCTATTAGCGGTGTAACGAGTAGGGCTGCTATCGGCGAAATAGAATACTTAAATGAGATACTAGGAGGAAAAATACTTGGTATAGTGCATTTATGATCGTAAATTTTAAATTACCGCTGTTGATGTTTTTGAAAATAAGACTCTAGACAATTTAGCCATAAATTCGAAATAACAACCTTAAACTAACGAGGAAAGAAACAGACAAGAACAGAGACTCAAGTCAATTTCTATGTTATTATCAAGTCATAATGCTCTAAGTTCAGTAACGCTACTGACGCGGTTTTTTTATTCCAAGAAAAGAGCTTTGAAATAATCCTTATGATTTAATATAAATATCCTTTCAATTCAAATTAGCTGGTATAATAGACACAGTGAGATCAAGATAGAAATCAATGTCAGTGACACAATGAATTTCAAACCTTGATCTTTGCTATGACGTATACCGATGACGCGATGATATGACTAGACGTGCCAAATCTACTGCATTAGCTAAATTATCTTTTGTAAGTGCACATAAAATGTTAATATGAGAATTACCTACTATGATTTAGACGTTGTACAAACAAAGAATAGATAATTTTCCAGAATATAGAATTATAAGGATTTTTAAATGAACATACGTATAAAATCTGTATTAAGTCTATACGGTAAAATTAATCCAAATAATATTGAATTGTTTAATTCAACCATTTAAGGTTATAAATTTGGTCCGTGAAAACCTAAAAGGGCATCTTGTTTACTACGGGACTCTAAAAAGTCAATAAAATAAAAAATATTCCATTATGTCTTTATTTCTCATTTTCATATACTTAGCACAGAAACCTCTTAAAGCAAATTCTTTAGATTAGATTCTAAAAATATTGTCATCATGTATCCTTGTCCAATTCTATAAACATTTATGAAACATGAAAAATTACGAGCTCTTACAAAATTCAAAACGTTATCGTGCTTTGACGTTTAAGTTAATTAGTACCTGGAATTTTTTTTTAACGACGTTTTCTAAAAATGAAACCTAGCTAGATCCATTTACCGCCACCGAAACCCCATGCATCCTAAATTTCATGAAAATCGTTGGAGCCGTTGCCGAGATTCAGATTATATATATATATAGGTATACCTATATATATACAAGAGTTGCTCGTTTAAAAGTATAAGATATATTTTATTATTAAATAGATAAATAAGTAGGGCACTTAAATGGAAACATAATGAGTTTTCTCAAAATTATATAAAACTAGATAACATTACATACAGGTGCATACACACATACATACACATATACATATACTTATATATTATACTTTTTTTTAAGATTGAAAAATATACATTTAATTTTGCATTTATTAAAATTTACAATGTTAATAACTACAAGCTAGATAACCCTACGTACGAACTATATACATACTATTAACATTATTTACAACTTACCTAGTAAACTACAAAAAAGAGTTAGGCGTCAAAGAATTCCTCCCCATCGATGTCTACCGGTATAGTGCCCAGAAGGCTGGCAGCATTGCCTCGTTGTATGGCAATGCTTATTCTCTGTGCAAAGAAAAAGCCAGCCTTCTGGTCACGAGATGCACTGACAAGACGCTGGGAAATGTCTTTGAATAAGAGGCGAGCACTTGGACCCCATGGCCCTAGCGTCTCAACCCCAAACGGCTCAAATATGTAATCTCCGACTAGATTACTATATTTGCGCCGTTTGAGAGTCTCCGCAGAAGCAGCAGCAGCGCAGGCACAGCTCGCAGTGTTTGGAAGATGGGAAGGCGCTAGGGTATCGACACAGGTTGCATCCCACACCAAAGGTCTTCCCATCTTCCAAGGTAGCAAAGACATACCGTCCGGCCTCTTGCCATCGCTGCGCGCCAAACCATTAGGCTCAGGAACTGCTGGCACACCAGTGCTGACAAGAGCCCGACGGATGATGTCATTTAGGCTAGCGTGTCGTGATATGCGGCCTGCGCTCCTGCTGCATGATAGACCATGATGCCCAAGGCTGCCTACGGCTTCTCCACAGTGGCATCGATGAGGAGAAACACATGGGGCACCTAAACGCAAGCAGGCAGCAATGCGGAACGTGGTGTCGTCCAACATAGTGCCTATGTTGGACGATGGAAGAGCCTGAAGCCAAACACCTGATTCCCATTCACCCACAGCCAGCAGGCGCGCTCGCTCTGAAAGATTTGATGTAGTATTTAAAAGGTATTCTCTTACTGAACTGCAGAGCGGGCCGTCCCACTGTCCCTGGGCGAAGGGGTTGGTGGGCAAATCAAAGTTTGGGCAAGCCATTTTCCAAGCGTTCAAGGCCTCAGACTTGCACCGGACTTCAGAACTAACCAGTGTAGGTTCTAAAATTTTCCTGGTTAACTCCTCAGTGCTGTGAAGTGAGGACAAGAACGCCGGTAAACTAACGTCAGAAATTTTGCGAACGCCGAGGCCACCAAAGCGAACGGGTAACGACGCTTGAAGCCACGCTCGGTCGTTCAAAGCCACATTCAAAATTTTACACAGGGTTTTATGAATAATTTTGTCTAGTTTACCCAAAAGCTCAGGATGTTTCCAAAATTGAGTAGATCTGAGTACGTATGTGAATTTAGGAACAAAAAGACAATATCGAACGATTGTAAAAGCCGAATGCATATTAATTTGAAGAAGTTGGTCCGAGACTGTACAAAAATTTTGTATTTTTTCCTCTACGAACGAATCATAGGACTCCTCTAAAATTGGGGCCCCTAGGAGTTGAAGAGATTGATTATCTACAATTTTAAGATTTGGAGCCAAACAATTAAATTTAGAAATAACCAAATCTTTATCTATTTTATCATTCATGAATATTTCACATTTACTAAAATTTAAATCTAAACCAATACCTTTGAATTTATCTTTTATAAAAGCCAAGTCTTTGTATACTGTCTCAACGTCTCCCCCTAGGGTCCCATCATCCAGGTACCAAATATTAAATTTAGAATTTAGTTGCCGAATTATGGGATGAATCGCCAAACTAAAAATGACTGGCCCAAGAGGATCACCTTGTTGGCATCCTACCGATGAACTCAAAAGGTTGTCCTTATATACTAATTTTGAAGAGTGCCTGTAACACTGCCAGAGATATTTATAAATTTTGGGGGTTTCTAATTTTACTTGTGCCAACAAGGTATCCCGGTTGACGGAATTAAAGGCGTTCTTCACGTCAACCTTCAAAATGACTTCTGCCTTACCCGAGCCAAGGTAGGTGGACATGGCATGTATGGCAGCCTCACAGCCTCCTCGCGAGCCGAAGCCTAATTGAAGAGGCTGGAATTTGCTCGATAAAAACTCTCTATAATATGTACAACACATTTTGGCTGCCAAACGCCGGTACGTACACCCAACGGCGATTGGACGAATGCTACCATCATTTTTGCGCAGGGCGCATAAATTGGCGCCATACAAGACATCGATGATGCCATCGTCCACATCGCCGGAGAGCATTAGGTTAATCATTGCCGTCAACTCCTTTAGGAGAGCATTGCCAGCTTCTCCGGCACCTGAGCTCAAGAGGTCTTTTAAGTGTTGAGGTGTCAAGCCATCTATTCCTCCAGCAGAGCCACTTCGAAAGGAGCCGACGGCTGTCAATACGTCCTTGGCAGTGACGCATATGCATTCCGCATCAGAGTCAGGCGGCTCGGGGAAGCAAAGATCATCCCTTGGCGCTGGATGCTTGCTCTGCAGACCCGTGAGCGTTTCTGCAGAACAAGGCGCCACCACGTCGCTGCTAAATAAAAGCCTAGAGGCTCCCCTTATATCACCTTCCCTTAGCTTTGTTTCTACGTAATAAAATTTTGAATTTTTATGAAAAGTTATCGAAACAGGTTCAGAAATGTTGGCTGGACTATTGCAATTTTCTTTAATTTGAGTTGTAAGAGTTTTTTTGGTAGTTTGGTCATTATTTACATGCAGAATTCGGTAAGGGAATGTGAGTAGTTGTTCCCAAGCCCTTTGAGAATTCTCCCGTAAAACAAGACCTATGCAGTGGGCCAGATTTCGAGCCACTGAAGGTCTCGCACCACGGGGAACTCTCTTTAAAACCGGAACTGAATTTTTGTATTTTGATAAGATTTGCCAAAAAGGAATTTGGGGGCTTGGTGGTTCAGTGAATAGTGATGTTGGACTTGGAAGCACATTTTGGGATTTGTGGACTTTACCAAAATGTACTTTCAAGCCCCGTTCGCCTTTAAAGAACCGGGCTTGGGGACAGTTAGGACAACGCACTAGGGAAGTGGAAGGTTGACTTACATCCGCGTTACTGCCGCTGTGGTTAGGTAACATAAAAATACACTTACACTATATTTACACAGAAAATATTTGAAAAATCACAATATACACAAATACAATAAATACACGTTTATGGAAGAGTGTCATTATTTGGCACCGCTTCACTGCGCCGCCGCGTTGTGCGTGGGGGACTCCGCGCATGCCCCACCATAGATTTTAATATTAATGTAGTTTGTAGATAACAAGTATGAATTTAAGCCGTGACAGTTCGCACAAACCCTTCAATACCAACGTAAATATAAAATATAAAAGCACAGCTGTATTATAACTAATTACACTTTTTTTGTAGCACACAGAAATTTTCGTTTTCCAATTTTTTCAAACACATTTTAAAACGAGCGTTTCCCATGACAAAAAATTGCTTTGAATCCTGTGTATACCTTTTTATCTGCAATTTCAGCAATTTTGTTTTGAGCAGGCAATGTATTTAAATGTGATATTATTTTATTTTTCGCTGCTGTAGTATTTGGGCAGCCGCCATTTTTCAAAATTCATTTTTAAATAGTGTTTTTATATTGTTGAATTATAATGTTGTTAGTTTTTTTAATCGATTAATCGTTTTCGTAAGTAATTTTAGTTTTGAAAGTATTTTCATTGTCGAAGTCCGAAAACGCCATCGAAACTAAATAAATAACGATAAATAAGTTAGTCCATAAATCGCTAAACTCCAGAGAATTTCGTTTGGACATTTTGCGCTTAATGGAAAACGCTGCGTGCATAGGAATCCCACTAGATGGGCCTAATGGAAATCGCTTATTAATTTGTAATGTACACACATATTTTACGAAAATAATTTATTTTCGTAAATTATTATCACTAAATCCGGCGACATAATACCGGACAGGGCAGCGATCCTTGGGAAAGTTCTTTGTTGAGTAATTGACGTCTACATGTTAAAGTGCATTTTTCTGTGCATAGCGTTATCTACGTCATCCATCTACAAAAAAGAGATATATTATTAAAATCCATTCACAATAAGTAATTTATTACACCACTCATCTATGGCAACAATTTTCAAACAAGTTTCAGTAATTGTCTTGCTCTACATAAGGTTGTACGGCCGTCGACCCATTCGTATCGATTGCATAGTCTGTGAAGTTTGTAGGGCAATGGAAACAAACGAAGGCAGCATATTGAAGCCCTTTTGTAGGGCAAGCAAGCGTTCATATGCAGGTCACCACAGTCAGAGAACGGCTTGACATTTTTAGAGCATTACGTTTCTTTTACTAGTTTCTTTTCCCCCCTAAAAGATGCACATTTCTTTCGAAATAACTGTGTTGTTAACAGAGGCAGAGCTGCGGTTATTTGGATGTAAAATAAATGTGCGATGCGTCATTTTGTCACACGGCACGATACCGCGATGTTTGGTTTCTGAGAAACATGTATGTTTGTAGGTATTGTACGTTTAACAATGTCGTAAATTTTCTTAAATATTTATATAAGACTTCCCGAGTAGTGATCTCTTGGGATTGAAATAAAGATAATGTAAGTCCTACATTTACTGATACAGAATCTTGGTCAAACACTTAACTTGTGATAAGGTTCGTATCATCGTTTTCATTACTGGGTTTTTTATAAAAATGTTTACTTCTACATTTATGCAAGTACGAGTTTAGTGAGTTACGAATTACATTCTCTCGTACCAATCTACGTAATACTAATTAGTCATTTACATACGTTTTACCTATTTTAGACTTTACATCTTCATAATAATCACTATATTCTTGATCGAGATCATACGCTACGATAATTATTAAAATTTCAATTCTATTATGTAGTTTAATATTCAGCAAAACCGGTAAGTACCGAGAGTACAGAAGGAACGCTTTATACAGACGTGTTCAAGCAACGTACACATTATAGATATCTCTCACGAACCTAGAATCTTAGACAATTTTGATCACTTTGTCCCAAAGATGTTTCGAAATTCCGTATCCGCGTTTGTCAGGCGAAGTGGTATGAACTTTTCTTCGGTGATCAAAGTGGTTTGTGTCAAAACCAACCAATGGACTTTCTATACAAGAATGAATGAATGCATAATTATGAAAATGTGCACGTATGCATTTACATATACAATGTTGCACCATTGTGTTCACAACAAAGTGAGAAGTTTAGATTAAGTTAAGAAATAACACCTGCGCGCACGCCGCGATCAAATTATGAGTTTCATTCGTAGTTGAAATACATCTTACATACATTCACAATTTCATAGCAACACACACATTTTGTATGAAATGTAAATTTATCGTTCGGAACGCTTATTAATTTCAAAATTCATAGTAACTTGTTTATTCTAATCTTTATTATCGTTCGAATTTATAGTTTCAACATAAGAGCATGTTACCCATTTTAATTTGTAAGTTTTCCATGGTCATATTGGCATGGTGTTGTGTGACGACTCCTGTGCCCAACAACCACCATAGCGATTAGTTCCTAATACTTACAAAGGTTGCTTTCATTTATTCTTCCTTGTTGGTTGAATTCAACATTTGTTTCTGCATTAATAGGTTTTAATACCTGTAGGCCTACTCTGTTTCTTTAAAACAAAATTCATGAAAATTCGTTTTCTTATTTTTTTTATGCTTACAGGGACTATTCTAATTATTTTTTGGATAAGCACAAGAACCGATAAGATTCGAACTCATGGACCATTTTCTGAAGCAAGTCGATTAAATAGAGGTTCCTGGTTCTGTATATTACCACCTCATTTTTGATCGAAACTTCGTTTTCATTGAATTAGATTAGACCTCCTAATCTCAGGACTAGCTAATGTCATTTGTTGATCTTATTTCTTCAATCATATTTTCTATAGGTACTGTGACAGGTGGGTTTGATCACCTCGCATGAAACCTCATTGATATTTGTGAACTATTTGCTTTGACGTTCTAAAAATCTGATTTTGAAATTGAGAAAAAGATAGGAGAATTTGGCCCCTGCGCTACGCGCACCCCTACCAGCAGAGCTGCCGTTGTTACAATACACTCATATATGACGATGAAGTAAACTGCATTTTGCTTGCATTGATATTGATGTATGGTGATTTTTACATTAACATAATCTAAAAGGTCACCACTAGTTGCATAACGTTAACGAAGAAATGTATTATAAGTACGTAAGTACAACTTACTTTATACAAAATGACCGTCTCAAAATGGTACGACAAGATTAGCATTCAGCCTCGATGTACGAGATAGCACATAGCAGACTATTGGACGCCGCTGTTCAAATATAGCTCACATTAATAGTACACTTTATTTACCAAGCGACTATTTCGCATTGAGTGAAATACGACCGAATGTGTCCAGGCTTCTGGACAGATGCCAACTGTTTGCCAACGATATATAAAACTACTGGAAGATGTATTAAAAGGTCATTGTTAATTAAATATTCGTGTAACAAAAATCAGTCTCTCTTTGGGAATTGTCTTTGCAATAGTAGATATTTGACGCTTCTGGAACCTCATTGACTCTCATTGATTTTTTTAATGTATCTCTGGTACCCTATGGTAAAGCACAAGTATTCTAATCACGTCCACAAAGAACACACAAACTAGGAACAACAATTGGTGGATTACACAAATCTTTGTCAACAAAACACGTGACTTTGTCCATTAAAGAAAACCATTGAACGTTTATTGCAGGTTACTTTGTCGAAACAATAGCTATTGGAAAGTAACTCGTAACTTTATGCTTAGAAAACGACCTCCAGTATAATATTTTTGTAAGAACAACTGTTATTGACATTGTATCACGATAGCGAGATCTGCCATTTAATAGTACTTATTTTCTCAAGAATGATGTAACGGAAGAGAAATCTATGATTAAAAATTTCCATTTGTATCCACTAGATGTTAGTAAATTTAATATTACCTACCTACTTTGAAAAAGTGGATTGTTCAGTGTCATTAACTACAAGTCAGTGAAATGCTTTTTTAACTTCGTGTAGTCATTCAAGGATGCCAGCCAAATTCGTCATGAGACCAACTACGCGGTAGTATATTACGTTCACACAACTGCCAAAAGAACCATTATGAGTGGGCGAAATTATTTCTTGGATTCCATTTCATACTTGCAGCTCCATATCCTGTGCAAAATCTCCTTCAAAGTATTGGAAAAATATAAATGACGTAATCCGCCATCCGCTGACAACCAGTATGTAAATAAGACAGGTACTTTCGCATTTGCAACAAGCTACTCTGCCTCTGCCAACGATATATATACTCATAAGTTTCCCTTTATCGGAATACATCCGTTCGATCGGTCATTCTAACAAGTTTCTACACAACATACTCCGTTTCCGAACTTACCACATCTTTTACTCAGCATCTTTGGGGTCTAATCTGATCTAACAAGATTTATATCGATTCCTTCTCGGTGCTACATCAATTCGAACTGATTCGAGTTCAACTTACGCCTTTGCATCAAACGCATTCGCACACGTTGATACTCAACGGTTTTTATCGACCAATTTATCTAACGCTGTAATTTCTGTGATCTAACACGATAAAACGTTAATCAAAGTTGTTCGTAACGGTATGATAATTTGTCTATTACCTTAGTAACGTATTTCATAGCTATAGATACCCAATCGGGTTTGTTGTTGTTTTATTGCTGTCACCTATCGCTTTGTAAATTCGGTAACCCTACATTTAGTATATAAGTTGGTAATAAGCACTTATATCAAATGCAATTTTAGTCTTGCGAATGCCGTTGAACCTGCAATTTAAAGAAATTCTAAAGTATACTATAAAAAATTCCACAGTAATAACCGTTCGGATATTAAAACTACCGGAGATGATGTAGTTACATCCTGACTCGGAAAATGTTATTCTTTAAAATTATCTCTATCACACAATAAAGCGCCGGTCACACAAAAGGCGACAACTTAATTAAATTCATCGTAGCCAGAATAAACACCTTTTAGAAATATTTATAAAGTTTCTATTTTTCAGAACGTGTAGGCATTTGTATTACGATATGCTCAGCGGACTTTATCAAAACTACTTACTTTAAAAAACATTGACGCACGTGTATTACTCATACACTGGTTATTTGGTACAAAAGCATTACTGTTGGTAAATGCTACTGTTACAATGAGCAAAAAACACATTCAAATAAAAACAAATTGCAATGTTTAATATATTAGTTGATATTTATCTAAACTAAGATGTATGATATTAAACACGCAAAATGTCTAACATGTAAGAAGATAATCCCGTATCTTTGTAGTATCTTTTACTTAGTTAAGTGTACAGAACACATTGATGAAATCGTATTTGTGATATGCGTGGCAGATGCACTCGTAGTAGGTTCGAACCATAGCATAGCCGACAGCCAAAAACAAATTTAGAATATCTTCAATTGATCTCATAAACTAAACTTTTAATTCAAACTAGCAAATCTGAGTTATTTTTTGTCAGTCAAACCTCGAGTTTGGCATATTACGTCATCAACGTATAGAAATACAAGTCAGGTGCACGCCTACACGATCATATATATAACCTTTTCTATAATAATGATCATGACTGTCACGTAGGTATGAAAGACCTTTATACCTAATAAGGACTGATTTAGTGACTGTAGGCGCCAGGCTATTCACATTCCTAGTACCCATTACCATTTGATAATATGCCTTTCAGAAATCTTGATATGAGTAATAATCTTATAATTTGGACTGTAGGTAGTAGTAGAAATAGAAGAACAATGAAAAAATACTGTTTCGATTTTTATTTAGGTGACTATCATAAAGTAAGCTCCTTTAACAAAGCAAAGTAGAAAAAGAAGCATACGAGTCACCGAAATATAAATATATGTAAGTTATAGATATTAATGGTTATATTTCCATTGCTCTTAGATTAAAGTCATAAAATAGACCTATTAATAATCATGGTCATTGGTCACATCCGCTATAAAACCGAACATTGACATCGAAGTAAGTCTTTATAAAATTTTAAGCGTTAATAAAGGTTGATGACTGCATTTTCGTAATGTTTAATACCAGAAGCGGCGGCCTTCCTAATGCCTAATGGCTAAGGCAACGGTCTCGCAATCGTAATGTCGCGGGTTCGAATCCTACCTATTATACTACCGACGTGAACCCACTCTTAACACAAGCCATTGCTTAGCTGGAGGGGTTTAACAGGAGTGCTAGTAATTTGGGACTCAATCCCATGTTACTAGTTATCTTTTTTTTTTAAAAACCCCACTTGTCATGTTTTCCCGTCTATAGATACCATTGATTGGATGTTGATAACATTTAGAAATTAATCAAATTTAGATAAGAAAAATATTTGAAAAAATAATTTAATTGAATGTGTTCTGTTGTTTTGTTTTAACTTTAGGTTATTACATAAAAATCATTGCCGCTAAATATAGCAACTTATATTTAGATACAAAGTGCCTTATTAATAACAATGACACAGACAACCAGAAAGAAATTAGACATCATTATGTATTATGTGAATGAATAAACGATCTCTAAATAGTTGTTACTTCTCAGTTTACGTAACTAAGTAAGAGCATTGAGGAACTACAAGTGATTGCGTTTGTGAATCAGAGCGGTCCTATAGCAATGGTGAAGTTCCACACTTACTCTTCGGACCGTAAATTATTTACCGACTCGCTAAGGTTGACCCCAAATTGGCGGTGAACTAGCTGGCGACAGTTAACACTTTACCACCACTATTTCAGCTATCTAGGGTAGCGTATGGAGAACAAGTTCAAAGGTACAATATGGGTTGTTAACCTAAAAGAACATGTTCCATCCCCGTGTGTACAACAAACAATAAGTAGTACAAAAATAACAGTGTAAATGAAACACAGATTGACAATTTAGAATACCACTACCACGATTAGAATACCTTATTTGTCAACACCGATCTAACAGTGGTTATATTATTATATATCTAATTGTTAAATTCAATTGGTATAAAATATTTGTGTCTTCAATTTAAACAAATTTTGCATAGGTACTCTATCTGTTAACACCGAGATTGTCTTCTGTAGACCTATCTACTTAAGAATTGTATTACCTCGCAGCTATCACATGTAGGTTTTGTATCCAGTCATCGGACAAGTTAATTTACTTGACAAGTACAAACTTATAATGCGTGTTCCTTTTCCCGTTTGCGCGCTTATGAGAAGTAAAAGCAGAATTAATTAATCAGTTGGCGAGTAAACCAAAGAACAGAGCATACTAGTTTGAATGCAATGCTAGCCAATTTCTACATATAATGAACATATTATTTTATTAGTTAATAATTTACAATGCAAGCATGAGTAATTTGTAATTCATGAATTCAACAACACAGTCGTACCAGCTACGGTTTTCACAACGTTACGACACATAAATACCAAAATGCAATAGATACGAATGACATGGATCGCAATCGCACCGACAACGGTCACGTTACTTTATGTTAACAGATCGCTGCTAAATTATTAGTTAGGTAAATAAGTAGGTATAAAAAGCGACGACCGCAAAAGAAAACCATCTTCACGCACGACTTGTATAGATCTGAAAATTTATCGTAATTTGTAACTGGTATAAGACGTGACTTAGGTTTTAGCTTGTTTAGCAGTGAAAACATTAGCTTTTGTATTTCGCCAAATAAGTGCAATAGATTGTAAATATAAATATAGAATGTGACCAGATTTCAACGATTTGACCGCGACAGAATAATAAACAACTAAGCACTCAAGCTACAAGATATATAAGCTTTAGGCAGTTCTAAATAGTCAATATTGTCGACTTATAATATTATTATTATGAAATGACAAATTCATATTTATGTAAGCAAGTGATAGGTTATCTGTAACTAATCTCATAGTAAAGACGAGCGTTCTAATCTCGGAAATAGCATCCAGCGAGGCAGACGAAGCAATTTTGCACTTCTGTGACCTTTCCATTACACGCAATCTTACCAATTGTATCTAATCGGAACTATTTTTATAGATAGCAGTATTCGACGCACTTTTAAAAGAACCTTTTTAAAAATATATTTCTCTTTTATTTCCAGATTCCGCGTCCCGTGTTGGATTTATTTCTAGAGCTGGACTAAATTTTTGGTAAGCACTTACTTTTATAGCCTCCATCTTGAGCTTGTCATAAAACCAGTAATGCATAGGAATTCCGGTCACGTCGTCTGCATCCGTCCGCACTTGAACGTTTTGTAGCTCCATGGTGGAAGTGAAGCCACATCCTTTTCTAGTGTAAAGCCAAAATACAGCGGAAGTAGGCGAATACTAATTTTATTACATTTACGTTCGGCTCGGTATTGGAGATCACCTAAAAACTCATGAAACAAACCGGACTGTTGAAACAAGATTTTGATGAAACTTTAAACAAACGTAGATAGTTGTATTTAATCCTCCTCCTCTGTGGCGCGGTGGGAGTATGTCCGACTGCTACGCAAGAGGTCGTGAGTTCAATTCTCACACGGGACACCACTTTGTGTGATCCACAAATTGTTGTTCCGAGTCGGGGTGTACTTTGTGTCCATGACTTGTATGTTTGTAAAGTCTCCCGCGACACAGGTCGTGTACCCATTAGGGTAGGAGTTGTCAAAAAAAATTAAAGAATAATACATAGGCCATAAACATAATTCAAGCAAAAGTTAGTCTTCCATAAACTACCCAGCTGTTACGTGGAATTTATGTTTTTTACTATTGAATATTTGTATGTCATTCTGTTTGGACCGTATAAGAATTTATTTAATTCAAATTTGTAAATGATTGTAGTCATTGTTCTTTTACAATAAAATGGTATTTTATAACACCGATTGTTATCTACTTAGGTACCTACCATTCCTACTCGGAAATATTTAACTAAGTGATTTCTAACGATGCAATTCTGTGTTTTTGTAATCAAATGATTATTATACAACAATTGTGGATTTTTTGTACAGCTTTTATGTAGTTGGTGTGACGAATGTGCAACGCTGAATGCCAACTTTGGTTGCGCAATTTGAGGTCGATGCCATTACCGCTCCTACCGATCGATCTACAAAACTGTTTATTCTTTTATTGCGACTGGTTTAGTAACTGAATCGTCACCAGATTTAAAAATAGAATTATCTAGATTCTGTTTTAATTTGTACAGTTTAGAAAGTATTAGCATAATGTTTGGAAATTTTAATAGTTATTGGTATTCGATTCGATTTACAAGTTTTGATATCTTTGAAAAATGGCTTTAGTGTTTTTGTTCGTTTTACTATGTTTGTTTAGTATTTTGTTTTTTTACTATTTTTACCCGACTGTAAGGAAGGGTTATGTTTTTCGCGCGTATCTTGTATGTATGTACAGTACTCCCAAATTAATAATGCACATGCAGATCTTCGCTAATTGTCGTATTCCCGGAAACACTCGAATCATGGAATCGTAAGAGCCCTAAACAAGGCATTTGCATTTTGCACCTTGTTTAAAAGAGATAGGAGTCAATATCATGTGTGCACAATCGAAAACAAATCGGGCGTTCGGCAGCTGTCGCCGGTCAGCGAAATGTCTGTCAGTCGTCTTTATATATTGGTAGTGACTGCACGTGTTCTCTATTTGTGGAAATATATAGAGCTGCTATTACACACCCTTCTTGGTAAATATAATTTCAACATTAATTAGCTTATTCAGATTTAAATAGTATATTTTGAAAAAAGGAAAATAAATAACATATTTCACGTTTTTTTAATATTAAAAAAATAAAATACCTACATTAAATACATATTAAGTACTAGAAAAACATTTAAAAAATGAGATTTATTTAAATTAAATAAATAGATAAACATGCATAAAAAATATATACCTAACTCTGCCCATGCCATTTTCTTTCAGACGAATTCTTCCAAAATGGATAAATTTAAACGTGGAAAACCGCTTAATTCACAAGCACGGCAAATGGTATTTAATGTGTACCTTTATTTCTTAAATGAAGCCAATGTTTTCAACAGAGACCATGATGGTTATTTTAAAAAAATTCAAGACCGTGTTACAAAAGCTACAGGAATTTCGCGACGAACTTTGAGTAATATCTTAAACGAAAAAAAACATAATCAATCAAAGAAATTTTCTACACCGAAAAAAGGAAGACCTAAAAGTAGATTTCGGCTGGTACTTGATGATTTCGACTACTGTGTTATTCGTAATATGATATACAATTTTCAATTGACGCTGAAAGAACTCCCAACTGTAAATAATTTAAGAATAAAGTTGATCGAAGCTATTAATTTCAAAGGCTGTGCCGAGACTTTAAGGTTGATCTTGAAAGACATGGGGTTTAGGTTTCTGAAAACTGATAATAACAGACAATTACTTATGGAAAAACATGATATACGCCTAAAAAGGATCAAATATCTCAGAGAAATACAACAGCTGAGGAGTTCTGGTAGAAACATAGTATTTATGGACGAGTCGTATGTGCACACATCACATACTAAGGGTAAAACTTGGCAAGATAGCAACAAAAAAGGTATCAAACAACCCATTTCCAAAGGAGAGCGAATAATTATTGTACACGCAGGCAATGAAAAAGGCTTCGTCCCAGGGGCTCTAATGTTACATAAATGTGTCGACTCAGAAGGTGACTATCATAAAGAAATAAACGCGGAACGTTATCAAACTTGGCTACGCAATCAATTGATTCCCAACTTGCCTCCTAATAGTGTGTTGGTAATAGACAACGCCCCATATCATAATAAGCTGTCTGTGAAACCACCAAACTCAAACACATCTAAACCACAAATGACAGCTTGGTTACAACAACACAACATTCCGCATGACCCAAAGAAACTGAAACCCGATTTGTATAAAATTATACAAAGATACAAAGAAAATTACACAGAATTTGCCATTGACCGTATAATGGAGGAACATGGGCATAAAATTATACGATTGCCACCATATCATCCCGATTTTAACCCTATTGAAAATATTTGGTCCCAAATAAAGCAACACGTGGCCAAGAGAAATATTGCAATGACTGTGACGTCAGTTAAAGATGCTATATTAGAAAAAATCAATAAAATAGGACCAGAAGAATGGAAAAAAGTTTCTGATCATGCGGTTCAATGCGAAGATGAATATAGAAAATTTGAGCCAAGAATCGATAGTTATTCCGATAAACTGATTATTTACACAGGTGATAGCAGTGAGGAAAGTGTAAATGAACAAGAGCATAATGAAACTTCTGATGAATCTGCGATGTCGGGAATAGAGGTCTTCCTCGATTCTGATTAATTTTTTTATAATTGTATTATTTTTCTGGAATGATTAGTGCTGTAAACAAATTTGAACTGAGATTTTGATTATATTTTATGTAAACCTCTATTTGAAAACGTTTTTTTCTCCTTCTAATAAAACCTTATGTTATTTAAACCTTTTCCTCCATAATTACACCAACTTCGGTAAGACACTTGAAAACTAATCACTCCAACAATGATTGTAGCGTTTTCGCTATTTACTTACATGGAATTATCGAATCAAATTTCGTTACAGGTAAATCAAATCTGTTTTAGCACAAAACACATAATATATAAAATTAGGCATAGAGAAATTGCTCTTAACCACTCTATATAAATATCGTCTTTCGACGCTCGGGTAATACGACCGTTGCCGAACAATGACGAAGATTTCCGAAGATTTCTATGCGCATTATTACTTTTGGAGTACTGTATGTAATATTTTTTATAACCTCATATCTCACAAACCACGGATTTATACAATTCGTCGTTAGATTCGTCTTGACCGCCGAAATATTCTTAGACAGGTAACGTTTGAAAAAAGCAAACATGAGACTGATGTCAAAATAAAGAGATGTGAAAAAAAAGTTGTTTCGAATACTGCAATATGGATATCAAATTAAAGGGCTTATCTTAAGCATTTCAAAAAGGTATATAACATGATTATGACTGTAATACTAAAAAAGTTAGCAACCATTCTTTTTCAATTTTCAATACTTAACAATAGCTGTGATAAAAGTTAGTTGTTACATCCTAGAACCACTGAAAAGTATGTATTTTTTTTAATTTATTTATTTTTTCGGCTGTAAAAAGTTTATAAAAGCAAAGTAGCTTCAACTTAAGGATTGTTATGCCTTATTAATTGCAATCTACAAATCAGTCATTAGATAAGCGTTCGCTGTCGGTATGGGCCACCCCGAAGGATCGCCACATTACTTTATTACCGGGTCCTTATTCACGATCTTATTTTCCGTTTACGCGGCAAGCCCGTGCGAACTGTCAAAATTTTGTCATAATGGTCAATAGAGAGCTGTGCTTAAAATGCATCAACGCGCATGCGCGGCGGACATCTTTGGGCACACCGCGCATGCGTCAGTTCGCATGGTTTTGCCGCGAAAATGGAAAAAAAGAACGTGAATAAGGAATCGGTACCAATACCAATAAAGTAAGCTAGTCTACTAAAAAATATAATTAGGTAATTTGGTAGACTGAAGTAATACGTTTGACTGACTCTGTGGCGCGGTGGGAGTGTGTCCGACTGCTACGCAAGAGGTCGTGGGTTCGATTCCCACACGGGACACCACTTTGTGTGATCCACAAATTGTTGTTCCGAGTCTGGGTGTACTTTGTATCCGTGACTTGTATGTTTGTAAAGTCTCCTGCGACACAGGGCTTGTACCCTAATGCAGGAGTCGTCTTTTAAAAAAAAAAAAAAAAAAAAAAAATAGACATTGAACATTTTAGGTACTATGATATTCTTAGTAACTAGCGTGCTTATAACAATTGGATCTCAAGGCCAGTGGGTTATGCAAATGAGACCGATGCACGTGTTTTGGTCTAGTTGCTCAATTCGATTTTTGAAATGGTAGATATCTATTGCCCAAATGCAAATACAGCTGTGTAACTTACACTAGGGTAAATTCGTTTTATTTAATGTGCTGTACTATAGTTTTTTCATTAAAAAGACGACCCCTGTAGTAGGGTACAGGCCCTGTGTCATGGGCGACTTTACAAACATAAAAGTCACGGACACAAAGTACACCCAGGCCCGGAACAACAATTTGTGGATCACACAAAGCGCTGTCCCGTGTGGGAATCGAACCCACGACCTCTTGCCTAGCAGTCGGACAGAGGCAGTCAAAAGTATAGTAACCTACTGTTTGTCGTTGTGTATGAAAAAGACTAAACGCGCGTTTGTTAATTCAAAGAGTGTAGAACGAAACTACCAACGACGTCGTCTTTCAATTGACCTTTTAAATTATAACTTTTTTATATACAAGTATATAAAAAAGTTATAATTTATATAAAGTATATAAAAGAATGAACTGCCTTAAAGAAAAAAAAAATTAAAGCACAGTGGTTTCTGAGAAAATGGCGAACATAGTAGTGGCGGAGGGTCCTTAGAACACTATTCTTTTCGGTTTCTCTTTGAATTGTAGTTACTTAATATTTTAGGTACAAAGAACTGTGTCCCCCAAGATAGATACATGGTGTCGGGTTACTTTAGATTTTTTTTAACCCTTCGCTACTGGAACATACATACATACATAGTTACGGTTCGACTGCCTCTGTGGCGCGGTGGGAGTGCATCCGACTGCTACGCAAGAGATCGTGGGTTCGATCCCCACCCAGGATAAAACTTTGTGTGATGAGTACGATGGTTTATTCTGTTATTCAGTGTCTGGGTGTTATTTATAAATATTATGTATGTATTTAGAAAATATAAAAGTATGTTTATCAGTTGTCTGGTTTCCATAGGACAAGCTCTGCTTAGTATGGGATCAGATAGCGTTGTGTGAATTGTCCCAAGATATATGAGACCCACCTCTTTAAAGGTGGGTCCACCCACCTTTTTTGGTCGGTTAAAAAAGGAAACATTATCATTGGTTCTTCATACATAACATGGCTTGATTCTAGTAATAAAACATTTCTAGAGAGGGTGGGGGGGGTAAGCTGAAACCAACAAATCCCCCTCTTTTAATACTTCAAAACGACAACTTCATTACAAACTTGTCAAGCTAACAAAATACTACAGAAAGTAGGTGCTATATTAATTAACTGTCTGGCTGTAATTTTGCGTGTCCGTAACTGTTACACATAGTTAATAAGTACTGTTTGTAACATTTATTCATTTATTATAAAAAAATGGTCCGTTTCGGTCGGACGACTTCATTGAAGTTTTTTGTTCCTCGAAGGAAATTATAGAAATGAGACTTCATTAAATTACCAGTTTGACGAATGACTTTGTAATTTTGGTCTACATGCGTATATTAACAACTAGCTAACCCGCGCAACATCGTGTGCGTAAATTCCCCCCCCCCCCCCCTGTTTTTGCAACATTTCTCATTGCTGTCATATATCCTTCCTCGATAAATGGGCTATCCAACAGTAAAAGATTTTTTGAATTCGAACCAGTAGTTCCTAAGATTGTTGCGTTCAAACAAATAAACTGTTCAGTTTTATAATATTAAGTATAGGTATATACCTGGAAATCTAGGGTTGTAGTTAACTATGTATTGGTCTCAACTTATCTAACGTCTACATACCTACTACCTACCAATGCAGTGGCGTAATCAGGATTTTGTTTTGGTTTAACCTGACCTCTATACTTAGTACTGGGTCCATATTCACTATGTTTTTTTATCGTTTTTGCGCACATGCGCGGTGCGCTCAAAGATGTTTGCGCGCATGCGCGATGCATTTCTAAGCGCAGCTCAATTAAACATAATGTATGACAAGATTTTGACAGTTAAAAGTGCGGGCTTGCCGTGAAAACGAAAAAAAAGATAATAATTGGCAAGAAATGCCCATAGATATTACTATAATAATTAGCGTAATTAAGTCAAGACATACATATAATTTTATATACATTTTATGTCACGTATACGTGTGGATTACATAATTAACTGGGTTATAACTACGTACCTAGGTGCCTTATAAATATTTGTAAACATTTTCCTCGACGCTTCGATATAGCCCGTCTACATTTATAGCAACACTAGCTAACCTGCTCCATTTCGTATGCATCATTATTCCTCGTTTTTACGACATTTTTCATTGATGCTGAGCTCCTATTCGTCGTAGCGTGATGTTATATAACCTATGACACTCACAAATAACGTGGCTTTCTATTGGTAAATAAAATTTTCAAAATCGGTTTAAGCGGCGGTAGCTTAATGGCTAAGGCATCGGTCTCGCAATCGTGAGGTCGCGGGTTCGAATCCTACCCATTACCTATACTACCGACGTGAACCGACTCTTAACACAAGCCTTTGAGCTTAGCTGGAGGGGTTAATAAGATTGCTAGTAATGTGGAACTCAATCCCACATGGCTAGTAATCTTTTTTAAAAAAAAAAAAAAAAGAAATACCCTACAAACTCACGAACTCACTATAATATTAAATACACTATAAATAGTATAGAAGTTTAGATGACACAGAAATAATAGGTTCTATATCTAAGTTATAATTATGACTTTGATAAAATAAATAGATATTTGTAAGTTATAACTATATATTTATTTTAACAAAGTCTTTCAGCCAAATAAGTATGTGGAGCCCTACTATAAATCAATGAAAACGATGTTTCGGTTAAATATTAGGTGGTAATATCAGATCCAGCAACTAACATCAATAGCACACGACTTCACACTCGTTCCGCGAATATCGTCTATGAGTTCGGCCTTCTTGTGCTTATCCAAAAGATATTTAGAATAATCCACGTAAACTTAAGAATTGAAATCAAGGATTTTTTTGAAAATCGTCGCGTTGATGCATTTCTAAGCGCAGCTCTCCATTTACCATTAAAACAAGATTTTGACAGTTCGCACGGGCTTGCCACGGACACCAAAAAAAAGATCGTGAATAAGGACCCGGTTAATGTGGCGATCCTTGGGAAAGGCCCATACCGACAGCGAACGCTTATCTAATGACTGATTTATAGATTGCAACTAATAACACCTAGGTTTAATTTCGAAGTGTCATAACTGGAAGGCAAGTGAATCTCGCAACATTAATGTGTCCGATCCCAATTTAGATTAAAATGTCTAAGGGTATCTGCGAGACATGTTCGCATATAGCCTCACAAAGCACACACAATCTCCTTTACAAGTTTACAAGAAAGGACATGGTCGTCAAAACGTGAGACATATTACATTACTAGCTTTTCCCAGGGGCTTCACCCTCATTGCTTCATGTTTATAGCTTATGTCCTATTCTAATGTATTAACTAATCGCCTTCAAGGAAAAAAATTACAAGCACATCACCGAATGTAATCGCTGACTCACTCCTTTGTTTTAGTATACATCTCAGGGTCCGTATTCACAATCTTATTTTTCGTTTTCGCGGAAAGCCCGCGCTTTTAACTGTCAAAATCTTGTCGTAATATTGTTGTTGATGAGATGCATCGCGCATGCACGCGGACATCTTTGAGCGCACGACGCATGCGCCAGTTAGCGCGGGCTTGCCGCGAGAACGTAAAATAACATAGCGAATAAGGACACTGGTTTTATACACTAAAACAAACCTTCCCAAAAAAATATGCAATCGAATAATATAATATAATGATAATATCTTGAGACAACTCACAAAACACTATCTGATCCCAAACTAAGCAGAGCTGAGCTTGTACCTACTATAAACATAGTCAACTGATAAACATACTTATATACTTCTAAATACATAAATATTATAGATAAATAACACCCAGACACAGAATAAACCATCGTGCTCATCACACAAAGTTGAAGGCTGTTAATAAATAAAGTGTCATCAAAATTCGTTCAGTAGTTGCCAGTATATCAGTAATAGCCTTAGCCTACAAACGAAGCAACGTCAGCAACTCCTATTTTGAAGAACCCCATTGTATTACAATATAATGGTCTATAGCAATGTAATTGTAGGTTTTCGTAGGCAACCGGCAATCTTATTGTCAATGAGAGACCAATCTCACAAAATTAAAATTGTAGACTCGAGACACAGGGTCATTCGACCACGTTACTAATGTCGTAACCATACAAAATTGACTGAATCGGAACGAATTTCCGATTAAACGCAAAAAGAATATTCAGTTCTTAAAAATCTAGATTCACTGTAGCTTCAAAATGATCAATACCAATTGTCAACCAATTTTCGATCTTAGCTCCATTTTTATAAAATCCAAATTATTTGATAAACAAAGTATAAGAAACAAACAATACCAAACTTTGTGTCAACACTTTGAGCTACCACAACACAATCAAATAAAATTTCTATCTAATATTGTGGTGTTTTATAGTCAAATAGACTTACAAACAACCATTATTGTAAATCTGGAAGCGTTGTATCCTATGACAAATTCAGGATTTTTCACTTTGACCAATGGAAGCGTGCTTAAA
Source organism: Herminia tarsipennalis (assembly GCA_945859575.2). Classification (NCBI taxonomy): domain Eukaryota; kingdom Metazoa; phylum Arthropoda; class Insecta; order Lepidoptera; family Erebidae; genus Herminia; species Herminia tarsipennalis. Next base: position 8,203,627 of record OX243850.2, on the reverse strand, counting down.
TAGTAGGGAATTTTACACAAAGGTTACTTTACCGAACGAACGAACGAACTGAACGTCCCAAATTGATTCGGTAATGATTGGTTTCTTCTATGATCCTGTATCTTGTCATTCATTGGATTATGTTCACATTGATCTTCGCAAATGGGACCTTTGGGCCGAATGGGACCCGCGAATGGGTTAAAACGATACATAGTGGTACCAAAATCAATTTCTGTAAGTCAGGTAGTTCTGCAAAGTTTTGTGTCTCTTTGATGGATCCATCTATCTTTTCAAATGACGTTTGGACGAACGTCCAGATAGAGATATACCGTCAACAACAATTATTAGAACTTCAAGTTTAATGTGGACAACAAAATAGATGTTGACTGTCAAGTCAAATCAGTCTCTTTACACATCACAAGCTTTTTAGAAATGTGTATGGAATAACAACCTATGACGTCATAAGTTCCTATCAAATCTTATTTTCAGAGCATTTTAAGATCTACTGCCTATTACCTGATTAGTATAAAATAATTTACTTTTATTGTAGTCCAATTAGTTACCTGCTATATTCATGCCATCAGACGACAATAATAAAAAAAAAATGTAATCGCACCGCCTGCTGTCATTATCGCCTGAATCTTTCTTCCGTTTACGTATAATGTCAGTAGTCAGTACAGTAGGCTATGCAACTATATCTAATAATATTATGATAAAGGAACCTAAAACAAATCTGATACATGAAAATCTAGACATCAACTTTCACAATCACTTAGGTAAAAACTGCAAAAAACTTGTGTAAGTTGTTACTCTGGCACATCATCCATTCTAGATTCTTATTTAAAATCTATTTGCAACACTTGTCTAACAATGACTAGTTTTTACTTTCCTATTTAGTCCAAGAGCTTATTGCTTCTTTTTTACAATAGATATTTTTCGACCTTTAAAAAATGCACTTGAATATTTTTTTTTAAATTATCTAATCTTAATCTTTTTATAATTTTATAAAAATAATAGATACTATAAAAAATTATATATCCTTCTTCAATCTTATTTTTAACTAGCTGACCTGCGCAACTTCGTCTGCGTCAATTTTCCCTGTTTTTGCAACATTTTTATTGCTGCTCCGCTCCTATTGGTCGTAGCGTGATGTTATATATAATATAGCCTATAGCCTTTCTCGATAAATGGTCTATTCAACAAAAAAACAATTTGGACAAGTGATTCCTGAGATTACCGCGTTCAAACAAACAAACAAACAAACATTTCAGCGTTATAATATTAGTATAGATTAAAACAGTTCGTTTCACGAGCCCTTCCGTGCTGTTTAAATATAATTAGGTACTATTTTGAATCCCCTATAAAAATTACTTTTGAAGGGGTTACGACAATACGAAGGCTATAGGTATCTACTGCGAATACGGGGAGAAATAAATTTTAGCTGCACCCTAAATATAAAAACTTCCATAAACATCTGTTTTATAAAATTACAAAAAATAAACGTCGAAATCAAGTGGTACGATCCTGGACTACATCAGTTTGCCTGTATTTATCGATAATATCTAGCATTAGTCGGTTTTCAAGTTGCATAATTTATCAATGTAGCGTTTGACTCGGTGCAAGCGCAGTCGGCTACCGCGGGCGGCGGTCGCCGGTATCAAGACGACCTACCCTACCATAAAATATCAATAAATAAAAAAAAAACTATTTCAATTAATATAGTGTGTGATTATTTGAAGAGTGTTGTGTCTGTGTGTGTTTGTACAGTACAAGTGCCTATTGTGCTCGTCGACAGTGAAAGTTTAACACAAATGTTTTAGATGTTAGATCTGGAAACTGCGCGAGCGATGCAGCATGCAATTCACGTATTGTTAAATAATATTATTGTAGAAAGATGATAAAATCTTTTTAAAGACCGTGCACTATGGCGAGTTTTATTAACATTATACTCGTAGGTAGATATTTTGGTAAAACAGGACCGGAAAAAAACTTCAAAAACTGAAATATATACCTACCTATAACCTAAAATTTTGGGCTTAACCTAACTTCTTGTCCAATCTATAATTAAAATGGACCAATGCCTTTCACGTATCATTTATTTGTGATAGGTATTATAATTTAATTAAAAATGCTCGTAAGTACCTACATAATTAGTGGATTTCACTGATTAGACGATACCAAGTTGAATATTCTGTTCACATTTGAAGCTTTTTAGCAGACTTTTTAATCTTTTTTGCAAGCTGAAAAAGTTGGCAGTATCAAGTCAGTAAATACATTATGGATGTTGATTGTCAAGTCAAATCAGTCTCTTTTTATCAAATGTCAAAACGACAAGCTGTATAGAAATGTGTATGGAATAGGAACCTATGACGTCATAAGTTCCTATCGTCAAATCATTACTTTTTGTATTAGTTTTCATGCTTTTAAATTCAAAAACATGTTAAATTGTAAAATAACACTTATTTTCGGAGCATTTAAGATCAACTATATTACCTGATTAGTATAAAATAATTTACTTTTACTGTAGTCAAGTATACAGTCAAAAATCGAAGGCTAATCTAGGTACACAAAATCGTGCACTAAAACGTATTATTATGTAAGGCTCAGTAATTAAAATCGCGAATATTGAAATTGAATTAACATTTCGTTAAAGGGCTGACTAAAAACCATAATCGAGTAAAGCAATCGGTAATAAAGTAATCGAAATCGAAGGAAATGACTATTTTTATAGCATATCGATACATTCATTGAGTAATATCAGTAGAAGGACGTAGTTTTGCGTAAATCGGTCACAAGGAAACTGTAATTTCATTTGCGTGTACATAAACATTGTCGATTTGTTTATAACGTTTTTTGTTGTTTGCCAAGAGGTTTATTTACCACTAGATTTTGCCCGTGGCTTGTCCGGTATGGATGCTAGGTATCGTGATTCAATGTTGCCTATAGTTTTGTTAAAAAAATCCTCCATCTTCATCATCCTGCCCATAAAGACCAACTTATTTGGGGTCGATGCACTATCTTGTACTTCCCTGACATCCGATTGTGACACTTTATGTGATCCACAAATTGTTGTTCCAAGTCTAGGTGTACTTTGTGTCTGTGATAGATTTTAGACTTTCCATTGTGGCAATATTGTCTATTTTAGTCGTCTGTTAGAAGCACCTACCAAAGAGAATTGAACACTACGTTAAACCTCTGTGGCGCGGTGGGAGTGTGTCCGACTGCAACGCAAGAGGTCGTGGGTTCGATTCCTACACAGGACACTAATTTGTGTGATCCACAAGTTGTTGTTCTAAGTCTGGGTAGTGTACTTTTAGTCCGTGACTTGTATGTTTGTAAAGTCCGCGACTCAGGGATTGTACTTACCCTAATGCGGGATTCGTCTTATAAAAAAAAAAAATGCTGCGCATATGGTAGGTATATTACTGGTCATATAACCTTTCCTTATGTCTTCCTTTACTCATACATCCTACCAAATTCATACTTTGTTTTTTTTTGGAACGAAGTTCCTTATCGCGCGTTGCAAAAGGGGGCTACACGGAAAAAATTAAGACCAAAAGTTGTCTACTTTTTGCTATAGTTGTAAGCCGTGCGGCGTGCGTACAACTGGCGTGCTTTCTATGAGAGAGAGAGAGAGAGAGAGAGAGAGAGAGAGAGACAGAGAAACACTCTCTGTCTCTCTCTCTCTCTCTCTCTCTCTCTCATAGAAAGCACGCCAGTTGTACGAAGCGCATGTTACATAAGCCGTTCGGACAATTTAATCGCGTAAATAAAATTTTATTACAATTCCTTCACTAATTAATCGAAAGGAACTTCGTTTCATCCGGGTGCCCCTTGACACCTCTCAAGTTTTTTTAAAATTACTTTCATATTTTCTCGTCACCTGTCCATGACAAAGGTCAAATGAACAATCATCATGTTCTACCCTTATTCTCCACACATTCATATCCATCATTGCAAAGGTTCACTATAGGCATACTTAGCAGAAAACTGATTTGTCAGAGAATATTATAGTAAACTGAGCATAAAGTTTTAGTCAACATTATTAAATACTATGAACGCTATATTAAAAGTTTGACGGAGTAGGTACTAACTTTGTAGTTTAAGTACCGTACTACCAAGTAATTTTATCAGACTATCGCGGCCAAGATAAGTAGTTAGGTACACTTGGTTATAATTATAAGCTCATTGAGGTAGTTTTTTTTTAGCTCACTGAGGTATTTTTTTTTTTGTTTAAAAAAAGACGGCTCCTGCATTAGGGTACAAGCCCTGTGTCGCGGGGGACTTTACAAAGTACACCCAAACTCGACACAACAATTTGTTGTCACACAAATTGGTGTTCTGTGTGGCAATCGAACCCACGACCTCTTGCGTTTCAGTCGGACACACTCCCACCGCGCAACAGAGGTTCAAACGTAGTGTTCAATTCTCTTTGGTAGATGCTCATAACAGACGACTAAAATAGATAATGTTACCACAATGGAAAGTTAAAAATCTATAAGATCCGTTCTATTTAGCCCAACTATACACGTGTTAATTGTATCATGCTATCGAGCTGCTAACATGCCTGCTCAGAGAGCGTAAAGCCATGTTTCATCTCCATTCATCCGTCAATTAGCTAGACAGATTTAAGATATAAAAAGAAACGATAATTGTTACCAATGTGTTATTATTTTTTGTAGAAAAAGAAAACAATTACAAATGTTTTAATTATTATATACTTATTTGTAGACTAAAGTCTACAAATAGTATTTAGTAGTGTATTCGAGATGTATTGTTTTTTTCATTCATTATTTTCATTTTATTGGCCTGGCCATTATACTACCGACGTGAACCCATTTCTAACACAAGCCATAGAGCTTAGCTGGAGGGGTTAACAGGGTTGCTAGTAATGTGGGACCACAACCCCACATTGCTAGTTATCTTAAAAAAAAAATCACTTAAAATAAATATAAGTATAACAATTAGCACGTTGTCGTCGCTTACAAGCATTCGCCTCTATTTTCTCAAATAACAATATCTAATGGCTCAGTAGTTTAGCTGTGACAATCAAAAAGACTAATAAAAAAATGCGAAAATTGTTTCACATTTTGTTGACTGATTTATGTTGACAAGTGAGAACATTTTGACACGATTTTACCTAGAGCCTCGTGTTGCAATCACTTTGAGCAGAAGGCGGTATGTAATGTAAGCCGTCTGAGTACTCTCATAGCTCAGTGATAATTAGTTAGTTAGTTTTACCTGGGCGAACAAGAATAACCGCACTTAGCCTCCTGATTGCCATTGTGCGTATAACTCAGTAATAAAATCCCATAAGAACGGTCTCACATCGCTTCTTTTACCGTTAGATCTGATAACAGTTCTTGTTAGCTTTTATCAACATTGTTTACGCTATTATTGTTACAATACATTAACTATTCAACTGATAACTGCAAAATTGGATAAGAGCATTCATTTCCCATTGTTGAGACACATTGATATACGAAAACGTCTTATACCTATTCATAAAAAACTAGTTTTCAAAGAAAAATCTTAAACGGAATCGTAATGAAGTAAAGTTATAACTGTTCGCTTTATTTGAGGTCAGACATTCTTGAACGTTCTTAAGTGAAATTATATTCTACATCAGGTCTACAAAGAAATATGACGTTCAATATCACGCTTACAGGTATTAAGTTGCGGTTGTCTTACACGTAGGCATTCTATCTTCAGTTACACTCGCTGCGCTGAATTCAAATTCAAAATGATCTAACTATAAATAGGCCAAAAGACTGAGACAGGGAACATGGCCTCCATACGCGTTATACCTAATCTGACCTTTACATAAGATTTGAAATCATAATTTAGTAACTAAACATAACGTTAAAATCTTGTAAAGTATACCACACCGTACCTATCTACATATTTAAGACTAAGTTTAATAAAAATCGGTTAATTTGACTCCACTCATTGTATTTAGATGGAAACAGGCCCTCAAACTGGTCGTAGAATAGGGTAAAACCACAAAAGGTCCCTACAATACAAGGATAATACCTACACAAGAAAAGTAATAAACATCGATAAATAAAACGAACACAAAATCCTCTCAAAGACCAAAGTGAAGTGTGTAATGTGAGTTCCAATGAGTACCGATGGTGACGTCGATGTCGGAGCTGGTGGTGGTGGTTCAAAGCGACGCCCTCGATGTCTTCAGGCTGCTGGAAGCGTGGTGGCAAGGTCTGCTGGTCATCGCAAGACTGGTGATTGCGTACTGGCGACTGCTGCTACAGGTTGCTTATGGTGGGCATTTTTTTGAATCAACACATACAAAAATGCGTAGAAGTATTCTAAATTTGTCGAGATTTGACTATTGGTCTGTGAAAACAGATGAATCACACTTTAAGTAAAGTAAGTTGTTGTTGTTGTACCTATAGGCGTTTACAAATTCCCAGATAGATTCGTTCTATTAATTGATTTAGGTCTGCTACCAAGTCCTTGGTAATTTGTATTTTGAATTCTCAATAGATACGGGCGCTCAGTTCTATATATAATAATAAATTAGAATAAGAAATTAGTTTTTAGAATGAAGCAACTGAACTTATCTGTTTTTATACTACTTATACTTAGTATAATAAATAAATAAATGTGTCTCAAAGTCTTTTGATATTAAACGACAACGTTTGTAAATAATTTTATTGAATTAAAGCTTCACATATAATTTAACGAGTGGTAAGGTCTAAATAATCTTCCGTAAAATAGTAATGTTAACACATCACTGTTTTGGTTGAAGGGCAGTGTAGAAAGTGTAAATACTAGCCAATAAAAAAAACGAACGAACTAATGTCTCAAATGAGGAGCGCGGTGCGGTGACATTCAGATCTTAGCCAAACAAGGATTTGGGTGACACTGATACTGTTATGGGCGACGCGTGCGTGACGCTTACCATCAGGCGCACGACCTGCTCGTCTCTTCATTTTATTTGTATAAAAAAATATACGTCCCTTAAATATGAAATCTTCCATCGTGTACTGTAGTTCAGACTTTACTAACACATAGTTTGGTCGTTGGTTTTCAAATTCGTGTCTATGTGTTCAGCAATTTCTGTTGCTGCATCAACTTTATCGACCTCGATTGGTATAATTAGTGCAAAATCGTAACTGTTGGCCTGCGATCGTAAATCTAACCGTCCATCGAAATCGATTGTGCGTGAATTACCACATACAGTTGTTTCATCATACTTGTACATTGTATGATATTGGCTATTGAAGCTAATCGATTTATCAGAGTTATGACGTATCTACGTGGCTCGGTGATCGTAGTGAGTGTACCTTTTAACCAGTTTTAATTCTGTCATACTTAATGTAGTGTATCCACTAGAAAGTCACTTCCACATTTTTCTTGCAAAAGTTGTATACGGAAGGGATTGGGAAACAACAAATCGACGTATACCTACGACGTGTTTTTGTAAGTACACTGCAAGTTGCAAGTGATTTCATTGAAAAAGAATAACTTCATTATTGATATTTCCCAGCGTCATGTCAGTGCATCTCGTGACCAGAAGGCTGACCTTTTCTTTGCACAGAGAATAAGCATTGCCATACAACGTGGCAATGCTGCCAGCCTTCTGGGCACTATGCCAATGCCAGTTGACATCAATGGGGAGGAATTCTTCGACGCCTAAACTGGTTGTGACTGCCTTTTTTATGTAATCCTTTTTTTGTAATTTACTAGGTAAGTTGTAAATAATGTTATTAGTTTGTATATAGTTAGTTCGTAGGGTAATCTAGCATAATGTATTTAATAACATTGTAAATCTTCATTTTATTAACTTCATTTATGTTTGCTTTGAAAATAGTCGAAGTTAGCGGTTACATAATGTATGGTGTAGTACTGTCAAAGAAACCTGTCAACTGATTTGAAGGATATCTAGTTGAGAATTTTTGAATCATTTTCCTGTTGAAATCACAGTCACAGTATTAACACGAAATACCGAGTGGTATTTTGTGGTTTAATATATTAGTATACATGCACCGTAATAGGAACAATTAATTTTCCTGGATATAACATTATTTTTCACATACCTAATACTTGTAGAAGAATAAAATTACAAAACGAAAATTTTAACTTAACACATCTAATTTTAATGTAAGCAATAATGTCTGGTATAACATGAACGCGTACTCATTAGTTGACTATTTTATGGATTAAACACACAGTAATTTGAACTTAATCCCAAGACACGTACTTGACTCGACTCAACTTAGATGGCGACTTTAGAGTGAGACTTAGACTGAGATACGTTAGTTGCGATGGGTGTGCAAATGTGCCAGGTGAACTTTAAAGAGTTGCTTTCTTCGAGCAATCTTGTAAAAATACCTATAACAGTTTTTAAACTGTATTTATTTTTATTTCAATACGGGACTTAATCGGGAGAAATATTGCACACAATTTCATTTTATTCATTACGTTCCCCGTTTTTGCAACGTTTTTCATTGCTGCTCCGCTCCTATTGGTTAGCCTATAGCCTTTCTCGATAAATGGGCTATCCAACAGTTAAAGATTTTTTCAATCCGGACCCGTAATTCCTGAGATTATCGCGTTCAAACAAAGAAACAAACTCTTCAGCTTTATAATATTAGTATAGATTGTCCGCTAAACCTGTTGTATTGAAAGACTGGCGATCTTGCTGCATCTACAATTCGTACGTCAATCATCTGACAGCTACTATTTACAGGCCTGTTCTCAGTCAGTGCTTCATATTAAGTTATCACCCTATTCTTAATTTTACATCTGTGGTTAGGCTCACCTCTCTAGTTCTCAGCAAAGCGGAAATTTGTTGCATAATTCACGTTACAAACGATGATGCAGTGGCGTGACCATCAGGCTGAGGTTTCTTTGAAACAGTGCAGCAGCTTACACTGGTGTCTGTTGTATAGCTGCAGTAAAGTGGAACAGAGAGAGGCAAGACAATAGTTTGCCAAGAGTCTTACGTTAACAAGTGCATTTATTTAACTAGTATTTATATTTCAAGTGTTTAGCTAAGTTGTGAAAATGGCGGCAAACTGAGCCATCGTTTTAACCATACATGGAATACCTATGTGTAAAATTAATGAAACTTGGTATTTGGACAGATTAACACCCTTATTCATAATAAACACATAAATTAGCAGACGTTTTAACAGCATTTAAACTAAGTATATAGCTACTAAGTATTTAGATTTGATTCGATTGAAAATTGAATTAAATAAAATGCTCTTAAAACGTCTGCTAATTCATTTGTTTATTATGGAATAAGTGGGGAAGTATAGGTAATTTCTAGATACTAGATAAAAATAAATAAAATTGAAGTGTCTGTTTGAAAAGTCAAAATAACAGTATTCACTAAATGCATAAAAGTATAGGTACTCGTATATACTTTCATATGATATGGTACTTGTAACAAAAATACAGTTTATTTTTGTCCGTCTGTTTGTTTGTTCCGGCAAATCTCCGAAATGGTTAGATGGATTTTAAGAGAAGTTTTACTATCAGACTGCTAGATATTAACTGATTAATCTCCCGATTAACAATAAATGTTTAGCTTTGTTGAAACGAAGAAGGATTAATTTCCCAGACAGATCAAATGGCTGTCATTATGATAACAGCAAAAGCAGATTCTGTAAAACGAAAAATAAAATATTTTTTACTGAACCTCCATCTACAGGTCTTTCATAATCAATAATGCATGTTTCATAAGAACTTCTAACGACATTCGCTTCTGTTAATCAATCTGTTGATAACATAGATAACGTTATCGGACAATTCTAGACACTTCATTGCTTTTTATTTTGAAATTAAACATTAATTAAGCGTAAATTTGACATTCAATGTTTGTTTTATAACTGAAATAATAGTCTGTTATTACTGAATATCAACTTAAAACGGATAATAATTGCAATTATTGAAGATTTTGGGTATAATTTTGCATGCAACTGCAACATCTCATCTAGGCTAGCGTAACCTTGTTAGCTGAGTTATTATTTTTGAAAGACTTCACCTCGTTCTCAATGGTGCTGTTGCGTGACTACTAGTACGTGTCAACGACCTTTTTCTTAGAATAATAGTGTACGTATACAAGATTGTAATGTTTTATTTGTTATCGTTTCCAGAACTGAAATTGCCTGCGGCGGCGATGATGGCGCCCAGCGTTTTCCAAAGGACGAAATCGCCACGCTCCTCACCAGGAAACCTGCCTAGGAAGCTACAGGTAAATCAATATGCAAATTATTGACAACTCTTAGGTACTGAATAATATGTGAACAATGTTAGTTAACAATATCAATCGGAAAACCTACTTAGACTAATACTAACTTATTATGTCCTTTATTTTGTTAATTACGTATCCTTTACATTGCTAATAGCTTCGAAGATTTACCTAACCCTGTTTATTTGATTTTTCTTTTATTTATTTTAATATTAACATTGTTCTAATATTTTACTAAATACTTCCATGTACCTACTCATAGTCAGAAACTGTAAGTTGGGCTCCTTGCGGGACAGGCTTAACCTAGTGCATGGAGTCACGTCAAATATCACGTACTTGCTGTATAGAATAATAATTTTAAACAATAATAACGTGATGTATTTTGTATTTCTTTTCTGGAAATAACCTTATTAGTTATTAATAGAATCAGCGACAACTAACAAAGTCGTATCGTCTACAATACGAATGTACTCAAAAACATTTGCAGAGTTTGACTACAGTGCAATATTCCAATACCTGCACGGATAGACGTGTAGGCCTTGTAGGTGTGACAGTAACTTCCTCAAGCCCATACTTACTTTTAGTTGTAACAATTATAGCAACGACACTGTTCTGAATGACGATAGACACAGAAATACTGAAATAACTGATAGCAGACATTCAGTAGGTGATGCAGTAGCACTGAATTTAAGGAGACTCACTAAGAATTCTCATAGGCTTTAAGGTGCATACCAATTGTCACATAGGATTGCAGTAAACAAAACAAAAATTTAATCTTTAGACCAAATTCAATTTGATAACAATTTTTTTTTTAAAGGTAACTTGTAATGTGGGTTTTAGGTCCCACATTATTAGCAACCCTGTTAACCCCTTAAGCTAAGCTCAAGGTCCCCACCACACGATTGCGAGTACGATGCCTTAGCCATTAGGCCAGAATAATTAAATTTTTGAAGCGGCTTCAAAAATTTAATTATTCTCATTAAAAAAAATTATATGCATCGAAATAGATGAATATGGAAATAAAGAAAGCATAACCTACTTTAACTTTTTTTAGGAGTTAAGAATCTGGAAGAAATACTATATGTTCTTATTTACATAATACAATGGGTATGACTAATAACAACATACTAAATATATTTTTCTCTGTTATTCCAGAATGGCACAGAAGCTACCGGCGGCCAGTCAGACCCCACCGCAGACTCAAGCCCAGGCAACTCCATATCTGATGCTGAGAATTTTGAGTGCTATGGAGAAGGCGACCACGATGCACCTCCTAATACGTTAGTTTTATTTCTCGCTCAGTTTGTAAACTAGCTTAGCAACAACACGGCTATAGGAATGAAAATACACTTGCCTTAAAAACAAAACACACGCTACTGGCGTGCATGATAGTTTCATGCCAGTAAATCACACACAGGCATGCCAGTTAGAATATAGACGGCTATTAGGTAGCCAGTGCAAGAAGCTGTTCTGTAGGTTAGCTACAGAGATGTATTTTATCTCTAACTTTAACGTAAATGGCATTAAAAAGCAAGTTCTCATAGTTCATAAAAATTATATTATCAATATCAAAATATCGGCATCATCATATCGATTTCTATGTCGGCATATCAATTTTGCTGGACGTGTAATTACAGTTCGATCAACGTAACTTGACCGGATTGAAGTTAGGTTCTTATCACTTCCGCGCATGTCTTAGAGATGTGACCCTAAAATGACTTATGAAAACGATTAATTATGTTTAATCGATTAAAATACTAACAAAATTTGAATTCAACAAAATAATAAAACTATAATTAAGAGTTCATAAAAGACTAAAATACTAAAGAAAGTTTGAAAAACAATTTCTTTACGAAAATAACATGAGTTAGTCATGTAATGCGTAATCGCATCTCTAATTCTCTTGTTTTAGTTACCTATAAACTACGATGATTATGATATTGGAGTTAGAGAGACGAAGAGGCTTCCATTTGAAAAGCCTAGGTATCACCCACAGAAACAAGAAACTTTTTATGATGTGAATATAAAATAAAGCATACTATAGGACTCTTGTGTCTACCCAATCGTAGGCATAATCAGCTTAGCACCCATCACGCTGGGTGATTATAGCGAAGAACAAAGGGAATAATAAAATCTTGGACCTTCGGACCCAAAGGATTATGGCAAATAATGTCTAGGTTTTTGGGAGTATACGTTTGATAGCAGGCCACGCTGGTGCCTATATAAAACATTTTTCTTAGCTGTTATGTTTTGTTTTTCATGCTTAATTTTATTGTCCTTTGCATCATTTATTTGTTTGTTTAGTTTGTTTTTTTTTTATAAGTTATATAAAAAAAAATTAGGCAATCAAATTTTCTGCATAATTGTATTGCCCTTTATCTCAAAAACTGGAGCCAATTCCACAAAACTATTATTATTTTCGTATTCAGCAGACCCAAACTATCTAAGATTGCCGCAGAATCAGTGTTGCCCCGTGCTATTGGTCACTTCTAGATGTGGCTGACCATATCGTGATATTATGACATTTCATAACATTGAACAGTACCACAATATCTAACCATACGTAGGTAGGTAACTCGATAAGTTTTGAGACAAGAAAAAACGATATTAACATTTTGTTTCGAAATACTCTTCTTCATTCTATGAGCAAAGTTCTATTCGCCTAAACCAACTATTAAAACCCTTTTGCCAGTCTTGATCCGATAGACTTTGTAGGCTGCCACGGTATCTTCAGCACACGAGAAAAAAATATTTTTATTTTTTCCTTTATGGGAACAAAGAATAGGAACAAAATGAATGAGGACTGTACTGGTATGTGGTGGATGGGGCAAGGTTTCAACCCTAAATGCCTCAGGATACGTCTTTCTTCTGAGGAACGTATGTGACGAAGCATTGTCGTGGTGCAGCATGATTCCCCGAAGCCCAGTCTTTGATCTACTCTCACGCAGAGCTTGGAAAACTTTTGGCAAATCTACTATTGTATAACACGACACATGACACATGCCCGCAGCGAGAAAAAAAACTAGTCACCATGTTCTTAGCAACGTTACGAGGTCTTTGTAGTTCTGCTAAGACCCATACTGACGACTGTCTCTCATTTTTCGGATCATATTGATAAATCCACGTTTAGTCGAATGTGTTGATTTTCGAAACACGTCTTGACGTTCCGTTTTCATAATTATCGCAGATGTATTTCGCGGCACCAATCCACCCAGGCCCATTTTTCAGTGTCTGAGAGCAAACGTGTGATACAATGACAACAAAGACCTTCCTCACTACAAGATGCTGATGCAAAATAATACTAACGTTCCCCAAAGTAACGCCAAGAATCTTTTCGATGCCCGAGTAAGTAAATCGTGGGTTTTCTCACACCGTCACTTCAGTAGTGCATACATTTTCTGCAGTTAGTGCCTTTTGTGGGCGATCCCTTCTATGTTAATCTTCGAGGTTTGTTTTACCCATTTTAAATTCACTTAGCCATCTAAAAACTGTTGCTCGTTGAAGATGGGGCAGACTCCCCTAAAGCTGATTGTAATCGTTGAAGTTATCCTTCAACGATTACAATCAATTCAACGTTTTTTAGTTAAACCAAATTTAAAATCATAAATGTTCGCGGTTAAACTTCGACATGCTCTTGCCCATTTTTTTTTTCTTATTAAAAATATATAAAACAGATGAGTTCCATTTTAACTTAGGAGCCTCTTAAAACTTAACGAATGACCTACGTGCATAGTACAATACACGGTGGTCACATTTAAAGGATACGGTCAGTTTTAGGTGGCCATATCGTACAATACCACTGTTTTACGATATGGTTGACCACATCACGAAAATGTAATTTTACGATCCGACCACGACATATCCTAAGAGTTAGGAGTCAAATATTTAAAATCCACGTATAGGGGTTGATGTCGCTTTATTTTTGACACACATTATGGCAACAAATAAATATATAGTTCTTAATATATAAAAATACATATTTATGATAAGCAAATAAAAGATAAAAGTGCAGTAAAATATTGAAATGACATCCAGACAACAAACACTAAAATTACTCGATTACGATGAAAATCGATCGTAAAACCAGCAACTACTAGTTTTTATATTATAGAGACTGTTACATTAATGATATGGCCAAATTTGGATGGAAATATCATCAAACGATAGATATGGTCAGTTTTAGTTGGCACGTCATGAAACTTAAAGCTGTTACATGCCCATGAGCTATGCACTCAGATTTGTAAAATCTTCACAATAGATTAGTGACTTTAAATTGCGTTTAGGTTCTTTAGATAAGTCTTGTATGTATACCTCCCACCCACATTTGGGATACTCCGAATTAAGGTAAAATCAGTAGTTTGATAAGTAAATTAAGTAATTTTGCTTCAGGAGCACGACCTTCCAAATGAAATACTTAAGTGTCTGAAATAACTACCTGAAGCCATAGGTGATAAATTACAGTTGTATGCATACACACTGCTTTATATAACACTAAATTGATAATAAGGTTAATGTAACTATATTATATGAACACGACAGTACATTATCTCCCTTTATGCTAATCTGTCCTCCTGCTAATCTGGGATTTTGCTATTCCGGGATTTTGCGTATCTGTCCTTCTGCTGCAGAGGGTAGTATGTCTGTGTGCCTATCAAATTTAAAAATATCATAAAATGATGACCTACTTACCAATAAAAATTTAATGTAAGTAGACCGTATGTCATTCTAATCAACTAGCTTGCTATTTAACTACAGAACATTGATCTATGTCCTGAAAACTAAACCACGCTGCATAATTCAGTTTTTCAACGCGAAAACCATAATACAGTTTTGGCTAAACACCTAAATAATGACATTGCAATGCAGTCCCGTTCTATCCGAGCCTTATAATATCTTTATTCTTCTTTATGACATGATTATAAAACCTGAAACGTTGAAAGAAAGACATTAATTCTGACATTCGTCGAAAGAAAATCACTCCAGTTGTTAATATTAAATTCTCCTGTGCATTATTAACAACCATTCCACTCTAAAATAGACGTGACGTTGGCTTGAATCCAACTGCGATCGATCGATATTTGTAATTTAATTGACAGAGCTAACTATAACCGTTTATTGGCACGTACTTGAATACTATTTATTTATATAACGCATTTCCTGCCCAGAAACATAACTGCATCGTCAACACCGAGTACTAAAATTGACTATTTATTCTTGCAATGTCTTTGAATGACTCAACTTAATAAATAACATAATCAGAATTGAGAAATAATGCTAAGTCATCCAACATTTTCACATCATAAATAGTTTTTTGGTTCTCTTTTAATAAATTCAATCCATAAAGAATAACTACGGGAAGATAGAAAACTATCATCAAATACAGTTTTTTTAATATTTCAACTGATTGTGAATATTATTGTCAGCACTTACGTTTGCTACAAAAAAAAGGCTGAAGCACCTTGTCCTAAATTAGGCTTTCTGTAATAAATAGCGAACTTCCTTCTAATCTTACTGCAGACAAACTACGATAAATGGTTCTGATAGAATTCTATTAGATATGTTGTGTTATATCCAGATTGAGTAATCAAGACTGGCTTAGGGGTATATTTATTTACGCTAAATATCAAAGAGTTAATTTTATAGACAGTATAAACAGAATTTGTAATGGACACAAAGTAAAATAATTTTATCACCAACGTTACGAGCGGTCAACGATATCGTAAAAAGTCTTCCGTGAGTCGTTTGGATTTATGTGAAGCTTTTGATAAGGTATACCATTACATACACACGCATTACGGCTTTTTCTATTCTACTTTAGAAAATTGGATTAGGTTATAGTTAATATTTCTTGGCACCTACTCACATGGGGAAATGGTAAAAGCAATTTGAGATTATTGTAAACACATTAAAACTGAATAACTACATTATATTTCAATTTGGGTTAAGGAAATACGTGTATAATAGAAACAAACAAGATAGGTAGCAACTGCCTATAGTACGATATCAAAAAAATACCAAACTCTGATGTGGTCAGATGAATTATCATCTTAATTAATATCGAAACATATCTCAATAATATCAATACACCTCAGAGGTTCAGCAACTTGAAGCTTGTTTTAACCCCCATCTGATTTCCTCCTCTTAGGATATTTTAACGCCATGTTTTTTATTAAATTAGTGGTACCGGCTAAAGAATAGTATTACCCATCTCTTCTCATGGGTCTCGTCAAGGCGACTAAGAGATTTTCCACTAAAATACGGGCAGCAGCGTCATCTGCGTATTTTAAAGTTTTACTGCGATCGCCAACCCATTTAGATTATGGCAATTACCCCCATAAGGAGGTTCTACTGGGGAGACCCGTGCTTGTGCCGTGCTGTGCCATATGGGTTGATATGTTTTTCCTAAAATTTACATTCGTACCTGATACTGATTTTGCCCTACGTCTTGATACTGTAAGTAATCATAATAACTTAAATAATTTTATTTCTTTAACAGATTAGAGAATGGAACTAGAAGTCCTGGCAATCCCCTAAATCGACATTCTTGGACACGAACTAGTCTCAGGCGGACACCACCAAGGTAAGTGTTACCATCATTTCATTATTGGTAGTACCTATTTGGATTTTAATTACAAAGACACCTTAGAAATAATACAGTATATAGTAAAAATAAGTTGCCACGAAATGATTTACTGCTTAATACGAAACCTGATCTGTCATCAGCATTCTGGAATTCACATTTTTGTGAGTAATCTATTACCGCTTAGCGTGTTTAATATTGCTTGCAATATTTCGTATATTACTTAACGTTGATTAAATTTGAAATCTCCTTCTATAGATGTACAAACAATATTATTATTGTTGATAATAATGAGTCTGTAATTCATTTCGCGGCATCTTATAGCCTTTTTTGTTTGACACTTGGTTTTTAGCTACACTGTTACTTTTATTCTACTCTTTTATTTATTGTGTGATTCAGTTTGATGAGTTTTTTTTTATTTGCTATGTTTTGTTTCGCTTTTCACCTATTTTTGTGTTGTATCTTCCATAGCCATCAAGAGAATCTGCCGCATCGGAGATGGGGCTCCATGAGACAGTAAGCTTTCCTTTTATAATTTTATTTTATTTTCGCTGGCATTTTTTGTTTGTTCTACTCAAAAATTCTCTTCCACCGCATTCTCCTTCTCGTCTTTCGTTCAATTTTATTTATACCATGTCCTGTGGGGATTTCCAGAATTTTCACGGGTCTAAACGGTCTTACCTAATTACCTACTCTCATTTCCTTTACAAATATTTCTAAAACTGTAAGTTTTGGTCTTAGCCGCAGCGAAGAAGACTTGAAAGGATTTAGATATTTCAACTTCCAACCTATTGTACTTACCTACGTTATTAATAACTAACCAAATCTGAACACAAAATGAAAGGACAAAGACATGTAACACAACATGTAGATGTCGATGCACAGATAGATATACCTGCCAATAAACTATAGATCTTATCTCTCTGAGAATAAAGTGCTACTTTATTTAATTACGTGTGATATTTAAATAGCTGTGATAGTTGGTACACACTATTGTGAACTGGAAACAATGGTACCGATAATAATTATTTTAAGTTTGAGTCATCTTTAAATGTGATCTACTGCTGATACTACAAAATTCCAGTTTCTAATAAAATGGCCTGAGAAGGTTTTGTGTAATTTTCACACTTACTGGCATCGTGGTTAATAATGTGTCAATCAATTTGATTACATTTTATTTTTAACTAGCTGTCCCGCGTAATTTCGTCTGCGTAAATTTTCCCCGTTTTTGCAACATTTCTCATTGCTGTTCCTCTCCTATTAGTTGTAGCGTGATGTTATATAGCCTATAGCCTTCCTCGATAAATGGGCTATCCAACAGTAAAATATTTTTTCAATTCGGATCAGTCATTTCTGAGATTACCGCGTTCAAACAAGCAAGCAAACTCTTCAGCTTTATAATATAAGTTTAAATAACGTTACAATTTACGATTAGATAGATAATATTTATTAAAAAACAAAGTCGCTTTCCGTGGTCTGTACGCTTAAATTTTCTAAAGTATCCAACGGATTTTAATGCCGTTTTCACTATCTTTCAGATAATTTCTTACGCATGATTTATATGTAGACATGCATATTATTTGGTGTAGTGGAGAGAAGTCAAAATATAAATTACTGTAGTATGAGTACTTACTTCTGACAGTAAGTACCTATATTTGAAAAAAATATAATGAAATATTTGATAAAGAAACAGATATGGAAAGTATACATAATGATTTCAATAATATTATAGACGCTATAAGTCGAACAATAGAACATTAGCAGCTGTCAAAATAAAACCTTGGGGTGACGTCATACCTATTGAATATTTTAAATAAGTAGTAGTTACATGACTGCATTATAAATATAATGCTTATTTGTAACAAGAAATTCAATAAAGAAATACAAGATTGTACAGGTGACTGTTGGACACTTTGTTCGATTCTGGCACTGTAAAACGCAGCTTTGACACTCAAACCTAGAAGCGCTACAATTTGTAAGTAGTAGTAATTTGTAAGCTCAAAAGGCTGTTTTATATCTAACAATTAGTAATCTAACAATTTTCAGTTTTATCAACAAAATACTTCATTGAGATATCTTGTATAGGCTGCCTAAATAACTGTAAAAACTATTTTCTGAGTATACCTAAAACCTATTTTTGAACTAGTCTCGAAAATCTTTCCCGGGAATTTCGAGACCGGACCGAGTCTCGTTTTTTAGGGTTCCGTAGCCAAAATGGCAAAACTGAAATCTTATAGTAATAATATGGACTGTTAGTGCTACGAAGCTGTAATTTTGCATGGATACACATTACTTACGCCGACAAAGGAAAGAATAAAATCTTGAAAAACTTTTTTTTAGGGTAGTACCTCCTCTATATGGTCACAGATAATATAATACTAATATGGTATATGTAAAGTGGGGATGTGATTTTTTATCTCACCTACCCCATTGTGTGGGAACGTTTAGGGTTTGAGAAGATGTATTAGTATATATAGTATATATATATATATATATATATATATATATATATATATATATATATATATATATATATATATATATATATATATATACTATATGGTATACGGTAGTAGTATATATAATATATAGTGAAATTAAAAGGAAAACTATCACGGCTAAGTAGGCTTTACAAATTTACGAGTAACAGTTGATCAAATGAGAAGTAACAACATTTTCGTACAAATTCCATTGAAAAATATTATTAAGTAGTTATAACGTTGTAAGTATGAAACAAAAACAACAGAAAACCTACTTCTTAAGCCACATTATTCGGATAGAGGGGGGGGGGGGACTACGGAACCCTTCATTGTGCGTGGCCCGACATGCAATTGCCCGGTTTTTTTTTACCGGGACTCGGAAATATATCGAGACTGAAAGCCCTACTTACAACACCACGGTAGATGCAATATTTATTGTCCATTGCTAAAATTTATCTACACCTTTCTGGTACACCTACACTACTACATAGGTAACTAGCGGTCGCCTCGCGGTTTTATCAGAATGTTTAATTTTTTATGTCCTTATTTACGTCCTTACATACGTACATTGCTGATCATAACTCTTCTAACCTGCACCTATCTAGTTAGCCTTTTTTAAAAAGTAGCCTATGTCACCCGGGGTTAGTGTAGCTTCTCAACGGTGAAAGAATTTTTGTAATCGAACCACTAGTTTTTGAGTTTATTCATTAAAAACATACACACACACAAAAAATACAAATCTTTCCTCTTTATAATATTAGTATAGATTTAATCCTATACCTTCATATACATAAACAGTATTTCTAATGTAAGACTCTTAGTTATAAACTCCATATTTTAGTTATTATTCTTATCGTTATATAAGTCTACAACTTATAATATAAGTTGTAAAGAGAAAAATAATATTGTTATATTATAACAATATTATTTTTCTCTACGTTGCTTATCTAAAGTGAAACACATAACGCCAATTTTCACGCATTCCGTACAGTAATTACGTAGTATGTGACCAAAACCAGAATCCTATCGAACATGTAAATATTACCATTAAAATGCCTCTTGGTATTATTGCTAAGTATATTATCGTCACAGATAATATAATACTATACTAGTATATCGTGAAGGACGTTCGTAGATTACTAGTAAGTAGGTACAATCTGCGACCAGATGTCTCTTAAAACTAAACTTTCAACCTTAAATTCCAACTCCAAAACTTCAAATCGGTCATTCACTCTTGACTGACTGCATCTGGTGGCATCATCATAAACAGTTTTATGACGATCCCAATGTACTTCCATTTGTCACGATGTTCAGTACAAGAAAAACATTGGGACGAGATTTTGACAATATGGTCAACATAAAAAAATGATATCATATTTCACCAACGCTGCCAAAAACGATAAGATGATTTACACATTAATAAAAACCTGTATATTTTCCTAGAATCAAAAATCTAAAACATGTGAGAGCTATTCCATAATGAGGCCACATGGTGGATTAAGATTCGTAACTATTCTCTTTTAACCTGATCCCATTATAAACTGACCGCATTACTGCGAAATAGCTATTCTAGTTAAATAATAGATTTCGTTTTTGTAAAAACTTTGGCTGTCTATATTTATATTACCAACAATTCCATTAAGACACTGGCCATACGAATGATATCATTCACAGAGTACAAGTATCAATTCTATAAAAACTCTTGCATAAAATGTCATCCAGATACACATTTGCTATTTTAACCCTCGCTTAGGACCTTGAACAAACACAAGTTTCTGCTCTGTCTATTATATTATTTAGTTAATGTTGTCTGACCTCTCTGACCTAATAACATACCACGACCAACGGTACTTTATGTTCTTCATGTACTTGTGTTCTTATGTATCCCTTTCTTTAGATTTGGTTTAATCACATTTCGAAATCATGAAAGCGCGTAGAAAATAATCGTTGATAATTGTTCAGTTGAAGGGTGTAAGACTCTTTTTTAGTTTAGAGCTGGAATTAATTGAAATTGGGGTTTGTAGCGAACAGTGGTCTGTTTCAATAACTTACTCCTGAAGCCAGTTTAGTCACCCATTTTTGATTTGGCATATACATAACTATTGTTTCGTGATCTTGGAATTAAATATACCTACCTAAAGTCAACAATTTCTCGCAAGAGGAGCTTTTGCTCCCTAAAGTATTATGTGTGTCAGATCCACATCAAAATTCTTTATTCACTTTCAATGCAAAAGTTGCGCTTGTGTCACAATATACGGTTCTGTAGCTGACCAGCACAGTAATGCGGTATAAAAAGGTGTAATTAAGGGTTAAAATATCAAATATTTTTCAAAACTGTTATTCCAAAGTTATTTGGTGTTATATAAAGAAGCCAGGAGCGGGAAGTTATTAGTATATTAAAAAATCATTCTGTATAAGTATTGTTTTTTAATAGATAATAGTTAGTAGTAGATAATTTCATTATTATTTTACAAAACGCCAATAAAAATACTTAATACTTAACTCAACTGGACATTAACAAATTACTCTAATTATTTGCTCATAATTGCATGGAGCAATTGCGTGTGATTAATTCCTGGTCTACATTATTTATGGGTATTTAATATTGGATGCTTGACAAACTGCCATTTCCACTTCTTTCCATGTTTTTTTCTATTCGGATCAAACTCATCAGAAAAGTTGTAATTAGTTTCTAAGCTTTCGACAATGTGGATTTTAGGTACCAATGTTGCAACAACTGTTTGTAAAACTTCCAATACTAATATTATAAAGCTGAAGAATTTGTTTGTTTGAACTCGATAATCTCAGAAACTACTGATCCGAATTAAAAAAAACCTTTCACTTTTGGATAGCCCATTTATCGAGGAAGGCTATAGGCTATATAACATCACTCTACGACCAACATGAGCGGAGCAGCAACTAGAAATGTTGCAAAAACGGGGAAAATTTACGCAAACTAAGTTGCGGGTGTACAGCTAGTCTTTTTATAATAATAAAAAAAAACTATGTAATGTATATTAATAAACTAGTCTAAAACAATTCTGAATGTTAAAACTGAAGTACCTATTAAGTGACACGTTTGCGTAACTTCCTAACATTTGCCGCAAATTTAACATTTCTAAAGAATAATGTTAATAGTGGTACTTGCGCCATCGGCCGAGTGCGGTAGATAATTGTGGTTAGAAACACCAATGCTAAATATTGCGATATAATTAGCTCATATTATGTCCGATGCTAGACAATAAACTTTTATTTAAATAATTATAATTATTTAATAAGTATTATTGTAAATGTGAAGGATATTTAATAATTAGTGTAGTTCAGGGATTATTCAAAGAAATAATTAATAATTTTTAAAGGGTCGTTATCGTTTGATTGGTAATGAGTATAAATCAAAAGAATCATGGTCTGCCTGATTCATTAATTCAATCATCTAGCCCAAACTCTTGGACCTAAAAAGCTATTTGCAGAGAGGACGTTGAAAGGATTTCAGACACGGACGTGCCCAGATTCATTTGGGGCAGGTGGTTCCAGGATTTCATTCTGGGGGGGGGGGGCATGCGAGGCAAATGACAGTGCCGGATCTCACATTCGATTTCGTTTTACGAGGGGGGGGGTACATTTTTCTTTCAGCCAATTGTGGTGTGTGGGAGAGAGTTGCCCCAAATAAAAAGGTGGAGAGAGGGTGTACAACAACATTCGGTAAAACAACCGTCAGGAGGGGCAGTTGGCCCCGTACTCCCTCTCCCCTCCTTTGATCTGCCCGCCTATGGAGGGGGGTTTTATTAATTTCAGTAGGGGGAGTTAGGTGCTACAACTGATTAAACGCTACCTTTTTGAAAAGACGGGGGGTTTTATCCCTCAATGCTTCTGCTCTGTGGGTTCTGTGAGTGAGGTCGAGACGGTGACGCATTTTCTGGGCAGCATGCTTGCGCCACCTAAATCACGTCCCAGGCAATAGGGACAGCGTCCGTGGAAAGGGTAGTCAGCAGCAAAAATGCTGCGGCTCTTGTGACGCTGTTTTAATCATCTGATCAAGACGGTATAGGCCAATGATGATGTTTAAAAAATCTCCGACCGAAGGGCGCGAAAGACTATTTCGCTCTATCCTCATTCGGAGCTAGAGTAGGGTTAAAGTCGGTCACATGGACGGAGCTGATTTGTGAGAGTGAGCAAGACCACTAGCAAAAATATTTACTAGCCCTAGCACATGGCATCAAAAATAGTTTGAATAATTATACGTAGCACGCAGATGCTCCATTTATCTGACGACTAGGCAGACATAAGTGGGTAATAGACAGATAAATTGCTTTAGCACCACAGACAAAATACATCACTGATTCATTGAAAAAAGAACAAGATAATTGTCGCATAATGCAAACTTGAAGATGCGTTCAAATTATCGGTTTACGATTAGAAACTTTGTATTTTCGAATTCAGTAAGACGATCGTAGCGCGGTAAGAGATGGATGCGTCGAAGGCGGCTCCACAAAATACCGGAGAGTACAGAAGGCAATCTTCATAGAAAAACCCCTTGACGCAGGAACACATAAACATCGCTCAGGGGCACTCACAGAACACGTAATACTGAGTTCACACGCTCGCGTTCAAAACGACGTTTAACGGGCACGAACACGAGCTTGTTAATAGGAAAAACCTAAAAGATCTATTGTGACGCCTCTTTCTTCCTAAAAGGACATCTCCAAGGTTTAGTCTGACCATGTAGTCGACTATGTATCTTGGTGGAGTGGCCCTAACGTCGTCAGGTGTGATTAAGTGCCCCCCAAGGTGCTGGCTTTTGGTGTGATGAGTTGCCTGACGCATGCATGTCAGTCGCTGTATTGCTGTTAAGTGCAAAGAATTGGCAAATAGACTATATGTCACTCGCCGGTTTGTAGACATCATCACTGACTCGCCTGCTTTTTGCAGAACTATGGTACGAAATTAGCACGATTGCCCGGCTATAAGAGTTCATGGTACAGTCCTTGTTTGTACTGCCGGCGCCTGCCTGTGCCAAGCTGCGTGCCGTGCGTCAAAGTCAAACCAGTGACAGCGCGAGTTCTTTGCGACTCCGTGTCTGTAAACAATGTCTATATGTTTTCGTCGAGAGGGTTAACTATGAAGCTTGCATTCTATACTCTCAGTATTATGTGGCTCCTCTGTGGATTCTCATCAAGAAAGTGAACTGCGTTGTTCCGGCTCGGTGGACGCGTTCCGCGGTTGCCTAACCACACGCGCCTCTACCACTCTGACTTCTACTCATAACACACACATAATCACATGAACATCATTAATTACAATAATAGAACTTTATTATAAGTATGAAAATTATACCTTTTGTAGGTACCTAGATGTTTACATAGCTAATGGAGGGGAATACGCCTACCCAGGCCATCTTCTTCTTTTTGATTTGATGGCAATCTTGCCGATTATGAATTATCTATCTCTCTATCCCGCGCAATTTCGTCTGCGTAAATTTTCCAAGTTATTTCAACATTTTTGATAAGGCAGGTATAACATAACGCTTCGACCAATAGGAGCAGATTATTGGCCGTGGCGTGATGTTATATAGCCTATAGCTTTTCTTGATAAGTGTGCTATCCAACAGTATAAGATTTTTTCAATTCAGACCAGTAGTTCCTGAGATTATCGCTTCAAACAAACAAAGAAACTCTTCAGCTTTATAATAAGTATCGATAATAATAAGCAAGTTAACAGCATAAAGACTAGGTCTTTTTGATTTAAGCATGTAGGTATTTCAAGTATTTTCACAGTGAAAATGAAAACTGATTAAATTAACCGTACAACCTCTTGTGTTATAACTTTTTACAGACAATTCAAAATACTTTGTCTATAGACGTACCCAGGATCATTTTTTTGGGGGGCTTCGTAATTTCAGGGGTTTAGGTGGTACAATTGAGTAAACACCGGTACTATTACTTATTCTGTGACACCGGCCAATCAGTAGGCACCTTAGTCCTTAGTACCTTTTTGTTTTTCTGAGGGGGGGAGGTTTAACCCCTCCCATGACCTCGTTTTATCATCGGACTCGCAATCGTGAGGGTTCGAATCCTAGCCATTATACTACCGACGTGAACCCACTCCTAACACAAGCGATTTCGCTTAGCCGGATGGGTTTGCCCACATTGCTAGTTAACTTTAAAAAAAAAGTTATTTATAGTTCTATCTTAAAAATCAAAATTTAAGAGTGGTAACACGTCCGTCACGGACATTATTTCTATAACACGCTAATGAGAAAACCATCGCCGCGCTTCGGCGCCTCATAAAAGTCGCACGTTTTACACTTAGCGTCTATAGTTACTACGATGAGCAACGAACAAGCATCTCATTGCTGTAATAGTGAGCGTTAAATTCCATTAACTAATTAATGATTCTCCGAGATCGCAATGATAACACGTTGTTCTGCCGGAAACTATCCGTAATAACGTTGCTGTACACTTTAAAACAGCTTTTTTAACATAATGACTTAAATAATGGACACAAAATCGTTTTTTATTACGGAGACAATGCTGAGAACTTAATATTATTTGACTACATTAAACAAACCTAGTACAATCTACGCAGTCACAGATCAAAACTAATTCATTTTTTGTACTAATAAACAACTACCTTGGAATGACTCACTCGTAACATTGAACACTGGGTCTCACCGAAATTAAGTAGGTAGGTAACATATTTAGATTTCTTATAGGTAACAATTTAATAATTGTGTCTTAGAAATACAAGGTGTTGATGCGAGTGTGAAATATTCTGTATACGGAAAATAAATGTACTAATTTTACGTCCGTTACCTACGAGTATAACTACGTAGTACTATTACATAATCTGTGGTTTAACTAAAGATTTATCTGTCACGAACTTCGGGAAAATTAACAAAAATAGAGCACCTTATTTCGTGCTATGGATTTTTGACTATTCCTACACTCAAATCAAACACACACGCACACACTTTTTTCATTTGCATACATATTAATGTTTACTTTTTTTGTATAATCGATAATCTTCGTAATTAAATAACACATAATAAATGTCTTGTAAACGAAAGAGACCGGACCTCACAACAGGGTATCCTAGTGTGAGGGCCAGGGTATGTATATCATACTTGTTGTTTAACCTCTTCTGATACAATAAAGATTTATTTTATTACCTAATCAACAACAATAATAAGAATATGCAAAAATAGGTCGAATAACAAACACAATTAAGCTAGTAGTACCTATAAGAATTGACCTTAAATTGAAGAATTCAGGTCACCTTCAAACTTGTATTATAAATAATTCTAGTGAAAAAAAAACGTAGATATACCGAATTATGCTCCTAAGGAACTTAATTATATACACTTAAATTTACATTTAAATTATCTCAATTATTAAATAAATCTGTAAGCAACAAAAATGTATCAATATAATATCAATGGTTCGGTCGTCATACAAATTAAGAGACACACGAAAAATAAAATGTCTGCTATTTCGTGAATCGATTTATAACAATTTAGAGGAATTCTATGCATACATTTAACTGTCTTCAAAATCAAATCAATTGTTAAGGAACACTATAATTGGGCGTCTAAACTTTTATTTGTGGCGGCAATGCTGTGGCCGGCAACATGGCAGTACTCTCCAATATCTATTTGATGGTTGCCGGACGATCGCTGAGCGATCTATTTTCCGCAATGTTGCCTGGACAATTTTGTTGTTGTTTCAGTCGAACTCTATTTTATTGTTGCCGGGTTGTGTAGCCATACAAAGTCATACAATTGTAGACATATTGCCATTATTGGCCGAGCAATTAGTTGCCAATAGTGCCGCCACAAATTGCTGTAAAAAATGGCCCGTTTAGATGCCCCATAAAGCACTATAAAAGTTTTATCAGACGAAGTTGCGCGGGACAGCTAGTAAATAATATTTAAATTGCTTATTTTTTGCGCCAAAAACAGAACTTGTGAAATAACGTAATTAGGTAGGTACTATCACGATCTAGGGGCCTATTACCTTAAATCTGCTTGTGAAAAAAAATATACTAAATATGTCAGGCCTCGTGACAAAAGTCACGTTTACTTTTGTTCATTGGAATCTCGTGAAATGTGAAACCTTTGCAGTGCCTAAAGCAAGCCTAGAAAGCGAAAAAAGTACGCTTGTCTATTCCAAAGTCGATTCTGATTCATAGAAAATTAGTTCGCGACGCGGTGTGGTGATATTTCAACTTTTTATTACAGTAGAAGTATATCTAGCTATTTTTGCAATTTAAGCAAATTCGATGCTCGATAAAGAATTAATAACCTTGCAACCAAATTCTATGTAGGAGTACTAGTATAGTATTATATTATCTGTGGTAGGAGTAAGGTCGTTCACAAAAAATAGTAAATTAAATATTGAGTCAAGTATTTCTCAAGTTATTGTAAATTTATTTAGCAGGAGGTATCAAAGTAAGTAAATCACTATTGATATGATATCCGTATCAAGTTTCATCTTTGGGATTGCGATACAATATTTCATTAAGATTGTATGGATTACTAGTATTGAATATCAGTATCAGATATATTAGCAAATATTGCGACAATAGCAGTATCTGCTATATCAACCAGGTAATTTATGTTGTTATTTGTAAAATTATCTACACCAGTCACATGCAATATGTTTGATAGCTCATTGTTTGCATGAATATCTAGAATTAAATAGTTGGAAGAAACTCTTTATGCAACTTACAACAAAACCCACAACAAGAAAGACCAATTAATAATACAAATTAATGTTTGGCAAGTTAAATATCTAAAAAAACATTATATTTATTAAAGACCTAAAAAATGGGCAATGTTAATCTATTACTTCCGATATGAGTGAATATGGAAACGTCCCTTAAACAATATTTTGATTATCACATACCTAGGTAAATAAAAATGAATACCGCATTTTTGTTTGTAATCAGAATCAGTGATTTGGTGATATTACCATATTGCAGCCTAGCCAGCATAGTAAGTATGCCAAATAGATGGGTACCTACCTAATATCTAGTAGTAGGTATACCTTAGTATGCATAAGGTGACCTTCCTCAAACCTTCCATTTACTGGCACAAAATAAAAATGAGGACGCATCAATTAATAGGTCTGTTACATTAGCATACGTACCCTACAGATTCACGATATCGATGTGGTTGACTAATTAGGTACCTGCGTGTAGACATTAGCGGTCGTCCGTACACTGCCTCGAACTAATTAATAATTTAATAACGGCGACTAAAGCGAGTGTTTCGCCAGCCATTGTCTGTTCTATAGTGTATAATTCATACCTCGCGGACATTCGCGGTGTGCGCGCTGACCGGTCCACCGTCCACCGCTGCGTTTGTTGATGCGTCAGTACATCGCGACTGCTCGCACGAATACACCGGACGCGACGCCTTCGTGTGCCATTTCAAATTTCGAACACTTCTTTTTTTTTTAATTAAAATTCGCCGGAAAAAAAAATGTGCCAGTGCTGTGCTTAAAAAGTGATGTTGCCATAAATATAGATTGGTTGTTTTTGACCAGAACAGTGGATATTTTTTTAATTGGTGCAATTATTTGTTTGTAAAGCTGGAGCGGAACGGTGTTTACATGCATTACAGAAAGCGACCCTACAGGTTTGATCAGATTTATAATTATTAAGCACACGTATAGTAGATACACGTACATAGGTACCTATTACTTATTTTTAAGGATAACCATAGCGGCAGCATGATAGAAACAGATTTATTACAACATTTTTGACATAAATGTTTATTCAAATTCACCAAGAAGGTAGTTAAAGAATTTTGTAGCCCACGAAATCAAAACGATTGACATCACAATGTTTCCAAAGATCAGTCCAAAGACCAGAAACCAATTTGTAACAAAATAACAAACCAATTCATTTCGTAACTTTTACTGAGTTTTTATAGTAACAGAGTCAGTTATGGAGCGTTAATGACGTAATCTGATGCCTGCTTTATTGTCACAGCAAATACAGAATAGGCAGAGTAGAACAACAATGTAACTCATGGGTATTTTATTGCTGTCCCAAGCATTGTATTTTTTTTCCGATGGTATTTATGCATGTGTACCATTAAACAAACAAAGTTATTCAATTGAATTGGATTTTTATTGTTTCATTCTTTAGTAAACTCTCCGTGCTTATGAATGTCGTATTGTTGCATCCTTTAATAAGATAAATACTGTAAGTATTATTGCTATGGGAAGTTTATGAAAACATTATTTACAACCGCTTCTTGTGAAAATCGTGTAAAATAAAAGGAAATCGTAACTGTTATATCAATAAATAGCTCAAATCATGGAACAAAAAGGGTGGCAGTTTAGCACACATTATAGTTACTTTGACGTAAACATTCTCCAAGAAAAGGTTTTTTAAATCTTAACCCCTAAAGAAGTTCCAAACGTCAATCTAAATTAATCTTGGTACAGGCGAAACTATGACTGAGTAAGTTGTATTTTTTTTCTTTAAAGAAGATATATTAGAAACTATGACATATCAAAGACGCAATTACGGCAGGTATGGAAGTATAGGACAAATATAATTATATAGGGGAAAGGAAAATTATTTTTATGAAAGCAAAATAGGTTTAAGTAGATTTCCTTAATCATCTTTTTATTTAGGTTATGCTTAAACTTTACTGAGATTATGCAGTTGAGTGATTTGACACACCAAGCGTTAAAAAATAGATATTTAAATTAGATACGTACTATGTAGATACTAGATATAAATAATACAATTTTAATTAGGTAGAATATGACACATAACTAATTTTCGCAATTCACACTACTTACACCCACTTGTTTACAAATTAAAGAACTCATTGACAACGATAAAACTGTTTTGGTATTTTGTTTAAAAACGTGTGGGCCGACCAAGTTCTTGATGTTTCACTATTGGCTCTGCAAGGACAGTTAAAGGTTAACTATGACTTAAATGATAATTTCAGCCATTGAACATTTTATTTCTAACATCAGAATCAAAACAGAACATAAAACATTCAGCATTGCCTTTCTGGGGGCTGTTTGGTCGTCGCTGTGTTCTGATTCTGTGTTCGGGCCATTCACATTCCCGCGGTGATGGCAAGGCTGATTATTATAATGTACGATAATTAAAAAAACAGGAATTATCCAAGTAAATGAGTTTTCGAAAAAAATACTATCACGTAGGTATCATTTTGACAAACAGATAAACTATAATATTATAGCAATATATATAATAACCTAATGCTTTACGAAGTCGTACACTTCCTAAGCCATGGGTCCCCAACTTATATGGTAATGTGCTTATTACACTACACTACATCAGGGACTCTACACCCTTAAAAAGAGCGGTGTAATAAGAGCTAGGACCCTAATTCTCTAA
The DNA here is from genome assembly GCA_945859575.2 of Herminia tarsipennalis. NCBI lineage: Eukaryota > Metazoa > Arthropoda > Insecta > Lepidoptera > Erebidae > Herminia > Herminia tarsipennalis. Next base: position 8,172,978 of record OX243850.2, on the reverse strand, counting down.
CATATTTTCAAGGCCACCTCGATTTAGGGCCCTGATTCAGGGTAGTGTAATAGCAGTTTAACCCACGGATAAGTATATTAAACAACCATTCTTTGGGGATAATTAAGGTAAATACAAATAATGATTAATATCGAATAGGTGATTTAGAAACACTACAAAAAGCTAATTCTATTATACTCATACAATGTAGATAATGGTTGTAGTCAAGTACAACCACTATATGACTCAGAAAATACATTACATGTTACAAACGAAAACCTGATCCCGTTTGTCTTGAGTCAGTATCATTAGTAAAGTATAAGATTTCTAGAAACTAAAACTCCTCAGGACGACAAATATTCTGCAAACGTGATAACATAATCATCTTTTTACCCTTTATCCGCCAATAGGTTATTCGACTGAAGTCAAATCAGCCTCTGTTTAAGAAACGTCAAAAACGACCCGCTTCGTACAAATTTGTATGGAATGCTAGTTTAAGACATATGATTTTTCTATGGTCATATCATTTACTTTTAGTGTTTCTCTTTATGATTATAAATAAATAAACAAGTTTTTTTAGAACACTATAAGACATATTTTTACATAAAAAATATTTTATTTTGATAGTAGTCAAATACCCAATTTTATGAGGTCGGCGCAATATGTAGATAGGTAATTTGCTTCCATACACTTCTATCGAACGTGATTTTATACATTACCTACACTAGAAACAAACATGATTGAGAATAATGAGGCTAGCAGTAACACCTTCCGCAACACATCTTATTCCCCACAAATAACATGCCTACAAAATCACAATCACGATTCGAACGATACACATTAAAAAGAGGTATGAATAATTCTAAATTATACCGGTCTCACGCTTCGCATTAGGGATGAATGCCACTTCGAATCGCACCAAGGAAACAACAACAAAAAGTTTCAAGGTAAAAAAACTACACCGTTTACCTTCTGTCAAGTTAGTAAACTTTAATTACGTTCAAGAATAGTTGGCAAAATAACGTAATACTGTTGTTATTACAGACGAATATTACAAAATAACGCGTGTTGAATTGATTACGTCAAGCACTTATCTAATAGTACCAAATATTGGAATAGAATAACATAGAATAACTGACATTAAATAATATGGGGTCGTGTTCGTCAGGAAACCTTTCAAAGTCTTAAAAATAATATAACTGTTATTACCGAAGAACATTATAAAATAATGCTCGGCGAATTGATTATTTCATAAATGTAGCTAATACTATTAAAATATTTGAATATGATATTGGCAATTAATCTTAATGTTACTGTAGGGAGAATAGATAAAACAATGGGTACTGCCTTACATTCAATAGATGAAGCATTTTAATTCTAGAAACCAATACAATAACTAACTAAGTTAATGATAATACGATAAAATAATCTGTCTGTGGATCAATGTCCTTATTTAAAACGAAATTCTTAAACGTTTTAAATTTACGTAAACTGTTCCAATTAATTTGTGGACAGGCACAAAAGTCCGAACCTATAAACGATTATCGTAAAGGACTTAGCTCTGGTATATTAGTTTCTCATTTTTCACCGAGACGTTTTCGTTCGCTTCGATTCTATGGTCTTTATAATAGAATCTCGCTCGTCAGTGGAAAAGTATAACATTCACACAATTATTTTTTGCAGGTAACTCTCTTAATTTACCTATTTTGGTTTGCATTTTAAGTAGGTCACGGTATTCGCCTTGAATTATATTCTAGGTTTAAATTCATTAACAGTGTAAGTAGGTACTTATTATTCTTGAAATGTATAATATGTTTTTAAATGCAATATAATTATTTTTCTTCCAAAGCTAAGAAATGATAAATTGGTATTTAAAATATATTCGCGTGGCGTCTTCTTTACTTTTTTAATCACTTGTGTATTTCTGTTCAATTTTATTTTTCTTTTGTCGATGAAATATACTTATAATTTTCATATTAATCCACTAGGTACTTGTCATGTAACTGCATTCAGATTGCGACGAAATCCAATTTCAAATAATATTACCCACGCAATCACACCTATCACAACTTTCAGATCATTTCACATTTTTCTTTGCATTATCCAATAGAGATCATTAGAGTAGTAACAATCAGTTGTTGGTAACCAGCGCGTCACTTTCTTACACAATTTCACGGCGCACGCGCACCCATGTTTCATTTGCCTTGCGATTTCTCCGACACTCCCCACGGACGTCCTGGCCGATGAAACGATACACTTGGCAAACCATGGTAATTATTAACTAGTTTAGGTAACCTACTGCTTTTTCTTTAATGGGACAATGAACAAATACACTCCGTATTCAAGGACCTTGATCTATGTATCATTAATACAATATTTTGATTCAGGAATATCGAATAGGTAAAATGAAGAAAGATTTATAATGAAAAAGGGTTAATAAACCGTATCACATTAATCCTTTGACCGTTTGGGGCTTTGAGCACCTAAAATCCCCCCCCCCCTCCGTCTAAGGCAAGCTACGCCTCCGGTCTTTAGGTTAAGGTATTTTAGTTGAAATTTCTAATATAATGGGGCCGATATTTCATAACTGTAGCATACATATATAAATAAATGTATAGCTGTGGACGTTTGCGTTGTTATGGAACATCGGCCATAGCTATAGTCAAATATCTGTTATTCGAAAGTGCACTTAATTCACCTGGGTGAATTAAGTCTCCCAAATGGTGCACTTAATTCTCCCAGGTGAATTAGCTGGGTAAATTACCCCATTGACTAGTGTCAAATAGCGAATATCACAATAACGAAAAATTCTTCAACAGAACTCCTATAGAATCTTAATCCGCTTTTATACCAAAAACAAATATCATTGGTATTAGTTTCTACAGTACAGGTACTATTGGTATTAGTTTTTGGTATTAGAAAGGAATAGGTTCCTTTTGCGGTTGATTTTCCAAAAAAAGTTAGAGCCCAGGTTTTTAAATGTAGGTATAGCTCTAAAGCTACTTTATATCCATACAAAACTTATTTGTCCTATTCACCTTTTTAGAATTAGTTTTTCCTGAAATCCAACAAGATGGACAGATAGTCACGCTCTTTATTAGAATGAAGAGGCTAGAAAGGAAAACATCATTCATCTGTTTTTTTGTCTTATAATATGATCGGAAGTAGTCACAAGTAGCCTTTTATTTCTAAAGTATTGAATAAAGACGATGACTGATGAGTGATGACGATGACATAATTCGTCAAAAATTTAGATTCTAATATCCGTAATAATATTATGGCGATTTATATTTTTCTGGTCAAGTTCCGGTGAATGCCGGAAAAACAATTATTGCAGAACAAAAATTCTGTGGCAGTAACAATCGCTGCATTTAATAATACAATGCGGTTGCAATCAAGGATAATTGGCGTAATTATAATACAAAATTGTAACGTTTCAAAACTAGATAGATCGATGTTGACTTGCACTTGCCAAAGTACTTACTCCAACGGATGGTCTAAATTATGCAAGCCGATATTACAGAAGGTCGTGCCTTTCATACTATATTGTTATAACTACTAAAATATAACTATTAAGTCAGTAATAAAACGGTATTTTATTTGCCAACGCTCACACGACTATTGTGTCTATTTAAAAATAAAATGGAAATAAAATCTTTAACTTTAAGGGCTTAGAAAGCAAGGTCTTTTTAGAAGTATACTGTCCTACATCGCCCGTTATATGCACAACATTGTTAAAAAATGTGTGGCACTCGGGGACTGCCGCGGTAAAGCTATTGCATAGCATTTTTATCAAATTAAGCAATTAAAAAAAAAACATTTTTCTTTAATTTTATTTTTAAGTTACAAAAAAGGAATTAAAAATAAAATTGCCTTTTAAATTATAACAAAACAATGTTTTTTTTTTTTTTTTTTTATTTAAAAAAAAAGTCATTAAAAGTTCTGCTATTCATCGATAGATGGCAAAACTAAAAAGTATCACCGTTGTGCCCGTCGGAGTGGGGAGCGTGAGGTTTTTTCGTTACGGAATTTCTGGATTCGGTCCCCGCGCTCAAGGCCCGCGATAGAAGCTATGCAATAGCTTAAAATAAATATCGGTGACTTTAACACGGTATATTCATATACGTAGTTAATGCAAGAAACTGCAGAATAAGAGAAAAAGCAGCGTCAACGTAAACATTTTTCTCTATTGATGTAGAGACCAGGACTGCGCCATAACCTCACAAAATTGACCACTCTCTAGAAAGAGACAACGCTACTTTGTGGACAAAACCTGTCGAAAGCCGCACGAGTTTTATCTCTCTTCACGCTTTGCAGTCAATATTTACTTTTGAATTGAAAGGGATGGCGCGGTCCAGGTCTATACGTCAATCCTTTTCTCTATAGTCATAGACAATTAACGATGGCATAATTATGTCAAATAAATATATTATCTTTAGAAGTTTAGTTCTAATTATGCACACGAAGCGCTAGTTTCTATGCTATATTACATTAACTATACGAATGTACAGTTTAGGTTCGTACTATAGTTAACAAATTTAACAAAAAAAAAATCCCTGTCTCCGCTATTGTAGTATGCGTATTCTCATAAGTTTAGTAAGAAAGTGATAAATTATTATACCTACTCATTATAATTATTGGTATTTTTATACATATATGTAAGTGAGAACCTTTTTTATATACACTTACACACCAAATCAGTATTCTAAACTAAATCACTACTAATTTTATTGCGCCCTGTTTTTAATCCCTGACGCAACAGCTAGGTAATAAGACTAACGCGTGTACTTGTGTATCTGTCTGTAGCGCCCAAACATATAGACGGATTTGAATGCGGTTTTTTCAATTATAAAGATAATTTAATAGGAATAATTCTGAGCGTTGTTTGATGATAATCCGTTCAGCCGTTTCCTAGATAATCAGCTTTTAGTCTCACATGTCGAAGTTTGGTCAATGTAGTTACCGACGCATGCGCTCGTAAAATGTAGCTATAAACTTTAAAAAGTAACGGAAACAGATAAGTAGTTAACATGACCGTTACTAAACAATTATTACACGAAGAACGTCATAACCTTGCGGAATGTGTCTATATTATAATTATGCGAATTGTATTGTGTGTATTGACCTTAACAATACGACAGCAAAAAAAGTATAGAAGAATTTGAGGTTTAGTAATATAGTCCCAGTTAGATGGTTCGGCCCCGGTTTGGCATACGGTAGTCTCGGGTTTTCGATTCCTGGGTCTGGACTTCAAATTTTTCTAGCTTTCAAAAATGCAATTATTGTATTAACAAAAAAGTAATCTAGATTTATTAATTGATTTTACTGCTCAAGTATCTATCTATAAATGACAGCGGATCCAGGGGAGAGGAAGAGGGGAAGGATAAGGGACTGAAAAAGATAGCTATATCTAAGTTATATTAATAATCTAAGCACCACTTCCAACTTGTACTATTTTTATCTACAAATAACATATCCGTGGTAAACGGTGTGGATGTCACAATCATTAATATTGTATAACATATATTTGTTATTGTGATATTGTTTGTTTACTCAATAAAAAAAAGATGAAATTAAAAAAGCTTAAACTCTAATTTTGATTATATTAACGGATACTACGCATTTTTTTGCTTCAATTGGGTACTTGAAGCAATAAATATGAGATCTGGGTAGATCTTCGCCGATCAATCATTCGTCTTTCAGTTAAGACTTTAGGTCCCAACAAAATATAGACTAGTAGCTTTCTCCGGCGGCTCCGCCCGTGTGGATGTTGGTTATCGCGATAAAAACTATTCTGTCCTTCCCCGTGACTCTAACTATCTCCATACCAAATTTCATCCAAATCAAAATCCAAAAAGGTAACAGACAGACAAAGTTACTTTCACCTTTTTAATATATATTTATTCAAAGGCTGCATTTTAGACAACATTGTCATTATCGCTATTATCGCAACAATTAGACATGAACATAAGATATTTTAAAACGTAATCTAATTACAAAAAACACACACAATGGTTCACGTAATACATAGTAGCGTAAGTAGTAATATGAAATAATTACTCCAACATTACCTATATACATTTCAAGTATTTCCTTCTTTCTAACGCACTACACAAAGTTGGTAAAATTGAATACTCCGGACATAGACACTAACTAACGTGGTCCACTGTCCCACTATAGGCGATTAGCGAGGAGCGATTTCTTAAAAACATAGACCTCAAAACCCTTTTTTATATTTTTCTACCCTTTCCCGGCGGCTTCACCGGCTTTAAGTATATTTCTGATGGTCATTTGGAATGGAATTTGACACCTTTAGGGGTTAAATATTCAAAAATCTGTTCTTAGCCTACATTATAATACCTAGCAATCTGTTTGCCAAATGAGTAAACAATTGGTATGAGCTGTTCGTTGACAGATCAGTCAGCCAGTCATGGCTTCCATTAAGTAAGTAGGTACCATGACACTACAGGGGTGTCTAAACGGGCCATTTTTACGACAATTTGTGGCGGCAATGCTGTGGCCGGCCACGTGGCAGTACTCTCTAATATTGATTTGACGGTGGCTAAGCGATCGATTTTCCGCAATGTTGCCCGGCCAATATTGTTGTTGTGTCAGTCGCTCTTTATTTTATTGTTGCCGGATTGTATGGCTCGTTTAGAAGACTGGATCATGCGCCATAGAATTGTAGACATATTGCCATTATTGGCCGAGCAATTAGTTGCCAATTGTGCCGCCACAAATTGCTGTAAAAAATGGCCCGTTTAGACGCCCCTTAACGAATCACTAAGACAAGTCTGTGTGAAAGAGAACTGCAATTCGCCTCGACACTGTTTACTACTTACCAGTGATTTCCAAAGCAAATTTTTCATGCAATGACATCGTTAGGAAAATATCTTTTCTGAGATAGTAATCGCTAACTTGCTCGCTGTCGGACAAGAGCCCAATTAACTAAGCTAACTCAAACTTATTAGTATGACCGAACACTTGGTATGCAGCGGTCGTGTTACAGTGCCGGAGTACATACTTTTACCGTCGTGATTATTATTTACAGACGTGATCGGCATTATACTACATATATCATCTATACTAATATTATAAAGCTGAAGAGTGTGTTTGTTTGTTTGAACGCGGTAATCTCAAGAACTACTGATCCGAAAAATTCTTTCACTGTTGGATAGCCCATTTATCGAGGAAGGTTATAGGCTATATAAAATTACGCTACGCTTAATAGGAGCGGAGAAACAATGAGAAATGTTGCAAAAACGGGGGAAATGTACGCATACGAAGTTGCACGGGACAGCTAGTACAGTATATGCACACTGGTTATAAGATACAGGGAGTAAAATGGGCAGAAGGCAAGTTACTATTATGAAATTCAATGATTCATGCTAAACGTTATTAGACCTAAAATTATAATTCGCTGTGAGAACCATAATTTATTAGATCTAATGTGAAACGGAATATTTTGGAAGTTTTTGGGAGACCATTGCCTAGCAGTGGTACAGTAGGTATGTTAACGGGATTGTAAATGTCATAGAATTTTAATGTAAACATTGCGAACCCGCTTGATTGATTTCGCAACTAACAATTTTGGTATGTGGCTTAAAATCACAAAAATCTATAGGTACCTATATATCTACCATTAATTTAATATATTTTGGCTTTGACTGCCTCTGTGGCATGGTAAGCAAGAGGTCGTGGGTTCGATTCCCACACGGGACACCATTTTGTGTGATCCACAAATTGTTGTTCTGAGTCTGGTTGTACTTTGTGTCCGTGACTTCTATGTTTGCAAAGTCCCCCACGACACAGGACTTGTACCCTACGGCAGGAGTCGTTTTTTTTAAAAAAAAAAAAAACTACTTTGCATATTTTGTACACTGTGTACCACTATAGGGCAAAGATATACTGTAGTTCCCACTAATCAAGTGCATAGAAACAGTCAACGCGTCAAAAGTGTTCGGTTACAAAGTACAAATCGTCTCTGAATTGAATCTAAAAAGAATTCTAAGGGTAACGGTAACTGAACTAAATGGAAAGTTCACCGTTGCTTGTAATTAATTCTTTTGACATCCTCACTAATTATCGGTTGGTCAAAATTTTTCTTTTTTTTTCTCTTTCAACGAATGATTTATATATATTTTAGTGATGAATAAGTATGTACTTCGCACCTACTTACTAGATACTTTAAAAAAAAAAATGTTTGATAGACCCAGGTAGGTACTCACCATTAGGTATTATTTTTCTCTACTACTAATCAAGTTTTTATCATGCTACAGTCTTGAGTAAATAAGCAATAGATATCAGTAAGTAGGTTGGAAACTAAAATAGAAACATTACACTGAAACAGTACCTACCTACCTACTGGGAAGAAAATTGAACACATTATCTACTTACCTGAGTAAAAATTCTAAAATTGTATTTATTTGTTTCAGCTCTGGGAAACGACAAATCGGCTCCAATGTCTTAGCTAGGTATGTATAAAATTACTCAAAACATTCCTAAAATAAAATTTGGATACCCAAATATGTTTTTCTTCGTTGCTAGCTATGACTTTATCGGTTGTCGGTCGCGTTAAATAAATGTATGAAATAGCGCCATCTATACAATTGCATGCTTACTACGCTCACTGTGCGTTTAGTAACAGCTTCTACAAATTCAAATGTAGGTGGCGTTAAACATTGTTCTAAGATTTCAATAGATGTCGCTACTTGTATCAGACTTAACGAAATATATTTTGTAGTTGATAAATCGACAAACTCGGGTCTAGGAAAATTCAGTTATTTTATGAAGTGACTTTGTTCCAGCCAATTATACCGGTCGTCGTCATTCAATTCGTCGGGCTGCGGCTCGGGCGGGGAGCCAGCCGACGACATGTACTCCGATGTATCATTGGAAGAAGATGTCCAAGGTCTCAATTACAAGGTTAGTAACTAAACTAAAACTAACTATCTATCAACGGGTTATCACCTGAAACAAACTTTTTTTTATTTAGTAATTTAGACCATTACGTCTATACCTATCAGATTCAAAGTACCTACCTAAACCTAGGTTTGTTTTATCCGGATCCGGATCCCATTTATAAAAATATTAATACTATGTCGACTGATCTATTTAGCTACTTAAATTGAAAATGAGGGAGGGAGGTTACCTTAAAAGTGACGGTTACATTTAAAAACATTGAAAATTTCTAAGTCTTTTTCCAAGTGTGTTTGGGATTCTACATGTCGAGGTTGTGCCGGAAGATGCTAATTAACCACACAAATTAACTTCATACCAAATGTCAAGCGACTATCTGACCTCAGCGACCCAATGGCGTATGGGACAAAGCGGAGTTCTGTTCAGAGATAAAATTACGTTTGGCAATAAAAAGCGGACAGACATGGCATTTTAAAATAGGTCTCTACTGTTTAAAAAAAAACTTACTATTTACCTACCCATATTTAACATTTCTAATAGCTAAAAGGTAATATGTGGAAATTTTGATATTAATATACCTACAGTTTACCTACAGTAGCCATATTAGTATTTTACGAGATCATTGACGTATAGACCTGGACCGTGCCATCCCTTTCAATTAAAAAAGTAAATATTGTCTGCAAAACGTGACAGAGAGAAAAAACTCGTGCAGCCTTTGACAGGTATTGTCCATAAAAGTAGCGTTGTCTCTTTCTAGAAAGTGGTCAATTTTGTGAGGTTATGGTGCAGTCCTGGTCTCTACGCTAATGATCGAAATGCAGTCAGCAGCAGCTGCAGCTGCACATGAAAACATAAGAATACAGGTCGCAAATAATATAATATTCAAAATATTAATGCATTAACCGACATTAACAACAGTACAAGAAGCACAAAAGAATGTAGAAAGAAGAACCTCCTTAAACCTACTCCACCAGTGTACGACATTATGTAGATAAATTTAAATTTCGTAACATTCGATTTCTCAAGTGTTGATTCGCAAGGACGATACGAACGTTATTTTGCCATATAACCAAATTTTATCTAATTATACCCACTAAGTAGGTATGTTGGTATCACACCGCCTCTGCAATAGATACTAAATCTTGCCTCTATGAACGTGAGAAAGAAGAATCTATAATAAGAGACGAAGCTCTAGTTATGGATCCATTAATATATCTAACGGTCGGTCACATTATTCTATCTATCGATGGTAATATATCTGATCTCAATAATCCCCTGACTGAAAAAAAACTAATTTTGTAAGCCAATGATACAATCCTTGAGTCAGCACTTGCTACACTCACCACGGGAAATGATGAAGCGACCCAATTTAGTCCAGGTCATTATCGTGAGTCCACATTATAAATAACTGTAGCGTAACGTGGCTTAAAGTGTATGTATGATATCGTCACTTCAATGAGCAAATAACAAAACATTTTGGTTATAGTCAGATTTTTTCGAATATGTATAAGTACGTTGTAACATTCTGCGAGGTGTAGGATTGGTCTCATGGTCTCACCGTTACTGCTAAAAAGGCATGAAGCAGTTTTAATGGACTGTGTAGAAACCAAAATTTCTTTATTCTATAGGTATTTAACCCTACAGTCGTCGCGCATAGAAAAGGGACGTAAGTGGTCGCGTGGATTACATATGTAATCCATTTAAAACTAAAGCCAAAACTATAATGTATTAATCAATTTAGTTTATTCCGCTTAAAAACGAAGTAACATACAGTATTTTATATTATTTAAATTAACATAACAAAAAATATTAACTTTAAATAGTTAAAAAAAAATATTTAAAAATCTTATCCTTATTTTAATACAAAAATGGCTCGTTGGCTTCAAATTGGGATCAAATAATAAATGTAAGTAAAATTATGAAACTAATCATTAATTTCTAAACAAGAAGAACATATATATTTGGAATGGTCCGGGAAAACGAATTTGTGACAAGATTTACATGTAAGTGCTTTTATTTCGTGACCTACCGCAGTTATGACAGCGACCTATCGAGCAACTTCGCGATAATGTTGAGGTAGATAGTTGGGCTCCGACTTCAGATATATTTCAAAAATCTTTTATTTTGAAAGCTAAATTCGGTGGTAATGATTTCTGCTATATCCTCTGGTGAGCCAAGGGTTCCATCAATATCAAAGAGAGTGAATTGAGAAACTCGCGGCGAGTAATATTCTCAACATTTTTGTTCGCTATTTGTATGTATGTTGGTAGTCTGGTTTTCAAAAAGTCTTTTAGCAGAATCAACAAAATTGTATCTGCGAGTTCTTCCTCTATTCGAGGGCACAGTCATTGACCAGATAGTGTGGTCTACACCAACATAATGTACTGATGATCTGCTGATACAAAGTCATTTTCAAATATCTCATTTGAGATGTCTACCTCCTGCTCAGATTCAGACTCGTGGTTCTGCTCCTCAACAAAGTCTTCTTCATCATCCGAGCTGGAACCACCTTTAGAATCTTAGCTACCCTCAGCACCTTCATTAAGCCAAGCTTCAATTTGAGCAGCACTCTTTTGATCCACAGTGATTCTAATTTTAATTATTTTTAAATGAAATATGTATCAAGCCAGTACTTTTTAGTCTAAATTCATATAACATAGTATATAGTCTAATAAAAAAACAGATACATTAAAAATAACCGTACAATGTTAAATAAATATTAACTATAACTGGGAAAAAATACTTACGTAATAGGTCGCGCGGATTACAATAGTAATCCGCGAACTTTACGGGGCTCCTTACAAATAACTTGAAGCGATAGGCGCTCGCGCTGCCCTTAGGGGAATGCATAAACTATCTAATATAAAGTACATGAAGTTACAAACAATTCCAATGCGTAGTTTTTCTGAAATACTAAGTTTTGCAACAGTGGATTACTATTGTAATCCGCGCGACGACTCCAGGGTTAAATTTAAAATCCTCGGGGTCCTTACATCGGCTTTAGTTATTGCTCTGAGTCAGGGTCTCAGAAACAAGTCACAGGTTTGTCTAGTATGGATTCATTCAATCCTTTGACTAAATTTCTGGTGTTAATTATTGGTTTAAAAAATTTGTTTTTTTAGTCTTTAATTTTATTAAAACTAATTGCGAGTATCTTACATTGTACATCGTAGAAATACCTTTAGAATACAAGGGACCAATAACGTGATTAAGTTTAGTGTCAAAATTTCTCAGATGTTAGTGTAATTTCAAAAATTGAACGAACGAATATATATTAAGATATATTCGTTCTTAACTTTAAAACCTTAGAACCAAAAATTTAAAAACGTGCATTAATCTAGTCTTTGGTCGCAATTTGTTTAGTTCACCCCCTTTGAGGTTGATTTTCCTAAAATCCATTCTTATCGCTTGTCTACATCACAAAAAAACCTCTCTGCATGATATCAGCTCTTTAGGATCAAGAATTTGGGTTGAGCGTGGATGCAGGGCCAGATCCAGGGCAGATGCAGGGCAAGCAGGGCTCGTACCTGGGGGGTGCTCCCCCCGCGCGAAGTGGGGGGGGCAGGCAATTACTTCTATCCCCCCCCCCCCCCCCCAATACTATCATATCATATCAGTACATAATAGTAATCGCCTCAGATGAATCACTGAAGCCCATTCATGCATTACGAGTCAGTTCGGAACTAATACGGAGACAATTTTCTAAGAAAACTGTGCTGTGTAATAGGAAGGTTAGGTGTTTATCAATTGTTCGTCATTATCGTGGTGTCATCAGCTTCCTTTCCGGATATTATTCAACTTGTACTTAGCATTTGAGTTACAAAATTAGCACTTTATTTGATAATTCTTCAAATTAGACCCCGTGAATTATAAAACGTAGCCTTCTTATAGTTTTACGTGTCGGAAAGCTATGTTCTTTAAATAAAACATTGCCTCCACCGGGGTCGCATTCATCTCGTCTGATTTTTCACACATTGCCTCCACCGGGGTCGCATTCATCTCGTCTGATTTTTCACAAAACAGATTAATGCAAAATTAGCCAATTAACCGTTAAGTCACACACTTCTTCAAAGTGCGTAGCAGTATGAGAACCGTACAGAAACCTCTCTTTTATTAAAAATAGAATTCTATATTTGAATTAAATACATCTTCAATTTTTCAAACAGAGTTAAAGTGTGTTAACAGATCAAAATAGGGATAATAAATAGAAATATAGGTAATTTATAAACACACATTACAATTTATAATTTATTTTCCCTCATTTATATTAATTATATCCATATGTAGGTACAATATTTATGTTAATGTACCCATAATACTTCAACAGAAATACTAACTAATAAGGCAGATGTTATAGGAAAATAATATCATTGTACTAATTATTATTTTATTGCTGCTATAAAGACTGTTGGACCCATATCATTTTATAATATTCTCATATCTACCAAGAGCATAATCGTCTTACTTAGAATATGGTCTAATACTAGCTTTTCTCTATAATCCCTACTTTGTGCTTTTAGACATGTTAACTAAATTACTTTACTGCTACATTTATAAGTATAAGAAGTATAGGATTTAGTAGGTACAATTGTGAGAAAAGAACAAGTTTAGAATCTGTGCGAGTCATCTGCATCTCACGGCCTGGTCTTTCTTTTGCCACTACTAAGATGATTCATGTTTGTACAAAATTTTATGTTTGTGCAGAATCTATTTTCATCATTGGAAGGTCATACTGGCGTACAGCCAAATTCAAAAATAAACATACATTATTATAATTTTGCTGATACACATTCATATCTGTCAAACTTTCTTTAACTTAACTCGCTTCATTTGTAAACAGACATAAGTACACATCGATTTATTCCATAAAACTGTGATATACAAGTTTAGTTGCTTCATTATTATTGTTTTTGATTTTCCTATCTCTTATGATGTGAGTTTTTCCACAGTATAAATTTGTACTGTGGAAAAACATTTCATTAAATTTTGCTGCAATCATAACAGTTTGCAATGTTCTATGATCAATCCCAACTAACATTTTGGCGCTAAGTGCAGCCAAGCCATTTTTATCACTTATTCATAGTGTCATAAATGTTAGTACGGGATGACCGAGCTTCGCTCATTGTTTTTAACGACGTTTTCTAGAAATTAAACCTAGCTAGATCGATTTATCGCCACCTAAACCCCCTGCATACTAAATTTCATGAAACTCACTGAAGCCGTTGCCGAGATAAAGATTTTAAATAGGTATATATATATATACAAGAATTGCCTTTAATCTAAATTTATTCTTAGGCCCGAATTCATCGACAATGACAAAAGTCAAACCGAAGTACAAAAAAAAATCAGTTTAAAATTTTCACCAAGTGTCAATTTTCAGGAAAGGTAAAGTATATTTTACTGTGGTCAAGTGTTGATGAACACTGCACACTGTTTCTTCGGTTAGTCTCCTTTGAAACATAACACTGGAACAAAACAGTAGATAACTATTGTACTAAACTGAACTCTTTTAAAAACCAAACGGTACACTTGCAAGAACTGTTGTTTTCTCCACGGACAACTTGTATAGGTACATCTAAGTTTAATCTCTGTTCAATGACCTTATTAAGCAGCATTGTATATCACCGAACGAAGGGGTCTGAACAATGGTCCGTGCCGCTTCATTTGATAGTCTTACCTAGTGCGACAGTAATGGACGCCGGAAATGGTTCCTCAGCTGCGCATACGCCACTTCCGGTCAAATGCGTGCCCGGTTGTGGCGATATGTGATTAATTTAAAATTAGAATCAAAATGTAAATATTAAACAGATATGAGCTTTTGCAGCCGAATTTGGAGTGTAAACAAACTTTGAAATGATTCATTCTCCTTGCTCTGTCTACTTCTAATCATAACAGGAAATTCATGGATTACTTAAGTGTAAATATTATTTCAATGTTCAAGTAAGTATGTAATTACTTTAAGTTGAATAATCACAATAGAATCATGTACACATGAACGAGAGAAGCTAGGCCTTAGACCCAACCAAAAAAAAAATCTTACTACCTTTTAGGAGTCCCTCAAGGCGCTCACATAGATCCATTACTCGGTTGCCATAACCCATAAAGCGTTTTCCTCTTTTAATTACTTGATAATTTAGTAAGTACTTATATTATTATACAATTTAATGTTAACAATCACAGTCGTACTCGTCCTTTTAAGGACACAGGATACAATAAATAAATCTAAAGTCCGCGCTTCTTCCTGTTGTGTAGATAGAGAATAACATAGTCATTTGGCCACAAGGGACACACAATACTGACTGCCGACATAGGCGAATGTTCCATTTGGATTGTAAACCTAAAGAAACCAGAACATCTTGCCATGTAATTTGAAACTTTATCAACTTGTGTTAAGGTTTTGAATGAGTAAAGCTGAGAAGTTGTTGTCGCATAGCATGTCTCGTAATGCAACGGACAATAAGTCTTTAGAGAAACTGCATGCCATTGAATTTTGCATAATAGATACTTTACCAAATGCATACCTGTAGATTAAAGTAATGTTGTTGAGTAATGTGTATGTAGAGAGAATACCCGCATTTTTATAGTAAGTAAGTGGAAATATTTAATAATGTACTTTATAATATAAATAAAGAATATCACAAGATACTATAAATCGTATATCTACCATAGTAGACAGGCAAAGCCGAAGTAGCTATAAATAGTATCCATACTAATATTATAAAGCTGATGAGTTTGTTTGTTTGAACGCTATGATCTTAGAAACTACTGGTCCGAATTGAAAAATTCTTTTACTGTTGTATAGCCCATTTATCGAGGAAGGCTATATGCTATATAACATCACGCTACGACCAATGGGAGCGGAGCAGCAATGAAAGATGTTGCAAAACGGGGGCAATTTACGAATACAAATTTGCGCGGGTCAGCTAGTAATCGATAAAATAGCAAAAATATTGTGATCTACATCAAAAAGCTCTAATAATGATATCATAAATAAAGCTATAAATCATCCTTTGTTATAATGTAATCTTTTATTTGAGTACTTGAAAATGATCGAGTACAATCACGCATATATAGGTAGAGACGTATCAAACTCACGCGCACATGATAACGGTTGTTTTATTCAAAGTTTTAAAAATCGAACAGATTATCGTTATTTTGATTAGTTACGTGTAATAGATGGGAAGACAGGGGGGCTAAGGGCTCAAGCTCTCACCAAAGGTACCCGAGTCCTTATTTCTCGAGTAAATATGTCCACTTTGTGATTTGTCGTGTTTACCTTAATGAAATTACGGCGGTCTTAACTCCCTCCTACGCCCAAATCAAAATCCGAGGGAGAAATATTTTCTAGTAACTGATGAGACCTTTCTTTATTTTTTCACATTTGTTCTTCTAAATACGGCGTACAGTTTGAAATAAAACAGATCATTCGTAGAATCGTAGCGTAACGTACTGGGTGGGAACCCCTTTGAACGTAATCAACGTGACTTACGCGTGACAAATACGTTCATAAAACTGCAATCAAACGTCCGGTGTACTTTGCATCGTGCTCAGACAATGCTGTTATATAAACAAATAACAATATCAATCTTGTTATTTCGTATTATACATTATATAAAAACTAGATTTAAATGTACGGAATCTGTACGAGTATTCTTTCATTAATATTTAAATAAATCATCATCTTTTTTGCTCATTATAACAGTTGGAACAACTCATAGTTATCCTGCCAATTCCTTCGCATACGATATTAGACCATCGCAATCCATTAATGTGTTGGTCATGATATCTTATTTGATTCATTCAAATCATAAGTATTATTACGTTCCTGTTCATTAGTCTCTCTTTCTCTCCATCTGACAAAGCCATCTGATCTTGCGATAGGTTCTTTATACAACCCGGAAATCTGTCATATGCTTTTCTTCATTGAAATCCTATATTTGGTTTTGTATGTGTACCTTTATGTTCTAAGTTCTGTGTTCAAGTACTACACAATAGGCCAGGCTTGCGTGCAGTGGGAGTCTCTATGTGGGTGGTATAACTGTGCCAAGGATGCCGGGAACTAGTGAAATATCTTACAATTATAATCGGTTATGATAAAATCAATAGCTTTATTTAAATAACATATATGTCTCCAGAAAATTGATGACTTTTTGAATAATGAAACTATGTGAAACAAAGCCAGTTTCACTGAAGAAATTAATTTTAATCATAGTCTAGAAATCAAATTCGTTACTGAGGATGGCTAAAATTTGCACTACAGCTTCAGAAGTGATAATAAATTATCTCAGCAGAATTGCAATACACTCTCATGAGTTGATGTATAATTTGATATTAATCTACTAGTACTAGTCTTAATTAAGATTCTCAAGCACGTTCTTACACAAATATTACTGCTTCCATAACAAGAAGATGTTATCACTAGACGATCTATCAAACTTATCACGAAAAGAGAACAAGAATATAACGGTAAAACGTCTTATTATCTAATGAGATTACTTACAGCGTGTTACGAGCGTGGCTGACAAAAACATCGTAATGCGAAACGGAAAGTGGTGCGAACGAACGCGTGCGAATACAAACATATTGTGTGCAGATGATGACGGCTTAACACACTGCTAGTACAAACCCGTCATTAATTATTGCAGTACACTATTCAACTCTGTAATCTTTAGTCTCAATTAATATTTGTGTCTTATAGCGAAACTCCATCGCGTATTGAAGTCATTCATGTACCTACTCGTTTTAGCGCCAATGTTAATTCGTTAACTAAACCGGTTTCCGTTTCTTTTCGTGTAACTTTTCTTCTTATCAATAAACCTTCAGTTATTTCCTTCGTTTTCTACAGCTGTTGTATAATTTCACGAACGTGTACATTAAAAGTCGATTAGTTGACTACATGAATATTCTATTCACATAGAAGCACTTGAAAACAAATTTAAAACTTCTCCACGTACCATCTGGGAAAGGAAATCCTAACTTGATTGACTGTAGGTATTAAACTCAACACTACCCCAGAACACCGGATTTGAAAGACAATACTATATTCTAATCATAGGTTTCAGATCGCAGATCACCTACTATCGTGTGAACGTCTTTCAATCCTATCTTTTGTGCTCTGTGATTTTTCACTAGCGCTTAATGCATTTTTCTGTAGGAATTCGCAGAATTGCTAAATATGGCTCAGTACAGGGGGCAACGTCACACATCTGGGGCACACGTCAATGTAAGAAAGCAATTGATATAGTTTTTAGGGCGAAAAGATCAGCGTATGGTGTAAACGTGTTATACTTATGTGGAACAGATCTAAGTCTTCGTGGTGATGATTATTATTACTGTTATAATTATACCGTGAGATGACATTTGTGAGATTAAGGCGGAACCAGCCTTAATAAACGAACAGAGTTTCGCAGACACCAGATAAAAAACATTTTTGTTCACGCGGATTCTATTAAAACATTGACTTTAGTTTTTGCCAATCAATTGTTCTCCTCTTCGTGTCATAGTATCATTTTGCGTTTTAACATTATTTTGTTACTGGCAAATAACTTTTTTATCTATGAACTTTCGTAGTTACGTTGTTGTTAAATTTATGAATGACACTTTTTATACGATTGCCCCAAAAACGGAGTGTATCTATTGTTTTCAGGGTTATATCTATGTACTATGTATGTAGATAGGTAGAGTGTATGTTTGTATTTTACGATGTAAGTTTCTCTATTCCACTGTTACTGTAAACGATTGAAAGACTTTAGATGATTATAATATTGTTAAAATAAATATTGTTAATTGAGTAACATATTATACTGAGATATTAAAAAAAGTCTAAGGCACACTCGATTTATTTGATTATTGTTTTTCATCTGATCCATTCAATACTTATTGAATGGATCAGATGGAAAGAAGAAAATAATTAGTTGTAGGTACTTACCTACAACTAATTATTTTCTTCTTATAATTTGTTTAAGCGGTCTTATAATTTTCAATTCACGATATCGTCGTTTGTAAGACACTTTACTATCTACCGTCCATATTTAGCCGTGTGTCAGGTTCTGATCAGTGTAATCCCGTGCTCTCAATGATGTGAAAATTTAAAATAGAGCTTACGCTCATGTAACACCCCGAAATAAGATAGTTATGGCCAGTTAGATGAATATTTATTAGTTACGGTGATTAAGAAGAATGGTACCAACTACTGATCGTAAATAACGTTAATTGGTACAAAGTTTGTTTAAATTGGTCTAAACATCAGTGGAAAGATGTTTTGTAGACTGAAAATTGTTAAAGTATATTTCTACATAGACACTATAACGGGAAGAAATATGGTTAATATAAGAAAATACGGAAACGTATTAACGTGGTCATAATTTCTTTACCTTAAAGGTTCATTTCCGTGCATCGCGGCCGGTCGCGAGCCGCGCGCGGCTTACGACAAGCGTCTGACGCGCGCGGCTGATGCGACAATACTCAAAGTATGAGAATGTACGGCGCCGTTTCCGAGGTCTGCGACAGACGCGCGCGGCCGACAACTGACGTAGGCTGCGCGCGCACTCTGACTATTGTTGTATCGGTCGCGCGCGTCAGCCGCTTGTCGTAAGCCGCGCGCGGCTCGCGATCGGCCGCGATGCACGGAAATGAACCTTTAGGATGATTGACGTTTCGACCAAGTTGCACCAGCCGTGGTCACAAGCGGAGTCTGCTTCTGCCTTCTTTGTGGCTTTGTTAATAATGCATGTTAGCGATAATCACCGTATTACTAGATATTTGGAAAAATATATCCCTAAACGCATTGAAAACCATTTTAAATGGAATTCTCATCTAAATTTACAAAAATGATTCCCTTGGTCACGAGGTAACTAGAGAACAACTTTACCGATTTCATGCATTATTTTTTTTTTAATTTTCTAATACTACTGTAAAAGGTTTTTACGTAAAAAAAAATAACGAAAAAAAAAATCGGGGCGGTACCTGTAGTACTATTACTTTGTCTGTGGCGGTACGAAGTTCGCCGGGACAGCTAGTTTACAATAAAATGCTCTAAATATGTAATCTTTGTATACTACTAAGTATAGTGACTGATCTTTTTATATAATATTGTCTATTAGCGTGGTCAATGTATTTTAATCAGAATAAAGTCCAGCCTTGAACCTGACAAGGTCAGCGAGTTTTTGCTCCGCGTGCTGCATCCGATCTACTCCACAATACCGGTGAATTTTCTCTCTCACTCTGATTTAACTGGTAACTTTATAAACACAATATTTTAACTCAATTACATGGGACCAATGTTGTGCCTTGAGGGATGCCCTAGTGTTGGTAAGGTTAAAAGTACGTACCTACGTATACCTACCTACTATTTTATTTTGTGGTAATTATGAGTTCTAATATAAACTTCAAATAATTTAAAAAACAATGATAGATATATATAGTTAATAGATTGGGGTATAGACGAAGAGTAAATAAAAATGGCAATTTTATTTCTTAAACTCACATTCACGAAATAGCTATTTTCATTTATGAGCTGGTCAATACCAGCTCAATGCTAGCAAGCAATGCTTAGACTTTATTGTTTCGTTTATTACTTTACTGTAAATAATGAATAACCTTCCTTCTTGCGCAGTCGGGTAAAAACAACTATATGCTGAACTAAACCAATTTATAGCTACTATATTGAAAAACACGATCACATAAAAAAAACGAACTTCAACAAAAATGGGCACATTTCGTTTTGACTGTAGCACACCCATATCTTATATTCACCCTCTAAAACCACCCTCTTCACTAATCCCATAATAAATGAGTAACGGGGAATACCCACGCTAAAAGTTGCATGAGGAAGAAAATCTAATTAAACATTGTGTAGCATACTACTCTTTTACTATGTTACGATTAAGTATCATAAATATTAATTACCTAGATGTACCTACCTACGTACTCGTATAAAACGAGCAAGGCCCACTGCCAAGTACAAAATTTTTAGCGCTATTGCTATTGTAAAATAAACTTTTATCTGCGACTATTACCAATATTATAGAAATTAAATAAAGAGTGTGAAATAGATAAGAACTTAAGGAATATGTAGAAACTCATTTCAATTTCATACATAGATATAGGTAGGTAGTATTACTTTTATTTAGGTAGAAATGCGAGTAATTATTTCAAAACTAGAAAAAATATTTTCAATATCTGCAAATACGTAGAAAAGAATGTCGCTTTTATTTGTGTAGGTTCGTGGTGGATATCGACAGACGAACTAAAATATGACCTACTTAAATTGAGGTGCCTGTCATACAACATTGACCAAAACAAATCAATTATCTACAGTAATTTGCTGATGTAGCTGTAGTAGATGGTAGAGGCCAAACACCAATTGTCAATTCTGAACAGTTAGACGTCAATTTGGTCGCAAATAGCTCTGCCGCATCAGTCGCGGAACTATTGATTAACACAAGTGTTTATATTGTATGATCAGTAACTGTTTTAACTTCAGATGTCTTTAACTGCATAAAGCAAAAGCCTGGAGCTCATAATGTGCCTACGAAATACATAGCATTTGAAATGTTTTCTTTTCTCCTATCAATGGCCAACTAACTGCTACTGCTATCATTATTAATGCAAAATAAAATGCATTAAAGTAGTGAAGTAAAGGAGAAATTGTTAACAAGTCATCTACTTACTGGTTAATACCCAAGCAATAATTCTCGCAATCTGAATAATTAATTAAGAAAATTACTATGTGTGCGCTTAACATGTCATTACTCTTCGATTTGTAGTCTTGGACGAATTCATATGCTTATGATGTTTGTAGTATTGACAAGACAATTGTGGTTACTTTAGTGTCACAAGTTTAACTACCCTCTGGCTATTTTGTTAAATCTAGATTAATCTGTATCCAAATTTGTTCATCACATTATTTACTATTAATAGGCAAACAATATAACTGAATGTGGGAAAATAGCACGTTTTACATAAAGAAGAAATCAGATTTTTTATAATTAAGGTCCTGACCTATGTCCTTACCTATTCTGTACATTGTGATCATAACTCCTCTAAACTGCACCTATCTAGTTAGTCTTTGTATAATACTAGCGGACTTCTCGAGATTTCACTCGCGTAGGTTCCGTTTCCATGGGAATACAGGGATAAAATAATAATAGCTTATATCACTCGGGGATAGTGTAGCTTCCCAACATTGAAAAATTTTTTGGAATCGGTCTAGTAGTTTTTAAGTTTATTCGTTACATACAAAAACACAAATCTTTCCTCTTTATAATATTAGTATAGATATAGAAGTATAGATGAATATTTCCTCATGGTTTTGACCACCCAGTAGCACCATAATGTACATTCTGTTGCTTTCCATACACTGGTATTTTACCCAAGACAATAAGGTGATTAATCATATTACTACCTGTGTAAAAGGAACTGCTATGTGTTATTATTGCAATTGCTACTTACTGTATTACATCAGTGGAGTTCCACATACGCAGGACATCGAAAGTTAATCATTATCCTGTTCGCACAGTCAGTACAATACTGATCGATGTTGCTACTATAAATCAACATTGTTACTTCTCTTTGTATATATTACACTTCCAATTTCATTTATATGAAATCGCCTCAACGTCCGGATATTACGTAGAAACTGTCTAGCCCTGGGTAGGACCCTGAATAAAATTATATTTAGGTATACTTAGATTTACGTCTATATGAGAACCTGTCTTTCTAACAGAATTTTATCAGGCATATCGACCAAAATACAGTTTCAGTTAAACCCCAGAACATAAATCTTTCTTCAGTTCTGGGTTTAAGCATCTTCCATCTCTAATTTCTTCACAATACTCGCTTTAAAGTTCATTTATTTTCTATTACATTAAACTTATTAAAACAGTTGAAGTTTTTAATTTACTATCGTAATAAAGTCTTGCTATAAAGAAAGCCTTTCATAGATATAAGTTCCTGTGTTTCTTCAACCCTGTTGTGAATATAGTTTTATACAACTTGCATTCATTACTCACATTTGTTGGCATCTAGAATGTACTATTTGCCACGGTTGTATGAACTGTATTAAAATGTATGAGATCGCATTGTTCCGCCAATTGTTAACAATGTTGTATAAAAGAAGTAGGTATTCTTTTTACTATAATGAGAATATTTGGACCCTTTGTCTGGGATTTCAATGCCCAATAGTGCGTGTTTTGTCCATTTAATTGAAGTTTTTAATCTACTTATTATGTAAAGAGCTGGCGATAAATTAATTGAAATAACCGCAAAGCTCACAAAGTAATGATAATGAAACAATGCTTGTACTCTATCATTGAGTAATATTTGAGTCTAATAAACTCGCTTTGTTTGAATGTTGTATTTTTATGACTATAAAATAAATGTTTAACCTAGTTCAATAAAACTCTATAGAATATCAAAAATAATAGGCAGAACAGTTAACCTAAAATACTATTCCATATTCGTTTTTCTTTATTTTAATCCAAAGATTGTTTCATACCTCTATTGTTATTTAAATATTCATGAATTGAAAAACAGCACAATGTCTGCGTAGATTAAATGATTACTTCACAGTTTCTGTTATCCGTTAAATAGAACCTGCAATGGTATCCAATTCAAATTTCCTACCACGAATTTCACACGGCGTGAACAATAGTCTTAGTTTCGATTTTGTATACTATTAAATAACTCTAAACTTTGTAACTTTAATCATCTTTGTAACATTTATTTTCTTATAAAGCGGCACGGTATTTTGTAATCTATTGCTGCTAGAATACCATGACTCTAAAACGTACGCATATTTGGCTCTAAATGTGTAACTTGTTGCTATTTTGGAGTCATTATTTTTAATTTCAATATGTTTACTTTCCTCATCAAATTTATTCATTAAAACTCCTTAACGACTTCATGCCTATTGATTATGCTAAGCGAACGATCAAATAGGCATCTTATAAAATACAACTAGGTACGTTGCCGACGCGCCAAGATTGCACCTTGCAAGAGCCGGTTACATCTATGGCCTCTAATGGCTTCACTTTTTTTCCTATCATATTCATCTCACTTTCAGTATCAACAACTTTCTTTAATTTCACTGCTTCAGAATAGTGAGTTTTATAGGTTGTTTTAGTTTCAACTTCATTTATTTTCTTAACAATATTTTCATAATACTTACTCAGTAGTAGTACATCGTCGTTTATATTCTTTAAATTTCGCTCTGCTACTGTTACAATGTGTCTTTAAATGAGTTTGGAATAATTTCGCAATAAAGCGGTCTGAAAAGATTATTCATTGAGTTCAATCGTTCTCCATCTGGCAGAGCTGAGTGTAATCATGATGGCCCCTCGCCCGTAAAATTACGAGATGCAACCAGACTGGGGGAGCTTATGAAAGGGGTTATTGCCTCGGAACTATCTATCAGACGACCGTACATATGTGTAGGGAGCGAATAAAGTTTATTTGTATGGTGTGGCGGCTTGGGCCGGCTGATAATCATGTCGTGTCAATGGGTGGGGCGCGTCGGCCGAGTGCTCGCCGCCGCGCGCCGGTTAGTGCCCAACGCGATACTGTGCCAACATCACGTACTAGCGCATCTCCTTAAAAGTTTCAGTTGTTATATGTACGACATCGATAACTCAGTTTGACATTCCGTAAACAGTGAACGCCTGTGACAAAAATTATTCGCATTTCGTCCTTTCCAAAAGGATGTCAGTGCAACCGTCGAAAATTTTGAATCGACTTCGCCGGAGTCTCCTTTTGCCCGATATTTTAATTCTCGTTTACGACAACAATTAGAGGACTTTGAGGAATTGCGTTAACTTGACCCGGTGATCAAATAAATTAGATTCGATCAGTGGGATCGTAGTGAAGCCGTGCAAGTGAAAAAATGTGACATACTGTGATTCTCTACCTTCAAGTGTTGTTACGTGAATACAGTGCAGTTTCATAATTGTATTAGACATAAGAGTCGCAAGTGCTATCTCTAATCAAGCGTGCCATTACAATTCTAGCTTTATATGAAACAAAATTATTCTAATCGTTGTTGAAAGTCAAATTACTTCGGTTACGAAATAGTGTTTAATTAAATGTTGTAGTTGTTAAGTTACTGTGCAATATTGGAATATATCCAAAGATAAGAGGACCGGATCTTAAATGTTTAAATCGGGATTATTCAATCTGTCTAGAGGCACGATGGGTGAACCAATTGAAGTTGAAGACAGTCTTGAGTTGGAGTATGATATGTGGGACGGTCAGTTCGACTTTGTGGGTCCTCAAGGTCCACCGCCCGAATCTAGATTAAGGATTACTTCTGACACAAGTCTGACTGAAGACCTATTTACTGGTGGACCGTTGACCCCTCATTTATCGAATGGGTTAAACGGTGGAAAGAAGACAGCCGCCCATCAATGGTGCGACAACCTATCTGATCAAGTAAGCATTTCTTACTTTCTAAGTAGGTTACACCTATGATAGATATTACTGTTTGTCTCTCGCGTTGTATCCGTCTTTACTAAAAGCTGCTTAACATCAGTCTACGGTTCTATTGTTTTTATGAATATTCATTGTTTTGACCTTATTGTCATATTGGATTTTGAATTCCCGTTGAACATTGTGACGTCAAACTCATGATATGCTCATAACCGCATTTACGTCTGTTTTTTCCTGGCATTTGATTGATTCATCATGTAATTACTCAAGTGATTTATGTTATTTGTCATTTATTATGAATGCTGAAATAATATTTAGGCACGTCAATGAAGACCAAAATACTGCTACCGTTATAAATCGAAAATCCAATCTGTCTATTAGTCTATTTCATCCAATATGTACTTTTTTCGAAGAACACAGTAACTTTTATTATCGTTCAAAAGATATAGAAAGGAACTACAAATAAATAAGTGTGGTTGGCTGTTAGTATAACTGATGCCTATCTTCAGTAAACTAAAAACGTTCAATAGAAAAATGTTTTTTCTTCGTGTAGTGATAACACAGATACTGCTCGACCTGGTCGTGCCATCACCGTCTGTGATTTGTTCACTGATGTCACGCGATCATTTCTGTCTGAACATAGCGTTGATCGATCAAACTCTACATTATACAAGCACACGACAAAACCATTGATTTCTTAGCAGACTTATATAAATTTTTATCGATTATGGTAACCGCATTCGTTTGGCTTTATCAGATATCTTTGAGTGTCAAGATAATCTGTAAGTACCTACTTAGAGTTTCGTGATTCGAAATGAATATTTTGTAAGTACTTAGTTTTAAATACATAAATAAAGATAGGTCAATCATATTCCAACCTTATTTATACTAAAAAATAAGTTACGCAATATTAGAAGCAACAACACATATAAAAGAAAAAAAAATAACAAAATGGCTGTCAATTTTTAGGAAAATTAGACTGGAAAAATTAAATGTTCCACCATTGAAATCGTGTAAAAGGTGTTGGCTAAAAGCCTAAAAATATGTACAAACATTTTGGCAAAAGAGAGGCTGGTGTGAAAACAATGTTGAATTTTAATTTATTCCTCGCTGCTGTTGAGAAAGGCATTCTGCATGATGTTACGAAGTCACCATGTTTAGTTTTAATTAACATAATGTTCTATTACAATACCTATTACACGTTTATTACCCTACAATGGAATTACTTAAACAATGATGTTTTAAAAAAGAAGACATCGTGTGAAATTCTAAATATTTTGGATTCCGTAAACTAAATACGATTTCTTGACAGCCACGATGTATAACTTTGCGCCAGAATAGTGCCAGATCCCTTCTAAATTTCGAAACGTCCAAGAATAAGGATTAAGTTGTAGATCTTTGATTATATAATGTCTAGATAGAGCATTCCCTCAGTAAGCCTATTTAAAAACTATAGCTGCTATTTTTGACGTTTGACATTCGTTGAAAATGGCGCGCTAGAAAAACTATGGCTAGAACAACGACCATACAGCCCCAGAACATCTGATACGAGTCTTCTTACCTTTCAAAAGTACGTCCACTTGACCGTACTTTTTGACAGTTCTTTGCTTCAATTTTAGATGCCGTTAAGGGAATCTTTTTTTTTTTTTTAAGTAAAATCATCAAATGACTTCTCCCGCTGTGGGCATGAGCGGGAGGGCGTGTCAAACTCTTACTGACTAAAACCCATCTGTGTTCCTTCTTTCGCCCTGGTGTTAGGAATCTAGACATTATATAATCAAATTTGTAGATATATCTCAAACAAGACAAGTGTTTTACATTGTAGTGCAATCGGCTAAATAACTGTTTAATATTTGTGTCATGGCCGAAGCCTGTGCAGTTGCAATCCAGGGTACTGCTGTAGGTACTTAGTACAATTATGAGTTTAGCATCGCGTGCTATCACAAATTCTATTTCCTTTATCTAGGTACTTACTTATTTCCTTTGTTCCTGTTTAAACAGAAGCAGTAAATACAGTCAGCTACATAAGTCGTTTAACATTTGCAAATATTTAAATCATCATAATTTAAACCAAAAATGATGTGATCCATGTTGATTTAACAATAAATTGTTTTTAAGGCGGCTATTTTGTTCTTAACGAAATTTTTGTGAATATGCGGTATGACATAATTGGGCTAAGATGCTTTGAAAATTTTCAAATGTTAAGCGACATATGTAGCTGACTGTACTAATAATAAGAAATGTTACCTACTCAAAATAAACATGATACCTAGGTTCATTTATAAATAACAAACGGGACAGTTGGATAGCCTGAACTAGGTTGAAACCTGTGCGAAGGGAGGAAGTATAAAAGTATTTTTTTAAATACTCTCTACAATTTAAACCGTATATAAAATCTCATATCACGGTGTTTTTGGTCAAACTCTTCCGGAACGGCTCGACCGATTTTAGTGATTTCTTTTTCGAATATTTTTAGGTATGAAAATAGTTCGTAAAGTATTTTTTTAATATTATTGTATGAATTGCAAAAAGGGGGAAAATTTACGCAGACGAAATCGCGAGGGTCATCTTGTTAAAATACAGTAGTAAAAAAAACTTTAACTGTATGTAATCCTAAAACGTTTGTAATCTCAGTTATCAGACCAGTTTTAACTTATTTTAGCAGTAAACCTTAAAATTTATTTGCAATGCTTTTAACCTGAAATGTTTTAAATGCATTTACATTTAGCCTGTTTAACCCGCTTACTCGTAATATTTTATAAAGGAATTACTGCATAACGCACAATTTCACATGTAAATCTACCAAGCACCTGATTCCTAAGCCAATATTTTTCAAATCGAACTGAAATTTGATAATGAAATTCTGTTTTAACCAGCACAAACTAATATTTCACAAAAAAAAAACAGTGAGACTAGTATTGAGTATCGGTGTAGGTAAACTGGTACACGATGAAGTATTAGAGCAAGCAATTAATCAAACAATTAGCACAGAGTAAACACAACGGTCACAGCTGACCGTTACCAATATCGTGACGGCAATGTACCGAGTGCATATCAAATATATCGATTGAACAATACTCATACCGCATACGACCTAATGATATGTAATTGTATTAGCGACAACTGGGGCGATAGGTCGACGGCCGTTGACCTTTCATGTCTGCAATATTATAATTGTAAGTAAATAAGTAAATAAAGAGATATGAACTTTGTTTGATAACTTTCTGTTGCAAATAAGTTTAGTAATATTCACGTTGCTACGAAACATCATTGTACAAGTAAGAATAATTGAATTAATTATGACATAAATCTTTCAAAACGTTTTGTTTTCTTCTCAGGGTGTTTATTTCTTATGTCCTACCATTATAGGTACCCATGGCATATTATTTTTCATTTTTGATGTCTTGGCTATACCTACCTGCTTCTGCATTAAAAATCAAACTAACCAATACTTTAAATTCACGTTATTCTCGTGTCTTTGTCAATAGACTTTTCCTTAAATGAAATCTTCAGTAAGTCATCTAACCTTTCTCAAATACCTACCTATATACAAGTATCTTCGTGTTATATTTACTTGTCACTTTTTAAAAGAGTGGCTCATGAGTTTTTTGGTAGCTTCTTCTCATAGACTGATTTGGTTTTATGGATAGAGAATGTTTTAGTTCGAGTTTGTGTTATGTTCTGTCGAGATCTCTAGGTATAAAAATCACAACAAGCAGATTCGCCCGCTTGATCTCCATGACTTGGGTAGTTAGACTTTCTCAATGATGTGATCCCTGTATAATTGCAAGCAGTGTCAAGCGTTTCTGTCATTCATTCCTTACAGTTTCCATTTACGGAACAACATGACATCTAAAACCGTTCACCCACAGATGGTAATTGAACGAAGCGGACCGTCAACTCGCTAACATCCATCCGAGGTAAAACGAACACTGGAAAGTTGCAAGACAACTCAACACAACGAAGAAAATATTCAGTATGTACATGTAGTACAAACTCTCGAGGAAGTCACGAACACAAGTGAAGTGGTATTCAACTAAAGTGGCCATTGATTGCACATAACGATACCTAATAATCATTGTTACTTACTTACCAATCTGTTAGATACTATTCATTATCCGGCATAAGCCTTAACTTATTGTGGTAAATAACCGTTTAGTGTTTCACTATAATTAGAATTGTTACTTATTATTTTGTTTTGTTGACCAGAAATCTATAACGTTACACCTCGTTGTAAACATTAACAAAATTGTTAAATACTTCAACTAAGAATCTTGATTGGCTTGCAGAGGAAGATGCTTCTCTCAAACTACAAATATCGTTCTGTTTTCCTACTGCTAACAACTTTCATATTAGTTTTAAAGTTTTTGTTCACTATCAAATGATGCCAAAGCGATTAAAAGTTAGCTTTTATAATCTTCCACCTACTACCAGAATAGTTTTAATCTAAATATCACGTGCCACATTAAAAACAAAGTCCAAAATATCTGATATCGAATAAACACTACCAGTGCATGTCAACAGTGATCTCAGTTCTACAAACAGTTTTGAGATAACTAACACGTTAACTACATTCGTCAGGGACATTATTACAAAGGTTATCATTAATGACCTCGAATTGTTTGTTTTCTTCTTCCAATATTTGACTCATGCATCGGATACAACATGCCTTACATAAATTAACATTATTAATGTAATAATTTGATGAGGTTATACATAGCTACGATATTCTAAATTTGCATAAAGCGATGGATATAAATACCTACGTAAATTATTTCAAAATACAAAAAGAACAGTTTTAAACTCTTACGTGTAATGATGTGGAATAATTTAAAACTGTCAAGTGCAGTGCTTGACTCTAATTAAATTACATTGTCACTGTCACTGTATTTAGTAATAAATAAATAGCAGCACTGAAGTAAGTACTACGAACTTCCAAGAATCTTACTAAAATACAATGACTGAATAAATAAGCAATAAATTGTTTCTCAAGTGATCTATTCTCCAAATCGCGCGCACATCAGCGAAGTGAAACCAGTCCGCACTGGCGCTGTTAACAAAAGTAAAACCGAGACAGTGAGTACCTTCGCCCGAGCCAATGATCGAAAGTTCGATATATTACAGCTTTACATTTTAAAGACGATTCATTTCACTTTTCCCATAAAGGCAGTGCCACATTCGTTATATCATTGTATCAAGTAATTAATAGGAACTCGTGGAACAATCTAAAGATTAGAAATGAAGCTATTATAATGTTATTATGACAATAGCTAAACAACGTCCACCTAACAACGACTCGGGATCTAAGAAAACTTGCTGAAAAAATGTACTGAGCAAATGGTTGTTTAGAATAAAATGTCATACAAGATGTTCATATCATGCCAGTTAATGCTCAGAGTCGCACTGCAACAAAAACAAAACAATTTTATTGAAATTAAGCGGATATGATCTCAAGATTCCCACCATGATGAATGACGAATCAAACAAAGTAACATCTAGCAAATTACCCAAAACATTATTCCATCAAAAGATTTGTTTCTCATTAAAATACTCATCAGCTTGATTAAAACCTATTTTGGTATTAATATCGTCATGCGATGAATGTAGGTACTTAGAAACTTACGAACTTTCGATAATTACAATTTTAAGCATGAAAGTATTCACAACGACGACTCTGCCCACTGACACGATCAATACCACTTCACACTTCCACTGCAGTCAGCACTTAACATTCCCATGTGTCTCCTTCAATTAATAAAAAGACATAAATCACATTACAAAAACAAATACAAATATCGAACTTTGGATTAATAGTCTCAGGGTTCTATCACTCAAACGGTAATTAGTATTTTTCTACTATTATAATTAACGTAAGTAGTCATCTCAGCCATGGGACGTCCATCTATTTCCCCTGATGCACTTCACGCATTATTTCTCGGTTTATTAATTTGAACGGTTCTTTTATTCATAGGTTATGCCCTGGTGGACCCTTTTAAACATAATAATATTTTGATCAATACTTCGGACAATATAGTAAATGAACTAGGTTAATCGAATATTATTAAAAGTTACGTAGGTAGGTACGCTTGGAATTCCATAAGTCTGTAGTCTAATCTTTTGGTAAATATATATTCAAAAACAGTGAAAATTTACTAACAAAAGCAGGTCGAAGATGAATCTGTGATCGATGAACCGATAAATTTCAATGCGTCATCGATTTTCCTCGACCGATATCGCTTCAATTGTAAAAATCTATTTTTTGTTACATTTGTTTACATTTTACAAGTTTATTTTGGTCAACGCCGCCCAGCATCAGTGTACACGTACTTACATAGATACGTGAAAGTACACACCAAAAATATAATCTTTCTGTCTATACACTGCCACACAATAGACAATCTTGTTTTATATTCCCTGAGGTAACTATTAAATCATTTATTTCACGTTCTTTCGTAATGTTATTTAGTCACTAAAAACAATTTAAATATGTACCTATTTTTCATTCTTAACATTATAATTTCAGCCACGGTTAGATAAAGAAATCACATCAGCAGCTGATTATACTTTCTCTAATTATAATCCTATAATAGCATGCTGATCTAACCATACTGCAAATATATCATCTACGTAGACTTTGATTTGTTTTATAATAAATACTTACACTAAATGTGTTATATTAAATATACTTACCTATCAATGTTTGTTCTATTTGAGTTTTTTGCCATAGTGGTCTGTTTTTTTTTCGTAAATTGATCTGTTAAGCAACTTTTGACATTAGGATTTTAACATGTCAGACTTGGTACGGCCTGCGACTATCATCATCACTCATGCAAATACTTGACATGTCAGAATCAATCTTTTCTTATCCCAGACTTTCTTTACACGGAATCGTTATTAATTTTATATAATGTATCATCCATCTTTATTATATTTCAGTATAGCAAGCGAGAGGCAATCATCTTCTTAAGATAATTTCTCGTTTATGACTTGTTATATGTACATCATTATCACATTGTGTGTTGCTTTACTTCCTTTGACTTTCTTCGTATTCATGAGGAAATGGTTTGTGGTTTTAGCAGTTAGTTTGTTGTAGGTACATACATTGAAGGCTATTTTTATCTATTCCAGTTTCTTCTTCATGATCTCTTCATTGTAACTAAGTAATACTATTCTATTGTAGCTAATTTAACATAAAAGGATTAAATTGTTGTTGTTTAATAAGTCTAGATTATCATTTCTCTGACTGTTCAGAACAAGAATAGGTAGGTATTACATTTCCTGAATTGTTGCCATCCGTGAACCTGTCTGAGATCTATAGGTTAATCACGTATACAATGAACTCGCCCATGCATAAAATACAGCAAGTAGGTAGGAATGCGCATACATACATCAAATCAAATATTCATTCGTAAACGAAACCCAATGAAACAAAACTTTCCGATCATTTAGCTCTCCTAAATAACGCTTCATTGGCCGCTTAATAAGAACGCCTTTGCGTGTGACTTCCTCCGCTCGGAAGCATAAAAAATAACCTATATTCGTCATTTCCATACATAAAAAAGTCATCAAAATGTATTAGGATTCGGTTATTGTGCCATCAAAACATACAGGCAAAAATATGTACGTGCAAACGGAGTTACTTTCGTATACATATAGAACTATTTCCAACGTGTAATTGGAATGGAAAATCAAATCATTCCAATTTCAAATAACTCTTTTGAAATCAAATAATTTTACCGGTAATAATTAGCAAAATATTTGAGTAGTGGATTGCGAAGACGCCGATGCCGCTAAAGAAATCCATCGGTTTGTAATTTTATAATTATCGGCGGTGTCCAGTGATCTGGCTCACCATCTTTAATTAGCCACGTCTCGGTAGAGTACCCAGAATCGTTCAAGGACAACTTGCGTTGACGATAAACACCTAATAGGAATATACACTGACGGACTTATAAACTGCATCAAAGTAATAGACGACTTTGAAATAAATATTTTAACCAAGTATGCAAACTTTCTATACAGATTTAAATTGAAACCTCTAGATTGGTTCGTGAACTTTAAAACAGCGTAGGATCATATCTTTAAGTTTAAGTTTATGTACCGGAAAGGACCTTAAGACCTTTTTTGAAGAAAAAACAGAAGTTTAAGGAAAAATTGTTTAATTAAAAAATTGGTTTTAACAATAGACACAAACTTTATGCAAGGGTTTATTTGTGTTTTAATAAGGTGTATTACCCCCACGTGCCCTTATTACGGATTCTAATCGGTTCCGCATAGATTTTATAAGGGTTTTTAAAAGATCTTGCGGAATATTGTCCCATTCTTCTGAAAGTGCTGTTCTTAGTGCTGCCACTGTCGTAGGCGAAGGGTTTCTCGCATATACAGCTCTTTTTAAATTGTCCCAAACATGCTCGATGGGATTAAGATCCGGGCTGCGTGCTGGCCAATTCATTGTACGTATCCCAACCTCTTCGCAATAATGTTGAACTTGTGCAGCTGCATGCGGCCGGGCATTATCCTGCATTAAAGTAAAATTTTCGCCTATGAATCCCATGTAAGGCACCACGTGATCTTCTAATATCTCTGTTATGTAGCGATGTGCTGTCAAACCCCCTCTATTACCGTTTTGACGGACCATGTCTATGAACACAAGTTCTGTTCGCCCGTTCATCGATATGCCACCCCAGACCATACATGAACCGCCTCCAAAAGGAACACGCTCCTCAATGCAACTTTGAGCATATCGCTCCCCACGTCGACGATAGACTCTTCTGCGACCATCTGCACCATATAAACATGTCCTACACTCGTCCGTGAACAATACAGAGGCCCACTGCTCTTCTGTCCAATTCAGGTGATGACGCGCAAATCTTAAGCGAGCTTGTCTGAGAGCTGCAGACAACTTTGGACCATTTGCTGGTCTAAAAGGGGTGATAGCCGCTTCCTTTAACCTTCTTCTTATTGTTCGTGCACACACGTTTTTTCCACGCACTTCATTAAGCTCGGTTTTGATGTTAACTGACGTGAGGAAACGATTTCGCAGGGAAGTTGTAACAATAAATCGGTCATCACGACCTGTGGTTGCTCGAGTTCTGCCTGTACCACGTCTCCTCCTGTAAGAACCTGTCTCTACAAACCTTCTGTATATTCTACAAACCGTAGACTGGTTTAAATTTAAATTTCTACCAATCGTTCGTTGATCCAAGCCCTCCCGCACCAATGCTACAATTTGTGCCGCTTGTTCGGACGAAGTATCCATATTATGGTTCAAAAACTCTCGATGTGTTAAAAAACTAACCCAACAATTATGCTGGTAACAATAATTCAATTGACCAAACAAAAAAAATCAATGAGAATTAATTTAAAACTTTGCTATAAATAACACGCAAATCTGATACTACGAGTAAATTTTCTTTTCCCGGCTATATTCATTTGTTTTACCGCAGTTCTATTTTTAAATTTAATTTTTTTTTAAGATTAAGAGCCAGTCTTTCCATATTTATATAATTTAATCTAAAAAGTTTGCATACTTATTATAAAAAAATCCTTTTAGAGTAAACCTGAACTTTGATGCAGTTTATGAGTCCGTCAGTGTACATGGACTTACCTTATACTTGTCTAAATAAATAAGTGGTCTGGATTCATACCAAAGATTTGGTATTGAGTGAGACGAGTTTTTTTGCTAAGAAAGCAATAACTAAGGAGGGAACTGCTTAATATTTAAATAATAAACAGCGTGAGCATGATTTATACACTAGCTTACCCGCGCAACTTCGTCTGCGTCATTTTCCCCCTTTTTTGCAACATATTTCATTGGTGCTCAGCTCCCATTGGTCGTTGATCGTAATGTTATGTAGCCTATAGCTAGGGTTGCCAACCGTGTGGATCAGAAATCCGGAAGGTAAAATAAAAAAATAATGAAAATCAAATATTTTTGATTGCTGAAAACACGTTTTGCGATAGGGACGGATAGACGGAATGTAACAAAGCTTTTTTATTTCTTTGCCCGATTCTTTTAATTCATTCCTGTTAATTTCTTCGTCCATTGTCAAAATGTTCACTTTCTTGTAAATAGAGTCTTGTCAAATTCGTACCACTTATCCAAACAGGTCAAACATCGCTCCAAATATTTGTCTACATGGCGGATTGAAGTGATAAAATATCCGGGAGATTTCAGCTGCGTTCCTGGAGCCGGGAGATTTTGAAAACTTATTGCCTTTTTACGGGAGAATCTCGGAATTCCGGGAGAGTTGGCAACCCTACCTATAGTCTTCCTCGATAAATGGACTATCCAAAACCAAAAAGATTTTTTCAATTCAAACCAGTAGTTCTGAGATTAACGCGTTCAATCAAACAAACAAACTCTTCATCTTTATAATATTAGTACAGATAATAAAAAATCCAAAAAAGATCATACCACCATGCACAACTTAACGAATACGCGACAAATATTATAAATAAATAACAAAGAGCTAAAATCATAAACTAAAGAATTTAATAGAACGCTATTTCAGCTTTAACGCGGTCACTAGAACCGATAACAGTTTTATAGAACGAATTCCAGACCTGCCTTACATAAACCATTATAATAGAACATTGATTAACAATACTCTCAGGAGATCCAATCACTTTGTATTCCGCAGTAGTAGGTAGTAGGTATTCCAATACTGCGTCGCTAGCTAGCAATAGCACTCAATAGAGCATGCGACTTTCGATAAATCGTATTTTGTTATCGTTTAATATCAAACCAAGTCCATTAGATGTATATAGAAGTTAGAAAAATATCAGATGTGTCGATGTGTAAATATTTTTAAATTTCGTTGATAAGATACCTAAGAATGATAGAAGATATCTTATCTCGCCTGTCATTACTCCTTTGTAACGCACAAAGGCCGAGTTTGAATGCTATTGCCAAACTAGCTACTGTTTACCTACTTATACGAAGCGTTTAGTTCTAAGGTACCTACTAATTAAACTTACATTTTGTTATGTTAGGTACTTATCAAGTTATCAAGTTGAAAGACAAACAGCTTCATTGCTCACTGTCTGTTAACAAGAGTTTTATTGGAAAATATTAGCTGATTAAAAAAAATATTACCGACTTCAAAATAAATAATAATAATAATAAATAATAAATTTATTAAGTAAAAATCATTTACAATAATAATATTCAACAATTAGGCAGTAAATACATTATAGTATCAAATTATACGATAACATCTTAGGACAACTCCTACACGGTCATCTGATCCCACACTAGGCAGAGCCTGTACTATGGCAACCAGACAAATGATAAACATACATACAAGGCAACTAAAAAGCAATGCCGAATAAAACATGAAGACTACTATTTCATGGCACCAACTTCAAAATGTTTAATTTGTTTCGCTACTCAATATCATATTAAAGTAACTGAATCGCAAACTCTGAAATATTGTATAGGCTCCGAGTCATTTGTAGTCTTCATCATCAGTTCCACTTCACCAATTGGTGCTTTTTAAGAGTAAATGCACGAATCTCTATGAAATATACTTAAGTCACTGTAACTTTCCAAATATTAAAGGCACACGCCTTTAACATTGAAAAGTTCCCTCGATTTCTCCAGGATCTCATCATCAAATCGTGATCTGATGACAATGGGAGCAACTTGGAAGTAAACCCTTTCAGACACAAAAATAATTTAGGTCCAGCCGTCTTTGCGTAATAGGTGAACAAACACACAAAAAAAAACGTACAGTCGAATTGCGAACCTCCTCCTTTTTGAAGTCGGTTGAAAATCAAATAGATCAGAAGACTCCAATAAGTCTAAAGGCCTTTTTACACTATAGACGCAAGTTTCTTTCCTGTTGCATACAATTAAATTATAGCATTCAATTCTATGGCTCTTGAATATACTTACAAGAAAATGGCATTATGTATAAAAGCACCACCAACCTTGACCGCTTTTCCTCATTCCTTGCCAATGTATTTGCAGAGCAATTTCCAGTACTTTAGTAGATATTGTTTATAATAATGAATTCTTATATTACAATCTAGTTTGAACTTAAAAAAATAACAACAATCCTACTATAATGCTCTTATTTTCTCCAATACTTCACAACTGACACTAATTACTTACTTCGAAAAAACTAAAAATAGAGCGTTGCCCATTAGACCTGAAAAATATTTTACGCTACTACATGAGCAATACAAACACGTGTACTTATAAAAAAAAGAGGTAAGATGTTTATGTTTAGGTTAAGTGATCAACTTAGTTGTAAATAAACTGCACGCAATCTTAGAATCTAGTCTGCCTTGTCTTAGGTGTTTGCCATCTAGGTAACAAGGTGTAATAGCGTGATGATGTCGTACCTAATTCTGATTTTATCGATAAATTAATCAATTAAGTCTGAAATGTTTACATTAAACAAATGGTTCTTTGCAATCACGTGATGCGAAACATTGTTAGGTAGATGAAAATGTAACATAAATACTAAATATCCAAAAAAATTTATTAATATTAAAATTATGATATTGTTTATTACAGCTATATATTAAAAATCTAACAAAAACTATTATCATTTAAAAAAAAAAGGGCTTTTGAGTTCAACTGCCATAAATCAGACACTAGGAGTTGCCTTTTTCAAAATACTGACATTTAAACATACCTTTATTAATCTATTTAAATTTTGTAAACTAGTTGACCAAAATATTGACTGACCTGTTGGTCTAGTGGTTAGTGACCCTGACTGCTTAGCCGGAGGTCGTGGATCCCCACCAACGATAAAACTTTGTGTGATGAGCACGATGGTTTATTCTGTGCTTCTAAAACACCACTTGGAAACAGAATACCTACTTATATTATAGATAAAACTAAGTTGGTAGATACTATCTTAGTTAGAATAAAACCTAACTAAACCCACTTGAAAAAATTATACTTACTTATAATAAAGAGGAACATAAATACCTACTTATTTGTCTGACGGTTAATTTCCGCATTGTAGTAATCGATGCCTTGATTTACCCTTCAGGTGCAACTACTGCAGCAGCAAGTAACGTCACTAGCGGACACGCAAAGTACAGCGGATGAACGGTACGCGAGGGCGAAGGCCGATAATGCGGTGCTACAGGCGCGAGTTCACATGCTAGATGAACAGATACGAGAGGTACGTATTCAAAAAAAAAATTGCACATCATCTAAAAAATTGTCACAACACACAAAACTACTTCTACTAAGACGATGGCAAGAGACCTGATGGGAAGACGCTGATTCCTTGGAGTTTGGGAAGGGTGCTTGTGTGGGACGCCACGTGTGTAGACACACTTGCTCCTTCCCACCTCCACGGAACCAGCGTTCAAGCTGGAACGGCGGCTAAAGCGGCCGAAAATCTAAAAACCCATAAATACAGGGGTCTCGGTAACCAATATATATTTATACCATTCGGCGTCCAGACCCTTGCCCCTTGGGGTCCAAGTGCACAACATTTATTTAAAGAACTTTCCAAAAAATTGGTCGACTCCACTGGTGACCGTAGAGCTGGCAGCTTCCTCACACAATGCATCAGCATTGCTATACAGCGAGGAAATGCCGCCAGTATTTGTGGAACCATGCCCAGAGGTCCCAATTTTTTGGATATATTTTAGTTTTATTTAGTCTTAATTTCTAGTTTAAATATAGTATTTAATAGTTCTGAATAATTTTCAATATTTATCTGAAAGGTTTTCTTTCGTGACGCTATGATAGTTTTTATAGGATGCATGTGCGATATCTTTTTCCATACTACATTGAATCTTTAGACCCATTTTCCACGGTACCATTTCAACATTTTCGCATTTCTAATATTAATCGTCGATCTAGACCAGGAGAATTATTATCGTGGTTTAATTATTGCTTGAGTTTGAGTTTAAAGTCGATTAAGCACCTACCTTAAACTGTTCTCTGGATTACCCTAAGGTTGACTGGTAGATAATGCCTAAGGCATTAAGTCCACCTTTGTACAAATGTTGTGTGCAATGTTAAATAAATAATATAATTAACTTAGTAAGTATCTTCTCCTAGCTCTCTCTATTCTCCTAGTTTCCACTCATTTCTGTCTGTGATAATGTATGGTCTTCATGGAATTGCCTACAGCATGTCCCTGCTGGTTTCCAACTTCTTCAAATTGGCGGGAAGCCATGTTTCCAACCGTCTAGAAGACGCTTTAATTAAAATCACGCAATGTCAACAACAACAAAAAAAACAACATTTCTATACTACATTTAAATAGGTAGTTAATATTAATTATTCTTTAAAGAACAATCGATAGGTTTTTCTATGTTACCTTTTTTTATGTTATAGAAAGTCTAGACAAGATAATAAGCACGCCACATGGCAAACGAATTCCGCCAATTGTTACGTAGTTAGGAGACAATTATGATGTTTAATTATGTGTAGATCGAATGCCGATGTGAGGAAAGCATAGCGGAGGAGAAGCGACGGGGTCGTGAAGCTATCTCAAGAGTGGAGCGCGATCGAGACACGCAGTTGGCTGCCATCACTGACAGGCTTGGAGCTGCTGAGGCTGAAGCTTCGGAGCTTAAACAAGAGGTAAGATGAAAAAAAAAACTAATGAAAAGGAGTCTTGAAAATGGCGGCACACCGACTTATTTTCACGTCTTCGCGATTTTAAACGCGAGATAATATATGAAATACGTTGTAGGTAAATCAATAATAAAATCAAATATAATGACGTCCTTGCGCGTGGAAAATTGGAAAATATTTTTTAATATGAGATTTGCGGTTTGTGCGCGCAACGGCGTCATTCCAACCGACGTAATTCTATTCGATTGTTATGCCAATTGTCTAGGGGGGCTGGTCTTTGTGCAGTTAAAGTGTACAATCAAAATAATTGATACCAGGTAGAAATTAGATGAGAAGTCGACTAGATTGCCATTAATTCAAAAACAAGCAGAATGACATAAATAAATAAGATGTTAAATTCTCTTTGTACATAAACAGAAACCTGCCAGGTCTGAGACCTTGCCATTAGTTCAAAAACAAGAAGAATTACATAATTAAACAAGATATTAAATTCTCTTTATACATAAACAGAAACCAGCCAGGTATGTGACCTGGCCACTAATTCAAAAACAAGAAGAATAACATTAATAAACAAGATAGCCAGGTCTGAGACCTGGCCAGTTATACAAAAACAAGAAGAATAACATCAATAAACAAGATGTTAAATTATCTTTTCGTACCCAAAGACGAACAATGAAATAAAAAACTTCAACAATAAGAATTTGACGGCTACAGTTGTTTCGATAAAAATATATCAAATTCGTAGCCTCGCCAAGTTTGCTTAGTAGATAAGATTGTACCAAATCTTTCCCTAAATAGATTAAGTAATCAATTGTCGACCTTTAAGATTTATTTATTGTCTTTTGTAAATATACCTTGAAAAGGTATTGTAAGAACGCTGTAGTTAGGTATCATTTTGGGGATAAAATACAGTTATTAATGTTAATAATATCACCGAACTTAATTAATTAACGCTTGGCAAGGTCATGGATATTACGCCGGCAATTCTGGTCATACTTGTCTAATAATAATAATAATAATATCTTGGGACAAGTTACACAACATTATCTGTTCCCAAACTAAGCAGAGCTGGTACTATAGAAACCAGACAACTGTTAAACATACTTATATATTTCTAAATACATACATATTATAGATAAATAACACCCAGACACAGATTAGACCATCGTGCTCATCACACAAAGTTTTATCCTGGGTGGGTATCGAACCCACGACCTCTTGCGTCTCAGTCGGATACACTCCCACCGCGCCACAGAGGCAGTCTAATGAATCTAGCATTGTTTAACCAACAGTAATCATGAATGAACTGAGAATTTGATAGATTACATCTTAACTTTGACCACTTACTTTAAAAAAAAACTTAATATGTATATAGATAAACCTATAAACCTACTTTTAATGGATATTTAAAGGTCTCGAGGAGATTTCTAGAAATAAAATCGGAGATTATTTTTAGGTGGGTCGTCTACGTGGTGTAGCAGAAACGTTACGAGCAAACGCTGAAGCGGCAAGTCGGGCACATCGTGATGCTCAAGAGCAAGTAGCTGAACTTGCAGCGGCTTTAAGCACTGCACGGGAAGCAGAACGAAGGGAACGAGATGCCGCTGTAGCGGCTGCAGAAATGCTGGCGACAGCGAAAAAAGAGCTGCAAAGACTGAGAGATGTTCCACCGCCTCCGCCGGATCCGCGCCTCGACGAGCTAAGGAAGGAGCTCACATTGCTCCGAACACAAAATAAATGTAAGTACCAAAATCAATAATTATTGATTGTAGATAATATTTTACAGATACAGGTAGGAAAATACAAAAATATCTAGACTGATTGGTCTGCATTGCAGACCAATTGACACAAAAAATTGCAGACTCTGCAATTTATGATTAGTCAGTCTGCAGATAAATAAGAGTCTTCCCGTGACCACGGCCGTTGCAATACGGTCGAAACGTCGGGCAATAAACAAGGTATTTTACCTTAAATTATTCACGCGATTAAGACCCGTAATATATATATTTTAATAATGTGTACAAATCGCGAAAGTTTATCAATATTTAAATAAGACTCGTTGAATCACACTTTATTCTACCAGATCCCCTAGTATTTGTTAGGTTTCTTTCTGATGCAATACTAGATTTATCATAAACGTAAATTCTATTCTCAAATATCAGTTACTTTATCCACACAATGTCAAAACTATTATCAGAAGAAAAAATCCAAAGCGCAATAATGAACACCTTTTACCAATAAATGTTAGTCACTTGCAATCATCTCAAGCTTATCTTCTGGATTAACCCTGGTGATATCAGACCCAATGACTGGTTCATATCGTATATTATGACTTATGTACCGATACGTATTAGGTTTAGAAAATATTAGCTGGGAATTTTTATTTTTCATTATGTTTTCAATACATGGTAGAAGATAAATTTTGCTGGTTAAAATACTGTTAATGCAACTGTAAACAGTGAACATTATTAATTATTTTCATGTCTTAACATATTTCATCCCTTATTACCCGACTGCGCGATACCTATGTGTTTATTTTACCCCCTTAGTAAATGAGTTTAAAAAAGTGGTTGCCTGTAAAGTCGATTTACCGAGGATAATTTTACATGATGACGTCTATGAAAACATTGATAACATATCGCATTGCTAATCAACCAATCATTACCGTTAGTTCCAATTGTATCGCATGTCATGTCGCTGCAATCGCCATTCGCTGTTGCTTAGCAACCAATCAATAACGTGACCGTTGCCACGTGACACTTTTTCGTGCGTGCACCCGTCATCGATTTATAGAATGTTATCACGTCAAATTTGCAGCCTAACAGTCAATCAGCCTAAAAACTAAGGTTCAATCATAAAAGATTCTTTCCGATAACCCCCACAAATAAAACTCTATAGGGAGATACCTAACCTCCAAAATAAGTATAGGCATTTCATATTTTGAAT
The DNA here is from genome assembly GCA_945859575.2 of Herminia tarsipennalis. NCBI lineage: Eukaryota > Metazoa > Arthropoda > Insecta > Lepidoptera > Erebidae > Herminia > Herminia tarsipennalis. The sequence continues at coordinate 8,130,152 of OX243850.2, read as the reverse complement.
AAGTACCAACAACACGAACATGTAAAATGAAGATGATTGATGAGTCGAAATCTAACAAAGATAACATCAAGTGTTTGCGTCAGTATATTACGATACTATATTATTTATATCATCAAATCTCGAGTAGTGCCAACATATTGAAATATCATGGGATAACACGTGCCATAGAAAGTTGTTGATATTATTGGGTAATACCTTATTAATACGCAATTACTTGATAGTTTGTATAAACATCCATTCTGTCTGAGCTAAGAGTTTATATACTAAATAATATCAAGCTGGCTATTTAGCTTCCCTATTGCTGTTTTATGTGTCTAGCCAAGTATCAAGCTTTATGATTGAGTAATTCCTACATTCCAATCGATTTATTGATTTAACATTTAAAGCAAAATTTCCTATTTATTTCATCTACTTGTTAGAACGTACTAGGTATATAATAGACTACTGACCCGCTCAACTTCATCTGCGTAAATTTCCCCCGTTTTTGCAACATTTTTCATTGCTGCTCCGCTCCTATTGGTCGTAGCGTGATGTTATATAGCCTATAGCCGTAAAAAATATTTTTCAATTCGGACCGGTAGTTCCTGAGATTACCACGTTCAAACAAACTCTTCAGCTTTATAATATTAGTATAGATATCAATGTAAAAAATAGTTTGCCTCACAGAGTAACAACATTTTTGTACTTATTTATTGAGTGCGATGTTACAATATCTAGGAAAAAAACTGATACGGCAAATATTATAAGTATATACCAGACATTCGAGTGTCAACAACAAAGAAATGAGTATAGAGTGACGGTAGTCATTGATTCTATTTATATCTTAATGATTGATCTAAATACAAACAAGTAAAATCACACTCATGAGTTTTCAAGAGTAGATTGGTGTAAACAAGGTACCTAGGTTTACATAAATGCATTGATTAATAAATAAATGACCTATAAGAAAAATACACATTGGTGATGCTAAAGGACGATAAGGGTTCTAAATACGGTGCGCCTGTCTGAAAAAGGATAAAACTAACTTTTATAATGGAATGGGGCTAAAACAATCGGTTACACTACCTGCTAAAATTGAACTGTAGCTAAATTCATCAATAAATTGTACCTAGATACCTAAACACCAGCGCAGGACTTAGGGTAGAGTGAGTGGAGCGGTCCCTCTAGGCCCCAGGTGGCAATGAGTGCCAAAAATTCAAATGCAATAAAGAATCTACTACGAAATAAAATTAGGATGACGCTTTTAAGAGGCGTTCAGTAAAAACGCTGACCAAAGGTCGCTAAAAGACAAGAGGAGAACCAGCACTGCTGGCTTTGCGATGATCTTCAGGTGTCGTGCGAGCAATCACATATAAACTCATCAGTCAGGTTAAACAAAACATACTTGGTTATTGTTCCAGCATTATCAGAAGCGCAAGAGGAACTGCAGGCACAGATCCTGACGCGCGGCGTGGAGGAGGGCCGCAGTCTGCTGGACGGAGTGAGCGGTCCGCTCGTCGGGACAAACTCGCTCGCGCACGAACTGTCGCAGATGAGCGATGATGAGGTACGTACGATACAAACTACCTAATGTAAGAACTAACACTAAAATCCATCGTAGAAATCATTAAACCCGGTTTCCACCAAGAGTGCAACGGACCCATTAATGACTCCTTTTGACTCGCAAGAGTGAATTGAGTACTTGTGTCCAACAATCCTAACAAACAATTGAGCATGGACCAAGAGAGCAAAAAGAGTAGAAATGCATCCGATCAGTCGGCCTACTCTCTTTCTCTAAAACAAATTCATAAATTTTCGTATTCTTAAATTGCTTATTTTACGAGGACTTTTCTAATTCATTTTTTGATAAGCACAAACAGTCCAAGCCTAAAGACGATTTCGGTAACGAATGAATTGAATTGATGTTTTATAGATTTTTATAAGCTACGGGTCTTAATCGCGTAAATATTTTATTTTAAAGCTAAATACTCGTACCTTTATTTATTGCCCGTCGCTTCGACCGTATTGCAACGGCCGTGGTCACGGGTAGGTACCTAGACTTAATGTTGCTAGCTCTGTGTATGCTCGTTTTCGATTAATGAGAGCCTACTCTCCAGGGGGCCTACCCCCTAGAGACCTACTCTAATTCCATGAAAACGAAGTTTCAATCAAAAATAAGGTGGTAATATACAGAGCCAGCAACATCTATTTAATCCACTCGTTCAAGAAAATCGTCCATGAGTTCGAACTTCTTGTATTTATCCAAAAAGTAATTGAAATAGTTCCCGTAAACCTAAGTTATTTAAGTAAACGAAAATTATTTATTTTTAAAGAAATTAAATAGAGTAGGCCTACAGTTCTAGAGTGGGTCTACTTCTAAATAAGATTAATGAAGTCTTTGTTGGTGGAAATGCAATGGAAGAGGAACGGAAGGAGTCCGTTACATTTCTCTTTTGCGGTGGAAATCGGGCTTTAGGCTTTTTGTCGGGTTCAATTTCACCTCTCTTTGTCCACTGAATATTAAGAACAAAATTATAGTAAAAGAACGGAGACGACTCGCTCTGATAAAAAAGTTAGAAAATTCTGTTTGGAAGTTTTAATCAATCTTTCAGTCACCTACCTAAAAGTGTTAATTGGTTGAATTTTAAGTATAAAACCATGTATTTTCTAACGCTATGTTAGAACTCTTCCTAGCTACATACTTAGCTGTCGTAGGTATAAACAAATTAATTCCATTAGCTAATCGGTTTCGTTAATTTTATAATTCTATTATCATCTTACTAATATCATGAACATTATCGACTGTTTATCAACATACCCACATTATTTATTTTGACATAGTCATTCTATTTCTACGAATACCTACCTACATTAAATTGTATGTTTTTTATTGTTAACCTGTACCTGTTATACCTACATATAATCAAGGAACGCATGACCGTTGCGTCTTTCTATAAGAACAAATTCTAATTCCTCAACAAATGTTAGAGCATTAATTAAGTCTTGGAAGAGTACACTTGTTTTAAGACATTGAATATGTGCTTTTGCTTATATTTTAACTAATTATGATACAAAATCAAAGGCGGCAATTTCCAACATTTTATTCATAATCACATTGAACATTATTTTGCGTCGCTTTACGCTTTACGAAGCCTGTACTGACTCGAAATTATTTGCAAAGCAATTTGCCTTTATTGTCATGTATGCATTTTTGCAGCTCGATGGTAACGATACACAATCAGATCTCAGCATAGAGATGGAAAAGGTACGATATTTTTACTAACTGTGCATGGGTACCTTTAGAAAAAGCTAACTTTTGCATGCTTCTTATTGTATTAACTTTGACTTGGGACTAAAATGTACCTTTTTCATACTTTATAGGAATGCTTGCACTCATTCTTACCTATTAATATTCATTATAACGAAGTATTTATATCACAAGGCATGCACAACACTGCCCTTACACATCGCTTGGATGTAGGTGTTAAAAGAATCATGTGGTTTTGTGCATTCCAATTTACCTATTGATATACCTACACTTGATAACACTGTTTTAGCTTAATAATGTTTTGTTATACAATAAGACGATGATTCTTCATGACTTTTTAATATTTCTAAACATTCTAGAAATTCAAACCATTGTACATAGAGACAAACATAAACAACGTGTAACAGAAATGTGTGGTCATATTCAAGGGTTCATGATACTGAGTGCACATACTTAATTTTATTAAAATCGGAGTACCCTAAAATGTTATTTTTTTTTTTTTCATTCGATTATTTATTAATGAAAAAGTTTACAAATAAAAAAAGTATGACTTAAAAAGTTTTATGTCATAATAATCCAATCGAATTTTGTCCCAGGGAAGTATAATATTACGACTACATATACTGGGACAAAATTTGACTTTTCCCTACTGAAATTTGTCAAAAGGTATTCCTTTTGACAAATTTAAGTTAGCGAAAAGTCGTTAGCATATTTTCTAAACCTAACTGTGTAATACTAAAGCAATCGGCTATGACACCATGGTAGGTGCAATACTGACTACGTAGGTACATTGTCTGCTACTGAAATTTGACCACACCTTTCTGTTACACGTTGTAGACTAGATTAGATATATCATATAGATTCAATCAGATATCAGTCTCTTTGTAAGGTACTTGCGATTTCGACTATTCAAATAAAAGATTTTTCAATAGATCAAAATGACGTTATTGAAACAAACATTATTTTTTTCATCTACCATATTCGATAAATAATTATATTATTTTCGAATATTTGCAAGGTTTAATCAGCATTCAAATGTAAAGAAAGACAAAACATTAATTAGCTACCACACTGTTAATAAGTAGTCTAAAAGTATATCAACAGGCAAATTAAAAAATTATTTATATGGCCAAATTTCTTACAGTTGCAGAAAGCGCTAAAAGAACAACAAGACGTGAATGTTCAACTACGAAACTACATCGACGGTATCCTGCTATCCATTGTAGAAAACTACCCACAACTACTTGAAGTGAAATACCAGAGAGCACCAGGCGACGCCAGATCATAACAAAAACCAGACTTATTTTTTTATTTTCTATCATTTCATAATCTTTTTGTTTTATCATACGTTATTCAATTTATTCGGACATGTTTTAACAATATATTTCTATTATTATCAACACTATAAAATTTTAAATGATATTATTACTGTGATAAGAAAGATAATCAATGAAATTATCGAAGTGGCTTTCGTAAGCAAAGCCATAGTCTTCTTGTTCTTCAAAATAGATTTATTATTAAAAAAGTTTGTATAACTATTCATTTTAAAATTTTAGGTTATGAGCATACTGCTACCTTTGATCGCAATTTGATGCAATATGTTAGAAAACAACTAACTATTAAACTATAAAGCTCTGATGATTAGGCAGCAGGGATGATGAGCTCGCCAATCATGCTAGCAATCAAATGACACTTTATACCTACTTCAGTAGACGATTATCCATTATTAACGCATCAACTACCGTGCTACTCTCCAATGCAAAAGGACCAATCACATTTGTGCTATTTGGCGATGCGCGGGAGTCTGTTTTGGACCTTATTAATTATAGAGAAATGTAGACGCGGATAAAAATTAGGAGCTTTCTTGTAAATATTGTGTATAGAGTAGATATATTAAGTAGTAAGCACTCTAAAGGCCTGTTTAGAGAATTTATTTCCTTTTGTCTTGTATTAAAAGACAGATGCTTCTTACTTTCATTTATTTTGTTAAATATTAAGTTATATATAATTTATTTGGTGTAGATCTGTTCAAAATAAGAGAATTATTGAAATTATACTTTCAAACGACAAGGCCAGGCCGTCCAATAAGATATTATTTTGTAACTACTTAAAGCAATTTATGAAAGACTGTGCGAATGATAAACATAGGTGCGATGTATATTTAGAATATTTTAAGGATTGTATGCAATAAATTTACTGTTAATCGGAAATTACTTCCAATAAGTCATTGTTTGTACAACCTGTTACTCATGCAAGAAAATAAATACTTGGACTATGTTTAGATATTAAACGCCTAACGTGCGATTAGCAAGCGTCCGTTTTCAACTTCATAAATAAAACACCCGTTATTGTAAGAACGTTTTTCATAAAATGGATGGTTTAAACGCGCATTAGCAAAACTCGCGTTAAGACCTATCATCTGAACCTAGCCTTAAATTTAATGGAAGTAAATTCTGAAAACCTTTTAATAAAAATTGGAGCCATAATTATGAAAAGTATATTCATAATTGTAAATTTATGTCGTTAACTGCATACCCTAGTACCTAAAACAATAATTACTTTTAAGGGAGATCATGTACCTATATTTTTACATTGAGATATATAATATAAGTTAGCATATAGCTATGTAGGCATTTGTGTACATTTTGATAACACTGTCGATAAGTCTAACAACAAAGGATGTTCTATAAAGTCATCAAAGTAAATTAAACCAATTAATACAGATTCAGTCTTTTATTTATCTTAATATTATTTGTTTCGATATCAATCTTGCTCATTTTCTTCATTTGGCGGCAAATCAACGTGTTCTCTTTTACTGTGGTCCAAACTGCTCAATACCTTCTGTACGTCTAAACGAAGCATCATGAATTTTGGGTCCATGTAGTCCTAAAAAATATTCATATAATATAAAGATATCCTATTATTCAAAATACAGCATTTTAACTCGCCTTTTTGTATATAAAAATAATAGAAAAAGACAAAACATTCGCTAGATAAAATACTATTAATATCGTATTATGCATAAGGGGGATAAATTGAAACCCTGTGCAAACCCTAGGTACGGAATTTCCTTCAGTACATACACCAAAGCGTACCTGGGCATAGCTATGGAAATAAAGGATCATCGTCATCTGTACTGATGGGGACACAAAAGTAGGGATTGGTATACCATGGGAGATAACGGTTATTCTGTTGCCAAGCAATAATTTAGGTACCGGCTAAATCGAGCAACTTAAGCAAGCAAGAGGATCGAAAGATATGTTGATGTTTATCTGCAGAAGATAATGAATGACAAAATATGAAAACTTGTCGAAACCGATACTTACTTTGAAAGCACCGGATTCAACTTGCGTCGCTTCCGTCTGCATCGGCCTTCCACTTCTATCTTCAGTATCAACTCTTTGCGAGACACGAGTAAAGTCCCCAATCCCAGTAGTATGTCTCAAACTCAAATTTCTTCCCATCAAATGTGCCATTTCTTGTTCAATAGCGTTCATAGCTGTAGTGACATCAGTATTTCTATACTCCCTTGTAACGGAAGCATTCATAAACGAATCTGGCATTGTATAACTTGGGTCATAATATTGTGGCATGTTTTGACCAGATTTACATAAAGAGCATTGTTGCATATTCTCTATTTGTTTTCTATCATTATGTAGTGACAGTCTTTCTCTAGAAAGAGTAACTTTTTCCCTTGCGATCTGTTTTTCTCTTGCATTCAGTGATACGACGTGTTCCTGTATCCTTCGTATTCTTTCTTCATATTTTCTTTGGATGTATTCCGCTTCGGAATATTTCTTTTCTGCCTGTGATTGCTTCTCAATAGCTGTTTTGGCAAGAAGGTCTAAATCACGGCTTCTGCAAAGGTAAAATAAAAACAATATAGGTAATTTAAGACTAAATTTTTGTGTAGGTACTTAAATATTACATATCATATCAACATAATATCTAAAGCAATATATGCTCTGGCACTTAAACTCTGATTATTACTTATCTACATGATAAAAGTCAGAAACTTTTTTTTTCATTGTTAACATAATTTAAAACACTTACTTGGCCAAAATTCGTTGATCCTCCAAATGTACCTGTTGCTTCTCTACATTCAGTTTTGATCTTTCTTCGCTTACTTCTTCTAATTGAGCCTGCAGTTCTGCTTTCATTTTCTATTGCAGATAAATAAATTCAATCATTTTTGAAATACCTAGATTCTTAAGAAACAATATCATTCTGAACTGAACTTACCTCAAGTTCCTGTTTCAAATTCTGTATCGAAGACTTCTCTCTCGCAAGTGAAGCACTTTCTTTGATAACTTTCACTTTTTGTTCATCAATATTAGCAGTCTTTTCTTGATATTCTTTCTGGATATCTTCTCGCAACATCTAAATTTATAAGGCACCTCAAATTAAACGTTATAGATTATAATCATAGCATAATGGAATTCTCAATAATTCTTACCTTAATTTCTTCGTCTTGCTTTTTAAGAACATTCTTAGCAAATTCTGTTTGTTTATTAAAGGTTGCTTTTTCAAACTCAAATTCCATTCTCTTCTGTTTTAAGGCACCTGATTCTTCTTCGAGCATCTGTAATGTTTTACCTATTATATTCTTAGATAAATAATTAGCATAGGTACTAAATTATTTCGTTCTAAATTCTAAAACCATATTAATATCGTGAGTCATACTAAGACTTCATTTGAAGGCTATATTACCGTAGTCATCTGTTTCAATCTAGCTTCTAACATTTTGATTGTTTCTCTATTTTCAGTTTTCTCCGTTTCAAAGTTGTCACGCTCTTTCTTCAGTTGTTGAATCATATCTAAAAATATCATAAACGAATTCAGCATTTACCAAATATAATATGATATCTATATTAATATTATAAAGCTAAAGAGTTTGTTTGTTTGAACGCGGTAATCTCAGGAACTACCAATCCGAATTTAAAAATTCTTTCACTGTTGGATAGCCCATTTATCGAGGAAGGCTATAGGCATTACGCTACGACCAATAGGAGCGTAGCAGCAATGAGAAATGTTGGAAAAACGGGGAAAATTTAGGCAGACGAAGTTGCGCGGGACAGCTAGTTTATAATATAATATTTACTATTCAACCAAATATTTTCACCACATGAATTAGGTAACTTACCGTTGATTTGTGTTTCTCTCACTTGCACACTGTTATCAGCCTTTCGCTCAGTATTTTCCGCAAAAAACTGGACCTTGTGTACAAGTTCTTGGCAATGGATCTTGTTCTCCTTAACGTCTGATACCAACTGTTTAAGATCTGATGAAAATCCGGCTGAATCTTGAATGAGAGTCTGTTCGTGATTAACGGCCTTTCTGTTGATTAAAGTTACTTATTATTAAAAGAAACACTATTCTGCTATATCATTTATAATGCTCCAAGACGCCACAATTCGATATTATCAGACCATTTGAAATCGATCAATGATTTTCGTATAGGTATCGTTCAAGTTCTTGTTGTTTCATATCCGATGCACTGTTCCTATTGAGATAAGCAGTACCAAATTGGAAGGTCTGTCAGGACTTCCAGAACTAAGACGCGTTTCATATAAAACGTGAGATGATTTTAGCCTATTTATGACCCCTTTCCTCCCCTATGTAAGAATAAATAAGAAAAGGCCGACCCCTCCCCCCTGTTTAGCATTTATTACATAAGAATATAAAGGCAAAAATAATATATGTTTGGTTATTTTCATTTTTATTTTTCAAAGCAAAAATGATAAGAACGTTTATTTTGTAGGTACAAATATTTTTATGTTATACATAGGTGCCTAATCAACTGTGGTTTTATTTAAAAATATCACCTCCCGCGTCTCCATACTTGCGTGGGTGCGCGTGCTTTTTCGAAATGCACATTTTTGTGATCTTACGTAAGAACTATCAAGCCCCCACCACCTTGTGAGAAAAAATAAGATATGGACGACCCCTATCCCCTTCCTAAATCGTCTTACGTTAATTAATAAATGAATGGTGCCTGAACAGATGCATATTTCCACTTACTTAATATTTTCCATAAGTGCAGCATGGTGTTCTTGCAAAACTTTAATATTTTCTAAATGCTGCTGTCTAAGCATTTCGTTCTCAGATTTGTGCCTTTCAGTCAAATCTGCTAGATTATCTTCTGTCAGCTTTTTATGAAGCTGGCGATGTTCTTCCATCCAGCTTATCTTCTCAGTATAAAACCTTATTAATTTATCGCTTTCCTCTTTCATACGTTCTTCTGATTGAACCAAAGATACTTCTAAGAAAGCTAGTTGTCTCCTGAAATATTAGAATACCTGGCGGATCAAAACTAGATTACTCGAGATGAACAGACTTCATTACTTCCATTTCTCATACAGGCAAGAAATCAGACTCGCAATCGTGAGGTCGCGGGTTCGAATCCTACCAGGATTCCTACCCATTAGGTACACTACCGACGCTTCATCGATAGTTTATCAACCCACTCCAAACACAAGCTATTTGGCTTAGCTGGAGGGGTTAACAGGATTGCTAGTAATGTGGGACCCAATCCCATAATGCTAGTTATCTTTGAAAAATAAATCTACGAGATCATACTGTACGAGTATATCTACCAGTATACTCGTATGTATTTAATCTATGCCTTTAACCCTTCCTTAGGACCTTCTTACAATGACCGAGTTGTCCATAGAGAAACGTAAAGAGGCTCGCGTTGAGTAGTTGAGCTAAGGATCTGACGCAGAAGGCGGTACTCCTCGGTATGGCATGTATTGAAGAAGTTCCTTTTTATTTCTCCATCTCAACTAGGGATGTTACGAAGGTGGTTTTATCGGAACCGAAGTCAGAGTCGGAGTTTTTAAATTTGGTTTATCGAAGTCGAAGTCGGAGGTAGTGAGAGATAAAAATATATTGAGAAAGGCTTAAAAAAAAAGTTATAATAGTAATAAAAACATTATTCACTCATATTATGAAGGGAAACCTCGCACGGGCGGGACTCGGATCCGAGTGAATTTTTCCTTGAAACATATAATAGTATAACTTAGCTTCGACTTGAACTGTCGGCACCGAAGTCGGAGTCAGGGTTGAAAAATCAATCGGAATTTCCGAACTTTCGGAGTGGGAGTTGAAGCTCCGTAACATTCCCGATCTCAACCATCGGTATCTTGATCCCTATACCCGACACAGGTGGAGTCACGATCTTTTATACAGATATGTTTTTATAAATATTTTATTGTATTAAATAATGTATAGAGTAAGATAACTTTTCACCTGTAAGATGTTTCCATCAGATCAATTTCCTTATCATGATTTTCTTGTAGTGATTGCACCAGTTGCAATAACTGTTTCTTTTCCCGCGTGTGTGGAGTTTCCGTCTTCCGATCTCCTGACTCATTCTCTTCATTAAGTATGGTTACTTCTTCGTTCTCTGTATTTTCTGAACCTAATAAGGCCTAAAGGATAAGTTAATTAAAATTTATTTAAGATTTGAGATATTTATAATTCCTTAAATATCAATGTACGTAGGAAAAAAAGATTTTTTGTACTGACGGTGGCTTCTACTGCGATTATGATCTTTGATACTTTAACATTCAAACATGTGTTCCTAAATTTACTTATTAAGAATGCGGCAGTATGTCGAGCTGATTTCTAACCACCAAAACAGGTGTGTAGGAACAGGCAGAAGAAGAAAGTTTGTGTGTTTGACCAGAACTGCGCTAAAACCTCACAAAATTTACCACTCTCTTTAAAGAGACGACGCTACTTTGTGGACAATACCTGTCAAAGGCCGCACGAGTTTTTTCCCTTTTTCACGCTTTGCAGTCAATATCTACTTTTCAATTGAAAGGGATGGCACGATCCCGGTATATAAGTCAATAGTTGTATTTGATTTTTTATAGGTACGTATTCAATGCTAAATTGACATTCACGTGGCCGGACGTGCTGTACAAAATATTTATTTTGTTTTAATAGTCATGATACTTACCTCTATTGAAGCAGAAATATGATAATGAACCGTTATATCAAATTAAACTAATTCAATAATCCAACGATCAAGACTTGTTCGTCTTAGTAGCTTTAAGAATGTCCTTCTTATTTATTTATTTATTTAAAACTTTATGCACAAAGTTGTATCTTATCTCTTACACGAGCGGACTCACGGGCCGGGGAAAAACCGGTACGTAGGTTTTCATACCGAATGTGTCACGATTGATTCAATAATGATGATGACAAAAAAATAATAAGATATTCTGCTATATTGTTATATGAAAGAAGGGCCATTCTAGCTACCTACCTCATTGGCAATACAAAACATTTCCAAGGGCGGATCCAGATCTGATAAGAGTCCAGCAAACTAGGTAACTAATAAGTAGGTATATCGATTTATTTGGACCTAGGCCGCGCCCGAGGGGGGGGGGGGGGAGTCACAGACCACATGACCTCTAGTCTACTAAGTCCATGCTTGACTACCTCTACCCTTGACCTACCTTAATCCTCTGCGTTATTCTTTCCTGATGAGCCGCGATGATGGTCTGCATTTGTTGTCTGTTCTCAGCCTGGCGACGCAGCATTGCATCTAAATGTGTGTGTTGGGCAAGAGCAGCCTCTCGTTGCACCCGCTGTGTTTCCTTCTGTCGAACTATACAAAGTAGATTTTAGGATATTCTAGAATTTCGTAGGTGTTCTGTTAGGTATAAATTTGGTGACCCAATCAATAGTAATGCCGAAAACAAAGCAGCCTTATTTTAGAGGAAGAAACATAATTACTTAATTGCAACAACCGTAATGCCTTTACCTACTACTGTGCAATTTTGGGAAAATGTGTATATTGTATTAGGTATCTACTTATTGTGATGACAAATTCATTATTATTATTATAATGAATATGCTTCACATCGTCTTCATACCAGATGTAGAGCATATTCATTAACACGATGCGTTCACTCTCCGATTTTGTAAGTGAACCGCTGGAACATCCCAGCGGTGAACTATTGCCCGAGGCAAGATTCTCAAACACCTGAGATCAACCGTGTTCAAGAATTCTTCATGTATTTATTGCCGTTTATCTACTCTCGATAACCAAATATTGCTTACTTTGCATTGCTGCAAGTTTCTCTTCTTGCGCCTTCAGCTGCAACGCTACCATTATTTGTGACTCCTGCTGCTGCATATACAGGGCAGCTCCTTCTGCTGTAATATCTTCATTGCTTCCATGTAATACGTTAGAAGAAGCCGATTGCTTCGGAACATTGTCAAAAATTGGTTCTAAATCGTGTTTTACTTCAGCAGGTCGTGTTTCTTCTATCTGCTCTTGAATTTTAGGTTCTTCTTTAGGTTTTTCTTTCACTGGTTCCTTTTTATTAAGCACAGATTTCTTCTCTTCTGACTTTTTCTTCTTAGAGTCATTGCCAACCAACCATGACGGCATCCCACTATCGTCTTCAAAATCATTATCATCCTCTTTATCTTGGAATATACCGAGCCAGTCTTCACTAGTTTTAGATTTTTTTCGTGGAGCGTCTTCCTTTTTTTCCTTTACTTCTTTTAAAGATTGTTTTTGGGGTGCACCTTTACTGGATGCTGACGTTTTAGAATCGCCTTTTCCCAAAATTGAATCAAAATCAAACTCTTGACTTTTCGCTGCAGTAACTGGACGTGTTCCTTGGCTTGAACCTCCGGTTTTACTTGGTGGACCGCCTAAAATGTCATCAAGCAAAGATTGCGAGCTTTTTCCTTTTTCTATTGGTTTACTTGCTTCTCGTTTTGGTTCAATTAAATCACTGAGTATATCTATTTTATCTGCGCTCGTACTGACTTTAGGCTTTGCTGGTGATTTAGTTACATCCAGTTTATCAAGTCCACCCTTGGGTTTAGGTTCTACTTGAGAGAATTTTAATGATTCAACTCTTTTGAAAGGCGTCGGGGATTTTTTTGAATCAACGTCAAATAAAGCATCTTTCTTATCTGAGCTGCTGGCAACTGGTTTGGGTTTATCAATACCACCCAAATCAAACAATGTATTTTTCTTTTCAGCTATGGGCGTACTTTTCTTTTTTGCTGGTTTCTTCTTTCCTAATATGTCATCGTCAAAAAAACTATCGTCACTACCATCGCTAAGAATACCAGCTAATGGGTCGTCAACATTGAAACTCATTGTACCTATTATAATAAATTATAAATCGTCAAAAGTCTGTAAATGCAGTGCTCGCACAACAAGTTGACATAGTTTGTAAATTGGCCGCCATGGAAACCAAATGGAAACGGAAAACATCCGCCATAGACATTATAGATCAAATATTTATAATTTATGTTGAAGCATTTTTTTAATGAAATTAATATTTATACATTATTTTTACGTAAACTAATGAACTGAAAACAAATAAAGCTTCGGAATAAAATAACGGCCAAATTCGAGCTTACGTTTAATTTTTATACCATAATCAGAGATCCAGAGCCAGAATGCTACAGGTGATGTAAATAGTTTCTAAACGGAATGAAATATCAATTTTTATTATTATCTGTGCAAAAAATTTGTTGCTTCACGTCAGCCAGTCGGCTGTATTTAATTATTTTTTCAAAACAACGACGATACAATAGCGTTTTTGTTAATCTAACAAGCCAAAATCACAATTCAGTCAGAACTATGGAATATATTGGTAAGCTTTCATTTATATTTAGTGCCATATTAACAATGAAATCCGAATTGACAGTCTTTGTGGACCAGCACAACGACACCTTTTGTTCTAGAATTTTTGCTAACTCACGTTTTGATGTTGTTTACCAGCTTCAGAGAAGGGGGACTCAACAGAGAATCGAGATCCAAATTCAATAGCCAACGGCACATCAAAAATAGTTACAGAAAACAAATCAATATTGGAGAGTGAGAAATCGCACATAGAAGCCCCCGCAGAGAGCGCGGCATGCACATCAGATACTACAGAAGACTCAGAGATATGTGAGATTCCGGAACAGATCGAATTTACTATAGTCTTTAATAAAGCAAAACATGACATTACATTTGCCTACGACGCAACTGTGTCAGATTTGAAGGCACATTTAGAGAGAATATGTGGCGTGCCAGAGTCAGCGCAAAAATTAATAATCAAAGGTATGGCCCGCGACAACATGACATTGAGACAGACTGGCATTGTGAAGGGAGCTAAAGTGATGCTTGTTGGATCCAAAATGGATGACATTTTAGCAATGAAGTGTGGACCGGTATGTAAACACCTATAACTTTTACATTTAAGATGACAACTAGTATTATTTGTACACAGAATGATTTTGCATAATCTGTTCTAAAGGCTGGTGGCACTGTTTGTATATATTAATTGTCTTCTTTCAGCTTCTTGTATAATTATTCTCTATTCCAAATACTAAGTCCTTTTTGACACTTCTGATAAAATTACTTTGTATGTTTTACTAAAATTGAAAAATTAAATTATGTCAGTTTAAAAGCAAGAAGAAGAAGCAATCATAATACTTCTATCAATCCAAAATATTATACAATTGCTTCATAAACACCATCAAAGCTTTTTTTAAACTCAATATAATCTATACTTATATTATAAAGCTGAAGTGTTTTTTGAATGTGGTAATCTCAGGAACTACTGAACCAAATTGAAAAATTCTTTCACTGTTGGATAGCCGATTTATCAAGGAAGGCTATGGGCTATATAACATCACGCTACAATCTATAGGAACGGAGCAGCACTGAGAAATGTTGCAAAATGGGGGAAATTTACGCAGACAAAGTTGCGCGGGACAGCTAATTAGATATATGGATGAATGTATAACATACATAAAACCACTCCTTTGTCTAGAAGTAATTTGTTTTAACCCAGCTACTGCAACAGGTCTTATCATTACCTGATTAGTAAACCCATTGATACAAATCTATAAATATACTAGCTATCTGCGTGAACTGCCCTTTTTTTTTATGTAAGAACCTTTTACAGAGTATTAGAAAAGTATCTAGTTATCTCATGACTAACATGGGAAATAGGGATTCATTTTGATATCTATAAAAATTAACTCAAAATATGCCATCTTTCAGTAGAGCCATTTTTTTCAAATGTAGACTATTTAGCACTTCAAAAATCTTATTTATTGAAGATTATATTTTGATTTAATGGACATATAGTATGTTAATGTTGTTCTATTGGGGCAAAAATATAATTTTACCTAAAAACTGACTTCCATCATTATGCCTGGCAGCAGTCAAAATATAGCTATGTATAATTTTTATTGTAGGACACATTTCTCAACTCATTAGATGACAAAGGCAGCGGTCAGTCAAGTAAAGAGCCACTCTGCATGCAGAAAAATCACAGGAAAGTTCTGGATAAAGGCATCCCACCAGATGCTATGCCAGGAATCAAAGGCGTAAAGGTAAGATGAATGTGAATATGTCTGTACTCTTGCCAAAATCTGTTTTTGTATTCAATACATTTTATTGATTTACACCTTTATATTGAAATTCTTACTGTATCTTAACTTTCCCGAATTTAAAAGTAAATTGTAATACCTTATAATTAAAAATAAAATTGCATTAAACTAATCATTAGCTGTTTTGATATTCTTAGGAACTACTAGACTCAGACTTCTAATAAATAGTTAGACTCCTTTAAAAAGTCTGACTATGTGTGAAAACAATATTTTATTTACTAAAAAAACCGAACCATTAAGTTATTTCAGTTTAGCACTATGACTTTTCACAAGTGTAGTATTTTGCTTCTTAAGGGCGCCCTAGTCGATGAATGAAGCACACAATAATATGATGCTCAGGAACAAACAAATATCTTCTAGCTCTAGTGGTTCTAGAAACATTTTATTCAACTTTTATTATTCTAGGAACCACTACCACCAGTTCCCCTAAGTGGGATGCTAAACAAACATGGAGGCAAAGTGCGACTCACATTCAAACACGAACAAGATCAGCTCTGGATTGGCACTAAGGAGCGCACTGAGAAACTTGCCATGGCTTCTATTAAAAGTAAGTTATTAACTGTTTGATCAGGGAGACGCAACCATATTTATAACAAACTTTTTCGCCCACATGATGTTTAATTTCTAAAGCCTATGTACCCCAGGGAATATGACTTTCACTGCGGAGTAATTAGAGAAAAGCTGGATTTTGCATGAACCTTCCTTTTGTAGTTCTAAACAAAATCCTAAAAGTCGTCATCAACCCGAGTGCCGCCGCTTCATGAAAAAAACGGTTTTTTCAGGAATATCTTGCTAACAGTCAGTGACGGTCACAAGAATATAGCCTACAAAAATTTAGTATTATTTTTTTTCTTAAACTAAGTCTTTGAAATAAAAGAAAATAATTCAAAAATCCTTGTAAGTAACAAAAACCGTCAAGTGTTAAACATAATTTCAAATCTTTCTATATTGATACCATTATTGACCCAATCAGAAGAAAATAAATTAGGTGCGACTTTAATCGCGTTTAACTGCAGTCATTTTGATTTAAAAAAAAGTAACCTAGCCTATGTTACCCAAACTAATTTAATGATTCTAAGTATACCCAATTATCTATTTCCGTTTAGGTGTTTAGTAGTTATGGTGGAATAAAGACATACATACATCATTTCAACCTTGAAAACAATTTGTCTAGGCCTTACAACTTTAATGATTATGACATTTTAAAAATGTTCAATGTTTTTTTGCACGTCATTGAAGAGTGAATGCTACACGTCACAAATTTTAGAATCAAATTATTTCAAAGACTGGAGAAAAAATTAAAGCTATATTTGTGTAGGCAATTTTCCAAGTTACAAATTCTATCCACACTACTTTTCGATAACACCGTTACTGTTAGCAAGATATTCCGTTTTTAACCATTTTTTTTTTAACTTTGACCCATAATATTTTTTTTTTTTTTATGGATTTTGTTTAGAACTACAAAAGGAAGGTTCATGCAAAAATCCAGTTGTCCCTAGAATAGCTGTTATCAGTATAAAGTGTAACCATATGCTTCCTCAAATTTTAAGCTGCCTCTCTAAGTCCAAACAAACAATGGCCTAATCATGGGGCTAATGGCAGTTTTATTGCCCCATAAAAAACGTAAACTATCTCTATACAAAATTTCATTAAAATCAGCCCACTAGTTCCAGATAATCTTAGCAAGCAAATAAACAAGTTTTTCCTTTTTATAATATTAGTATAGAAGAAATCTATCTTTAGTAAACACATGTTAGATTTATTTTATTATATTTTTCAGGCATCACATCTGAACCAATTAAAGAGCATGAAGAATATCATATCATGGTATGTAATATGTAATCAACCATAAAATTGAATAAACTATTATAATTTGTGTAATTTGACTAAGTCAAATTAATACAACTCACATACTACACGTGTACGTTAATAACAATTAGTATAAAATACAAGCATATATAATATCCCAAACTAGGCAGAGCCTGTACTATGGTGACCAGACAACTGATTAACATACTCATATAGTTCTGAGTACATACATATTATAGATAAATTACACCTCATTGTGCTCATCACACAAAGTTTTATCCTGGGTGGGGATTGAACCCACAACTGGTTTAACAAGCAGGATTATTAACCAACAGGCCAGTCAACATATAACGTTTTTTGTGATTAAATCATATACACGTTAAATTATAGATAAACATATTTTTATTTATAAATTTAAATTTGTAAATAAAAAAAATACAAATCTTTCCTCTTTTTAGTATTAGTATAGATTATTGCATGGTTAGTAGTTTTTAGTAGTCGAATACCCAATTAATTGGTATAATTTGCATAATTAATTACGATCATTTATTTAGAAATTAATTGGTATAATTAGTATAGTTCACTGACATTGCTTTTTGTTTATCCTTATTTAAGGAATACTAATACTGAAGGAAAATTTCGTTTGAGCTGGAATCGAACACACATCCTGTCCCTGCGTCGTTAACCGCTTCGGTAGTCACTCCCGGAGTTGTCGACAGGGCCCGCTCTGGGCAAAATAATTTTCGCTATTCGGGTGAATCCACCCAGCGACAGGGGGTTGGATTCACCCAATAGCGTGCAGACTCCTAGCGCCCAGACTCCTAGCGCCCAGACTCCTAGCGCCCTCAATTTTCCCGCCCTTCATTTTAGCCGCTCTGGGCATTTGCCCGGATTGCCCCCTAGATGTGGCCCTAGTTGTCGAATTTGTTACGATTTACACCAACCATGTCCGGAACTTTGTATGGCTCTGAATTTCATTGCAGAAACAAATTTTCTGTCGCTGACATTAATTAAAAGCAGTATAGTTAAAATTATTTTTGTATTTATATTCACAGGGACTCCAGTTAGGCCCCACAGAAGCATCCAGGTATTGGGTATATTGGGTACCAGCACAGTATATTGAAGCCATCAAAGACGCAGTGCTCGGAGTTTGGCAACTATTCTAATTCATTATAATCTTCAATGTTCTCTGTCCATTACTGTGTCTACCTTCCTGTCAGATGATTGGGTAGTTGCAATATAAAATTTATATCATGTGTCCATTTCAATTGGTACAATGTAATGGTACCATTTTTTTTTTTGTGATAAAACAATATGCCATGTCAATTAAAATTGTCCATTCATACTGGCATTATCTGGTCAAAAATGAGAAATTATTTATTGTTATTGTAAGTTTGCATTTCGTGCATTTGGGTTCAGTGAGCTGTAAATACAAAACTGCTATTGTAATTATTTATGGATGGTACTGCTTGCCAGTAAGCATCCATTGTGAGCTTGTTGTCCCTGGAGTTTCAAACCTGATCTCTATATGTGAACTTTACAATGTAAATTTTGTGAAGTATTGTACTGAATCAGTCACAACTGTCTCTTAACATTTTCCTATCACTTTTAGTGTAATCATGAGTGTGGTTTATTATTAAAATAATATGTATTTTGTATCAACAGTTGATATTCAGTACAATATTTCATTCAAAACTTTTGATGATAGAATTAGATGAATAAAACGTTTTGAATATTTAATCTTTTTTATCCTTTTACAACCTTATTTTTTAAATGTTTTATTAAATAAAAATAATTTATCAAATTGACTATTCAATCTTTATTATGTAGAAGTATAAATAAATAGGTACAAATGTAAAATATATTGCAAAAAGTTAAAGCTAAATATAGTTGAAATACAAAATGGCACATAAATGCATTATATCAAAAGTAATAAATAGCTCCTAAAGTATAAAATTTGGCATCTTGATATGTAAAAGAACACTTATTTTCTACTGGTCTTTGTTTTCTAGCTTTGTTTTATCCATATTCAGATTGTACGGTGATGGAGAGCTGACCTTTTGGTATCCTTGTTGCATGGTACCAGATGCGAGTATCTAGTAAAACTGAAACAAAAGTAATGTATACCTCATAATGTTACAATCCAGTTTTTGATAACTCTAGTGTTGCCATACCAAAAATACCTACCAACATCTCCAGGCTCCACATAATACTCAAACTTATGACATACATGGTCACATTCAGGCACAGGGGCTAGAGACCAGGTTTTGTTACCTTGCACCTGTCCCTGCCACATCAGTCTTGATATATAATCAAGCTGCAATTAAAAATATTAGACATTTTATTTTGAACCATAGAGCAGGTATTTCTATTTTTTTTATGTAGATACCACATACATGCATCACAGCTCCCATTTCAAAGCCGAAAAATATATTTTCAGTTGCTGGATATTCTGCATCTTCAGGCATAAAATCTGGAATGTGGTAATACTGTCTAACTTTGGCCAATATGTCTGGATGGCAGTTACCCCTGCAAAAAAATTAAAAGTGTACTCCATCAACAGACTTTATGTGAAGAGATTAGGTATTCAATGTGTATAATGTAGTTTGAAAACAAAAATTCATCAGTAGGAACTTTTTTGATTGTGGGTTTAATAGGAATAAATTTATTTTAATTTTGTTTGAAGGAGTTAATATTGAACATTATTGCAGTCACCCCTTTGGCAATTTTTTTTGTGTGGAACATTTACAGTACCTATACAAAGAAAACAAAATACTTATTTAATCTACAGAAAAAAAATACAATTGAAGTGTCTGTAATGTCAAACAAATACACAATTTTTATTTTTTTGTCTGTCTGTTTGTTTTGGCTAATCTTCGAAACAGCTGGACTTTTTTGACGGGACTTTCACAGTCAGACAGCTGATGATGTAATGAGTTACTTAGGGTCTAGGGAGTGAGCTGTACTGCAGCTTCACACAGACGAAGTTGCAGGCACAGCTCATCAGATATACTTGTATTATACTTACCATCCCACATACCATGGGCTCTCTCCAACCTCATTTCTCACTCTGGCTTCAGGCATACTAAACACCTCCTTCAAACTGAACAGATCTGTCTTAAAATTTAAAAACTGGCATCCCTCCTCGAGGCTCTCATAACTACCAGCTGTCTCTTCATACAGCCTCTTAAACATATTATAACTAAACTCTTTGGTCGCTCTCCAGTCCCTCACTGCATTTTTAACGATTATTGGTCCTGATGTATATGCATGGTTCTGAAAAAAGTATAAAAAAAACATTACAGACAAATCCATAAAAAATGTCTGCATATTTATAGAAAATCTTCTTACCGTAAATTCCTCTCGTGTGACGTCCCACAATATAATTGGTTTCGTAACATTCTCACAATAGCCGCAATCAGCGAGAGGCCGCGTCGCCTCCCACACTAAGTAATTACTAGGTAATAGACATCTAGCGCCTAATAAACTGTCCACAAAATTCACGCTTAGCACTAATAATATAAAAGCCGACAAAAACACGGCAATAAGCTTCCTATTCGACTTTTTAGTTTCTATTTCATTGATAAAATCACAAATATAACTGTACTGTTTCAAAAGCTCTCTGTCTAAGCCTCTTTCAATTGCTTTCCTTTGAATACTTTTTATTCGCTTTCTTAGCACTTTACTTTCATTGATGAATTTACGCATTGTATACTAAAATAACACAATATATTACATTGTAACTCTCCCAGTTTTCTTTGTATCACGTAAATAAATAACAAATTGCTGAATCGGTTTTTGGTTTTACATATTGAGTGACAGTTCAGAAATCATGAGATCTGTCAATTTTTAGCGCTAATTATGGAAGAAATTCTCGTTTTAGATGATTAGAAATAGATTATCTGATTCTGTATTGAAAATACTGTCTATAGCTCGGTGTTGTTATCCAATGAATTTATTTTCCGTACTTTTACAACAAATTAAGATAAACTTATTTAGCATAGTACTATTAATTTAACTCCACTGTACACAGTGTACCCGAACAATGTGATCATCTAATTTAATGATTGTTATGTTTGTATATATCTCTCACTACTTGTGTTGTCAAAGTTCGGTAAATATAAACTTTTAAGCGTTAGCTCATTTTTTTAACATAAAGATTAACTTTTAAGCAAAGGAAAATTTGTTGAGATGGTAACCCTATAACCTGACGCTGTCAAGTCAACGAACTGATGAACTTGGCGGTTTCGCTAATAGTTTAGATAAAAACCTTAAAAATGCCTCCCAAGAAGCGAGATAAAGACAATGAAAATAATAAAAACTCTAAAATTGATCACTTACAAGCAGACCATGAATTGTTTTTACAAGCATTTGAAAGTAAGTTCTAAGATTGAAGCCGTGTAAGTAAGCGTTTCCTGTGAATAATTTGTATTAATTTTTATTCAAAACCACTTTTCAGAACCCACACAAATATACAGATTTCTACGGACTCGGAATATGCTTTCGGTATGTATAGCTAGGTTGAAATACTGACGTTATAAAGTAAACAAAAGCTATTGTAACTTTACTTTCTTTTAGCCTATATTCTTGAATAGAACATTGTCATATATGAAGAGAAGGATGTCTAGAAGTAATAAGAGCCGTATAGGCTTCAAAGTGGACAGTTTGTTAGAAAAAGTTACTTTAAAGAAAAGTACAGAACTGCAGCCAAATAGTCTGGGAGGTTACATGACACTCACATTCTTGGGTTTTTACGACAAAAGCCTTGATGACCCGAGGGATTACCAGGTTAAAGTTGAGACACTGCTGTTGAAAATCTGCCACAAGAAGAGGAAAGAGAGTTCTTCAGCTATTGTGGAAGTTTCTGTGAGTATAGCACATGTACTATAATATATTTATATACATTGCAAGTATTTTTTTAATTAATTATCCTTAAGCTGAAGCTCTTTAGTTAACTAATGTAAAATAGACTTTAATGATTTATGTAGTAAGTTATAATTTCCAATGTCAGCAGCCTTAAAATAGTATGCACTATTTCTGTTTATTTACTTACTTACAGATGAGCTAATTTTAAACCTTGTATATTATATTATAATTCCCCTATTCATAATAAATTAGCAGACATTTCAACAACATTTTATCTAGCAAATTTTGTCTAAACACTTAGTATGTCTTTGTAAAAACAAAGTACTTTGCTAGTTAAAATGTGTTTGAAACCTCTACTAATTTATTATTAATAACTAGGTTAATATCTAACTAGCTAAGTGGGATGACTTGGAGAAAGATATGATTACAGATTACTGACACCTATATGCCTTAAACAGCGGTCAGAAGCTTAGTTCTTGAAGCAATGACTAGGGCTGCTAGAAATGTCAAGTTAATTTATGCCTAGATCTACAAAATATCACGCTCAAGTCACAAACTGGACTAGCCCTCTAGGTAAAAGAAATTAGGTAGCCCAAGAAAACGATGGGCAGACAATATAGTCTCAGTGGCAGGTGCAAACTGGACTAACTCTGTAAAAACAGAGGAGCATGAAAAAAGATGTAGGAGGCTTACACCTGGATAGGGTCCAAACAGGGACAGCTTTCAACTAACACTAAACTAAGTACTAATGTAACTCGCTGACCCATGTAACTTTGTCTCGCAACCTCGTCTGCATCTCAATTTGCCCTGTTTTTGCAACATTTTTCATTGATGCTCTGGTCCTATTAGTCGGTGATGTTATAATTATAGCCATAAGTATAGATTACCTATTACATTCAAACAAACTCTTCAGGTTAATAATATTAGTATGGATGTATGTGCATATTAATTTGTAAATAAAAGTAATTATTATTACTACTATACAATATCAAATCTCATTATGCAAACCTGTTGAGAAGTAGTTTGTAACAAGCATTTTTTTTATTTGTTTGTTTGTTGTGTGATTTTTGTTTTGTTCAAACAAATTAAATAGAAAAATAAGTAATTATTCTTAATGCTTATCTTAAATGTTAATTTTGCAAAATAAATGTAAACACATATCACATGTAAAGCTCATGCAAAGAAGCTGCCAATAAACTGATGTCCCCCTCTTTAAAATCGACAAGTAATATTATATTATAATATCATCATTTTATAGATACCTGTCAACATTTTATAGATTTGTGTGTTTGGTAAATTAGTTTGGTTAACTTCAATATTTTTTACTTACACTACTCTCTCATGAATATGCTGTGCGTACAATACACATTTTCCACACCGCTCACACATTTTCATCATAGCCATATTTTTTTCTAGCTAGTAAAGTATTACTAAAAATCAAAATTATGTATTCCCATTTTATTATGATCATTGCTAACCAATTAGCATGTAAACTGGTCACTCTAGGGCGAGGCTCAGCAACGTTCCTTGCACGCGGTGTTCATGTCTCCCGCCTACTGAACACTGCACTCATATAGCCAATATGCGACACAATCGCGGCACAGGTATAGTAAAGCCTACAATAATGTCTTCTTGTCGGAATCCTCTGTGTTTTTGTGTGGTGAGACGACAACGCGCCATACTCACGGACCGGGAGCGCGATAGTGCGTGCGCGTAACGTCATTGCTGTTCACCTTAGAGGAATGCTCATGCTAAACTGTCAGGGTCAACCCTAGGGTAGTGCGAGTGAAGCGGTCGCTGTAGGCACTAAGTGACAAGGAGTGCCAAAAAGCCAAATCTGAGAAACAACAAAAGTTTCTTTTGAGAGGCGTTGATGTAAAAACGTCGACCATATAGCGCTGAAAATCAATCTCGCTCTATCTCGGCTGATCTGAGGCTAGGACCAGCGCTCCTGATAGTCTACAGTGGTAAAGAGCCCATAGTCTGAAGATAGTGTAATTACTAAACTGCCTTGTGATTCTACAGGTTGGCAGTTGCTCAGTGCCGCTGAACCCGTCCACATCAGAGCCGCCAGCCATGGCATCTGCAGTCAGCATCTCCAGTGATACATTTAGTCCCTCGCAGGGACCCAATGTGAAGTCCTACATGCTCATGTTGAGAGTCACTGTCACTAGAGCTTCAGGCTCTGGAAGTAATGGTGCCAGCTCTAGTGAAATCACAAATGGCGAAAGTGATGGTAAGTTTAAATTGGTCTTACTGTAGAATTTATCAGTACAAGGTTTGGTATTAATTAATGCTGCAACACAATTTTATTTTGCTCCTCATTTATTACAATGGTTTTTGACTCTCAACCTTTTCATGTTTCTCATCCCCTTAATTTCACTTAAGATTGAAATGAAATTCTTAATCTTTAGGATTAAGATTTTTATCTCAATCAAAACATTCACACATATTATTTCTAGCATTGGCCCTCAGTGATTTTGCAACTACATCACCCTTTGGCGAATGGCATTCTCTCCTGTATCTAAATTTTATGATGTTGTGGCTGTATTCATATTGCATCGTGTTTTAGCATTTGGTCGCTATCAAAATCGTGTAGTTTAGCGCCCAGTCCATTCCTATCAGTTGCTAACGTGTCGGCAACAGTTTTTTCACATAAAATATCCCATTATGCGAATTATCGCATGTGGATGCTGATAACGTACGCCAAAAAGTTATTTTGTACGCCAAAAAGTGATTTCATTACTATGTTGGGGTTCACCATTGGTCTGTGTTGAGAAGGCTTTTAGGGCTGTGTTGATAGGGCTTCAAAAACGCGACTAAAAGAAATTCTAAGTGGCATGCCTTGCTTTATATGGTTAAAACTTATAACACTTCTTTTTGTAATTTTTAAAGCGTCTTTATGCTAATTTTATACATATTTAAATGTATGGAAGAAAAAAATCGTCTCAGGCGGGTATCCTATGCTATTACCAACTCCGGCTCTGAAACATTTCCGCCGAACGTATGGCAATAGTGACGCCACGGGCATATCTCAGTCATGTCTCGGTGCCGGAACTTATACCACCGGGGTCACCTCGAAGCAAAAGGTGTGGTATAAGTTTAACATAATATCTGTCTGTCTGTGACTGTAGCACCAGGGGCGTAGCTACGGCCCTATCAACTATACGGGGCTCCCATGCTACAGGGCCCCGAAAGTGTGTTAGCAACCACCCCCGCGCCTTGCAAATTTGTGCGAGAGACTCCAGTTAGTCGGATGGGCCTATGGCACTTAGAAACGCCCCAACAAATTGATACAGAGCCCCTCTAAGGCAAGCTACGCCCCTGAATAGCACCCAAACAGATCAACGGATTTGGATGCCTAGCTTAGCTTTATTTGATGAAAATCTCAAGTGACGATTATCTTTTAATTTAACTGTAAAAGTAAAAACACTTTTTTTCGCAGAACCATTAACAAAACGTCTCAAATCAGCTTCAGACTTGAACTCAAATGACAATAAATGGACTAAACTGTATGGCAGTGAGCTTATAGTGTATGACAAACATAATCGTTGTTTATTGACAAATGGAGAATATGATTTAGTGCTACATGATGCCACGCCTGGAGGTAGGAGCGCCACAATAGCAAAGTCACCACATAAAGCCTTGATGGCACAATGGGAAACTATACCTAGTGTGAGTATAACATATAAAGTGCTCTATCTATAGTCTGGCACGGTGTATAGGCAGTAAGGGCCCATTCCAACTTGTCGTGACGGATCCGACACGCGACAATTTAAACATAGTCCAACAACACAACATCAGTTTAACATCAGATCCATTAAAAAGTAGATGCTCTAGTGGCAGAACTTTAAACATTCATTCACAGAAGTGGGAATGAGCCCTAAGTCCTGTTTCTCGCACAGCATGCAATCTTGAATAGTTAAGTACATTTTTTATTGCCCAACTTTTCGCCTTTATTGCAATGGAGCCTAATGGGGCGTCTAAACGGGCCATATTTTACGGCATTGGGTGGCGGCACTATTGGCAACTAATTGCTCGGCCAATAATGGCAATATGTCTACAATTGTATTGCGCACGATCCAGTCTCCTAAACGGGCTATACAACCCGGCAACAATAAAATAGAGGGCAACTGAAACAACAACAAATTTGGCCGGGCAACATTGCGGAAGACAGATCGCTCAGCGATCATCCGGCAACCATCAAATAATTATTGGAGAGTACTGCCATGTTGCCGGCCACAGCATTGCCGCCAAAACTTGCCATAAAAATGGCTAGTCTAGACGCCCCTTAAGAGCCGCAGATGGCTATGGGCAGTGATAATCACTTACCATCAGGTGAGCCGCTTATTCGTTTACCCTCCAATCTCATAATAAAAAAAGAAATATCGGCTAGGTCACAGGTCAACGGCACTGAGTCTACCCGTGACCCGACCGTATGAAAAACAGCACAACAACAAAGAGGCTAAAGTGCAGTTTTCATAAAACAAAAAACACAACAAATGTGTATGTGTGGCAGTATATAAAATGGTTTAATAAAACATTAATAAGGTTGTTAATTTAAAACTAATGTGAATTATGACGCCATGATTTACATTAATGTTTTTTTTTAACATATCCGGAAGGTACTATACATAGTGTTGTATAGCAACTGTAGTACATATCCTAATTTGTGTATTTATTATAGGAACATGATCTCCAATCGGACGCGAATCCATTCGACATATTCAAAGTGCGACCTCTTCTGAAACTAAAGCTCAGTTGGAGTCAGGAACCCACCAACGGTCTCGTGAACAGACCAAAACTTTACCAGCACACAAACGAAAATGGTCACAAGAAAGATTCAAGCTCAAACAAAGACAGACTAACAACTTCCAAATGTAGTAGTAGTAATGATCTAAAAAATGGTATAGTATCACTTCTTATTAAATCATTCTGAAGTTGGCCTAATAAGATCACATTGAGTTCTTGAAATTTAACATTTGTGTGTTAACTATATTTCTTTTATATTTCAATTCAGATAGAGGCCTTTGCCTCAATAGAGAGAACATTGTAAGACAGACTTATTTATTTATAATATTCAGTCTTTCTAAGGCATTAAATTCCTTGTGAATTTCAGATATGATGGGTGTTTGTAAAATATTTTTCAATGTGGTCTTTTAAGCCACTATGTCTTTATTTTTTTTAGTCAAAGTGTATTTAATTCACAGTAAATATGATGAATGCTATTATGCATAATAGCTAGTTAATATGAATAATAAGTAAGTGGCGCAGTAAATGTGGTAAATTAACCACTTTAACTAGCTATTATTCATAATAGGTCTTGATCTTAATAAAAGTAATAAATAATTTCTAATTTCCACTCTATTAGTTGTGTCTTTCGATCACGAATTGATGACTGATGATGATGATGATTGACGATGATGGTTGGTGATAATAAGTGTATTAATGATGACACTGATGATTGATGACGTTGATGATGAACTGTCACGTTCGTATGTGTCAAACTTTATCGCCCAGATCGTAAGAATCGCAACTTCTCCGGCGCTGCGGGAAGTGTAGCCTCTTCGCCCGTAACAAAGCCCCACAGCCTCGGCTTACTGGGCGGCGGAGGCTGCACTTCCTCCGCGCCTCCGGTTCTATAAAACACCCGCGGGGCGTCACAAATAGATACCACATAAAGTCGGTGTGGACTAGCTCGGTTTTGTCATACCTATTATTTGTTTCGAATGAAATATACCAATTTTATAAGTTCACCTAAGCCTTGCTACATATTATACATAATCACCATAAGAATATGGATTAATTCAAGTCTTATAATCACTTTACCGAAAATGGGTACCTATTATGCATAATGCGTAGTGATTATACATAATAATTAAATTAATCACTTTGACGGTAACATATCAATTGGTCCCTGTGATATATCAATCTGATTCGGCGCAGCTTTTGTAGATACCTAATATAGTAGAATTGCGAAAAGCCGGAGCCTATTAATATTTGGTATTTAATATTAATATAAATTAAATATTAATATTTGCCACTCTATGCGTCGTTGGCTACATTAAAAGACCTTCCGCACCTATTCATCGTAACAGGGTACTTATTCATTATCTTTTTTTTCGTTTTCGCGTCAAGTCCGCGCTTCTATCAAAATCTTGTCATATTGGTATATAGTTTATCTGCGCATAGAAATGCATCGCGCATGCGCGCGGACATCTTTGAGCGCACCGCGCATGCGAAGGTTCGCGCGGACTTGCCGCGATAACGAAATAAACATAGTGATTATAGACCCAGTTTAATCTAGACCAAACCAAAGAGGTAGTAATAAACTATACTCATTAAATTTCTCCCACAATTTCAGGTGACAAAATAAAGTCTGAGCCAACGGATGGTGAAACAAAACGTCTACAGATAATATACCAGTTTCTATATAACAACAACTCGAGGCAACAAACGGAGGCGTGCGATGATCTGCACTGTCCGTGGTGCTCTTTAGATTGTGGCACTTTGTACTCTCTGCTTAAACACCTGAAGCTTTGCCATTCGAGATTCAATTTCACGTATTTTGTAAGTATATTTTTATACTATAGTTATGTTTAAGTTAATTAATATAGTGTAAATCAATCAAGAAGGTTTCTAACTTACCATATATCAATTATTAATTATTTCGTTAATCATTCTAGTAGTCCAAATTTCTTGTTCACATTTATTTTCAATAATAATTTATGGATTACGTACTATGCGACGCAATGAGCACGATACTCCGAAGAACACAATACAACTTTAATGGCTTATAACTCTGCAAGTTTGCAATATTTATATTTACTTTTTCGGGTTCCGTAGCCAAAATGGCAAAACGAAACCCTTATAGTTTCGCCATGTCCGTCCGTTCGTCCGTCCGCAGCTTACAGCCTTAAAGCTAGAAGACTGTAATTTTGCATG
Source organism: Herminia tarsipennalis (assembly GCA_945859575.2). Lineage (NCBI taxonomy): Eukaryota > Metazoa > Arthropoda > Insecta > Lepidoptera > Erebidae > Herminia > Herminia tarsipennalis. The sequence continues at coordinate 8,100,856 of OX243850.2, read as the reverse complement.
GATACATACTTGGTAATTTGGTATAATACCGTTTACAGCCTATACCTGGAGGAGCTCGCATAGACGTATCCATCAACGAGTTATACGACGGCTCATACACGGGCTCCCCGCATGACCTCATAGCGGCCCAGGGCCGAGGGTCTGGCGGACCCACGGGCAGCTCGTCCGGACCTCGCGCCGGACCCACCAGGCGTACTTCCCTCACACACGTGCTGGTCTGGAGAGCCAGACCCAGACGTCGTCCGCATAGACATAGTCTGGCTGAGTTCTTGGAGCTTGATGATGCTGAGTTGGTTGATGCGCAGAGGCCGTACCTGACTGGTCATAATAGGTATGTACCTTGAGAGTTACAATCTATACAATCTACAAAAAAAATTATTCAAATAATCTGTACAAATAAATAAAATTAAAGTGTCTCATTGTAATGACAAAATAACAGCTTCTACTAAATGCATATATGAAATTATACATGGTACTTATGACAAAAATATAGTTTTAATAAATGTTTTTGTCTATCTGTTTGTTCCGGCTAATCTTCAAAACTGCTGGACGAATTTTGACACGACTTTCAACGTCAGACAGCTGATGATGTTAGGAGTAACTTAGGCAACTTTTATCAACATGCTAACCTCTATAGGGAGTAAGCAGAACTACAACTTCACGCAGACGAAATCACGGACACAGCTGGTTTTTTATAACAGTTTTTATTTTATTTTTTTATTAAAAAAAAGTTGACTCCCGCACTAGGGTTCAAGCCCTGTGTCGCGGGGGACTTTACAAACATACAAGTCTCGGACACAAAGTACACCCAGACTCGAGACAACAATTTGTGGATCACACAACCTCTTGCGTAGCAGTCGGACACACTCCCACCGCGCCACAGAGGCAGTCAGGCAGAGTTGTTATGCTTGTACATATTCTTATGTATATTATTACTGGCCGTATTTGACTATCGTATATTTGACCGAAAGAACCGCTTAAAAATACGATAGTCAAATACGGCCAACAATTAAGCAAAATATAAGAGAAATAAATATGTAATTATTGTCATAAAAATTATTTGAAACAAGACTAATTTTTAGACCTTATTTTGATGTGCTGTGTAGGCATACTTTTTTATGCATTTCCTTTATGTAAGTGTAACTTGTTTCAGATTGTATCATCACACCATCACATGCCTGCCCGTATACCCGAACGAGTTAGACATCGACTCAGAAAGCGAGACGGATCCCCTATGGCTCCAACAGAAGACGATGATGATGATCGATGAGTTCACGGACGTCAATGAAGGCGAAAAGGAATTGATGAAGATGTGGAACCTCCACGTCATGAAGTACAACTACGTCGGCGACTGTCAGATACCTCTCGCTTGCCAAATGTTCCTTCAAATGCGAGGAAAGGAACTCCTCGAGAAGAATTTATATAGGAACTTTGTCCTGCATATGAGCTCGTTGCATGATTTCGGGCTACTCAGTCCTATTGCGTTATACCAGACTGTGCAAATGCTTAACCAAATGTTGGCGGATAACGCCGAAGCCAAAGAGAAAATGCGGGAATCCCTTCGCGCTCAACGCGAGCACTGGCATGCCGTGGGCAAGTATCAACAGCCCGTCATCATCGAGCAGAAGCCTCTACCTTCCAGCGCCAAGCTCAACAGCGTGGAAGCATCGCCCTCGGTGCGGAGGAAAACGTCCAACTTGCACACCAACAGGTTGGCCAACCGCAAGCGTTCCCGCTCCCGGTCCCGCAGTAGGAAGAGCTCCGTATAGCAAAAGTTTCAGTCTTTCTGTTCGAAGACTGTTCCCGCGCGAGGCTCGCGCCGCGGTTCACGCGGTCAGCTTTAGAATATACGAATTGGTAGAACAATTTTTTTTTGATAGTACGCGTGTATGTTGTGCATAATTTTAAATGTTGACGCCATATCAAATGAGAAGGTTTTTAATGTCAAATTTTTGTCTCGTGAGTAGGTGATTACAATTTTGTTACTGCCCATTACGATTATTTTAGTTGTTAGTTATTCCATATAATGGATAACGGTAGTTAAGGTTACTAAAGTATGACGTAATGCTTTTCCTGTTTTGTTTGATCTCGGGAGGTAAGGAAGGCTAGCTCTGACCTCTATTAGTACTAGTATGCTGGACAGGATATCGCCGACAACAAGAATTCCATTTGATTTTCAGTACAGTGGTGGATCCTGAATTGTTGTTTGGGGGCTTGCTTGAATCAGATAGGGCCGTTGTTGCACCACTTACACGAATGGAATGAGTGAATGGTGAATGATTTTGAGGGGAGGGGGCTTGAACCCCTAGCTCTCGAATGGAATGAGTGAATGGTGAATGATTTTGAGGGGAGGGGGCTTGAACCCCTAGCTCTCACCCTGGATCCGCCACTGTGGAAGTCTATACTGTCACTAACTGTCTATACTGTGTGTCAGTACTGTCATAAATGTTAAAAAAGTTCATGGTTGTCACTTTAGGGGTAGTCAGTCCAGAGTACGACGTACTGGGTCAGTGAAGGCTACACACATATGCGGGTAACAAAGCCGATCCGAAGCTACACCACATGTTCGGCTTCATCAACAAGTGCTGATCGGGTAGTTCATTCGGGCCGGGACATTGTACGACAAAGCCGAGTGGCTTTTTTCCCGAACGTTCATCCACATATATCCACATAGCCCGCTTATGTGAGTAGCAAATCTAAGGGTGCGTTTCATTGGATGCGGAGTGGAAAATAAAAGTGAAAAGTGTTTCCACTGGAGAGGAGCTAAACAAAGCGGGCCGGAGCCGTGTTCTAATGAGTCATAGGCGCGGATCCAGTGTAGTGCACAATGGGCATGCCCATAAACCCAAATAGGTTGTTGACTAGTGCTACGAGAATTATATTCAAATGTTCAAGGTAATTGTTTAAAAGAAATTAAAAGGCAGGTGTAATACGTTTTGAAGGTATAAAAGATTCATCAAAATCTAAATTTTCGCCTTTCAGCTACCGTGCCCACAACCTTTCTATTCAAATAAATTCAAAATTCTTTATACCCTTAGGATGCAAAACAACTCTTGTGATACGTCGGGGTTCTACATGTACATGTATTGCCAAGTTCGCAAACAATAGGTAAAGGAGAAAAGAACATGGCAATAAAAACTCGCGGCCACTCTTTTAAAATTGCCAATTTTACAATGTTTGAATGTTTATAAACTTGAAATGGCGTATATGCGGCTTTCGACTACCTTGTCCACAACCTTATTTGTTAGCTGGATCCGCGGCCGAGTCTAATTCAATCTCTTGAAGCGATCTTACATCATATTGTCGTAATTTCCATACTATTGAACAAAATGAAGGCGTTTCAGTCATGCCCACCACTCGACTCCGTTCTGCCTGGCTCGTGGCCGCGTATTCTGTTTCCACTGATGCAGGGCGTAGATTTTGGTCCGTGATTCCACTCCACACAGCTCCTGTTCAGTGGAAACGCACCCTGATGCGCGCTTTGTCCGTCGTTTGGATGTTGAACGTCGCGACACATTCTTTGGTGTTGATATATTAGCTGTAGACGGTCTCTTTGGAACCGCGATTCCTTTGACTGAAATGCGATCGCTATGAAAACCTTGCCACAGTATTTTAGTTCATATGACATTGTAATAAATTATATTCAAGATTCTTAATTTTCTAGAACGTGTTTGTTACATGTGACAACATTAGGAAGCTCCAGATTCTTGAAGTGATCTAATACTAGACCAAAAATAATAGGATTTTGCACTCAGACTTATTAATGTCGTAATAAGTTATAAAAGTACTGTAAAAAGTTCAAATTGAGGATTTTAATGCAAAATATGAGCAATAAATAGTAACAGTATCTAATTAAGAGTTGTGCCTTTCTCATCAATATAGATTAGACATACGTACAACTCTGTGACTTGTTTAATCGTAATGTAAGCTTCTCTTAGCTGGATAGCGTTACACTTTGAGTATTCAGTCAATCGTAGATCAATTTATAACTTATCTAGCTGACCCGCGCAACTTCGTCTGCGTAAATTTCCCCGTTTTTGCAACATTTCTTATTGCTGCTCCGCTCCTTATTTCTCCACTATTTAATGGATGTTATTATACATATAAACCTTTCTCTTTAATCACTATATCTATTAAAAAAAACCGCATCAAAATCCGTTGCGTAGTTATAAAGATTTAAGCATACATAGGGATATAGAGACAGATAAAGCTACTTTGTTTTATACTATGTAGTGATAAATACATCTCTTTATATTGATCATAAAATAGTAATGCACGAACACAATAGCATATGAAAATTCTAGCATTATAATACGCACATTGAGTACGTAGGTGAGGATCCCTAGAACAAAAAAAAGCTACTTGTGCTACGTGTCATTTTTATTACAAATTTATTTGCGTTTTTGGTTAACTAACCGCGGCCTATGTTGTATCAGTCCGTCAGTTTCCAACGGTAAAGTTTGTCATGTTTAACACCTGTTTTCTTCTCTAACGTTTATATACATTTGTCGTATACATAAAGTTGGGAATCTCGTCAAAATGGAGTTACCATGACAATTCCAGCTTGATATCTATCATTCTATAAATTGTTTTAGGGATCTTTACCTAATGACTATAGTAGTCACAATTTAACTTCACTTTCGAAAATTCGTCTTCGATGTTACTAAGGATGGAAGTGAACCATTCGATGTACATTTGTAATTTTTACATTCTAGGATTGTGACGACTATACCATCCTCTTACTCATTCTCGTTTGCCTGAATACTCAAACGCGTTATATGACTGATAATATGAGTACTAAAAATCACAACAATCTATTAAAAATCTTTAGCTTAATTATTTAACTAGGTAATATGAAGTGAATCAAATCTTTATAAATAAAATAAATAGTGTGTGTGATGTTTGTTTCGGAATGAATTACAAAAGACTGCAGGGTGTCATTATGCCTTAATTCATCTCAATTTACTGTTTGTGGTTCTGACGCAAGTATATCGTCAAAGTGTTCACAGTTTTATATATAAGTATAAGCAATAATCAATTAATATGGTATTTTCTGATCATGATGAAAAACCATATTTCCACAGGCTAGACTGTTAAATGTAGTAATATAATAATAATATAATACAATAAACACTCAATATTTTTACATTTTAGTTATAAAAGTTAACATAATTCCATTTTGCAGTGCCGATTTCAATTAAACTATTTTGTTATTTTTTATATTGTTCCATTTTGAGTACCTATATGTTCAGTAAATTGTACTTATGATGAAATGAAATATAACATTATTTTCAATACTCGTGTTTTTATGAAGCCTCAACTGCTCCTACAATATTGACCCAGGTATTCAGGTACTTTCTGTGTAAAATGTAAATGATCGAATCTAGTACTTTTCCACTGAAAAAAACTTTTATCAGTGATGCAATGCGATTTTTTTAAAGTTACAAATTTACTTTTGAAGTACGGAAGCCCTGACTTTGAACGTGTTGCATATAATTAGGATAAGCTAAAGTTTGTCTCTCACATTTATGTAAATCCATTATTGTATTTTGTTTTGTGAACTAAAAAAAACAAAAATGGGGTACCATTTTCACAATAAAATGGATTTTACTACACCAGGCTCGGATTCAAAGGGGGCAACAGAATTTTGACACTGGACCGGTGTGTTCGACAGGCGATTGCCCCGGATTGCGAGCGACTCACACTTGGCCGGCTGAGTCAAATGTTGCCCCCCTACCGATTAATCAAGTTCTAAATCCGTGCCTGGATTACACAAGCTTTTACCAGCTGCTTCGCCCTGTGTAGATGTCGGTTATCGCGATAAAAACTGTCCTACGTCCTTTCCCGGGACTCGAACTATTTCCATACCAAATTTTATCTAAATCGGTTTAGTGTTTTAAGCCTGAAAATGTAACAGACAGACAGAGTTACTTTCACATAGGTTTGCGTAGGTTGAGTACCTTTTTTTTTTTTTTTTTGATGTGGCGGGAAAAATTCCTTACGAACACCTCCACCGTCCGGGGAAGACGGTGGAGGTAGTGTGGGGTTTGCACCCACTAAAAAACCCGCCGTGTATCGCCCGCCACCTTCGCGAACGGGTCGCCGGAATTTGTTATACCGTCGGCGGCCCGCCCAGTGGCAATGCCCGGACGCGATGCTGTTGCGTTCCGGGCATTTCACACCTACGCGGCCCCTGGATACACACAGGGTGCCGCGCCTCCACGGAAGGCCGCGGGTGGGGCAGATTACCCCGTACGCCCGCCCGCAGCCCCACCTAAGGCGGCATCAGGCGCAGATGTGCGCGCCGACGCCGCCCGGTTCGCCGGCGACGGAGCGGATCCGCCAGGGAGCTCTCTTCCCTGACGCGCTCCGCCGCCTCCTTCTGCGAGATGACGTCCTCGCAGAAGGATGCGACCGCGTTCCACGACCCCTCGCCCCTGACCATGGAGAGAACCACAGCCGGCAACGAGAGGTCACTTCCGACCACTGCGGTGAGAACTCGACGCTGCCCCTCCCAAGCACCAGCTGCTTCGCCCTGTGTAGATGTCGGTTATCGCGATAAAAACTGTCCTACGTCCTTTCCCGGGACTCGAACTATTTCCATACCAAATTTTATCTAAATCGGTTTAGTGTTTTAAGCCTGAAAATGTAACAGACCGACAGAGTTACTTTCACATAGGTTTGCGTAGGTTGAGTACCTACGCCAACCTATGTACGCAATTTATTAAAGACTAGCGGCCCGCTCCGGCTTCGCACGGGTATAAAATTTAGGGATGTTATTATACATAAAAACCTTCCTCTTCAATCACTCTATCTATTAAAAAAAACCGCATCAAAATCCGTTGCGTAGTTTTAAAGATTAAGCATAAGTACATAGGGATATAGGGACAGAGAAAGCGACTTTGTTTTATACTACATATGTAGTGATTACACGATGAGGTTGTATAGCTAGACATCATAACAAGCGAAAAAAAATTAAACTAAAACTGTCAGTGCAAGCAACTAAGAGAAAAATGGAAAGCCATTTGACAAAGTTCACAAACAAATTTGTTGTTTAAATATGTCACATTCGAGGAACGCACATAAATTATCAAATAAAAGTAGAACCGATATACACACAACCGAGAGAAACGAAGAAGGTAACATTAATCAGTAAAATAACATTTATTTAAAATATTTTTATGTATTTCACAAAGTGACAGTTATTGTTTATTTGTAGGAGATGTATGTAACGCCACCGAGAGCTCCACGTACGCTGGTGTGTATCTTAGATTAGTTTGTGTATACTTACGTATGTAGTGCGTGCGAGTTTGCCTAATGGTCTCCACCGAATACACCATGTCATACTAGGGCTGTAATTGTTTTAGCACTAGCAATTGTCGGTTGGCATTGAGACAATGTCGGACTGACGAATGCAAGCGGCTGCTCGCGTTTGTGTAGGTAGTTTACGTTTTGTACCAACATGATTCGCGACGCGGTTTCAGACGCGTATCATACTTACATACAGTATAAGTACACCACCAATTTTACTTAGGTACTACCAGTTTCGACGACGTGCTGACGCTTATGAATCTAGGAGCTAACATATAGGTACAGTCCTACCTAGTATGATACGGTTTACTGGACGGAGATCTAGGAGATATTAGCGACTGCATATCAACATTACCTTTAAATTTCTAGTGACTGTGTCCAAGAAAGCCTCAGCATCTAGCGAAGAAGGTGCCTTGTGTGCCGGACAGAAATCATTCATAAGTATACACTCGACTGATCAGTTGTGTCAAGTAGCTGACGCTGACAACCAACAGGATCTCGACGAGTGCAACGTGGAAGTGCTTAGTCTCAACGAAGTATTTCCATCGACCTCAGAGGAGAGCCTCTCCAACGAGGATGATCCGCTTGTTCGAAAGAAAAACATCAAAAAGAACAAGTCCGCTGCACACAAATCACAATCAGAGAGTCCAGAAAAATCGTCCTACATGCCTACGAATAGTAAGTCGACGACGGGGTCAAGGCAGAAGCAGCCCAGCGAGGGTCAACAATGTTCAGTGTATTCGGATTTCGATATACCAAAAAACACCCTTCACGTCGTCGGTAGTAATCCGGGCGAACCGAAGATGTCCTATCCAGATCCACCTAAAAAAATATCCAAGACGGTAAGAGATGCAAATTTGGCAAAGGCAACTGTTACTGCCATAGTGTTACATTTTTTTTTTATTTTTGTTTATAGATGAAAAAGTTTTTGCGCAATATAGACAAGCACAAGAACGAGCAAAGTAGTAAGAGCAGTGAGAAGGCTATTAGCAAACTGACAACAATGCGCGGTATACTCAAAGATGGCCGCTGTGGGCCTGAGTGTACAGGCGATTCCTCTTTACGCGGTGGCGAGGAATATAATACTGGTGAGACGTTTAAAAAAATACATTTCTGGCTACACTGTTCGTACTTACCTCCATATTTTTTGGCCTATGCATCTATACTTCCAAAATGTTTATTTGGTGCACTTCTAAAATACCCGGTTAAACCTGATCACATTTTCTTAGCTGATGACATCCAGTGGCAGATCCAGGGTTTTGGATTAGAACTTGGACCCGCTAAACATTCCAAGATTATGATTAGCTTGAGCCCTAATGAAGGTAGTTATCAAGATACTACTTTTGGAGAGGCTTTAATTCCTGGATCTGCCACTAATTGCGTCTGTCGTTAGGCACCCACTGTTCGATCTGTCTTATCAAAATGCATTCTGCAGATATAGGTTAGGCTGTCCTGCCCATTGCCATTTCAGAGTTGTCACACCTATCTAATTGAACTTCTTGTTGCAGAGGAACTGACACTACCATTCACGATGGATTTTGGCCCACATTGCAATTACAGTAAGCAAAGATTAGACAAAAACGTGACGTTTAACACGCAAGTAGTGATCATCCACTTCACAGGCGACTTGTGCGTGGGACAGAGCGTCGAGACCCTCAGCAAAGAAAAGGACCAACAGGCGCGAAACTCTGAATTAAGAAAAACTTTTCTCACGAAATATAATGAATTTTGGCCGACACAGAAATAATTTTAAGTTTAGGTATTTAGTCATATATTGAACTATACGGTGCATATTTAGTAAAGTACTAACAAAAACTGAATAAGTTATTGGTAATGTGAATAATTCGTGTGATGTTAAAATGTAATTTCCGTTTATTTGTAATGTTATCTATATTGTCTATGCATGCTAAGCCTGTATAGAACCGAATAATATGGAGTTCTGGACACTAAATTGAAATAAATATTGTACTCGTTTTAAAGGTGTTGTTTAATTAAAAAGCTTATCTATTTGGTAAAAATATAATTTACTAGGTCTTTTAACATTTAACTGTGGATATTTTCCATAGAACTAGATCTTTAACACGATCGTAAGTGAAATATTTGGGGAAGTCTAGAGGTAGTTGTTGAACAGTCCACGTGGAATGTGGGTTTTCAGTCTTGACTTTGTCGAGCAGAGTCAGGAATGTCTCGTAACAAGGTGCGACGGAGTCCAGGTGTTCTATAGTAAACACGTATCGCTTTTCTAAAACGATGTATAGAGTTTTCGGTGGTTCAGTGTTGAGTATCTTTTGTATGGTGGATATGAATGCCGCTGTTACATCATCGTCGTAAATAACTGAAAATTAAGGGTGCCATTTTAGTTTATGTCTCAAGAATCTAAGTTTTAAAAGGTACCTACACAACATTAATTATTCCAACGACTAAACCAGTCGTTTAGTTATTGTTTCTCATTAAAGAGTTTATCTGAAGCGATTGACGTATTGATTGGTAAGACAAGTGTAACTACTTAGTAATTAGTCAGTTTGCATACCCTAAGATTGAAGAATATTTAGTCTTTTGGGTAACATGCGAATGTCAAAATCCTCTTATGGATTGTGGATCTGCCCCGCGCCTTCTCAGCCTTTACCCTAAGAAGAAAGCTACCCTGAAGCTTAGAGCTTCAAACTAATTTAGGTACGGTAGGCCTATGGGCGTAATTGGTTAATTCGCTGATACTGGCTAATTTCCATTTATCAGACCCCAGGCGCGGAACCAGGATCATGTTTTGGGAAGGTCACTTTAATTCAACACCGCCCAAGTGTGAGTAGTTTTGCTCGTAAACGCGGACCAAATGTATGGTGAACACTTAAAAATTCATGCGTTGGGGGGGGATGCGATTACCCCTCCCCCAGGCTCATTGCCCCTCCCTTGGATCCGCGCCTGTCAGACACAATAAGGTAAATTATCATCAAACATAATTGCCAACCATAGTACAATCATCATGGAAATTAGCCAGTACCTATCTATTGGGGAAATTACCCATTTAGGGGTTGTAGCACGCTCGAGGGGGGGGGGCGGCTCGAAAATTCAGGTACGCCCATAAAGTAGCCTATCTACATGCCTTCCTACCTTCCTAGATTAGAATACATACCGTCAGCTGCGATTATAACATCAGCTTTCTTTATTTCATCCAGCAGTGATGGCTTCCAGTCCGTCTCAGTAAAGTCCAATGGCATCACTTTGAATTGGGACTTTATTATCTTCTTGTTATACTTCGCATTTAGCTTTATAAGCTCTAAAATGCCGCCTAGGTCAATGTCTGGAAAAATAAAAGATTGCACAATAAATAATTTAACAAGGTAATTTATCACAGTTTTGGCAACATTGAACGAAACTTTTGGCACGGGTAACGTCCTCGATAGCGGCCGCTGGAAGTGGTAGATGTCTGGAAGCTTTTATGTGTGTGTCTAGGTACACACATTATAGAATTTTATAAGCTACGGGTCTTAATCGCGTAAATATTTTATTTTATGGCTAAATACCTTTGTTTATTGCCCGACGTTTAGGTACACACATTCAAAATTTAGGTATGCTTTGCTTTGCGAAATGGGGTTTTTCTGTCCTAATTAAATATGATTGCGACTGGCTCCTGAAAGGCATTTGTAGAACAAGATACGACAGTTTTTGTCATAAGTACTTCTGAGGTATCAACGCAGAAATATGGCGGAAGCTATTCTTCAGAGACTAATATCTGATACTTCGTCACATTTCTCGAAGAACAAAGTATCTTTGGCCTCTGAAGAATAGGTACAAGAACAAGAAGTGGCACAGTCCATTCATAAGATAAATATACATAGATCTACGTTTTGCCTCGCGGATGATATATTTTTTTGTTATATAATTGGTAGGTAATTTGTAGGACATTTCGTTAGTAAAGAAAAATCGTAATAAATCTTAGACAGTTTACAGATTTAATATAAATATTTTTTCGAGCAGAAAGTCATATTTCAACATGAGGATAGATACTTATCTTAAGGTTAGGGGGAGTGTACTAGTCTGGCCTTATAACCTACGCGTTTACGCGTCTAATGGGTCTACTGATAAAGAGAAAGAGAACTTATAGGGATAAGTAGGTAATGGCAGAGAACTTATAGGGATAAGTAATCGCGGGTTCGAATTCTACCCGTTTCTACCCGACGTAAACCTACTCCTAACACAAGCTATATGCTGAGCTGGAGGGGTTACGAGGATTGCTAGTAATGTAGGACCCACATTGTTAGTTATCTTAAAAAATATATATATTATAATTAAAAATAGCAACTTACCAGTACAAATAACCTTCTTGGCGTACAAAGCGGCCACAAAACTGGTGACTCCTGTTCCAGCACCTAACTCCAACACGCATTTATTAGCTAGCTCTCCTTTCAAACCAAGGTTGATCAGCCAATCACCCAATAAGAACGCACCTCGCCATACTTGGAGACCAACTAAAGCTATTTTCGTTTTTGAACTGTGTTCTGTAAAGAATAGAATTGTAGAAATATTAAAAAGGTGCTTGAATGTTTGATTCAAGAATCATTTTCTCTAGCAGTCAATGTTCAAACTCAGGTAATTACTGCCAGAACACTATAAGGGCAAAATGAGTAACGCACACTTGTTAGCATCCGGGGCAGACGCCGGAGTCCGCCTGCCCCACTAAAAACTCACTGTGAGTGTGTACGTACTCCCCGCCTTCAAGAGTAGGGACTCTAAACAGCTTGCGAGATGCGAGTTCCTGCAAAAGGCCCAGACTCCACTAAAGCGGAGGCGAGACGATTGACGAGCGGAGCGGATTAGTGTTTATAAGAACCGATAGAATTCTGTTATTCACACATCTCGTCTCCACTCAGCCTAAGTGGATACCACTGAGCAGAGAGAGAGGCGATGGATAAGGAGATGTGAGCTGTTCCTCGTTGATTGAGGTGGGCCGCGTTACAATGCGGAGATGTGAGTTTTCCCTCGCAAGGTGACGACGACGGCGCGCAGCGGAATCGAGCGCCGTGCAGTGAGTGCAATTATGCTTCTTCAGACTCTAGTTCTACTTCTTCAAGTAAAAGACGATACTGTTTTCGTAACAGCGACATGACTGAGATGTCTACCTGTCGTGTCAGATCGCACTAAAAGTTCACATTCAAGGCTCGCCGCTAGCAGCAGCTCAGCGCACATCTCCACCTTAGCCAGCACACATCTCTGCTATAGTCTAGCCATTTCGGTGGATTAGATACACCCTAGCTGAAGCTCGTCTCCGCTTCTGACATCTCCGCTTTGGCGGAGTCCGGCCCAGGAAAGGCGACCGTGACGTGGTCCCCTCACCACATCCCGCACGCCTACCTGCGGTGTCCTACATTTAACTATTTTTCCTGTCAAATTATTACGCCAAAAAAAAGGGGTCTGAAAGACTATGAAGTCTATGCTCTTCACACGACTCCAGGCAAGGGGTCTCTTCAAGAGGTACTGCAAGACAAGATTGATATGAATAATGACAAAAAAAAATAGTACCTAAATATGGTCTTACCTATTTTTATTATTTCTCTCTCTGGCCTCTCTATATCCAAGTCGTTGTCTTCATCATAAGTAGCAGCTGAGATACTACCAATTTTGGGCAATAAGAATGGAAATTCTGAGATAACATCTAAAAAGTAAAAAAACCTAAAATTTATGGGAAATAGAGTGAAACAAAAAGTGGAAAGAGATCAATTAGTGGATGTGTTCAGTGGATCAAAGTGAAATACTCCTATCTCAGGTCAGCGGCTTTTTTAAAATTTTACTAATATGTTGGAACAACTCACACAACACCATCTAATCCCAAACTAAGCAGAGTTTGTACTATGGAAACCAGACAACTGATAAACATACTTATATATTTCTAAACAAATAAATATTAAAGATAAATAACACCTACCATGCTTATCACACAAAGTTTTATCCTGGGTGGGGATTGAACCCACAACCTCTGACTTAGCAGTCACGGTCAATACCACTAGACCAACAGGCCAGTCTAGTCAGGTATTGGAGATAACTATATGCAAACTTAAAAACTTTATTATGAATAGACTTACTCCCTTCCATGCTTGGTGTTATTTTAGTTCTATAATCATATTCCGCATATATCTCTGATGTCACAGTGAGTTCTGGCATCTGTAGTCATAACAGGATTCAATTTATTAAAGAAATTTAAAATAATAAGAAATATTTATCTTTTGAGAATGTGACACTTCACAGTATGTTAATAATATTTTTATTATGTGGTGATAAAGTATCAGTCACACAGGATTATGAATGAAATTGTAAATATTTTGGAAGCAATTTGTAATGCTTAGTTCCAGTGTGGGTCAGTGCTAATATTTCTATTACGTTTGAAAAGTTGTATGTTCATTTAGATATTTATATGGATATCTCTGATAAACATATAACAATATGGTATTGGAATTTTTATATATCAAATTTCAATTGTTTTATATTTATTGCGGATTTGTGAAATTTGTTAGTATTAGGACACCACTATTTAGATCACTTCATGCTGCACTACTATTTCACTGCACAAATTTTGGCACTAGTTATAATTTTTTTTTTTTATTCATTTAACTCAGTACTTATGTTAATAACTTATTTTTAAAATTTTAAATATGCAACTCACTTTAAAAAAAATCACATTTTCTATATTTAAAAACACCCAGCGATAAACCAGACAATACATATTTCTAAAATATATTACATACTTAATTTTATAATTATTCAAATATTTTGCAATAAAATATGTTATTTATGAGAAATACTTTTTTTTTTAAATAGGTAAATTGTTATAATATTACTAACCTTACTGTCTGGCACACTATTAATTACCAAAGACAATAAGAAAACTGTTTAGAATCATTAATGAGGAAGGACACAAGTACAAAAATTGGAATTGGTCCAATATTAAAACTTCTAAAATAAATCTGTAATAGTTTGGTATGTGTGCCAGCTTTTGTAATTTACTATGGCTTGGCTGTGTTTGTTATCTATACTGGTCATGTGAATGATTTAATATTATTGTAGTAAAACATTTGGTTGTGAATGGAGTTCGGACAGTTGGACTGGTAATATCTTGACATGTGGTGGTTATTTGAGATGTTTTTGAAGAATATTGGAGTTATGTCGTAATATGTGGATGTATAATGGATGTAGATGGATAATATTCTTGTTGATAAATGAGCAGATATTGTGTAAGAAAGGATTTAAGTGTAATAACTTATGGTTTGTAGTTTAGATCTCGTAATTATACGTGTTAACATAGTAAAATTGGAGTTTAAAATTAAGCACATGTTATATATTATATTATTTGTTGTTTTATATTTTCTTTTTTAACAGCTTTTACAATAATTACAAAAAACTAAACTTAACCTGCATTGAATCCATCCAAAATATATTTCAACTTGGTAATTTTGTTACAACATAGAATAGAACTAAATTACACTGCATTAATAATATACTCCAAAGTAATGTAGGGTTTTTCATTATTAATTATTTTTTATCGTTAGTTGCAAAGAGACAATAATGTCAAAACCAGCTGTCACCGGCTGACCCGGCTGTTTTGACGTGTTATGACAGTGAATACAGTGATTAAAGGAGTTGCGTTCAATAATGCAAATAAAAACTAAAACAAGATAACAAATTAAATCATTATAAAAATACATTAACTCATAACAAACAAAATTTAATTTTATTTCTCTTTTATTCTTTTGTTTCTATTTTGATTACTAATGAATGCATTGAAAAGATTAAATAATCATTTATGTTTCTTTATTTTTGTTCTTAGAGGCTAATTATTCAACTAGAAATAAAGTAAATATAAAAAAATGCATTCTTTTCAAAAAAATCTTATTCACAGAGTTTTTATTTTTAAATTATGCTTTCTTTTAAAATTTATTTCACTCTATCCTAGGATTACTTTTACGCGCTCATCATTGTCTTCCTTTGTTTAAAAAAATATCCAACCAACCAATCAGAGCTATACACACGATCGACGCTGCCACGTCAAGTGAGACGGGAGTGAATGAAGTGGCAATAAATCGGCATTTTGTAGAGTTTCGTCTTCCGAGCAGGCTTGTGGAGTACGACTATTCCAAGATGAAAGTAATCCTATTTACGGCGATAGCCCTTTTGGGCGCCGCTTTGGCCGATGAAGTACCCACAGAAGAAAATGTACTCGTACTTAGCAAATCCAATTTCGATAGTGTTATCTCAACAAACAACTTCATCTTAGTGGAATTCTGTAAGTTTTTATTGTTATCTTCACTTGATGTATTATATTCTAATTGTATATTGCAGTTTCATCATGTTAACTATTCATTGTGCCCTAAAAATGTGAATGACACGTCAATCGGTGTGCGGGGGCGAGTGTGCGTGCCGGCTCGTAGAGTCCATGCCTTTTGTATAGTAATACGTATTTGCAGATGCACCATGGTGCGGCCACTGCAAGTCTCTCGCTCCTGAATACGCCAAGGCTGCCACGAAGTTGGCTGAGGAGGAGTCGCCTATCAAGTTAGCGAAAGTAGATGCCACGCAAGAACAAGAGCTGGCTGAGAACTATGGTGTCAGAGGATACCCAACTCTCAAATTCTTCAAGAACGGAAGCCCTATTGATTACTCAGGTACTTGGGAAAGTGTTTGATTTTAAATAAGTACTGTTAAATTGCTTATTATGAGCTTAAAACATTCAACAAACTGTTCATGGTTGTTACAATTTTTAAACATTGATGAAATGAATTTACAACGCCTAGTTAAAGTACTATATTATAGAAACTTTATTATTGATATTGGCTATAAAATGAAATGACATTATAATTCATATACCATGAGGTTTGTTCAATAAACTTTGAAAACATTAATGGCCATTGACTAAGGAAGAATAATCATTATTACTATTGCAATTAGGTGGTCGCCAGGCTGATGATATTGTCACATGGTTGAAGAAGAAGACTGGTCCTCCTGCCATTGAAGTTGCCTCAGCTGACCAGGCTAAGGAGCTGATCTCCAACAACAATGTGATCACCTTCGGTTATTTCTCTGACCAGACAACTGAGAAGGCTAAAGTTTTCCTTGCTGTTGCCAGTGCTGTTGATGACCAGGTCTTTGCTATTGTCTCCGATGACAAACTCATTGCTGAGCTAGACGCTGAAGATGATGATGTTGTTCTATTCAAGAACGTAAGTATTCTTTTATTTCTTATTAGCTCTAGCATCCTATTAATATATATATATATATATATAATAATGCATATTTATCTCTTGATTTTAAGCTGTATTAATACTAAATTCTGATATTCTATGAGCCAGGATTAAGCAGTATAGATAGAGCACACCAGGCAAAATTACTTGCATATTTATAAATGTTGGTATGAATTTGGTTTTTGCTAATTATAATTGAAATAATATCTTCACCAAATTCTTGTTCATCTTAAAATAAAATTTAAATAGAACATCTTAGTCATCAAGTTAAGAAAATATTGCACAACTTTATGAGGATGTTACATATTTAAAATTTATGCATTTCTTATAATGTATTATTTAAAACATGTATAATATATTGATATATATTTTTAAAGAGGTAATGACTTTAACACATTAGGAGTCATTAAAAAATGTTGTTAATTAATGAGTGTTCTAATTGATTGAAACCACAAAAGATAAGTAATTCCCTAAATTGGTAAAAAAAATTTTTTGTACTTTTCTATCATAATTATTAGGCTGTTGTACTTTATAGATAAAAAGTTTGTTGGCCTCACATTTATCAGATACATAGATGTTTTTTTTTTATGTGACTGCATTATATTATATTTGCTTGTTTACTACTAATGGTTAATTCTTGTTATTACTGATAACATTGACACAGTTATCTTATCAAATGTAACATTTTTATTGTCTCTGATTTTTATTGAAGTTGCTGTGAATCACAAGCAATTATATTTTTTTCTTGTTTTTAATTGTATAAAGAGGGATTGCATTAAAATTTCTTACAACTAATAAATAATACAGGATACAGGCTGTCATGACATCAGAGTTTTTGTTCTAATGCTATGAATTTAAGCAATTATGTTTTCAGGAGATAATAAATTAATTATAGTATAATTAAATAATAAATCTAAGTGAAGGATAAAATTTTTTTTGTATTTTGCCAGCAATTAAAAATTAATAGGTATACAATATGTTATGTTATGTTATATGTTTTCAGGCTGATGATGATACAATTATAGCTAAGATTTTAATTGTTTATCGGTATTTACTATTTTTATATTACATACTAGGCTTCTGTTATGGTTTCTTTCATATAAATTTTAGTTCCCATATGATCCTGTTTAACTAAAATATGGTACTATGAACCTAAATTCACCAATATGGCCATCATACAATTCAGGGGCCAAATATGGAGACACTACTATGGCTCCCAGATCATATTTTACTGTCATTCTAAAATGTGCCACACCCTTGGCCAAAGGCCTTAATTTAGTATCATATTTTATTCTTCTCAGGACATCTAAAAACAGTTTCCAATTATATTCTATTTGTCATACAGTTTGAAGAACCCAAAGTCAAGTTTGAGGGTGAGAAATTCAATGAGGAGGCGTTCAAGACATGGGTGTTTGTCCAGAGCATGCCCACTATTGTTGAGTTCTCTCATGAGACCGCTTCCAAGATCTTCGGAGGACAGATCAAATACCACCTCCTTTTGTTCCTGTCTAAGGTAAGCTTAGATGTAACTTAAATGAAATCCTTTCATGAAAGGATAGTTACAATATACAAATGAGTGGAATTAATATGTGACCTGTTATAAAATTAATATAAAAAATTAGGTTATTTATTTTATTGTTACATTTACAGTGTTAAATAATGAAATCTAAGATTTTCACATTTAAAAAATTGATGAAAATGCACCTTAAAATTTTACAATGAGTAACTATTAAATTACCATTTTCCCTAATTTCACCATAGTTTAAAATTAAAAGCAAGTTAAGCCTTTGGATAATTTGAAAAAAATATTATGACTATCATTTCTAGACTGAGAGATATTTCGATATTCAAATTCGTGATTAAAACGAGAATATCAGTTGTCAGACTCGCTATGAATCTATTATTAAGTAAAACCTGTTTTGCAACAAGTTGTTGGAGGTAAATGTACTTCTCAAATGGCAAACAATGATCACCGACAGTTAACGACAAGTCATCGAGAAATTAAAGACATATTTGCAACCAAATGTCACAATCTTGAAAGTAGTTTCACAAGTGGTACTTTCACATACGCGAGTGGCGAGTCAGATTTGAAAAGATTCGAATGGATAACGATCAGGATGAACCGAAGTTGAACTTTCGCCATTTATTTGCAATCATACGCCACGGTTAATGAACCTTATTACGTACTACGCATTTTTATATTATATCGATGTAGGTATGTAATAATAGATCTTTAGAAACCGGTTTAATATCCGATATCTGCTTTGAGGGTTAACTAATCGATTTGTCGAATATCGTTGTGAAATTATTCGTCAAATTGCTTCTGTATTCAAATCGATATCAAATACGTACGTTTTCAATCGGACGGAGGTTATTTATTATCAAATTCGTAATTTAAAACTTCGCGTCTAATTAATCGATAATTCAAATGAAAAGCAACTCTAATTTAATATGTATAATGATGCTTTTTACAATTATCTAGACTTAATCGGAACAATATTATACAATGTTTTAAAGGTCTCGTATTTGTCCCGTGTGAAATGTACGACAATATTGTACTAAGCATTATCTAGATAATCATATAAACCGGTGCGCTATTCACGCAATGAATATCTTAAATGATTCACATGCTGACAAAACACTCTAACAGTAATGTCAAACAAAAAAGAGTTCGTTGACCTCATGCCATTGAACCTTTTAGCGGTAAAGGGAGTCTAATTCAAATAGTCTATAATGTGTGGATGTTGTTTGTAGAAAAATGGCGACTTCGACAAGTACACTGAGGAACTCAAGCCCGTTGCTAAGAACTACCGTGACAAGATCATGTCCGTTGCTATTGACGCTGACGAAGATGAACACCAGAGGTATTTCATTTTTTTTTAACGATCTTTTATTTTGCCGCCAATGAAACAAAATCTATGTCCTTATTCTGTTTGTGATTGTTATTCTTTTACTTGGTATTTCTAGATTAAAGTATCAAGTTATGCATGTTACATTTCATCTTAATAGAATTTTAATTGTTATATATAGTCTAAAGTTACTAACTAAATACCTATCTCAGTACCAAAATTCATCAAAATTGACCTAGTAGGATCAGACATTAACACCCTTTTTAAATCCGGTCTGGTAACGGGTACTCGCCGTAACTCCAACATCTAACTTTAAAAAGTTTGTAATATAATTATTGTAGTCAGTAGAATTAAAAAATAAAATCATATCTAGGTCATCACTTTTCTAAATTGTCTTCTTACTAAAGTTTGTCTTAAAAATATAAGGTAACTGTCTATTTTGTGAGAATTTAAGATCATTATCTTGCACACCATGAATGTTGTGAACAGTCTTATCGAAAAGATAAAAATTTAGGTCAAAGCATATAATGTGTTTTCCACGCAACGTTGTCGTCATACGCGCGTTCGGGGGTAGTTGCCTACAACGAAAATAGTAGGTACCTGTAGGCATACTCTCTTTCTTTCTAAATTTATTAAGTGGGGACTATTCTAATGATTTTTTTGATAAGCACAAGAAGTTCGAACCTGTGGACGATTTTCTGGCACGAGTGGATTAAATTAATGTTCCTGGCTCTGTATATTACCACCTCATTTTTGATCGAAACTTCATTTTCATTGAATTAGAGTAGGCCTCCTGGTATATCTTAAAATTATTAGAAAAACAATGTTTGTCTATTATTTAGCGTGATTTACAAATAACCGTAAGGGCACGTTCCCCATATGTCGTGGCGACAGATTGTCGTGTTGCGTGTATATTTAAATGGAAGTGTTCATATATAGGACGACACGATTAACTGTCGTCCGTCGACATTTTTACAGTGACGACAGATTGTCAGACCGGCTAGCACGACAATCGGAACTGCTAGACCCGACACTCCATCGTAAAATTATTCGTAATTCATAGTGGGAACGCGCCCGGAAAGTAAATAATTTCACGACACGAATGAAAGTGTATAAAGACACTTTAAATTTAAAAGGTTCTTTAACTCATCATTAAACACTTAACTTTTGATTACTTACTTTCAACTAGCACTTATATCACACACTTGAAATGGCATAAGTGGACGAAAATGCGATACACCACAAGTATTATGCATTAATATCAAGAGCCATATAATCCACCAATGGCTATAAAATATTATTTTCTGCTTCATTCTGTCCGATCTCTGCTCTTTTTACCAAAAAAATCTATCTAATGTAATTGCAAAATTGTCATTTTGCAATTACTTGAACACAACAAATACACAGTATATAACCACAGTAGATATAAAGCATACAGTAGGTAGAACGACGCCTTTGAAGTTGTGATAAATGCCGATACGAGCGTCTGGAAGGCTAGAGTTGTAGTTAACTATGTATTGATCTCAACTTATCTAACGTCTAAAAATATGATAGCCCTGGATACTGAGACCACGTTGTGTGCGTGTAATATGGTCTGCCCTCAACCACCGTACGTAAGTAGTAAGTGTAATAAATAAATATTACAATTTTTTTTTTTAATTTAGAATTCTGGAGTTCTTCGGTATGAAGAAGGAAGAGGTCCCATCAGCCCGCCTCATCGCCTTGGAGCAAGACATGGCTAAATACAAGCCTGCCAGTGACGAACTCTCTGCCAACACTGTCGAGGTAAGTTACTTGTCATTGTCACTGTCATTATTATTGTAATTTTTATGAATTACTATCTGTGCCCCGCGGTGTTACCCGCGGTTTATTAGCCTATGTGTTAATCCAGAGTGTCAGCTAACTCCTTACCAAATTTTGTTAAAATCGCTCCAGACGTGAAGAAGTAACAAACATACACACTCACATACTCTCAAATATTTCGCCTTTATAATATTAGTGTGATAGTTGTAATTTTTAAAGCGTTGTTGTAATTTTCATTAAAGAAAACTTTCGGAGCTCACCGGAACCGTAAAATACGGAGTGTGCAGAATGTAACCTCCATAGTAAGCGCGCTCGACGCCTTTACAATAAAGTGATCCGAAGTAGTCTGAGACTCTTGTCCGTGAACAATGTCTATGTATGCGTACTATCGGTATTTTGTGCCAAAACGATTGACCCTAACTATTCTGCTCTGTTGCTCCTAGTTCTATTCTTAGACTAAACTCTAAATTTTTCTTAAATTCTGTATTTATTTTGTATAATATCAGTACAAATCAAAACTATAAAACGCGATTGACCGCATGATTCAGTGTTATAGATATGTATTTTTTTTAATTGACTAATTGTATATTATTAGATAAACAGAAACATAAAAAGAAAACCTATAAAATTACCGGAAATATCTAGTAACGATGCATCGATTCATGACAAAAAAAACAAAATAAATACCAAATTAGTAGGTGACTAAACAGAAATCATTACAGCCATGAATAGCTATTTGCATGGTCAATCTAATCATACTCCTACTCATATAAATTATACTGACGGAGTCGTACGACGCCCCATTTCCATTCGACCTCCATTCCGATCGTCTATAATCAGCTCGTATCTACCTCCTGCTGTTTCTATGATAATGTCACGCCTATCAAAGATCGGGTAGCGGTGACGCATCCAGCGAATTGAGAAAAGTTTCTGTAGGCACCCCAAAAGTAAATCTGTGCTTTTTAGCATTTTACTTATATATGGCTGCCTCTGTGGCGCGGTGGGAGTGTGTCCGACTGCTGCGCAAGAGGTCGTGGGTTCGATTCCTACCCGGGACACCACTTTGTGTGATCCACAAATTGTTGTTCCGGGTCTGGGTGTACTTTGTGTCCGAGACTTGTGTGTTTTTAAAGGAGTAGTCTTTTTACAGCTACTATAAGCGGGATAAAACCGAACAAAATTTACGTATTGCTCGAATGGGTCAAAGCCCGCAAATTGAACTAGATCCGCGACTATCGATTAGATAATGTTTACAATGTGTAGTTACTTATATCTGTCACATGTAAATTAACAAGTAATAAATTTACCTTGTATTACGATCAGATACTTAAACTTCACTCAATTTTGAGAAGCTTTTTAAAGTGCGTTTCCACTGTCGCCGGGCGAGGCGGGGTGAGCCGAAACGGCCATCAATTGACCAATAACAGTGCTCGAAATCGTACCCAAGATTATGTCGATCACTGTCATTTGTCAATTCACGTACCATTCCAATTCGCCCCGTAATTAGGTATATTATAATCGAGTATATTCGTGGCAACGCAGCCTTACTCTCATACTGTCACTTAAGGTGACCAGTAGCTGCAAAAATAGCTTCGAACCCCACAAATACACCTTTGAACGTTTGAGTATTCAGAAGTTAAGTTACAATCATCTTACAAATATCGTTTGAGTATTCAGAAGTTAAGTTACAATCATCGTACAAATACTAAGATATCAAGCATAAGCATGACGAAACACAATCTACCAATATGTAAACAAAAACGACTATAAAAATGCAATCGTTTCAAATGTCTACAATTTTATTAACATGGAAACAATAAACTTCGAATAAAGTTGGTACAAATATAGTTATTTTCGTATATCCGTAGTTGCAATTACTCGGGACCACGTCTACGATATAGTCGTAGCGACACGTTGGTATATTGATTGTTATATAATTTTCTTATCGACTTGGAACCGTACCGATAGTAACATTAGGCATGCTCATTATATCGTTTAATTGTAATAGGGCGCCATAATTTAACTCTTAACGACATTAATTGACTATGTTTATGTATGTGTAAATCATGCTGATGTTACTATCACTCCCGTATACGACAATACAGTCACTCTAAAGCCTGCTATACGGATGTTTTTTACCTATACGCTTGCGTCAAGTATGCGTCTCGAGAGCGCAATAAAGACATTCTAGTACGGTGCGCAAGCGTTTTTAAGATCGATCCCAAAGCTACAAGAATACGAAAATGGCCGTTTTAATCAAAACTTAACCGCAACTGCACTGCTTTAAATACGTGAATTGACCCGCTGGGTGGGAATCTAACCCACGATCTCCGGCTTAGCAGTCAGGGTCATTAACCACTATACCAATAGGCCAATCAAGAAGTATATTACAGGTGGTATACGCGGGTAAAGCTATTTTATAAATCATAAAATCCGTCAAATGAATTGATATTTAATAATCAGTTGACGCAGACGCCTACTCAAATAGGTACTAATCGCCTTTGACTCAAGGTCAGGTTCAACTTACGTGGCGATTAAAGTAATTCTATCTTCAAAGTTATACAATTTGACCTTCTCGTCTTCACATTTATTTTCTAGGCACGATCTACACCTGCACAAATAGACTTCAATTAAAAACATTTTTGTTTGCAACTAATCGCACTCGCAATTCATTATATGAACAATGCATAATACAATACTTGCTCAAGAGATAATAAATAAATACTTCTTGACTGTATTGTGGGATATTAGTATCATGTTATCTTGTAGAAAGCATTATGGACAATAGGCATTTAAATTAACGTTCACACACATACAAATACGACAAGAGAAAGGAAGCTTTCGTGATCTTAACATTAATTTCTTTTACCCGTTCATATCTTTGAGTTTGAATGACAGACGTATAAAACGGATGCTAACGGAATACTCGATCAATCAATCAGCCTATACATATAAGTCCACTGCTGGACATAGGCCACTCCTAATTCACGCCACAACACCCGGTCCTGCGCCTTCTGCATCCAATTCATCCTAGCGACTTTCTTTATGTCGTCAGTCCATCTGGCTGGGGGTCATTTTAAAGCGACATTTACCGAATCGCGTACCCTACTCTAAAAAAATCTTAGCGCTACATAATGATAAGATGTCGTTACATAACTCAAAAGTTACTCAGTTTTGAAGCGCCGATGCAGAACTCTCATGCTGTCACTGTCTTTTAAAGGTTAATAATAGCGATAGAGATATATTTGAAAACAACTTAAAGTATCCCTTTAAGGGTAGATAGATTACGCGAAACGGGGTCGGCTCTCTCAAAAATGTATATAGAAAATCTAAATATTAGGACACGAAAAAAATTGTGTCACTAGTCAAAGAGTTTTTCTAGTAGATGACATTAAGAAATTTAAGAATATGTCTTAAAATGATCCCGCAAATAAATCTTGAAGACGCGGAAAAATGCAAAAACGAGCATAGTAATGGCGTTTGTAATCTAATATTCTACTTTATTTTGACCTGCGCTCCTGCGCACAGTGAAGTAATGGTTATGTGCGGAAGAGCGAGGCCGGAAATTGTGTCGCTGTGTACGTAACGCTTAAATAATTCTCTCAGTATAATGCCCCCTTAATATTCGAGGAAAAGTCATACTATCACTTACAAGTGTATTATCGCGATAGAAATAGACAGGAATACTTTTGAGAACGTCTTAATATTGTTTTAATTTTTTTATTGTATTCGAGCGTATTTTTATTGATTTGTTTGTCAACAGGAATTCATCCAATCTTTCTTCGCGGGTACCCTGAAGCAGCACTTGCTAAGCGAAGACCAGCCCGAGGACTGGGCCGCCAAACCCGTGAAGGTTCTCGTCGCTACCAACTTCGACGCAGTTGTCTTTGATGAGAACAAGAAGGTCCTTGTTGAGTTCTACGCCCCATGGTAAGTGTTTACATTGCATTTTATTTTTAACTGCCCTCATAAAAGGTGGATCTCTCTTTGACCTGTATTTAATGTAGGTTTGCGATTTTCTTGAAACCTAGTGATCTAATTTGGATGATGTTTTCGCTATTTGATTAAAAACGTTGTCGTAGCTTATAAAACAACGGAGATAAAACATAAACTTAGGAGTAAGTCAGGGTTTTTCTTTGATATTAATTTGAAGGCGGTTCGTTTTTTAAACCATCACTAAGAAATTATTTGAATGATAGTGAAAACTCACTCCGTTGCATAGTTTTGAATTCATATTGGCTAGTAAGAAAAAATATTATAAACTTTTTTTGCCAAGTATTGCGATAAGTTGTACCTATTGTAGTAAGATTTTGGAGATGTAAAAAGACGCGTGTATATCGGATGAGGTAGTCGTGAATTAAGAAAGCAGTAAACTTCATTTCCGTGCACTTTTTAAGACACTTTTCAAAGGAGAATGCTCCCAATTCGACGCATACCTATTTTTACATTTTACAAAATGTTCTTAAATTGGTCACGTAAATTACTGCCCAGTTTTACAAACCTTTGTGATTATAATTATACGTTAATTTATATTATCGTATCCAAATCGTGATTCAGACAATTACTATAAAAAAAATGATGATAAATTATTTATGTGAATTATAAATGAGAACAGTAATTTAATAGAATAGATATTTAAATAACATTTATTTTTATTTAACCTTTTTATGAGTTTGACCTATTTGTTATTAATTGCACTTGGTTTTATTAGCAACACCTATAACCTTTAAGAGCCTTATGTAATGTTTCCATTGTAAACATTTTTTTATTACAACAACAGTTGAAGCAAACAAAGCATTACAATACACGTTAAAAATAAGCAGACTTTTCGCTATGACAACACAATTATTCACTATTACATGTGGTGTAACTGGTATGTTTATATTATAACAAGTGTTCCCATGCTGTGCAATACAAACAATATAATGGCACTATGTAACACATTGACACCATAACGTCATTAAGGGCGCTTGTTCGTTTCTAGGCCGAGTTCAAGTACATAAGGGTGAGGTTACATGACATAATATAAAGTGCCTATTGACGCAGAAGTGCCAATATGTTCTTGTAAAAATTCTTGATAACATTTTTTGCGTCGATCTGTGACTACTTTCGTGATGTGATTTTGTGCAAATCGATTGAAACAATGAGGGAATATAAGGCACTGTTTACTGAGCGAATAAAATATTTCACGGGATTAATTACGTCCTGATAAAATTTAATATTTTTTAAGGGAATATTGAAAATTCTTAAAAGACATTTATTACAAAATAGTTTTAGAAATAAAATCGACTGTATTAAATGAAATGGAATACGTTAAACTGTAGATAGCGGTTTGCTTTCAATTAACCAAGCGGGAAATTGTGTACCTAACATTCGGCAATGTATAGATAAGATTGGAATTACAGCACCTGTTAATATTATTTTATTGGTATTTCAAATTCCAGTAACTGAATGTTCGTATCTTGTTATTTAAAATTGTTTTAAAATATGGTACCTATATTTTAAAAGTACTTTAAATGTATAACCAGGTGTCATTTTGTATTTGAGTAGCTGTTTCGCTTAAATATTACTGAAACTTGTATTTTGTGACTGGATTAATAGTATTATGAAAATATATATATTACGGGTCTTAATCGCGTGAATAATTTAAGGTAAAATACCTTGTTTATTGCCCGACGTTTCGGCCATATTGCAACGGCCGTGGTCACGGGTAGACTTATTATTTATAATGGATTAATATTTATTGTGGATTAACAGTTTCTGAGATTTACGTAGTCAGCTTTCTCTAAAGATGATTTCTTATTGTAGGTAGAAAATAGTCAAATAATATAACAGCATTTTTTTATTATGTTATCTTAAATTTGTCACACTTTTTTACTACATGTGTTGCTGAAATAATACTATATTATGAACACATCATATAGTTGTAGCTACAAGATACACATTAATTGAGTCATGTAGGTCTGGTATAATTTGCACAAGTGTCGAGCGCCTAGCGCCTCGTTAGTTCTTATTCACTGAACCGCTATTAATTATTTGTCAAACGTCATTGTTTGCCGTTTATCCGACGACGTGGAAACTGACGGTTTGCTCCCTTATGGAAATTCATGGCTATTTTTAGCTTCAGGCCTGACTGAATAAATTGCTTGTAAAATCTTGTTTAACGAAACACGCTTTCGGTTTTAATTTTTACTACATATATATGGTTTACTATAGATACATACATTACTTATCGCAGTTTTTTTTGTTTACTTTTTAATAGTTATTCGGAACGGATATAAATCCATAAAATCAACGATATTGAACTCCAAGGTCCAAAGGTCCGCGAACTATTTCAAATTTCGCGTGCACAAGGTCAAATATCACATTGATCCAAAATTTATTAAATAAAAAGAAAGTTTTCTATTAATAATAATGTCAAGTTACTTTGAGTTCTTCATAAAAGTTTCTTTTCGGATTGATTTAGTGTTATAATAGTAGTAGTTAAAATACTACACTTGTGAAAAGTCGATTCTACATTTACATGTAATGCCTGTTCGCAAACATAGGTAAAGAACTCTTTAAATAATACAGGTACATGGTGGTCATTGCGAACAACAAAGAACTAAAAGTGATCCCTGTTGAAGAATGGGTTGAGAACCACTGCTCTAGAGCGTGCCAAACTTGAAAAACATAACCCTCCTTCTTGCGCAGTCGGGTAATACAGTCGCTACCCGCTGTCTGTACACTGCGTATTTTGATGCTACATATTTTCATTATCATTTAGATCATTTATTCTGGATGTGTATAGATGAGCGAGAAAGCCCGTGGGAAGCCGGAGCAGGTCGCTAGTTCATTATAATTCAAAACAAAATAATATTTCCCTTTCCTTCTAACCTAAAGACAACTTATATAATCTTGTCTTGCTCACTCATACCATTTGTTCTATAGGTGCGGACACTGCAAACAGCTTGCGCCCATCTACGACAAGTTGGGCGAGCACTTCGAGAAGGATGAGGACGTCGTCATCGCTAAGATCGACGCAACCGTCAACGAGTTGGAACACACCAAGATCACCTCCTTCCCAACTATTAAATACTACACCAAGGATAACCAGGTTTGTTATATACATAGCTTTTAGCATATGTGTTGATGCAAAGAGGTCCGGGACTCCATAGCCCCAAGATTGACAACGGAAAAGAAAATGTATCATAATCTACCTACATATATGTTTAATCGTTTCTTATGAAAATGAGGCGAGTTTTACGCCTGCGTGTATCGTTTCTAATGTCCAAGTAAAGGGATGAATTGTAATGTGGTTTAATCCTGATCATTCTTCGCTTTGTTTAATGAAAACAATTCAGCCACTGTTAAGATTTTTATGAGAAGTGTCGTGAAAACTCGGATGAGTCCTTGTCTGTTTATCGTGTCGAGCAGCGCTTTTTTTTAATAGTCATTGTACGGTTAGGTTGTTATTTATATGATTTAGTTCCTTTGAACTATGGTATAAACAATAGACTTTTTCTTCGTACATTATCAACAATTGGGATGTTGATTGCCAAGTCAAATCAGTCTCTTTTTATGAAATGTCAAAACGACAAGCTCTGTAGAAATGTGTATGGAATAGGAAGCTATGGCGGCATAAGTTCCTATCAAGTCAAATCATTACTTTTAGTATTCGTTTTCATGCTTTTCAATTCAAAAACATGTTAAACTTTAAAAGAACAGTTACTTTCAGAGCATTTTAAGACCTACTATTAACTGATTAGTATAAAATAATTTACTTTTATTGTAGTCAACTACCCAATTGTGTTTTTGACATTGACATTCCAAAGTATTTAAATAAGTTGGTTCTGTATTAGTATGTATCTACAGTTTATAATAGTTGTTCATTGCATACAAATTAGTAACGAGGGTTTATTATGTTTAATGAGTTTTGACAAAGCCTTGATAAGTACACATAACCTTGAGCATTAAGGAAGTTTTTATTACAATTAGGTACATCAAAATTAGAAAGTAATGAAAAACTTTAATTCAAATGATTACTTTCTAATTAATAAGAGAATTTGTAGTTATATAGGTATAGCACATTTTTTAAATACACCCGCAATATTTGTTGCACTAAGTTAATATCATGTTGATGTTTAAAAATTACATTGCTGTGTCGTAAAACCTAAAAATAAAATACATGTGCCATTTACCTATTTACATTGGACTCGCGTGGTGGATTTCTTGCTTGAAAGGGAGGGGGTCCCCTCTCTGAGAGAAGACGCCTGACTCCCACCAGTGAAAACGTTAAAAGACTCATTAGGTACCTAATTATTTTAAATGTATGTAGGTGCAGTTCTTACATTACGTTTTTATTTGTTCAGGTGCATGACTACAACGGTGAGAGGACGCTCGCCGCGATGATCAAGTTCGTTGAGACTGACGGTGAGGGCTCTGAGCCTGTACCAAGTGTGGTGAGTTATCTTCCTATTTTTAATTTACAGATTTGAAGACTTCTTGCAAAACCTGTCATTTTCAGCTGTAAATGTTGATAAACTTTCGTGATTTGTACACATAATGAAAATATTACGGGTATATTACGGGTCTTAATCGCGTGAATAATTTAAGGTAAAATACCTTGTTTATTGCCCGACGTTTCGACCGTATTGCAACGGCCGTGGTCACTGGTTGCAATACGGTCGAAACGTCAGTCAATTAACAAAGTAATTTACCTTAAATTATTCACGCGATTAAGACCCGTAATATATATATTTTCATAATTTTCAGCTGTGTTCTTAAGTTTCCATATTTTTGTACGATATTAACGCAAAATTATTTTTTATGGATGTAAATGACAACATATTATGTCTGTCATTTACACAATCTAATTATGACTGTGACGTCAAAACTAATAAAACCTGAAAGGAATTTGACAACACGTACACAATTTTAATGCATCATAAACCCAATAATAGCATATTGATGAAAGCTGATAAAAACAACAGAAATACACTACAATGTATGTGGGTATAGCTACCATATGCCACGTTTTTATAAACGAAAAGACACAACAAAAACGTGGTATTTGATAACTGCTATATACTTAAAACTTAACTGATAAAGTTATAGGTAGATATATAGCCACTTATACAGGGCATTGATACCATTTGTTTAACTTGTGGAGACAGTACACGTAATATTACGTGTCTTTTAACTTTTGCGATACTTGATATCTACTTGGTTCTGTTTTGTTATCAGCTTAGTGATAAATCCAAATTAATTTTAGCAGCGATTCGTGTGAATGTCAGGGGGAATACATCATTATAAGCATTAGCCAAACGTTGCCGAATTATAGTTAGTTTTAAGGAACATATGTTCCTGTTGTTTTATAATGTACTACTAGATCTTCCCTGTTACTTTGCTCACTTTATACTTGATTTATAGCCTATGTGGTAATCTGATGTATTAGCTAGAAAATTGTAGTTTCATCAAAATCCATCTTTTAGTTTTTAGAGAAGTCAAAAACATACATCGGTCCTCACAAACTTATACGTTTATAGTACGATAACACAATTTAGGTATGCCTAAAGCCTAAAGCTTTATTATAAGGACGGGCAGCAGCGTCCTCTGCATACTTGAAGTCTTACTGCGATCGCCAACCCGCTCGCCAAGCGTGGCGATTATGTCAATTACCCCCAGGATCTACATACTACTAGGTTCTACTGGGGAGAACCGTGCCCAGCAGTAAGCCATCATATGGGTTGATATGTAAAGCCTATAGAAAACGTTATCTATCCAGAAATAGCATGAGAATAATCAAACATGATTCAAGACATATTTGGGGCAAATAGGTTTTACTTTCCATAAAAAAGAGTTTCAACTGTGAGTAAAATGAATTACGTTCTAGTAGCATAACTACGATCTAGTAGCATAACTACGATTTTATAGGAAACGGTGGCGGAACACCAATCTTTTCGGGTTCCCCTTGATTGTATTTACTGAATAATATAGGCATAGGCCGTCCTCTCAGAAGGTTGTATTCTGTACCGAATTTCTTGTATTGTATTGAGTTTCTTTACCCATTTCCCTGTTGTGTTCCGTATTCCCCTGTACACCTCCCTCTAGAAGGACTTTTTTGGGGCCTCTACCCCCTCGTGCGCGCAACTTACACTAGCCGATCGAGTGAAGCGAAACCCCGCCCCCCCCTCCCCCCGTCGTCAGAATGAAATCATGGTTCCGCTCATGATTATAGGTATAAAGAACCGTGTCCAGCAAGTTATATTCTTTATCGAGTTACCTGAGTAAAATGTTAACCCTTTTGTGAAACTGTAAAAAGGTAGTATCAAATATGACAAAATTACTAATGTGTATGTTTGTTAATTCCAGAGCGAAGATGAGGAAGAAGAGGAGCTGCCATCCAGAGACGAATTATAAACGCTCGTCGGCAAAATTGAACTCTTATGAGACTTCCATAGCGTAACTGTATAGATTATAATTATTTACTTTTATACTTAAACTAACACGTTTGCATTTCGTTTGCTAGACTGTTGACTGTTCTCTAAATTGCGTTAAGGGTTGTACTTGAACGAATTAAGTTATAGTACTTGTTTGATATTTTATTATATACTCCGTTTATGTATCTAGCTACATACATATTCAAAGACGATATGGAAGAATAGACAGCCATTGAGAAACATTAAAGTATGGTAACTCCGGTGTGGTAGGTCACGTTATACAAATGAACCAATCACATCGCTGTTCGCTATCTCCCGCCAAAAGCAGCTCTGTGACTGAATGTCAACTGAATTGGCATTAGGGGCACAATTTCCGACCATTGTTTAATTTCAGGGGAAATTTCGTATTATCCGCCTATTCTCCTATATTGTCTTCGCGTGTATCGTGATGTAAGGCGACCGGATCTCGTACAAGTGCCCAGTTAAAATTAATTTATTTTCTTAATGCATAATTTATTTTGCATAAACAGCAGCATAACTTAGTTTATGTATAATATTAATGTATTTATAATTTCTGTATCATAATGGTGTAGTTTTTCACATTCCTTAGTACAAGTTTAGTTACATCGAACAAGAGTTGTTAGTGAGATATTGGCGTTATTTTTATATTTTATACTTGTACATTTTGTTCATCACAAGAAATATAATTACTTAGGCGGATTTATGTTTCATATTTTTGTAGCATTTTAAAAATAATAAAACTTGTGGGATTGTTCAACATGTGCTGCATTTCTCACTCATATTATAAAGATCTTAGAAAATGTAATTTTCTACGTATTTGGTAATTCTGTCTATATTAATGTAAATATTCAATTGTATTTGCCAAATCTGCAATTGTGTATCTGTTGTGGATACAGAAATTGATAAATAAATAAAATTTAAAAATTATTTGTGGATTTTAATTCAATTCCTTTATAATTAAGTTTATGATTAGTGAACTTATATGTCTGTCACCGTGCGTTTGTAAGTATCGTTAGTTATCTTTTTCGCGGTTTTATAAATTTCCGAAAATTTGTGAATTGCAAGAAACAATTACAATTTAACGTATTATTTTGTTGAAATAATGTATGTATTTCGTGAATCAACCGAATCGTGAACTCATGGCAAGGACAAAGAGATTCTAAGTTTTTAATTGAGGATTCCAAGAGTGTGAATTAGGGTTGATGAGGGGAATCCTCTAGTCTCGAGAGGAGACCTCGTCTTCAATTTTAATTACTTTTTCGACATAAGCGAATTTAGAAAAATAATGGAGCATCTTCATTGTCCACTGGGGACTCAGGGAGTGCGTATGTGGGTCCAAGGAGGAGGAAGAGTAGAAGAAAAATACCGATAAGTGCTATTCGATCTGGATCGAATTTTTTGGTCAAAGGTTAAGTCATCGTCTTGATTTTAGGTGCTTGAATACCAAGCACGCTGGTAGATTGAAGGATGGCAAAAAAAATACCGATAGGTGGTATTCGATGTGGATGGATGTATTCCAAAATTTTCATTATTTTTTTCTTTACTTTGATCAAAGTAGGTTTATAACGCACAGTTTTTGAGGTACAAGAGAATTTATAAATAAATAAAAAATGAAGTGAAATATTTTGGCGCCAAAACCCGCCATATTTTTTCAAATCGAATACCTCTCTAACTAAAATCCATTAAGCCATTTAGGCTCTAGGGCGTGCCCAAGGAAATATACATACATACACTCGAAACACAATCCTCTTTCTTGAGCAGTCGGGTAAAAAGAAAATGCATTATTGATCTCATCCCACGGGTACGCCCATGCTTACTAAGCTAACCTGCCGGAAAGGAAAATGAAGCATACATCCAGGGTAGCTTGCCTTAGACGGGCCCTCTATCAAAATTTGTTGGAGGCCAGGTGCCTAAAGATCCTTATGGCCAAAGGACATATGAGTCGCTCGCAAGAATTGGCAATTGCTAACGTATATTCAGGAGCCCTGCATCTAGTAGCTACGTCCCTGCATACATCTAAAAGTTATGGCTTCAGGGAGAAAATAAACAATAATGTATGGTAATTATTTTATTATCTTAAATACAACGATCGATTACAACATAAAAATAACTCTTTTAAATAATTAACATTAAGCTTGTTCTTTTAAATTATCACATTAATACCAAAAGAACATTTAATTGAGACGATGTGGAATGGCTTATTTAAGTAGTTAGTGAATGGATAGCGCTTTGGTACATAGGGTATGTTAAGGGTAACTTGTTCTTTATATTCAAACTATTTATATAACTTAAAAGATCAGTAATAATAAAAGGCACTTTGCGATCGTCCAATTTTCGGAAGATCGACCAATTTTACACAAAATTAATTATTTAAACACACTTGATAGTTTTATTTAAAAGCAAGTAAAATTGAAAATGTCGACCGCTTTAGGAATTTTGTTGCATAATTGTGAATACGGAGCTTTCTGCTAACAGGCGACCCAACTATTATTTAGGCGATAGAATCGATGAACAGTGTTCTTATCGTAGACAACACAATCAACCTATATTGTCCCCATTGCACGGACGGATTGATAGGCGTCATTACATCGGTTACGGGGCCCCCGAATTTAACACTTAACTTCTATACCTCTATATTATAGGTATGTAAAGACAATAATTCTCGATCGCATAGTGCCAAAGAAGGAAAAATAAGAAATTAAAAATATACTTTACTTCGAGACTACAGTGTTAGGGTGTTAGTAAGATCTGATTGATAAGTGCCACGCTAATATTTGCTATGATGTTTGAAAGAGGGAACTCACCACTCACCTTCAGTTTTGTTAAACCATTGAAACGAGCAAAAAATTGTTAAAGAATGGCTATAAATTAAATTAAGGATGTACATAATTGTTATGTATAAGATGTTGAATGCAAGCCACGACATAATTCATGATATTTCGAAATAAAAAAATGACTAGTCACTCGCATTTTACCTTTATGTGAGTCATCAGAACCGTTTGGGAACTGATTCGTGCCAACATGACAAATAAATGATGTAATTGTCGCAAAAGTTAGTTAAAGTGACTCGTAAGTTTCCCATTTCAATCACAAATTGCCTAATTCAAATACTAATGGCGGTGATAGTACATAACTAATAAATGACAATGACTGATTTCTAAGACAAGATAGCACACAGTTACAACATTGTTACAGGTTTTATGTGCGGATTTCATATTCTAATATTAAATGGAACCGTTATACGTAAAATACCAATCGTTTTCCTTTTAAATTCATTTTTTCGCCTTACATTTCATAACTTCAAAAAATAATCAACAAAAACAGAAATGCATGTTATATACTAAATTAAATATACAAATACATCTTGATTTACTCTTAGTAAACACTAAATCTATTAAATAAAAGTACCACGATATACATATCTATATAAAACAATATTACATATCACAATCTCGATCCTTCGTTCTCCTCAATACTATATATAGTACAAACAACCGAATAATACGCCAATGGTCTTGTATTAAATGCTCCCGTGGTCTCGTGAACTCTACAAAGTTATATATTAAAGAAATTTTACCTAAAATGTAATCTTAAACCTAATGTTTTATAGACAAAGTAAACAATAGATCAAAATATGACATAAGCTAATTTCACTTGTAAAGATGCGATTCATGTGAATTAAAATTGAATTTCTCTTTCTAATTTTACGTTTTTGACGGTGAGTAAAAAGGATAGATCTATTGTTTACATGTCTACGTTGGAATACATAATAAACCAATAACGCGGCCGTAATAATTATGTACTTACTGCATACCGCGTTTAAAGAACATTTACATTGAAGTACTTTAAGTTGAAGATAACTTGTACAGCTCTACAACGCCTAGGAGTTAATAATCTCGATTCGAACGACGATATATACTTTAGAAAATGTTTATTCTTAAAATTAGTAAGTAGTTTGAATTTAGATTAGTCAGCTTAAAATATTTCAATCGCTATAAAAGCCAGGCACCAAACGGCATATCGAGTACATGAGTTATTTTATTACTATAGATCGGATAACTGAACGGATATTCTTTCCTAATCAAAAAAACTCAATATATTTTTAGGGTTCCGTGGCAAACACGTAACCCTTATTTTGCATGGATATACATATTACTTACGCCGAAATAAAGTGGTAAAATAAAATCTTAAAAACATTTTTTTTGGTACCACTCCTCCATGTTTTTATTAAACATTAATAACACTGACTCTGTTTAAATTATTTAATATAATAATTAAACCTTAAACTACCTAATTTATCCATTACTGTGGTCATACTAATTTACGAGTTTACAAACTTTTTTAATAAAATCAGTTAATAACTGTATTCTGAGAGACTTCTCATAACAAAAATCAATTGACAGATGTCAAATCTATTATTGAATTGACAATTTAATTTGACAACGTTCTGTCAAAAATTGGGCGCACTATTAAAGTTTTTTTTTTATTTCGATATTTTATAAGGGACTTTTAGATAAATCAAGTGTATGATTATCCGATCTACAGTTATTACGATAATATTTTATAAATCGTCGCGGTATAAATACGGTTCGATGCAAAAACAAGTAAACATCTAACGGCTACTTACTGCGGTAGTACAATACAGTCGCGAGGGAGCGGGTCGTGGGTAATGAGGGAATAAGATATGCCGAGGTCTTTCCGGTCACCGACAGTTTATAAACCGTATCCGCCACTTTATAAACCGTCATCGTCACTTTATAATAAATCTAGCGAGATTGTTAACTCGACAAATTGTGAACGAACAATACAATTTAAAATAACATAAAAAATTTCGTTTGTTTACAATCTAATTAAATTATATTCGTTTGTGATTAAAGAAAAACGTATAAACATCGATTGGAGTTTTACAATGTTATAGTCGTATTTACTCAACTTTACGAATCGAGAGTTACGTGAACAAGATGTGACAAATATCTTGTTTTAAAAACTACTCGTACATTTACAGGCGACTGTATTTTATTGTATATTTTTAAGTTGCTAAGGCATAAATCAGACGTTTCATTTGAGGGAATGTTCACTTTTATTTCATTAAACGTTCATTCTTTTATTATTTGCGTGTGCTAGTGTAATATAACAGACGCCAACACCTGACTAATGAATTCATTCTCTATTATTTACTTTGCGTTTTGAAAGATATAAATATAAAATGAAACATCTGAGCGTGTAGGTGTCGTGGGGTGTAGGTACGCAGTTGTTTTACATGGACATGACGTTTCTAAAACATGCGGCATTTTAACACCGAATATGTAGCTATTAGGTGTTAAAATGCCGCATGTTTTAGGAACGACATCACATTCCAAAAACGACCAGACGCGGCATTTTAGCGCTCTCAGAACCTACCTCGGTATATCATCGTCCCTCATCACATCAGCGGCGGGCAGCAGGCAGTACTGTCACAAATTTGATAGATACAGATGGCCGGCTCCCTACAACGAGCGAAAACACGCACTCATAAACGTGCACGCGCACAAATCTCGATCGGACCATAAACAAGAGACTGAACTGCTCCATAACTTCACAAATTAAACCACTCTCGATTTCCAATCGAATTGAGGAGACAACGTGAGTGTACGGCCAATACCTGTCTTTATCCTGTAATGTTAAAGTGACATGGCATAGACATAAATAAGCCTGTGAAGACCAATCAGATTTTTAGAAAGAGACGACTACTGGCCGCGCGATTGTTTCGTCTCTGACGCTTTACAATCTGTATTTATATCATATCTGAAAAAGAAAGCGTAGTCCAGTCTCTAGGTCGAACTCAGTCAAATTGTCAACCACGAGACGGCGCAAGTTGAGAACTCCATCATGAATGTGCGCGTGAATTTCTTGTTGAACTGCGAGCTAGGCTTCTGTATCTTTGAAGTGAGTGGTACTGTGAGGTGATCAGAGCGCGAACATGGAGTCCTGGTCGTCCTTGTTGATCTGTCGGTGGCGGGGGGTGAGCGCGGCGGGCAGCGCGGGGGGCAGCGAGGGGGCGGGCGCGGGGGGCAGGGTGTCGGCCGCGGCCGCGCGTTCAGCCAAGAACTTGTCGAAGTCGCTGCTCGTTACACTCTCTTGACCACCGTTGGCTTCCGACGCGGCCTGAATGGAAACATTGGGGAGTTATATACAATTAAGTATATTATTCTACACTAATAATAATACGACTTAAGGCACATGTCCGACCAACGGCGAGAAAAAGAGTAGCGAGTAGCGATTTTATCGCTCAAGACACGTACATACTTTAGTAGATCCCGGGTAAACAAAAGAGATACAGATATTAATAGTTGATGGATGACCGTTCACACTGTGAGGAGTACTCGCTCTATACTGCATCTCTTTTGTTTACACGGACGGGATTTACAAAATAATCTGTTGTACGTTTCTTAAGCGATAAATCGCTACTTGCTTCTCGCTTATCGTCATTGGTGGGACAGGTGCCTAAATGATCTGAAAATGATGTTCGTAAATAATTTAGGACATATAATGATGAACATAAATATTAAATGTAAATGATTTGACAACAAGCAATTATGACGTCATTGTATTTTAGTTCTAAATAGCGTGACGTTTTGACGTTTCATCACCATCAAGACTGATTTGATTTGTCATGTCGCCTGTTTTTATTAGAGTATTAATAAACATTGTGTAAATAATTTTCGTTAAGACACAGAATGTCAATTTCGAAAAATGTCCCAATCGCAGAATGTCCAATATTCATTATAACAGCCAAATGCCTAAAATTAGGCAATTTAAAAAAAAACCTTTTTAGGCCTTTTTAAATAAAGCCCTGTCATTTTATAACATTAACGTGATGACGGATATTGGATATTATTGCGAATTGGACATTCAGTGATCGGTCATTTTTGGAACGCTGGACATTTTGCGAAGTGGATAGTTTTCGAGATGGTACAAAGATAAATACAACCCATTAGCAATAGATACAAAATAAGAACATTCAAGTGATATCGGTCCTCCAAGAAAAGGTCAAACATCAACCTACTCTCCGATAAACACTAAACAACATAATAATAATAATGAACATTAAAAAACCGACACGTGAGACAAAAAATCGATTACGAAAATTTATAAAAACAATCGATTATGTACAAAATAGCTATACGGCTTTTATATACGGCTTTTAATCAAACAAAGTTAAAAAAAACCGATTAAATTAGCCGTCTTTAGATTTAAAATACTGCACACAGATACACATGTTAACCGACCGAAAAATGATCAAAGATAGTCCAAGACCTGGGTTCCTAACCAAACAATAGCCAATATAAATATTAGCTCGCAGGGGTATAAGTGTAACAGGTATTCTTTTATACACACACACACACACACACACACACACACACACACACACACGCACACACACACACACACACACACACACACACACACAGAGAGAGACAGACAGACAGACACAGACAGACACACACACACATACACACTGCTGCATAGTCTCATACATTTGTTTTTATTCTTAATTATCATTTTATTTTATTTATAACTTTGATTATAAGGCAGGCCACAGACGGTTTCCCGATTAGGTTTCCTGCATCGGTGACACTTGCAGCGTCAACAGCGAAGAAGGTCTTGGGGGAGCATGGCAAAATCAGAATTGGCTGGGTCAACTGCCGAATAAGAATTGTGGAGAGACCAACCAAGTGTTTTAGGTGCTGGCACTATGGACACCTTGCCACTAAGTGTAAGAGCAACGTGGACCGGTCCAATCTCTACACCAGCTGCGGAGAAGATGGACACAAAGCTGCCACCTGTAAAAAAGATGCTCGATGTGCCTTGTGTCTTGAAAAAGGCAACACGGAAAATTGTGCCCACATTGCTGGTAGCAGCAGATGCTCAGTCTTCAAAG
Source organism: Herminia tarsipennalis (assembly GCA_945859575.2). NCBI lineage: Eukaryota > Metazoa > Arthropoda > Insecta > Lepidoptera > Erebidae > Herminia > Herminia tarsipennalis. The sequence goes on along the minus strand of OX243850.2, from coordinate 8,061,303 downwards.
AGGCTCTCCAGAAGGTGAGAAAAAAGACACAATTATGAAGATACTGCAACTAAACCTCAATCACTGTGAGGCTGCACACGATTTGCTCATGCAGACCGTGCGAGAACTAAATCCAGACGTTGCGCTGATTTCGGAGCCATATAGACAACTAACAACTCAATCATGGGAAACAGATAGCACCACTAAAGCTGTGATTTGGGCCTGTGGCGGATGTACCTTTCAGAGTACTGTTAATAATAATGAAGCCGGTTTTGTTGTAGCAAAACTTGGGGGAATTTATTTCTACAGCTGCTATGCCCCGCCCAGCCTCTCACTCGAGGAATTCAAGAACTTTATCGATCGGCTGACCGAAGACGCAAACCAATATTCTCCTATTGCAATCGCAGGGGACTTTAACTCCTGGGCAGTTGACTGGGGCAGTAAGGAGACAAACGCTCGAGGAAAGGTACTACTGGAGGCAATGTTCAGCCTGGATGTGGTGTTGCTAAACAGTGGAGACGTTTGTACGAGGAGAAGCGAACTCCATCGTTGATCTAACCTTCGTCTCCAGCAGCCTAGTTAAGGACAACTGTTCTTGGCAGGTGATGGACATCTACACAGCCAGGGATCACTGTGCACTTTTGTGGGAAGTATCCTCCGAACAAAGCACCGGAAGAATGCACAGGAAAACTAAGACAATGGGCTGGAAGATAAGTGCCTTCGATCCCGAGGTTTTCACGGTGGCTCTTAATGATGAACCAATCAACGATGGAAATGCTGAAAATATGGCAAAATATCTGATGAAGAGAATGACAGAAGCCTGCGACATCACCATGCCTAGGAAACGTGCTATGATCCGGCTTTCTTCGATGCACTGGTGGAACGAGGAAATCAGTCATCTCCGTAAAAAGTGTCTTAAGGCGAGAAGAGCAGCACAACGCTGTAAGAAAAGGCCAAACTATGAGGAACTGATGGCAGTATATAAAAAAACTCGCCAAAGATTAAAAAAAGCCATCAAATACAGCAAAAGACGATGTTGGAATGAGCTGATCCTTGAGGTAGATGACGACCCATGGGGCAGACCGTATAAGGTAGTCATGACTCATCTGAAAAGCCAGCCAATGCCATCGCCCACTTGTTCCAAACTTTTAGACAAGATCGTTGCCACCCTGATTCCTTACCAAACGCAACTACATCATCAGATAGAGCAATATGAAACAGAAGAAATTCCACCCATTACAGAAGATCAGCTGTTCGAAGCATGCTCTAGAGTAGGGAATATGAAAACTCCTGGCCTAGATGGAATTCCAAATATTGCACTGAAAGCTGCCATTAAAGCAACCCCTGCAATATTCCTAGAGGTGTATAACAAATGCCTCACAGAAGGTACGTTCCCATCGATGTGGAAACAGCAGAGGCTAGTCCTCCTCCCCAAAGGAAAGAAACCTCCGGAAGAACCAACATCCTATCGTCCGCTCTGCATGTTGGATACAGTTGGCAAAATACTCGAACGCATAATACACAGGAGGATCGAAGCAGCAGTCGAGCCGCTTCTTGCTAGCAACCAATACGGCTTTCGGAAAGGACGCTCTACTTTGGATGCAATTAGCGTTGTCGTCAATTCAGCTAAGGACGCAATTGCCGGAACCAGATGGAAGGGAGGCACGAAGAAGTACTGTCTGGTAGCAACATTAGACATAAAAAATGCCTTCAATTCCGCCAAATGGAATTGCATTATGAAAGCCCTTTACGAAATGAAGGTACCAGCATACTTATGAAGGATGGTTGCAAGCTACTTTACCGACAGGATCCTAAAATATGACACAAAGACTGGTCCTAAAACATACAAAGTCACTGGAGGAGTACCCCAGGGCTCAGTACTAGGCCCACTTTTGTGGAATATCATGTATGACGGATTATTAAAACTAGAACTTCCAAAAGAAGTCAAACTTGTGGCATATGCAGACGATGTAGCCGTAGTGGTTGTTGCAAAGCATCTCGAAGAAATTACCTTCGCCTTTGATGCTACCATCGAAAAGATTAGCCGCTGGATGAACACAGTTGGACTGCAGCTGGCCGAGCACAAGGCTGAGGCAGATTACTAGCAGGAAGCGGTTGGAAACCATCACACTGCAAGTCGGAGCACACGAAATCACATCCCAGCCGTCTCTTCGGTATTTGGGGGTTATGATTGATGCCCGACTCAACTTCAAGCAACAGGCACAGTACGTGGGTGCCAAAGCGTCGGTGGTCAGAGCGACTTTATCAAGGCTGATGCCCAACATAGGAGGCCCGAAGCAGAGAAGGAGGGCGTTGCTGACGTCTGTAGTAACATCCGTACTCACCTATGGAATCCCCATCTGGGCAGATGCGCTTGAAATACAGGAAGCCCGAAGGAAAATTGCACCAGTATATAGGCTGCGTGCTTTAAGAATTGCCAGTGCTTTCCGCACAGTGTCTGATGACGCTGTAAACGTTATTGCCGGGATGCTGCCAATTGAAGTACTAGCCGAAGAACGAAAAGCCCTTTACCACCGTAAAGTAACGACCACACTGAGCACTAGAGAACTTGGCCAGGAGGAACGGCTAAATAGCATACGACGATGGCAATCGAAGTGGGATACCAGTACAAAAGGTAGATGGACCTACCGCCTTATTCCACAAGTTGATGACTGGTTGAACCGTAATCATGGTGAGGTCAATTACTACCTGACACAAATGATCTCAGGACATGGGTGCTATCGGGCATACCTCTATAAATATAAGCACGAGGTATCTCCAATGTGCCCGTCCTGCCCAGGAGTTAGTGAAGATGCAGAGCATGTATTCTTTACGTGCCCTCGTTTCGACCTGCTACGCAGTACCTGGGCAGAGGCCCTTACGAAGAAAATTCAGCCAGAGTGTTTGATAGAAGCTATGCTCTCATCGGAAGCAGCATGGCAGGCGACGAGCGCTTTTGCGACGGAAGTTCTTCAGGAACTCCGTCGATTGGAAAGAAAACGGTCGGAAAACAAGAATCCGTGAAAGTAGCACGACGGAAGAGCAGTAGCTAGAGCCTCCCTCCACGAAGTAATGCTTAGCGGCGGTACCGTGGGGGAATAGGATGTTGACGCCAGAGGAGGTTTTTAGTCGGTATAGGGTTAGTCATAACATCGAGTCCGACATACCCAGGCTAGAACCCTGATGATACGTAAGAGTATTTTTTACCTCTGGAAAAAAAAACACACACACACACACAGAGACACACACACACACAGAGACACACACACACACACACACACACACACACACACACACACACACACACACACACACACACACACACACACTGCTGCATAGTCTCATACATTTGTTTTTATTCTTAATTATCATTTTATTTTATTTATAACTTTGATTATAAGGCAGGCCACAGACGGTTTCCCGATTAGGTTTCCTAATTAGGAATTCTAATTAGAAAACCTAAATGATCTGCTTACATACAAATGGATTTTGACGGGACTTTTACTGTCAGACAGATAGAGTAACTTACGCTACTTTCACTATAGACGTTAACGTGATGATAAAAGTGAGCAGCACTGCAAATACAATTGTACAAATCACAAAAGTTTATATCGTAACCATACTTATGTATAGCTTTTAAAACTGAATGGCGCTTGAGTATTAATAAAACAAAAATAGCGTGAAGCTTGTTTCAGAAAACATATTTAAAGCCTTAAGCTCTATCCTCTAGTCTCATTTGTATATAACAATGTGCATCAAAATTTGCCTTCATTTGGCCTTAATGCTGTGATTTGTTGCAGAAATTTTGTTACAACTTAATAAAACAAAAATCTCTTCCCACACAACGGTAACGTTCAATTGTGCCCATAACATGGAATATTTCGAAATTAAATATAGCAGAATTTTAAGACAGAACTTTCTGCATGTTCTCGTCGATACATAATTATAATAAAAACAAAACTGGAATTTTAAGTGGCATCAGCAGAGCGGTGAACTTGATCATTTTGATTATTATGTTTTCGCGTGCACTAATATAAATGTACTATGGTGTATCGTTAATATAGGTAGTGCCTATTTGTTTATTATGTACAACTGTTAGCGAATGTCATCTTCATGGCTTTAATCACATTATAACTAAACGAATTCACATTTGTCTCTCTCTTTGTCACTCAGAAATTTTTAGGAGAGCTTGCGAAAGACGGCATTTTTTTTTTTTTTTTTTTTTTTTTTAATATCTAGCAATGTGCAATAAAGGGTGAATAGACGGATTATACGTTTAGCCGCCGTACTTTCCTCTCGTTATGGGTCATCTATAAATATCACGTGTGTTTTTATCACACGATTGTGAGTCTCCAACGACGGGGGTAGCAATTGGTCTAACACCGGTCAAGCGTGAGTCACGCTGATGCCAAATAAATTGACAATCATTGCAGTGCTGTTAGTGTGAGATGGCCGCGATGGTAAATAGCGACGTTATTTTCCCCATAGAACGTAGTCGACGGGGTTTTCATATTTAAGGTTTCTGTTTATGGCCTAGGTCTGTCGTCTTTCTCAATCTAGTGAACGAAGTGTTTAAACGAGATCTAGAGGGTAAACTTTCGCGTTGCATGATTATAACTATTTATTTAACTGGTGATAATGCAATAATATTTAACAGTTCGTTTGTGACCACGGCCGGTGCTAACTGGTCGAAACGTCAAGCAATTTTTAAAGTAAATAATGCGCGTTAATTCCCGTACAATAGTTTTTTTTTTTTTTAAAGACAACTCTCGCAGTAGGGTACAAGCCCTGTGTCGTGGGGGACTTAACAAACATACAAGTCACGGACACAAAGTACACCCAGACTCGGAACAACAATTTGTGGATCACACAAAGTGGTGTCCCGTGTGGGAATCGAACCCACGACCTCTTGCGTAGCAGTCGGACACACTCCCACTGCGCCACAGAGGCAGACGAAAAGTAAGTTATATACAACGTGTAACAGAAAGGTGTACCATGTTGCCATATTTGTTTGCATTATTATTACATAGTTATAGCACATTCGTTTTGTCAAATTTCAGTAGCGAAAGTATGATATGTATTATACACTTCCACCGGTGCAAAATCTGATTGGATTAGGCATAGCATAATTGATAACTTTTTTCATCTTTACATAGTAATAATAATAATAATAATAAAAATGATTTATTCACTTAGGAAGCAAAATACTACAATTGTAAAAAGTCGATTCTACATTTACTGGTAATGCCTGTTCGCAAACAATAGGTAAAGCCCGAGAAAAGAACAGGCAATAAAAACGCGTGGTCACTCTTTTCAAATTGCCAATGTTTACAATGTTTCTCTGTTTATAAACTGTATATGCAGGTAAGGTGCTGCCACCATTAAAATAAAGTCGGTGCCGCTATCTGTGCGCTTAGATCTTTTGAATGGCCTTTTGCTCTAGTGGTTAGTGACCCTGACTGCTGAGCCGGAGGTCGTGGGTTCGACCCACGAACGCGTTTGATGTTTTGAGTGATGAGCACGATGGTTTATTTTATGTCTGGGTGTTATTTATCTACAATATGCATGTATTTAGATAAGTATTTTTATCAGTTATCTGGCTTCCATAGTACAAGCTCTGCTTAGTTTGAGATCAGATAGAGTTGTGTGAGTTGTCCCAATATATTATTATTATTATTGAACTACCCAACTGTACCAATTCATAAATAAACGAATGAAAAAATAATAAATAAAGTTTTAGGGTACTCCGATTTTGATAAAATTAGGTATGTGTACTCGTTATCATGGGCACATACCAACCCTCGAATATTACCACACATTACTGTTACACTTTGTATTCCTTATATCAGAAACGACGAAAATATTAAAGTAGGTATCCGAACACATACCGAAATTTAAACCTACGCTCTTATAAATAAAAACAAAGCAAATATGAGTGAACATGTGAACGTGAATAGTAAAGCATAATAAAAAATAATATTAATAGTAAAATAATAATACTAAATAAATATAAAACACACCTTCTCTTGAGCTAACCAAGCGGCTATCTCATCGATCTCCCTCTGATCCATACCCGAGGGCTGTAGAATACATACCAAAATAAACATTAAAGAAAAATAACACTTACTAAATAATACATTAGATACAGTACAGAGCTGTATTGAAAATAAAATTATTAACAAAAGTGTTCTAAGGTTGAAAATTCAACTAATTTAGATATTTTAGGTAAATTTGAACAAGGTTTAGTGGCAAGTGGTTTAAAATATGACTATCCCTTTTTACAATTAAAGGTAGGAACAAACATTTGCTTAGAGAAACAGAGGCGATAGGTAGATAAAAGGAAAGAGTGGTAAAAGAGATCAAGGATGGAGATAGAATGAGAGGGATGGGGCAGAAGAAATAGAGACCCTCGTATCTCTTTTATCTCCTTTTTATCTGACAAATACAAAGCGAGAAGGCGGAAGTAGATAGAAAGAGGGAAAGAGAAATAGAAAGAAAGACAGAGAAAGATGGCGTAGAATCCGTATACGAGTAATATTTCACTCTTACGAATCTGGTCAAAAATCTCTGGTTACGGAGGTTGAAGTATATACTTCAACCTCCGTAACTATATATGAGAGTTCAACTTCCGTAACGCTTGGATCCATCAGTGTATATCATAACAAGTATTAGTTGTGTACCAGAAGAAAACAAAGAAACCAAATTGTCAGAAACTGCGTAAATGCGAATTGAAACAAGTTGAATATCTATTGTGTTTAAGAAAACCGTGACGACTGACTAATCAATCAACGCACAGTTAAAACCACTAAAGTCAGTTGTCCCACCAACGGTGAGACAGGGCAGGCGCGGATCCAAGAGGAGGAAGGGGCTAGGCAACAGTGGCAGTTGCCCCCCCCCCCCCCAGATTCAATTTAACGACCTTTTCTTGGTGTTGTTTGTTTTGACAGGCAATTGCCCCCCGACTCACTTGGCCGGTTGGGTCACATGTTGGCCCACCCAGAACAGAGTACTGGATCCGCGCCTGAGAAACGGTGTAGCGATTTTATCGGTCAAGAAACGTAAATAATTGGGTATTTGACTACTATCATATTAAATTATTTTTAATTAACCACGCTATAATATGTCATAAAGTATTCTGAAAAAATATGTTTGTTAATAATTTAGCGTGTTTATTATTTTCTATTCATCAAAAGAAACGCTAGAAGTAAATGATTTGATCATTGAAATTATGACGTCACACGCTAGTATTTCATACAAAGTTGTTTTTGACGTTTCTTAAAAAGACACTGATTTGACTTTGGACAAATACCCTATTATGTAGATCCCGTGTAAACAAAAGAGATACAGATATGAATAGTTCATCGCCGACTGTTCCCTCTGCCGGCGAGTACTCGCTCTATACTGCTTCTCTTTCGTTTACACGGACGGGATCTACAACATACATCTATTGTACGTTTCTTGAGCGATAAAATCGCTACTCGCCGTTGGTGGGACAGCTGCCTAATGGATTGAGTTGAAATTTGACACACAGATAGATTATGACATAGGAACAGATTTTTGAAAATTCAACCCTTAAATAGATGAAATACTTACAGGTTTTAAAGGATTTCAAATTCCAACCGCAATAAAACTTGAAAAGTTAGTTAATAATACATAAAGAGAGGGACAGTTATTTACTTATTTAGCACAAGATAGACTTTGAATACAAAGTAAGCATCAACTTTAGTTAGTAAAGTAATAATGATTCATACCAATGGGACTTGCGCCTGAGTGGGACGCTGGTTGGCAGCGGCGGCGAGACCTGAAGATGTTTGTTCTTCCATGTTGTCTGCGTAACTGCTTCCACTAGGAAACACGACATTATAATTATATTTACATACACTTACAGTCTATTACACACACATATTACAGGTATGTAACCTAATGCGATAGATAGTGTAACAGAACTACATTAACACAAACATAAAGTCATATAAGCAGCCTTTGTAAATTCCTCCAATGAACATGAAAACAAATTGATATATAATTTATTAGCTGCATCAGTTGCTCAGTGGCGACCGGGAAGATCGAGATATCTGCAAGGTTAAGCAACGTTACCACTGTCAGTCCATAGATGGGTGACCGTTTCTGAATTATGTCATACTTATCCGTGTCTCGGAGACTTATTTCTAGGCGGGGCAAGAACTTGATGCCGGTGCTCCTTCACCTTCGAACCTGCTAGCGAGGTTCTGCTGTGTTAATTTAATTTTATTCGACACGAGCAGAACATGTGGAGAATTTGGCGACCCCTTTAAAATAGCATTTTGTACCACATATAGGTGCCATTTAGAGCTTGCCTCTCGTTTGTTGCACTTCAGTAAGATTATGGAACACATGGAGTATCTCAGAACGATTAAGGGGACGTGTAAAACCTTAGTCGTTTATGGAGCGGGCTCTCAGTCAACATTTTTTTTTTAAACTATTATTTATTCTCAATAGTGTCCTCTATCTTCAATGAAAACTGCGGGCTTGCGTCACAGAGAGTGCACTTGCGTCTGCGCATACACTTGTGCACTATAATATGTCCTGCGTAGTTGGGTTGTCTCTTATAAAATTGGTTGCCATAACAGACACTGGCAAAGTTTCATCAGAATCTGATCAATGGTTTCGGAATGCATAGAGGACTATTTTTTATTAATATAGATTGACTGATCTCTTAGTCTTAGTGGTTAGTGATTCTGATAATAGTCAGTTTTGTGTTGTTTTTTTTTGACTAGAATTTAAAAATAAGGACTACTAAACTCACCCAATTTTGGAATTTTCATAAGTAACGTTCCGCGACTGCGCGAACATATCAAATTCATCTTTGGAGCTGCCGGGCGACTTGTCTGGTTGTGCGTCTTTCACGGCTGAAACATAACAACACAATCTAGTATAGAAAGGAAAGTAACAACTTATGTCAATAACATATCTACGTGAGTTGTCCCAAGATATTATAATAATAATAATCTTGGGACAACGTCACAACGTCATCTGATCCCAAACTAAGCACTATGGTAACTAGACAACTGATATACATACTTATATTTTTCTACACATTATAGATAAATTACACCCAGACACAGAATAAACCATCGTGCTCATCACACAAAGTTTTATCCTGGGTGGGGATCGAACCCACGACCTCCGGCAGTAAGAGTCACTGACGGCCAACAGGCATTACAGCGTTTAGGTGACTATAGAAAGATAGAAAATTCTAAGTTTTCTATGTTCGTATACAGTTGGTGTATTATAGGAACACTCACTCAATTTGGCAATATCAGGCACATCGTCGCTGAGATCAATCAATGCATCGTCATCATTCTTCTGGGCTGTAAAATACAAATAATGTTTTTAAATAAGAGCAAGTCTATTAACAGTAATTTTCTAAGTAATGTTGACACATTACTGTGTATCGGTTGAAGAAAGAGATTAAAGATTTATGAACTTGTCTCAAATAAGGAGCGCGATACGGTGACATTCATTTCGGCGACGCGTGACGCGCGACCCTCATAAAAAAAATACGTGCATAAAAAAGTACCTACTTTTTCTCTATTTCTATTTTCAAAATGGAATGAACAACAAATACAATAATGGTATATCTGGTGAACAAGGGGGTAAAACAACCATACTCATTAAACTTTTAATTGTAAAAAAACAGGAAGGAAAAACAAAAAAATGTTTATGTTTTCCATCCTGTTTGTTTATTCAGTCAAGTAGGTAATAAAAACTAGGCTTTATGGGAAAACCAACAATTGATGGTTTATATACTAACGTGATACAGGCGCGTTAGTGCCGGGCACTCCCATGGCGGCACCCAAAATGGCGGATGGAGTCGCCGTTCCTGTCGCCGCATTTCTGGAAAATGTGATAAACAAGATTATATTTTTAAACCCCGACAAAAAATCTTTGAACCCCCCCCCTGCTAAATTATAACATCTGAGACCCTTAGTATAAGAAAGCTGTTATTTGGTATGGATATATGGCTTAATTGTTTATCAACCATTTGTAAATAATTAAGCTTTGCTTCTAAGTGCTAATTTTTGCTAGAGTCAAGTGCCCCCCCCCCCCCGGCCGTCTATATGGTTGTTTTTAGGAATGGTAAAAAAACTGGGTAGTAGTGTATATAACCAAATGAAAAGAAAACCTATCACAACACAACACAATAAGTAGGCTTTACAAGTGATATGGTATAAGTAATAACGGACCAAGTGAGAATCAACAATAATTTAAGTACAAATTTCATTGCAACTTACTTAAAATCGAATTTCAACTTTGTTAGTAGTGTGAAACAAAATCTACAGAAAACCACCCACCCACTTGTTTAGGCACATGTCCCGCCAACAACGATGAGCGAGAATCGAGTAGCGTTGTGTCGCTCATGGAAAATACAACAGATGTATTTTGTAGGTCCCGTCCGTGTAAACAAAAGAGATGCAGTATAGAACGAGTACTCGCCGGCAGTGTGAACACTCAGCGATCAACTATTAATATCTGTATCTCTTTTGTTTATACGGGATATACATAAGTATATACGTTTCTTGAGCGATAAAACTTCTACTCGCTTTCTCGCCGTGGTGGGACAGGTGCCTTAGACTGGATTATTGTTATAGGCAACTACGGAATTGTGATAGAAACTAACTCAATCAATTTAGCTTAGCTGGAGGAGTTACAAGATTGCTAGTAATGTGCGACCCACATTGTTAGTCACCTCTAAAAGTTTTTGTTTGATTTTTGTGTCTCGAATAAGAATTTTAGATGATTCTTTGTAGTGTTCCACTTCAATCCACTGAACAAATGTAATTTTTTGTTAGCTGTACGATTTGAATATGTTAAGTAATGTGGGTCGAAACATAAAAAAAAATTAAAATAGGACGTATCATTTAATTTTTGGAATGCGAGACGAAAACGACGAACGACGCATAAATCTAGATCTATTTAGCCCCCAAAATTGGCCCTCAAGTTCAAAATTCATGTTTAGGCACGGGGTCTCATCACGAAGAAACAGAAATGTAGGTCAAATAAATATCAACAGATGGCGTTATAAGTATCGATTTGATATTGAAGTTTTTTAAAACTTGGAATATCAGAAGATAGGTACTAAAAATGTGTATTATTATTTTTTTATTATTAAGATATACAAGGGGTTGTAAAATAATAGGTTCCTAAATCAAATTTCCATAACTTTACAAAGTTTCTGGCAAAGTCATAACTCTAGCGGCAATTTATTTGTACTACGTTATGATAGGCACAACTTAAACATTAAACTGGTTCAATCTAACAATAGATGGCACTATTTGGGAATTCCGATTCTGACTGATTCTTTAGTAAATTACAACTAGAGATGAAAGAATTGGAGGCTTTTAAACCCCATAAAAGAACTAGACTCCTGTTCCATTGCCCATCATGTTCTGGGGGGCCAAGAGTGAGTTAGTTCACGCGATGTGGCGAGGGGGGAGGGAGGGGGTTAATAAGTACATAGTCATACACTTCCCCTCAACGCCTTAGGCAGGACCCGCTATTGAATGTGTATTTTTACCCGACTACGGAGGGTAATGTGTTTGACGTGTATGTATGTATGTATGTGATTTTGATCAATTTTGATGATTCATACGTCGATCGATTCGTATTAATCTTGTAAAGACATGACAGCAATCTAAATTCAAAATGGCGACAGCCAGACGCCATATTGTGATAAAGAAAAAAATTAAAGTCAACCAACTACTAAACAAAGACTCAAGACTGACTCGTTGGTCTTGCGCCTAGTCGCTCGTCGGTGGTGTCGGTTTTGATGGGTTTCTGCCCTATGACTCCATTAACTTCTATTGGGCTATAACTAGGTACAAGACTACTCGTCGATCCTGCGCCTTGTCCCACTCAAATTTTATGATTTATTGACACATTTATGACACATTGATCCTGCGTCAAATCCTTCTTCAAATTACCAAAACCAACCGGACAGCCGAAGTCCATGTTTTTGCGAACGAAAAAAAATATTTGAAATAAAAATGCATTTTAAAAATAATAATCAAGTTCAGGTTATAAATAGGTACGTACCAGCGGTGTTTTCAAAGACGCCGGCTTCCGATCAAATGTACCGACCGATGTCACAAAATGCCGAGAATAGAGAAAGTTAGCTCATAATAATGTATTTCATTATTTATACCTAGACGCGCACAGTTAGCGCGACCGCCCGCGCTAAGTCAATAAACTTTGGGTTATACAATAAGTAAAACACACCTTTTTGTAGTTTGTTTTAGATATGGTTGCTAAAGCTAATAATGAATTAATTTATATTGAATGCCATACCTATATTACAAAGTAACCGAAAATAACTTAGACGAATGCACGGTTAGCCAATTATATAATAATATTCCAAAAAAAAGCAATGCCTGTGAACGATGTCTATGCAGTCTAAAGTACGTAAAGCATGCATTGTATGAAGTATGCCTTCTGTAGTGTCGTTATTTTATGTCGGTAGGGCCAGTCGGGCGGTCGGGCGGTCGGGCGCTTAAACCTGGTAATGCCGACGCATTGCTACACTATCCGGCTATACTATATATATATACTATAACGGTTATACGACACAACTTAAAATTTGTTTCTTTTTGAATGAGCCTACTAAAAACGTGATTGTTAAGTAATAATGTTGTTTTAATAGACATTATTTTTTTATTATTTTTCGTATTGTTTACCCGAGGAACTAACTTTCGGATCGGTCAAGGTTATCTTACAAATAGTAAATATACTAAATAAAATGGGACTAGACTATATTGTTTTTTATATTTGAGTTGATAGCAATCTACCCAACCTACGAGTTTATGCCATTTTCGGTCCAACAGTGTGGTTCGTTTCCGAGTTATGCGCAAATTTATAAAAAAAGGACATAATGCGAAAAATCGAAAAATACTTGCATCAAAGCTGAACAATGTATTAACTTTTATAATTTTTTTGATTGAAAGCACTGTTTTCGAGATATGAGCAAATTCATAAAAATACAGTGTCCCTTTTTTATAAATTCGCTCAAACAGCGATTTTATACTTTGTCCCATACATTATCTAGTATTGGTGCAAGTGCAAGTATGTGCATCTAAAAGACAGACAGACTGCGCCTAGTACCACAGTCCTACTCAGCTCGAGACGAAAATTCATCAAAATCGACATGACCGAAGAGGGACTAGGCGCAGGATCGACGAATCGGTCCTGCGCCTAGTCACAGTCCTACAAAACGAAAATGCATTACAATCGACATGTCCTGCGCCTAGTCACAGTCCTGCAGTACGAAAATGCATTACAATCGACATGACCGAAGAGGGAATAGGCGCATGATCGACCAATCGGACCTGCGCCTAATCACAGTCCTACAGTACCTACGAAAATGCATTACAATCGACATGACCGAAGAGGGAATAGGCGCAGGATCGCCCCAATTGGTCCTGCGCCTAATCACAGTCCTGCAGAACTCAGGACTAAAATCCATCAAAATCGAAATGACCGAAAAGTCAAAATAAAGAGGCGTGAAAAAAAAAAATGTTTTGAATACTGTAATATGCGTATCAAATTAAAGAGCTCATCTTAAGCATTTCAAAAAGGTATAACATGATTATGACTGTAATACTAAAAAAGTTAGTTAGCAACCATTGATTTTTTAATTTTCAATACTTGACAATAGCTGTGATAAAAGTAAGTTGCTACATCAGTTACATCCTACAACAACTAAAAGTATTAAATAAAAAAATAAATTATAAAAATAAAAAAACCCGCCTGCACAAAAAAGATGGAAACAAGATCCCCTATATAATTATACAATTTCATGCAGTCGGAGGCATTCATGAATCTCGACAAACTTAGTAAAGTGCCTCCGACTTTATTTTTTTATTTATTAAACGTGTATATCTTACGAAGTATGGGGCGCACACCTACCTACCTTTTTGTTCTCAAATTTCTGGTTTCAACAAGATCAATGTGATCACAGGGTCAAAACTTTGAACTCCTATATCACACAAACTATAGGGCATAGACCCACCATGTTTGTACTCAAACTTCTTGTTTTGATTGATGAGATCTATGTGACTATGGGGTTAAAACTTTGAACGCCTATATCACACGAACTATGAGGCGCAGATCTACTTTGATTCTCTCTCACACTTTGTTACTCGTTCAAACGAGTTTGATTACAAATAAGGTTGGTTTGGTTGGTTGGTACAAATAACCTATAGTTTGTGTGAAATAGGCGTTCAAAGTTTTGGCCCTGCGATCACGTAGATCTCGTCAAAACAAGAAGTTTAAACAAAAACAAGGTGGGTCTGCGCCCCATAGACAGTAAGATGTAGGCGTTTAAAGTTTTGACACCGTGATCACATAGATCTCATCAAAATAAGAAGTTTGAGTACAAACAAGATGGGATTACGACTTATAGTTCGTGTGATATAGGCGTTCTAAGTTTTGACCCCGCGATCACGTAGATCTCGTCAAAACAAGAAGTTACAATACAAACAAGGTAGGTCTACGCCCCATAGTTCATAAGATGTAGGCGTTTAAAGTTTTGACCCCGTGATCACATAGATCTCATCAAAACATCAAGTTTGAGTACAAACATGGTGGGTCTACGACTTATAGTTCGTGAGGTATAAGCGTTCAAAGTTTTGACCCAGCGATCACGTAGATCTCGTCAAAACAAGAGGTTTAAGAAGAAACAAGATGGGTCTGGGCCCCATAGTTCGTAAAATATAGCTGTTTAAAGTTTTGACCCCGTGATCACATAGATCTCATCAAAACATCAAGTTTGAGTACAAACATGGTGGGTTTACGCCCTATAGTTCGTGAGATATAGGCGTTCAAAGTTTTGACCCCGCCATCACGTAGATCACGTCAAAACAAGAAGTTTCAGTACAAACAAGATGGGTCTGCGCCCCATAGTTCGTAAGATATAAGCGTTTAAAGTTTTGACCCCGTGATCACATAGATCTCATCAAAACATCAAGTTTGAGTACAAACATGGTGGGTCTACGACTTATAGTTCGTGAGATATAGGCGTTCAAAGTTTTGACCCCGCCATCACGAAGATCTCGTCAAAACAAGAAGTTTCAGTCGAAACAAGATGGGTCTGCGCCCCATAGTTCGTAAGATATAAGCATTTAAAGTTTTGACCCCGTGATCACATAGATCTCATCAAAACATCAAGTTTGAGTACAAACATGGTGGGTCTACGACCTATAGTTCGTGAGATATAGGCGTTCAAAGTTTTGACCCCGCGATCACGTAGATCTCGTCAAAACAAGACGTTTAAGTAGAAACAAGATGGGTCTGCGCCCCATAGTTCGTAAAATATAGCCGTTTAAAGTTTTGACCCCGTGGTCACGTAGATCTCGTCAAAACAAGAACTTTAAGTAGAAACAAGCTGGGTCTGCGCCTTATAGTTCGTAATATATAGGCGGTAAAGTTTTGACACAAAGATCTTAACAAACCGGAACGACGAGGAAATCTTAAGAAGGATTCCTCGTCTTTAGGTAAGTAAGTAATTGAAATGAAGTAGAAAATCCCGATTTTCATAAATTTTAGCTAAGAACACTCGATCAAGTCAACTTTCAATCAAAAAAACTAAATCAAAATCGGTTCATCCGTTTGGAAGCTACGTTGCTACAGACAGGCACACAGATACATCATTAAGCAGATACGCGTTAAATTTATAACACTCGTCATTTTTGTCGAGGGTTAAAAAAAGAGTTAAATACCTACTCCCGATGTGGTCATTAATGAATATTTACAATAAAAATATTTATGGACTCTGACAGTTACACTCTCAAGGCCCGTATTATTAAAACGATCTCAAACGTAAGATCGACCTTGAACACGAGTTCGAGACTCCGTTCTGTTCAATAGATAAGTCATAATACAGAAAAATTAAGGCAAAAAAATAATATTTTTGCCATTGATATCGTCACAGATAATATAATACTATCGTCGTTGATTAAGTCAATTTTAATCCTAAATTGTGGATTTTGTGAAATTATGCATAATCTTTTCACGATTACATTTAAATAAGTATAAAAAAATGTTCTCTGACAATAAACCAAGACCAAAAAGATGATTGATATAAGTATAACATTTTAGACAAGGGTCACCCATCTATGCACCGACTGTGGTAAAATTACTTATCTTACGCAAACATTCTATCATAATAGAAGTAGGTTCAACTTTGAGGTGTACACCGACGAGTTACTTTAGCAATAACAAATTCGATTAATGTAATTATGTAGTATCGTCGCCTATTAGGGTCAAATTACAATATTTTTGAGGTCTGCACTCGAATGACGTCATTTAAAGCGATTTTCTGCGTTATTTGTACGGGCGCGATATAAGCTATCAATACATGTTTATTAATTAGCGCCGTTTAATCACCCTCTCAACCAGTCCACTTTACCTTGCTCTCACTCACATTAACAATCTTCTATTGAGTAATGAAACAGTAGATATATTTAATTATACGGAACCAAGATTCCTGACTGCAGCTTGTCAGTACTTGGAGTCTATTGCCACTCCTAGTACCATTAGAGTAGAATAAATGTAACTATGTATCTAAAAAGCTGTAAAAAAAACTGATATTATTGTATAATTTCATTGATTTATACTAAATAATATGTCATGTACTTATCTTAAAACTTGTATGGTTGGATTGTCTGTTAGTATAAGTTGGATAAATAAATAAATAAATAAATAAAAGACGCTAACCGCACTTAGAAGGGAACTCAGATGATATCGTTCTTTAGAACGAATCTGAGCTTCATCTATTAATACGGACCTAAGCACGGCCGATGACCGCGTAGTAGCAAATAGCAACCAACTTTATTTCCGAGTAAACGCACGACCTAGAACAAACCAAGCGGAGGCCTCAATTTTCATCCCTCGATGTTTTTACCGCCATCTTTTGGCGACTTTAGTAAGGAGGGCCATTGAAATCAATCAGCTGTAGCCTGAATCACTAGATGTCGCTTGCTATGCACCACTGCTAATGCCATCTAACGTCTCCGTAAACGAGCCCGAAAACGAGCCCGAGTTAGGACGATCGCATTTCTTTGTATGGGATGAGGTATCTGTACTAGTATAGTATTATATTATCTGTGGTTTAGGTAACAAAAATGCATATGTGTACCAAGCTTGAACTTATCGGTCCCGTAAAATGGACCTCTTATTTAAGGTATAAGACTTAAGCAAGTCAATTCCTTTGGTTAAAATTTGCATAAAATAAAATAGACTAATGGCATAATATCAAATCAACATCTTCACAGATGTTGATTTGAGACACACGGCGTATCAACCGTGTTATTTCACGGCCATAAATGGTGTGTGGACAACAGGCCTTATTCGCTTCATATAATCATAAATAATAGATTTTTGATCAATGTCAAAATGTAACACTTTTTTCCGTCTAGCCTCTCGCCCGCAAACAAAAACGAGCGATAAGGAACGGCGTTTCAATAAACAAAAAGTAATGTAGTAGGTATACCTGTTGTTAACAAATCGCGTGTGCCTGAGCAGCAGGTTGTTGAGGCGGTCGTTGGCGTGCAGCAGCTCGGCCGTGAGCGCGTGCTCGCCCGCCACGCGCGCGATCAGCTCCGCCACGCGGGTCTGCATCGCGCGCAGCGTGTCCGCCAGCTCCTGGTCACGACAAACATATTCATTTACTTTATTTATTCTACAAATCTTTATATATATAATTCTTCTGTGTGTGTCACGGAACTCCTCCTAAACGGCGGACCGATTTTAATGTTTTTTTTTTTTGTGTGTGTTCCAGTGGTTTCTATAATGGTTTAGATTCACAATTAAACCCGATTCACAAAAAAGAGGCGGTACGAAGTTTGTCGGGACAGCTAGTCCATACTAATATTATAAAGCGGAAGAGTTTGTTTGTTTGATTGTTTGTTTGTTTAAACGCGCTAATCTCAGGAACTACTGGTCCGATTTGAAAAATTTTTGTTGTATAGCCCATTTATCGAGGAAGGCTATAGGCTATATAACATCGCGCTACGACTCATAGGAGCGGAGTAGCGACGTGAAATGTTGCAAAAACGGGGAAAATTTACGCATACGAAGTTGCGCGGGACAGCTAGTATAATATATTTTCTTTTCTTTAACTACCGTGAATACATTTTTTTTTTAAAGATAACTAGCAATATGGAACTCCATCCCACATTACTAGCAATCTTGTTAACCCCTCCAGCTAAGCTCAAAGGCTTTTGTTAGGAATGGATTCACGTCAGTAGTATAATGGGTATGATTTGAACCCGCAACCTCACGATTGCGAGACCGATGGCTTAGACATTAGGCTACCGCCGCTTCAAATTAATCATTAAAGATGATGTTTGAGCTCTTAGTTAGGGTTGATGAGGATTCCTCTTTCCCATAATCCGGAAGTTACTATTTTTTTAATGATTCCTCTTCTCACTCTTCCTCCTCTGCTTCCTTATTTATTATGAGAAATTTATGAAGAAGTGTCATATCACTGTCGTGGTATGCGGTGTGAGGCTAAGTGGTAAGCTCGTTATGTAGTATCACCGTCATTTTGCCGTCTACTACAATTTGTGTTAGTTCCTTGCTGTATCATCTACAACTAAAGGTTACTTTTCAGTATGGGATAGAAAAATGCAGGTAGAACAAAATGGAAATCAGTGGCGATGAAAACCCTGCACAATGATACCATAGAAGACACAGTGATGGCAGTGCCATCTGATGTCATGCTATGTGAATATAGCTTCAACAAGCATTTCACAACCGCCATTCCGGACAGATCGGAATTTGAAACAGGGACACACAGCAAGTCAAAAGCTGATGACGTCATCTGGTTCACAAACGGGTCCAAAAAGACGGACATGCAGGAGCTGGATTCCACGGAGGGCACCGAAGGAAAAAAGATCCTGCAACCTCGGTCAATATGCCACCGTCTTCCAAGCAGAGCTGTTTGCTATCCTGGGACGTGCTACAGAAAGCCTGCAAAAAAAAATACGACAACAAAACTATATCCACCTTTACCGATAGTCAAGCAGCTATTAAAGCCTTGAACTCACATAAGATGGATTCCAAGCTTGTTAAAGAGTGTGTCCAAACCCTAAACAAACTAGGCGCAAACTAGAAAGTAGCGCTTAGCCGGGTACCACTGTGGCATCGTCGAAAATGAATTAGCTGACGAGCTTGCCAGAGTCGCAGCAGTGGGAAATCCGTGGGGTCCTGAACCTTTTTGCGGTATACCCAAATGCACCACCACAGCTTCGCTCAAGACATGTGGAGAAAACCAAAGCGTCAAGATCTGGTCAAAATCACCAGGCCAAGAGCACTCCAAAGCGCTTACCATGAGTAGGAATCAAATCAGGATTCTTACGCGAACCCTGACTGGGCACTGCAAACTCAATAAACACATGCACAAAATGGGCCAAAACGATACCAATGTTTGCAGGTTCTGCCGCAAGAGTGAGGAAACACCCATTCACATCTTCTGCGGGTGCGACGCAATCCACAACACCAGATGCCAGCACTTTGGAGGGCACTTAACTACCCCAGAAGACATTAAGTCCTCTCCACCAAGGCGCATAGTCGACTTCATGGTCAGACTAAACCTTGGGGATATCCTTTAAAGAAGAAAGAGGTGTCACAATAGATCTTCTAGGTCGCAATGACTTCCAGGCAACTCATCCCGGTCTCTATCCAGATACAATACAATACAATACAATACAATGGGATGTAATATAATACATATTAGATATATCTCGAGATATAAATGCTCACCATTATTTTGAATGGAACCATTTACACTGATATATAATATAGTCTGGATTCAAATTTTTCAATCTTTCAAAAATGCAATTATTGTATATAATATATATTACATCTCAAGCAATCAATATTTTTCCGACCGATGACAACAATATGTCAACAAAAATATATTTTACCTCTCAATACTATGGCAACTGCATCTGAACTGGGTAAATAGTACCCGAGCCTATGACCAAATCCATGTATCATTAGCAATACAGTCGATGAGTCGAAACTGTAAAAATGACAAATTATATGATTCTGAACCCGACTAGATTGGTAATAACGGGCAAAAGTGTATCAACTGCGTTGGAGATCATTCTGTGTCAAAAAAAATGCAGTCGGTATAAGGAAGGTAAATCGTATAAGGATACTCGTACAATCAACCATCACCAAGCTCTTGCAAACAAAAAGTTACAATGCGAAGCACAATAATCAACATAGAACAAACACATACTTAATCAGTTTCGGTATAAGAGAAAATTGTAAACTCTCGGAACTATTTGGGTTTCCGGGTAGGCATTTTTTTTTTCAACTTTATCCCAGTTTCCTTTTGTGTCATTTATTTTAGTACTTCAACTTCAGTATTACTGTTTCATGTAACTATATTAATCATCAACTAATAATTTGAAGATCGCAACTTATTCATTGGACAATTCATAAGACTTCATTAACATAGACTTCAAAGGCACCCAAATCATTTAAAAATCATATTCAATATACAATATACGTCTAGTCAACTTATTTAAAAAAAAAAAAAATCAGACTGACTGGTATGATTGATGTTACCGATCGGCAAATCTTTTTAATATTTGCAAAACGATCTCCAAATTTAATGCGTCCAAATTTTCTTCTGAAAAATATTTTCTTCGCATCATTCATCATCAAAATCTATTTTGGTCTCAATTCTCATTTTTTAAAGTTATTTGCTGGATTAGTGCAACACTACTGACTTCTTAAAAACATGATTTCGGTATCTTAGAGCTATCATCCAACTACAGTCAGAAAATCAGATAGATTGCTATGATACAGTCGGCTATTTCTTTTTTACTTTTTTTAAAAATTGGACTAGGTCGAACACAATGCGAAAAGCTTTTTGGGCTCTCGTACTAAAAAAGATATATCTTACAGTGTGAACGCCAATTGCGGGATGTAATATATATCTCGGGATATAATATACCTCTTATATCCCACAGTGAAAAGTCGGCTTAACTCTGTATATAACTTACATTGAGCAGTTCGATGTCACTATCGTGGTGTGCAGTGTGAGACTGGGTGGTGAGCTCGTTGAGCATGTCGTTCATCACCGTCATGTTGCCGTCCACTACGGACAAGTCTGCACGGAGTTTGTTTGTTTGGCTCTCTGATAGGGTCACCTGAAAATTGTATTATCTATGAAATAATCTTATATCAAATTAAAATATTGATTTTACTGTCTTAGATAGTGTTAGAAGGGAACGGAAACGTGGTATACGCCCCGGCGTAAAACGCGCGGTTAGCGGAATACGCGCGGTGATGGACGTATTCCGCACGCGCCACGAACGCTCCCCGGACGATTTAACTGAACAGTCTTAGGGGTCGTCCATTAATCACGTGAAGCTCGAGGGCGGTGAGATATCACGTGTATTTTATAAAGACAGGGAAGCCAGCGATCTGTCACTGGTTTGACGTGTTCCGTGATTGCGTGTCCTGGAACGATACTCGTATCTATGTGTTCGTTTCTATGAAGATTGCCTTCGGTACTCCGAGGTAATACTTACTGTAAAAAAAACATGTATACTTACAGCAGCAGATATAGGTTCGGCAGCGGTGCGACTGGGCGAGTTTTGCGGCATAGCGGCACGTTGCGGCGAGCCTACGACCGGTTCACCGCCGTCAGGCACACTCTGTTAGAAACAAACAATGGTCAAAACCCTACTAACGTGTTTAATCGATACTTTTGTGCACTATCTTAGTGTAAAATCTATGTATAATGGTTTTCTAACCTATGTCGGGTACAGCGGTCTATTATCATTACAGCGAACTACGCTTAATCTATACTAATATTATAAAGCGGAAGAGTTTGTTTGTTTGCTTTGTTTGTTTGTTTGTTTGTTTAAACGCGCTAATCTCAAGAACTACTGGTCCGATTTGAAAAATTCTTTTTTGTTGGATAGCCCATTAATCGAGGAAGGCTATAGGCTATATAACATCGTGCTACGGCTAATAGGAGCGGAGTAGCGACGAGAAATGTTGCAAAAACGGGGAAAATTTACGCATACGAAGTTGCGCGGGACAGCTAGTCTATACTAATATTATAAAGCGGAAGAGTTTGTTTGTTTGTTTAAACGCGCTAATCTCAGGAACTACTGGTCCGATTTGAAAAATTCTTTTTTTGTTGGATAGCCCATTTATCGAGGAAGGCTTTAGGCTATATAACATCGCGCTTCGACTAATAGGAGCGGAGCAGCGACGAGAAATGTTGCAAAAACGAGGAAAATTTACGCATACGAAGTTGCGTGGGACAGCTAGTTTATTATAATGCACAACCGAAGCGAAGAATTCTTTTTTTTCAGTACCCCGATACATAAATATATCTTGTTGGACATGGTTCTTTGTACCTATAATACTAAGTAATAACAATCCAAGGGAAACCAAAAGTATATAATGACGTTCTAAAGACCCTCCATCACTGGTGTAAAAGTGTATAGTGTATCAGCAGATACCAGTGCACTCTATTCCTTCACTCTCATAGCCCGATGGGACGGAACTCCAACACGGACGAGAGAGATTAGGCGCAGGACCGACGGCTTCACGTGCTCTAAATCTATGAATACCTAAGTGTGAAACGTGGATGTTAATTTTTTTTTTTAATGTTTAGCATTATTCTAAGGTAGGACGACCGCAGCCTAATGGAACGACGACCTAAAGTAGGTCGCAGAGATAAATTGGATGCGGAAGGCGGAGGACCAGATGTTGTGGCGTAAATTAGGAGTGGCCTATGTCCAGCAGTGGACCGCTATAGGTGTTATTGATTGATTGATTAATCAGCATTTGTGGTACACAACAATATTTGTGGTCCAAAACTAATATTTGAATAGTGAAAGTAACTCGAGTCTGTCTATTACCTTTTCACTTCTAAAGTGCTGAATCGATAAAGATGAAATTTGGTATAGACATAGTTTGAGTCCCGGGTAAAAGCCTAATATAATTGAAGGACCAAAGCACACTCAGGCTCAGAACAACGATTGATCGAAGAGTTGTATTGTTCATACAATTAGTAGGCTATCTCATTTAAATTATATTTCTATGTAACTTTCACATTTGTTATATTAATATATAAACAAATGTCAAGTTAGTATAAAAATCCTTGGCCTACATAAATATGTTAATAATTATGTACCGTTGAACTTACTTATCTGCTTCGGTTGCATTATTTTTATTTACTCTTTGGACTCCATAATTCCTAAAATAATAACCTCTTGATTTGCAATATAATAATAACTTTCCACTCGTGACTGCTTTACATTACACCAAATATTTTTTTTTATAAAAAGATAACTATATACTTATAAGACCACTTCATGTATCCACCCTATTTATAGCAAATAAAAAATATTTGTATTTGTATTTTGTTCTAGCAATGTGAGTTTTCATCCGACATTACTAGCAATCCTGTTAACCCCTCTAGCTAAGTTCAATGGCTTGTGTTAGGAGTGGGTTCACGAGGCCGCCGACGGTATAGCACATTCCGGCGGCCCGTTCGCGAAGGTGGCGAACGATACACGGCGGGTTTTTTAGTGGGTGCAAACCCTACACCACCTCCACCGTCTTCCCCAGACGGTGGGGGTGTTCGTCAGGAAATTTTGCGCAAGACAAAAAAAAAAGGAGTGGGTTTACGTCGGTTGTATAATGGGTAGGATTCGAACCCGCGACCTCACGATTGCGAGACCGATGCCTTAGTCATTAGGCTACCGCTACATCAGTTATCATTAGATCTAAAATCAGTTTGCCTACTTTAGCGACACAACCACATACCACACGTCTGATCTAAAATCGTTGATTTTTTGTTCGATTAAAGCCCTAAACCACACAGTAAACAAGAATTTTACTCCAGTAAAATAGTCGTCCGTGAGTACTCCAAAAATAGGTGGTAGGTGGTAAAGGGTTAATTTATTCAATATTTTTCAAAACTGATCCACTAACGCCACGAGCTGGAGGTTATAGTTTTACAAATCATGATATGTCTAGGGTTTTCAACTTTTATTAGAAGAAATAGAGTATATCTAATTTCAAAGGAGCTAAATACGTACGGACTGTTAAAAAAAGATGAGATTTGAAATGTTTTTTAATGTATTTTTGGTGCTTTTTGCAGCAACAACATAACAATGTTCCATTGTTTTTAAAAGAATTGTACGACTCCAAACATTTTAAATCTAAGTTCTAGTAATTATTGTGTAAAAAAGAGTATTTTAGCGTACTCTATTAGTGTTATAGACTTTAAATAGGGTACGCCTACATGATATAGAGTACAATACTCTATTTTAGAGTACGGTTATCAACCCTAGATATGTCTAATGCGATAGTGCCTGCAAGTCGGTATTCTATGTCATTTCCGAGCAATTAATATTCATTTAGTTGCTAATCATTTGCTTCCGACCGTAGTTTATGTTTCGTTGGAAAATAACGAGTTATGAATACGGTAATATTGTGTCTGCTTACCCGCTGTGGTGTGAATATAGGCGCCATGGCATCTAAGTCGGTCATTGGAAACTCGACGCCTTTAGCTTTTAGTTCATTGTATACTTGTACAACACCCTGAAACAAAGAAACAGTATAAAAATATACTATATAGTACATTTTACGATATAATTATAAACACTTTAAATCTTCGCCTAGAATGTACAAAGTACCTAAAACAAAACAGTAAAATGTTGCTAGATAATGACCCCTAAACAAAACGACCCCATTAAGCCCAGAAAAGAGTGCTCAAACCTCTTAAATTATTTATAACATTTGACAATTTTCCGAGGATTCTACCATCTAGATTCTGAATTCTTACCGCGAGATCATGTCACTTATTTTTTAACCGCCTTCAAAAGAAGTGGTTCTCTGTTTGACCCGTACCTATGTGTATTTATGTGTGAATGTATGTATATTCTCAATTTTCTCAGAAACTACTAAACCGATTTTGATGCGGTTTTCACTATTCGATTGCCATATTTTCTGGGAAGTCCTTGGTTGCCTTATCTTGTAAAACACCAAAGATATAGACTTAAACATAGGAGTGAGTCAGCGAAATTGACATGATTTTTTTTTCCTTTTGTTTTGTTCATTTTTTTATTGACAACTCCCGCACTGAAGCGGACCTTACACGGTGAATATTATTGTGTTATTAATCTTACTGATCAATATATTGTACGTGTAAGAAATTGACCAGTATTATTGAGTCGTTTGATATATTATATTGAGTCAATAGCTATTATTATTGACCGTGTAAGCTCCACTTATGGAAGGAAAACTAGTTCGTCTCACGCTAATCGTCGGCGCTGACTAACTGACGCAGTATGTAATGAAATGTACGTTACATTTCATTACATACTGCATTACATTCTGAGTGAAGCGTACCGATCAACGTTGACATGCGTCGGCTCCTTATACATAGTGTGCTTCAGAGCCGACGATCAACGTGAGAAGAAACCAGCCTTAGTTAGAAGCCCAATGTCGTGGTAATTTTACAAAACATACAATTATCGGACATGAAGTGCCTGCCAATGTAGGTACATTGGCAGGCACTTTATGCGCCAGGCGCAGTGATAGTGAGTAGGTACTCAGTATCACTGCGCCTGGCGCAGTTTTAAACAAAAAATATTTATAAGTATAAACAATTCTACAAAAAAATAGCAGTTTTGTGGTGTAGCTGTAAATGCAATTTAATGGTGCATAACGATAATAAATACCGCAAATACAACAACCATGCGATCTTTCATGTGATAAAAGCCTACTCACGCACGAATTGTACTTAACGAAGTAATTAAAAATAATGTATTTCTGCAATTTGTTAAACGTTGATTTGTATATACATGCATGCTTTTTATTATATTTTACAGCAATATCTACGATTCTATACTGAGGGTCGAAAAATATAGCATGCAATATATTCTCGTAAAAAAATGAATAAAGCGAAATATTACTACATAGTAACATTTTCAAAGAAACACTTTCTGCGTTGGTCTAGTGGTCAGTGGCCCTGATTGCTAAGTCAGTCGTCGTGGGTTCGATTCCCATAAGGGACACCAATTTGTGTCATCCAGTGTCTGTGGCTTGTATGTTTGTAAAATCCCTCGCGACACAGGGCTCTTGCTCCCTAATGCGGGAATTGTCTTTGTATGTTTAAAATGACATTAAGTGGGATAGTGGATTATTTTTAAAAAAAGGAAGGTAAATTGCATTACATATTCAGATCTGCTCACTGCTCGCTGTCACTACTATAATATCTTACTACTAAATATATATTATATTTTACAAGATTAAAGTTTAAGTTAATTAACAATATTTTTGTATATTATACATATAGGTGATATAAGTTAACAAGTAAGTATTAGCCAAAAACATATTTATGTGTGCTATGATTTCTGTGAAATAAATGTTTTGTTGATTTATTATATTAGTTTTATTTTTTGACCCTTTATTTTTTGTGTCGACTTTACTTTTCCGACCCAAGAACTTTAGTTTGTATTTGTGGTCCAATATGAAGAATCAAAATAAATAATAAAATTCAATTCGCTTATTGGGACCGCGGTCCCGGTCCCGAATGACGAACAACCCCTGATATACCTGCTAAAGTTGAAGGGTTTCTTTGTCTGTACGCGCTAGAATCTTGGAATTTGTGGAAATTTGATATATCTTGGTCGCGGGCGGCGGCTAAATTAACATGCACTCCGAGGCACGAAACAGTGAGACTTTTTCTTCCAATGAAACCATCCCGTATTGACAATAGTAACATTGATTAACCTCTCTGATATCTCGATCTGCCCTGAGTCACAGACCCCTTTATGGGTGTAGATACGGAAGGAACATAACAAAATATTTATTACGATCCGATTTATAGGGGCCAGGGCGATGGCAAAAACTAGTTTTACAAAAAGACAGAATGTACCAATTTACTACGCCGTTTTATT
This sequence comes from Herminia tarsipennalis, assembly GCA_945859575.2. NCBI lineage: Eukaryota > Metazoa > Arthropoda > Insecta > Lepidoptera > Erebidae > Herminia > Herminia tarsipennalis. The sequence continues at coordinate 8,034,340 of OX243850.2, read as the reverse complement.
GTAAACTAGCTGTCCCTCGCAACTGCAACTTCGTCTGCGTAAATTTTCCCCGTTTTTGCAACATTTCTCATTGCTGCTCCGCGTGATGTTATTTAGCCTATAGCTTTCCTCGATAAATGGGCTATCCAAAAGTGAAAGAAGAATTTTTCAATTCGGACCTGTAGTACCCGAGATTACCGCGTTGCAAACAAACAAACAAATTCTTCAGCATTATAATATTAGTATAGTATAGATTATGCATCACTGCTATTGTAAGACTTGTTAGCTTAACTTTGTAGTTATTCTAATCTATTTTAAATCGATACAACTGCAGATTTGTTAGTCGAGAAACGTCTTTATATGTCCCATGAGGACCGACTCTATGGATTGGCTTCGAATACACAGGTGAGCTGCTACGCACCTACTTTAGCTGAGGTGGACTTAAGGGCGCTGAAAATATCATTGTTATCAAGGTAAACATTGAAAACACGTGTTCATGGCCGTGGTGTCCCGTTGCCGGTGGAGGCCGTGAGCCCCCCCCCCCCCTCTCTCTCTCTCTCTCTTGATCTGTCACTGATATTACCAAGGACATAGTTAATATTCTACCGTCTGTTTTTACTTGTTAGAACGAAAATCAGACGCAAACGTGATTTTGTGCTAAGTACCGTGAGTGTAGTTTATTATGTTTTTTGAATTTAAATAAAGATAACTAGAAATGTAGGATTGTGAGTTTCACATTACTAGCAATCCTGTTAACCCCTCCAGCTAAGCTCAATGGCATGTGTTAGGTGTGAATTCACGTCGGGTATAATGGGTAGGATTCGAACCCGCAATCTCACGACTGTGAGTCCGATGCCTTAGCCATTAGGCTACCGCCGCTTATCTATACTAATATTAGCTGAAGAGTTTGTTTGTTTGAACGCGGTAATTTCAGGAACTACTGGTCCGAATCGAAAAATTCACTGTTGGATAGCCCATTTATCGAAGAAGGCTATATGCTATATAACATCACGCTACAACAAATAGGATCGTAGTAGGAATGAGAAATGTTGCAAATACGGGGAAAATTTACGCAGAGGAAGTTGCGCGGGACAGCTAGTTGTATATATAAGGTGTTAAAAAATTAACTGCAAGTATTTTAAACAGCGTACCAAGTGCTATTTAAATATATTTATATTTATTTATTTGCATATTATGTGGTACAGAGGTGGTACACATAACGCCATACAATTGGCATGCAAATGTAAAACTTAATGTAAAACATATAGAATAAAAGTAATGTTGAAACTAAAAATAATGTCAATATTTGGAATACTAATTACATTAATTTTAATATAAACTCTAAAATACACATTTTTGTAAATTAGAACAGTGCATTTCTGTAATGATACGAACCCCTTACATTGTTTTTTAAATATTCTTCAATCGAGTAAAAACTCTCTGACACCAACCATTAATGCAAAGCAGTACAAAACTGTTTATATGGCAGATCTATAATAGGTTTAGGTAATGCATTATATATTAAAGGTGCCATGTACACACAGTTGCATTTAAAAAAATCCAAACGAGGCACCGGCATTTTTAATAAAAATTGGTTTACTTTACGCTTGTTTCAATTATTTTTTATTGCAAAAAGTGACATATTATTTTTGACAAATTTTGCGATTTCATATATGTAGATACATGGCACAGTAAGTAAGCTATTTGCTTTGTATACGGGCTTACAAGAGTCGGTCCAGTCCATACCAAAAATTGCTTCTAATGCATTTTTTTTTGGGCTAAGAGAACACGTGATATCTCAGGAATTGCCCCAAACAATTATCCCATATCTAATTATAGAACACAAGTAAGCGTGGTAAACCATCATGGAAGTAGGCCTGAATGTTTCCTCTTTTATTTTATTTAATGCAAACACAAATCTATTTATTTTGATGCAGATAGAGTCAATGTGTTCCTTCCATACTAAGTGTACATCGATGGTAATGCCAAGGAACTTTGTACTATGTTTTTGATTTATTTGTCGGTCCTTATAGGCAATCCTGAGTTTTAAGGGCTTGCTCTAGTAGGTTTTAAAATTAATTGTTTTGGTTTTATCAATACATATTTATTTTTAAGGCGTTGAGATCTAATCAATTAACAATATCATGCAACATATTAGGTACATCACATTGAAAAGTATCTTTACTCTCACAACCCATAATAACCGTAGTATCATCGGCAAATAAAACACAATCGTGGTTCACTACCTTTGGAAGATCATTGATGTACAAAATAAAAATACTGGGCCCAGGATGCTACCCTGGGGGACACCAAAGTAATTATGCTTGGGTTCAGAGTCATAAATTCAACTATTCTAGTGATTTGAGTTCTGTTGGACAGAAATTATTGAAACCATCTTATAGCAGGACCTCTGATACCATATTTCTCTAATTTAACTATGAGAATTGAATGATGAACAAAGTCGAATGCTTAATAATTATTACGAAAACAAAAATCGTACTTAACAATTCGCTATTTTCTTTACTCTCATATTCTCATAAAATCATATGCGTACTGTACCTAGGGTCACTCTCACTGGCCGCGCGCCTTAAAAATAGCTGATACTAATTTTCCTATCACATTTCTCAAAAATATTCGACAGTTAATTTTATAACACCTTGTATACCTTAGGTAGGTACAATAGGTACACTTCCTATTACCTATCAAACTATATATATTATGTCAGTGTTATGACAGTGTATGTATTTCTTTATTTACTGTAGCTACTCAATTGGAGTGATTTAGCTAATTGACTGGAAATAGTAAGTCGTAGTCAGCCAAGTAACGATAAATTATTGCTCGTTTTAAAAATAAATATTTTGGATAGATTGAATAAATAGCTTGGATATTTTTTTTGTACATTTATGTTAGGATCTGCTTTCCATCTGTCTATTTCACAACAAAGACGAAATTTATTAGTTTACAACAGTTCCAACGAACCAGTATCTAATGTTGGAACTGTTTACTTCTGAATATATGTAGTTCTGGAATCAAGGCAATCATTTTCAAACACACTAGCTGTCAAAAGTGAAATCCTACAAATATGGACCTTTAAGTGGCACTTTATCGGAATATACAAAACATTTGTTTTTTTTTGTAAAAAAATATTATAGCAAATCACGTTGAACGCATTTTATCGATGTTTTCTAGTTTAAAGAAGATTTAAGCGTACATTACGTTAGTAACTTCGAGAATTATACTTAATTATGTACCTACTTACCGATTCACACTACGACTACACTATTGTATTGTAGTATTCAATTAGATTTACCGATATTGGTAAATACCTACATTTAGATTTAAGCGTCAACAATTGTATTGAGATCCGACTTCCGCAGCATAAGGACAAACCTCAGTAGTTTATTTGTGATATGATTATTTTTAAATTGTATGTTTTAATGATTCAATAATAAATTAAAAAAAAAAAACATAGAGACAGACAGCTAAAAGCTACTTTGTTATATGCTACGTAAACATTTTGTCTATAGATTAAGTCAAACGAATTCTCTGTCAATAAATGAAAGGTTAATAACTTCTTTAACCATTAGGCTATCCTAGGCTAGGTTAAGGCTTCAGACTCGCAACAGTGAGGTCGCGTTTTGTACAGCAGATGTAAATCCCACTCCAAACACAAGCTACGAGTATTTAGCATAGATGGAGAGGTTAACAGCTAACACATTGATAGTTTTCTTTTTAATAAAAAAAAAAAAGAATATAAAAGATGAAAGCCCGTCGAAAGACGAATGCACACGGTAAACTTACAACAACTCAAATACAAGGAATAAGTAACGCGATATATTTACATTACGTGCAACATATCAAAACGTCGTTATTTATATACCTATTCCCAATTTAAACGTGTTGTGAGAGTAGGGAAGCGACTTTTTAAGAACGAGAAATTTAGGGAAAGGCACATTAAGAAAAGATATAATATATAAAATATGGTATTTTAGGAAAGGGTCGTTCTGAACCTTAACCCGTTTTGGCCCCACTAATAAGTGTTTGGGATTCGTTTGCTATAACAATCTATTAGAAACTTTACTTGAATATCAAAGAAAAGGGTTGATTTGTATTGAAAACGCTAAACACGCGATCGAATCGATTGCCTTCAATTTGCTTTTTCGTAAAACAGTAATTTATGTATTGGACTTTGGCTTTGCATTGCATTTATTTATCTACATTCAATTGTAGAAGTTTATTAACCTTTCATTTATTGACAGAGAACTCGTTTGTGCTTAATCTATAGACAAAATCTTTGCGTAGCATATAACAAAGTAGCTTTTAGCTGTCTGTCTCTATGTACGCTTAATCTTCTTTAAACTACGCAACCGATTTTGATGCGGAAATCCGTAAATCGATGGAGAAAGTTCAAATTTAATTTACTTATAATAGTGCCCCTAAAATTAAAATTCGTTCCGATTTAGAGTAAGCTTACCTTCTACAATTTTAGATATGGGACTACGAAGACAATCGGCTGTATAACATGTTCTTAGCAGAATCAGAATACTTTACTTGGTAACATAGGTTTGGTTAAGGCCTCTGGCTTTATTAAATCTGCCACGAATTAGATCGCCAAATGGACGTTTTAGAAAATTTATTGACATGCAGGAAAACTCTGAAATGCAGTAACGCAGAATAATGGGAATGCAAATCCTACACAAGTACCATTAACGGCCGTTTTCTATATTTTATCTGTCGATCAATTTGGCTACTAGATATATATACCTACTAATATTATAAAGCTGAAGAGTGTTTTTGTTTGAACGCGATAATCTCAGGAACTAACTACTGGTTCGAATTGAAAAAATATTTTACTGTTGCATAGCCCATTTATCGAGGAAGGCTACAGGCTATATAACATCACGCTGTGACCAATAGGAGCGGAGCATCAATGATAAATATTGCAAAAACGTAGAAAATTAATGCAGACAACGTTGCATGGGTTATCTAGTATTACATATATAAAAATGTCGAAAACTCTATCTCTAGTAGCCAAATCCATCGAGAGATAAATTATTGAAAAAGGCCTTGAGTCGCTAATCCCGTCATTATTATGCTGTCTTAATTTCTCTCTGGATTATGAATTGAGACGGGGGGCGATCATTTACTTTTAAAACTGTAACTTAATAGCAGGACTTCCCTCATCTGATTCATACAATGTTATTCCTACCTCGTATTTCAATATCAGTCTTCAACTGAAGTGTTATCATAATTACCTAGATACAAAAGATAATATTATTGTATAGTCTACATTTATGTAAACTTACACAATACCTTGAAATTCATATACAAGTAGCTATAACATTATTATATTAGGATAGCTACACACGCGATACATTTAGCATCAACTTATGATCAGGGACTTTTTAACTCTCTAGACACAATAATTTGTGGATGCTCACATACCTTTATTCACACACCGCCTTTTACAATGTGTTTGCAGGACGTTTTTAAAATAAAAACTAAATAAATAAAAATAAATTTGAAAGTTGGTTTCTTTTTTGCTTTATGGAATTTATCTAAAATTATAAAGCTTAAGAGTTTGTTTGTCTGTTTGAACGCTACGAACGAAAATTTACGCAGACGAAGTTGCGCGGGACAGCTAGTTTATACATATGGCCCGAGAGCTGGTGCACATTTGGGTTGGGTTATTTGGGGCAATTGAAAGCTGAAATCTTGTCAAATACTTCTTCTATAATACCCAAACATAGAACCTTTTTGCAAAAGAGATATGCTTGAGGCCAGTGGCGGATCCACAGTGGAGGCTAGGGGGCTCAAGCTGGGCGGACTAGCCCCCTGTGGATCATTCTATTCGCCCATTCCATTAGTGTGAGTGGTGCAAGAACAGCCCTATCTGTTTCAACCCCCCCCCCCCCCCAACGACAATCCAAACCCCTCCCAAACAACCATCCTGTACCCGCCACTGCTTGAGGCAAAAAATGGTTATAACCAGACTGGGGATAGTCCCGCTATCTACAACCAGGTCTACGGTTCTCTATTTGGGTACTATAGAAGAAGTATTGGACAAGTTTTTGAGCGTGCCTGAAATACCTTCCCAAAAATGTGCACCAGCTATCGATCTAAATATTTAATAAAAAATAATGTGTGAAGGAAATATTCAGCTTTAAGAGTTAAAACTGCTCCACTACCGAGCCCCCAGGCTCAAACTCGGCAGGAATGGTACTCTTATGTTCGCGGGTTCGAGTATTGTCCGTGTCAAAATTTTCCTCCAAATATATAGATGTAGATATAATAGATTGTGTTTTGAGCTTCGAGTAGCGCCAATTTGTCGATGATTGATGACTGGGTAGAAGCTGGCCGCACCAAACACCCTATGCTTCCTATCTCTGTTGCCGAACGCCTCGTTGATTCCGCCGCGTGCGGTTGCATTCCCGCTATCTTTCTCGCTCTAATAATGCCGATTTTAAGTGACAGAAAAGGATAGAAGCATATAAAACTGCGATTCAGTACGCCCAGTATCATTCATTGGATTATATTTTAAGCTGTGTCAAGTAGATGGCTTCTAATAAGATTTTCTGCTGAATGTACCCACGATATCAAATTTCTGACAGCGTACACAAAACAGGTTTTATAAAAATGTAGAGTTAAACAAAAACAACAGGGAAATGATTTACACAAATTATTAAAGGACTAGCTGAACAGGGGAATAACGTCCGAAAACTAGTGGTAGGACATGAACGTACCCAGGAACGAGGGTACGTTCATGTCCTACCACTAGTTTTCGGACGTTATTCCAATCAATCTCCCCCTCGAATATATGACTTTTACCCCCCCGAAATCTTAAATACTTTCGAGGGGGAGAGAATTACACAGTACATTTGGCAGGTGTGGAGTCAATTGAGCCCCATGCGAGCCGTCATGCGAGCGACAGACTCGCATTTGACTCAAATAACATTTATTTATTATGGAATCCCCCCCCCCTTCAAAAAATTATCCTGGATACTAAGCTTGTGGTACTATTACCAACGATATCGATATCAAAATTCCGGCGACAATAAAATTAAAATTTATTGATGGATTTTATCATGATATTAATGGATGAAACCGCACATTTTAAAAATAATATAGGTATAATTTTTATCTTTTCAAACAAGGAGTCTTGTCAACTTTGTGTGTCTGAATATGATGTGTATTTGGTATCGGCTAATATTAACATTTTACAACGTCATAGCTTTAGTTTCAGGATTTTAGATTAGATAGATGAATGATTCACTTCATTCGTAAATCTATACATATAAAAAAATACCTATCTTTAGTGACAAATAGTTTTGGTGAGGATAGGGGCGGTTTTGGTTTAGATGAAAAATCTTTTACTTGAGCCCCTTATATTCGCCACTGTGTCAAGTATCTATAAAAAGGTCAAAATAAAAGCTTTTCCCAAAATTCATTCGCATTTATTTTATAGTTTTTTTTTTTTTGCATATTTATCCCTGGAGGAGACCTGAGTCTTCACTAGCGCCTCTAGTCGCGAATTCACTAGATGCCCTAGTGAAGACTCAGGTCTCCGAAATGTCGAATTTCATCGTTTCTGAATAGGTTACGTACGAGGGTTATGTCAAATTCGAGTTACGGGTCAATGAATGTCAGTGCTTTGTAAGTACAATTTACGCGTATTTACTAAACTGTTTGTTTTATTTTCCGGAATTTATGTTCTGCCCTTTAGGGTTCGGTATTTCCGAATAAAACGGCACTGCGCAATACTGCGGCATGTTCATAATTTTTACGGCACTGATTTAAGGTATAAATATATGATTTAAATATGTATAACTTAAACTTTGACGGCCAGACCTGACTCAACAGTGGCGAAAACGGGTGAGCGCAAATACGGTAGTTCTCATTGATTTGATAATGATTGTGTATAAACATGAAAAAATATATTACCTTCTCTCTATTTTTCCTTCCTTATCTACAAATTAATATACCACGTTGATGAAGAGTGACTTAGAAGTTTGTCTCATTATTCATACGATGAAAAATGTATGGCCTTCAAACTGATTTAATAGTGCTAAATAAAAATAATTGTCGCCTTGGCAGCAAATAAGCGCATGGAGTAGGTATCTATGTTCTTGTGTTGATTTGTTGTTTATTGTTTTTAAACACGACAAATACGGTAGCGTTAGTTATTTATGCGTTTGAGAAGTAAAGTTCAAAGAAAATGCACGTGTTTTTATTTAACGTAACAGATTTTGAAACATGCAACTTCTATAAGTTGCATGTTTGAAAATCTGTTAGGTAGGTAACTAATACATTTAAAACGAGCAATTCTTGTACAAAACTCGGCAACGGCTTCAGCGATTTTCATGAAATTTAGTATTCAGGGGGTTTCGGGGGCAATAAATCAATCTAGCTAGGCTCCATTTTTGGAATACGTCGTTTAAAAAAAAAATCATCCAGGTACTGGATATTTAACGCACAACTTTTACTTTAGGGAATTATTATGAAATATTTAACTCTTACAAGTCATAAAGGTGCAATGTAAATGGGTGTTTATCCAAAATGGTTTAACTGATTTTTGCAAGTCACAGCTTGAATCCTACAGATTACGTTTACACCACCAGAAAGTGTAGTTGTATTTAAGTATTATGTACAGATAAGCAAATTCGTTTTCTGCTGTCTGTACGCTACGCGTGCGGTTTTGTGCACGTTCTGGGCTTATGCGGTTTTGTCACTGTCAATCGGAAAATTCCTAACGAATGGTCTATTTTAGGGATGTTACGGAGGTGATCCTGTAAGAACCGAAGTCGGAGCCAGAGGTTTTAAATTTTGTTTGTCGGTGTCGGAACTATCGAAAGTGCCGAAAGTGCCGGTGCCTAGTCAGAGTCGAAGCTCTGTAACATCCCTGGTCTATGTGTAATACATGATTATACCTAGATATTATGTGTACAGATAGTGGAGAAAACCAGACTTGACAAGATCCGAAACGAGTTTATTCGGGGCTCTTTTAAGGTTGCAACAATCCCAGAAAAAAATGTGAGTAAGGTAGACTCAGATGGTTTGGTGACATCGAAGGAAGAGGAGACGACCATGTTGTCGAAATAGCCTTAAACCTCCCCGAACAAACCAGAGAGAGAGGGCATTCGAAAGCAATTTGGTGGTCCAATATCAGGAGAGATCCTTCAAACCTTAAACTTGGGACGCTGTGACAGCCCAGAACAGATTGCTCTGACGCAAATATATATAAGGAGACCCAACCCCAAATAAAAAAGATAAGGGAAAGAAGAACAAGAAAATAGTGAAGAAAACCGGCTGTACGAAGCCGGAGAGCATATTAGTGTGTGTACCTGTAAGTCCTGCTGGTTCTGGAAAGCATCAGCCCAACACTGGATGAGACTAAGAACTTTCTCTTGTACAACTGTTGGCGGGTCATTCTTTGGTCCAATTAGTTTTACCTGGAAAAAGAACATTTATTAGAATCGAATTTCTTTGTCTTTTTCTGTCACTTATAAGTATCAATGGCTAGAGCGAGATAGAAAGATTGTCTAGCAGATGCAAGTCAATGTTCCACAAAACTGACACATAATTTATCGTTGCTTTTTGTGAAACTACCTTGCTAAAAAAAGGGAGAAACAAGATAAATGATGTGTACCATTCCCACATTCTTAGCAATATTGCTAACTGTAGAGGAGCTTAGGTGCATGCCTATATTAGACTAGCTGCCCCCCGCAACTTAGTTTATGTCAAATATACCCGTTTTCGCAACATTTTTCATTGATGCTCCACTCCTATTGATCATACTATTATGTTATATGTATAGCTTATAGCCTTGCGCGATAAATGAGCTATCAAACATTAAAGGAATTTTTCAACTCAAACCAGTAGTTCCTGAGATTATTGCGTTCAACCAAACAAATAAACTCTTCAGTTTTAAAATATTAATATAAAAGAGGGTTCATTACAGTACTACAATATGGGAGAAATCCAAACACAAAAGTTATTAATGTCTGAGAAATTTCCATTTTGTTGTTGATGGTTATTCTGTTTATAATATTCAATTGATTCCGTTAAAAAATCATTAACATATAAACTGGTTATCACTAATTTACACATTCATTTACATGACAAACATGTTCTTTGTACACAAAATAAGATTCCATGGCTTTATCAAATTCTATCATCTATACGAGTAATTTTGTCACTGGACTTCTTGTTGATTTTGAAGTAATTTTTCATTATTATTACTTACTTTATAGTCTGGATCATGGATCAGACAATAGCTTAACTATACTATATCTTTACTAATATTATAAAGAGGAAAGATTTGTATGTTTGTATATAACAAATAATAAATTAAAAACTACTGGACTAATTTCAAAAATTCTTTCACCATTGGGAAGCTGCACTGCTGCTGAAGGAACGGGAAATATGCGGACGCAACTGCAAGCCGTGCTAGTATATTATAATTAAAACAACTTAACATGTTTGATTTAATTTGAATTTAGTTTAGTTTTTAATATGAGCAACTATAAATTGGCAATGTCACTTACACTCACAAGGTAACAACTCTATTTTACATCTTAAAACCACCTATTCGTTGTTCAGTGGTTTGCACGCAAATATGAACTTATATTATTATTTTCAAAATGGCACCACTGATTTTCAATAAACAAAACTAAGAACTGGCACACTTATTATAACTTTCTAATAAAAAAAAAACTGCATCGACATTGGTTTATTCACTTGGAAGGAATAATGCAACAAACACACACCGATACACATATTAAACTTGCCTCTCCTTTTGGGGTTAAAATACCTCAAATGTATTAGTTTACCGTATTAAATCCTTCTAATATAAGTGTGAACGTTTGAAAGTAGATGGTTACACAGTACCACTTGCTATCAGAGTATATTTATATTTAGATGCAGTGTACAATATTATCAAAATAAGTGTTGATAACATTGTCATCAAGATAATCACAATGATACAGATAATTCACTATCTGATAATGATCAAACAATATAAACCTACTGTTTCAAGTTAAATTGTACTGTATACACAAGTATTTGTTTCTACTAGTATTTAAATGGTATTGTAGAAAATTAGAATATTTTGTAAAAAATCTTCAATTTAAGTATATTTTTTTAATTCATTTATTTATCATAACCTAATAACTAAATAACTTTCTTTTTGAATAGAATATGAATAATAACTACTAGATACTTAAATTGAGACATTTTGAAGTAACTGTTTGTTTTTTTTTATTTAAAATAGACAGCCTTCTAAAACATCCTGTTTTCCTAATTATACAATTATTACTACAGGACTTAATTTCAGGAAAGAAATACCAGGGGCCCTAAGACTTTGGAGGCTTTACCTTCCTTCCAGATATAAAATAAAAAAAATACCAGGGTGTCTATAGTTTAATTAATTCAATAATTGTATGCTTTTCAAATGCACAATAAGAATTAAATGATACTATTTCAATAACTGCTTATCAGTCACATACATGTAATAATTATATCAATGTTCATTGACATGAAGAGATTTTGTGATAAAGTGAGATTTTATATACTTGTATTGTTTAGTCTGATTATGTGATAACAAACTACTGAAGCTACTTATAAACAAAAGAAAATATATATTAACAATTTCATTTGCTGTCTCTTCAAAACAAATTTGTTTTTATCCCTGTTATATAGTTATAAATATATACAAGGGAAGCTGTAGGAATAGAATAAATTTAAATAAATTTTAGGTATTTAAAGATACAATGTTATCTATTGTAAGTATAACTTTTATTTCAATGGCACTCTGAAGGAAAAATAATTTTTGAACTTGAGTCTACACAGAATCATTTTTTAATATGGTGGAAGTTTAGTTCAGAGAAGGGGGGAGGTCGGGGTGGGATTTGAGCAATAAAACTGGTGTTAACCCATTTTGAGGGGGCTTTGAAAAACTATATGTTCTTATGTGTTATACTACTATACTACATTATTATATGAATATTACTTACTATAATACTTATTATTATAATATAAATATTAGTGTAGTGGCTTACCAATTCAGATATGAACTCCTTGTTACAAGCCAGAATATGAAACGACTTTCCACAGTTTTTAACACAAGTCTCCAGTACAGTGAGGGAGTACATCACCACAGTGTAATTCTTCCCAGCACTCTGTGTTAACCTCTTTCTAATAGCCTTTATGGCATCTTTTGGCCCATCAGTACTGCTGTTCACAATATCACATATTTCCATATTAAGACCCCAGTTTTCCGACGGTAAGGTGCCATCTGTAGCTTGTTCTGGAACAATTTTACATTACGTATATCATATAATCAAAGGGTCAAAGTAATTAACATTAATTTCGCAATGAACGGCGGAAATCAAAACAAGGGAAGACCTTCAATAAATACATTGTACTTGCAATTTGAATTGCTCAATATTAATTAACCATGACACCACAACAAAGAGAAATTGAGATTTTCTAGTGCGCAACAAAACGAAATATCCACATAGCAGTCTTCAGGTATCTTTCAGGTGATATTAAAAATTAATACTTTAGAACAAGTTCTTACCTATTTTTTGACCCACTGGCGTAGAAAATGGATTTCCTACACCAAAGAAAGACATCTTCGGAAAATATTCAAGTTTCTATCAAAATGATTTCACCGATTTCTCTTGTCACCAAAAACGTAACTCACAGATAAAAAATAAAAGCAGCTGTCAAAGCAAAAATTCATTCGTTCAGAAACTATGTTTTATTATAACCATTCAAGCGGGAAGTGTAATAGTGCGTAACAATATTCTTCTTTGTTAAATTAAAGTTCAGTTTAATATAAAAGCTCGAGCTAGAAGCGTTTTAATTATTTTTCAGGTTTACTTTATGGGAAAGTTCGCTAAATCGATGCATGGGGCACATAAATATGGTCGACATTACACAGAAACAATATAAGACTCAATAAAATTCAGAAAGTTTGGTGCCTATCAATGAATACAAACATAGATCAGTGCAGCATCAGTATTCAATCATAGCTTATGGCCCCGTTAGCAAAGCACTCCCCCTCCCCCGTGTATTATGATATTAAATAATAATAATAATAATATCTTGGGACAACTCAAACAACGCTATCTGGTCCCAAACTAAGCAGAGCTTGTACTATGGCAACAAGACAACTGATAAACATACTTATATATTTCTAAATACATACTTAATATAGATAAATAACACCCAGACACAGAATAAACCATCATGTTCATCACACAAAGTTTTATCCTAGGTGGGGATCGAACCCACGACCTCTTGCGTAGCAGTCCGATATACTCCCACCGCGCCACAGAGGCAGTCAACTTTTTCAAAAAAAAATATTGCAACATATGTTTTAGAATGTTTAGAACTGTGTGCGTTACCCCAGCAGAATGTTGTCTCCTTTCAGGATATGAATGATACAGATTGTCAGTGCAGCATGCCCTTGAAATGTGCGCAACTTTTTAAATTTAGGCATCGACTCGTTTTTGAGTTATTCAAGAAAAATAGATTCTACTGGAGTAACATTACTTGTGTTTTTTTTCTTCTACATTGCAAAAGGAAGACTTAATGCCATAGAGTTTTCGCACTTTAATAATCCTAGCTAATAAGCCTAATAGCCGTGTGGTACCGGCTTAAGAATAGTACCACCCCATGTCTTCCCAAGGCGACTAAGGGATGTCTCGCCGGAGGACGGGTAGCAGCGTTCTCTGCGTATTTTAAAGCCTTACTGCGATCGCCAACCCACTCGCCAAGCGTGGCGATTATGGCAAATAACCCCAAGATCTACTGGGGAGACCCGTGCATATGGGTTGATATAAGTATATATAATTATTCTAAAAGCATTATTTGTCAGTCTACCTTTGGAGTGATGTAAAGGTAATATGTAGGTGCAGAAAGTTAAATAAGAGCTAAATATGGAAATAATATTATTCATTTAACCGTTAAATCGTTGATAAGGAGTTAATTATAAGTTCAAAATAACTTAGTCAGTTGAAATAGAATATTCATTATAAATCATAAATGGGTTGAAGTAAGTTTATGAAATTTGGGAATGAAGGTATAAACAAAAACCATCATTGGGTTTCTAGGTCTTCTAGTTTAAAAACTAGAAGCTAATTTTCATTTTAAAAATGTGTCTCATAACTAGTAAACGGTATAACTTTATAGAAAAAAAAGGCCTATATAGAGCACAAATTACCACCTATTCATGTTAAAACATACGTAGTTTCTGAGATCTAGCCATCAGCAAAACGTTACTCCAGCAAAAAGTCAAATAACATGAAACCATACGATGCACAAATTTAGCTATTGCATGCACTTTTCGCACAAATTAAAAACTATCTTCCTAACTATTCTTTATCCAGAAAAGTCCATTGCGAAAAAAAAACACATGTAACGTTACTCCAGTAGAATTTATTTTTCTTGAATAACTCAAAAACGACTGAATACATAAATTTAAAAAGTTGCGCACATTTCAACTGCATGTTGCGCTGAAAATCTGTATCATTCATATTCTGAAAGAAAAATTCAAAATTCTGGTTTTATACCACACCGGTTTTATAGCGTGCGTTACCCCCGCAGCATGTTGTCTCCTTTCAGGATTGATGTTCTTTTAAGATCTATTTCAATAAATTTTGATATATTTGATGTTAACAAAAGTGCCCTATGAATGTAACAATGTACCCCATGTGTGATTCAATTAATATTTTTGAGTAACTAGGTCTAAATATTTTTTTCTTAGAGTATGTGTATTGTTTACGTAGCTATTACTGTTAATAATTCGAGGTTTTAGGGGTCATAAAGAAAATAGTACCAAAGTGCCCTATTACCCGTACTACTACGCATCTAGTCCATTTTTTTTATTTTTAAAGTATGTACCCACCAATGTGTTATTAATTTTACTAGAACGGCAATTTTATGAGTCTTTTTTGTAATTTGTTAATCATAATAAAAAAAATGTCATCTTTTGATCATGTTAAATTGTATTATAAAATGTCTTGTCTATTCCGTTGTACATCCATTTATCTTCTTCTTTCTTCTAATAGACGAGGCCTCTTCGAACGTGTCAGGCAGTTTACAACCGAGGGTCTCCGGTGTAAGAAATACTAGCGCACCAGAAACCAGTGCACAGCCCGCATACAACAGGAATGGCAGATCTTCAAACCATTGCGCACCCTGGAACATTTTTAAAACAAAAGTGAATTGAAATCGAATTGGGCTCATTTACTGGTAAGTCTATAGAGGACCAAGTATTGAACCCTGTGGAACACTCTTGATAGTTTACACTAAATCCTAAAAATCTTTCATTGGCATAGGTACATGAAAAGTTATTCTTCAAAGTCGGGTTTGAAAATAACATGTAGTAAGAGTAAGCTACCTATACACAATATTTCACGTAGAACTGGTAAGTTTTAGATTTTCATATTTTATTAGTGATACAGTCGAAAGGCTTGCACATCTCATACTTAAAGAAGATACTACATATAATACGAAGTAAGCAATCATATTTTAAACTAGCTTTCCTCGTGGCGTCGACTACGTTGATAAGTTTTTTAATGGTAAACCAGTTTCACTGCTTTAGAGTTTAAACTTTCCTGTCTTAGAAGATACCTGGGTTATAATAAAACTAGATATGTGTGTGCAGAGTATCAACCTAATAGTGATTTGAGCTTCGTGTTGATACAGAATTTGAGATTAGGTAAACCATTTTTGTTCACAACTTACTATAGCTGGAGTAAGTGGTGCTACCATGGCGCCGAGTTTGCTTATCATAGTTGTAAAGGCGATCAGGCTATTACGGTGCTTAGTGGGGAACAGCTCTACGGTGTAAATATACAATCCCGCTCCCACCATTGCTATCGCGAACTTTCCAATCAGATACACTATTAGCGGCACTGCATACAGATCTAAGTGGATAGAAAAATAATACAACTAACAACTACCGATAAGTACCTACACAATAATACATAAACTTTTAGATTGTTCTCTAGAAAGGTTTCCAAGGTTATATTTTTTTTCAAAATAGTTGAGCTTTGTAAAAGATTTGAGTTATTAGTCAACTTTTAGATACATTTATTAAAATCATACCCTCTGGTATAAACACATATGCGATTTGAGAAGCTGCACACGTCCAGTAAGCTCCGATCAACACGGGTTTTCGCCCAATTTTCTCCATCAGAAAGACCGAGGTCCATTAACCGGGGATCTCAATTGCCGCTACGGCTATAAAGTTCAAGTAACTATTGCCTGCCAAATTCACAGCATTTAAGGACAATCCGCTATAAACGAATAAGGATGTTATCCACCAAATAGGTGCAACGATGCAACGAATCAATATGCGCTTGTGTCGGAAAACCTGCACAATTAGCAATGGCTCTTGATGTCTGAGCTTTTCGTCTTCTAATTTCTTAATCTTTTCCTCTTCGGCTGAGTTCCACAATGCTTGCAGAGATGTCTCAGAAAGTTGTTTACCATTGGATTTCGCTACTTTTTTCAATACTGCCTCGGCATCACTAAAACGGCCTTTGGCAATGTACCAGCGTACAGATTCTGATATAATCCAAAAGTATGAAAGTGTAAGGAGCTGTGGTATGTACAGCGTTAAGGTGAGATGTCTCCAGTTTGGTACAGCCCAAGCGATCAGCCCCAAGGTCACAAATCCAATCGCCATACAAGTGTTCATAAACCCGCCGACAGCGACGCGATATCTGGGTGACGTAACTTCTGCAACTAATAATATAAGTTGGTAGATTTAACGCACATATCTATATCTACTAGTAGTAGTGCTATTATATTATCTGTGCTTTAACTAAGTATTTCTAGACGAATCATTCTACGTCAACGTCAAAAATTTTGACGTTTGAGATTTTGACTGAAAAATCAATATCGATAGGTACAGTACGATCAACGTATCTTGACCGGATTGAAGTAAAGGGGCGTCTAAACGGGCCATTTTTTACGGCAATTTGTGGCGGCACTATTGACAACTTATTGCCCAACCATCACAAAAATGTAACTGATGGCCAAGTAATCTATGGTTAGGCAATGTATGGCAATATGTCGGCAATAGTATGGCGCATGACCCAGACTCATAAGCGGGCAATACAACCCAGCAACAATGGCCAAACTCTATGGCATATAATTTGGTTGAACTGTGACTAATGACATCTGAAAATTTTTGATATTGACTATGACTAGAAATATGAAAACTTTCTGATGCTCCTTGTTTCTGTTGTTCTCTTGTTTCATACAAGTCAAGTTTGTTTTTAAAAAAACTAGGAAGTAATTAAGAAATTATTTATTTAATCATTTATTGCACAATGTTGTTACAGGCAGTCCTTAAACATACATAGACCCCGTAAGGGTGTTGCAAAACTTACAAACTAATTAAATTAATAACTAGATAATAAGTACTACATACTATTCAGAAATATAATATTATAATGCATCTTGCATATCTATACTAATATTATAAAGCGGAAGAGTTTGTTTGTTTGTTTGTTTATGGATATATCTCAGGATCTTCTGGTGCGATTTGAAAAAATCTTTTTTTGTTGGATAGCCTATATATAACATCGCGCTACGACTAATAGGAGCGGAGAAGCGACGAGATATGTTTAAAAAACGGGGAAAAATTACGCATACGAAGTTCGTTGCGGTTTCTAACATTTGGTTGGTATCTCATCAAACTTAGTGTTTGATGAGATACCAACCAAATGTTAGAAACCCGCATTTAACACATATCAAAGCCAGGGACATCATTAATGGCTTTGTAGAGTTGGTTCAAAATGAAAGGTCGCAAAAATATCGTGACCATACTCTGGTATTCATGATTATAGGGATATTTCGCCTTGGTGACAGTTAGTTAGTCAGTTAGTATGAAGTAATAGCTTGGCTTATTACTTCATTAAAAGTACAAGCAGTAGAGCTTGTACAATTAATAAAAGATATTGTATTGGAAGAGAAGCAGGGTCGTCGCCATTGGATCTTATGTGTGACCAAGGTCTAACCTTTGAACTGGTCTTGGTAATTCAAAAAGCAGGAGAGAACATAAGTACTTATATTTTATGATAGCTAAAGATGTTGGCACATGGAAAGACATCAAGTTTATTTATAACATAAACAGCAAATTGGGTCACACTAGAGCGCTGCCTAAATTGAATGTGTATCATGTCATCCCCAACAAAATAAAAAAAAATATAGTGAGTGTTGCAGCACAAGTGCAAGTGCTAAGTAAATTTAATTCTCATAAAACCCCGTGTAATAGCAACCATGACTTCACCAGAAAAAGTTTAGGTTTTTATCACTTTCGCGCATGTCATAGAGATGCGACCCTAAAATTACTTACGAAAACGATTAATCGATTAAAAATACTAACAACATTTTAATTAACAATATAAAAACACTATTTAAATGAGTTCATAAAAGTTTAAATTTAGAACAGTTACAGTAAATAATAAAGAAACATTGAAAAACAATTTCTTTACCAATTTAATCACAAAAAAAACATGAATTAGTAATACTAATTATGACAATGTAATGCGTAGTCGCATCTCTAATCCTCTTGGTTTAGTTACCGCCCCCGCCCCCCGCTTCCTGTCACCATTTACTTCCAAAAAATGCATCTGCGCAACCACTTGTCGCCTACTTCAGTCCGGCCTAGTTACGTTGATCGTACTGTACGATAGTGCACTTAGCGCAGGAGTCGCTGAGTTGAGTTTACAGCGGCTTGTGAAATACGTCAAAATCAACCGATATTGATCTACATCGACAATCGGATTAGAAGATTGTAGTAGGTAAGTAAAACGGCTATTACACTACCCTGAATCAGGGCCCTAAATCGAGGTGGCCTTGAAAATTCGTTAAAGAATTAGGGACCTAACTCTTATTACACCGCTCTTTTTAAGGATTCAGGGTCCCTGATTCAGTGTAGTGTAATAAGCGCATAATACCTAGTGTCTACTGTTGTAACTCAACTTCACATGTAATGTACATAATATAATCTTTCAATTATTTTTATTAATCTTATCTAAAATCATTAGTGAATGAGAAAACAAGAAACCGAAATTATTTTAGCCGCCGATCTATTTAAATATAATTTATGTCCCAAAGAACATAGGTCTTTTGTTACAATAACATACTATGTTAGGGCTCGTTCCTACTTGTGGTGTATCAGATCCGAAGAAAATTGGATGTCGGCGCCTCCGTTCACATTTGTTGTGTGCCGGCGCCGCCGTTCTCACTTGTCGGGTGTCGAATCAAATCTTGTCGGTGCCTCTGTTGATACTTGTCGTCTGTTAGATCCGATATAAGCCAGAGCCAGTAGTAGTAAAGACATGCAGTAGGTACTTGCCAAATGGCTCAGAGAGCTCATAATGTACCTACATGACTAAGTATTCGGATTAAAACGTAATCCTTCCTTGCAGTTAGGTATAAATGATTATGAATAGGTGCAAGACCAACTCGTCGATCCTGCGCCTAATCCTTCGGTCATGTCGGTTTTAACAGATTCTTCCTGTAGGACTATGACTAAACCAATCCCTCTTGAGTCCGTCGTTAAGACTTGTCTTAGGACGAAAAGTCATTAAATTTTACACTTCATTAGAAAGATTAGGCGTAATATCGACGAATCAGTCATAGTTCTTTAAGGCGAAAATCTGACATGACCCTAGAGTAGGATTAGGCGCAGGATTGACAAATCAGTCCTGCCCCTTGTCATAGTCTCACAGGACGAAAATTCATATTAAATAGCCTTCTTCAACGATTATGTGTCTGGCTTTGTTGCCATTTCAACCAAAATAGTGAAATTGATTCTTTGTCAATATCTACGTACCTACGTTTTTCGTGACGTCGCGACGACACGAAAAACGTCGCTCTGCCCGTTGCTAGCTCAATCGACGCGTCGATTGAGCTAGCAACGGGCAGAGCGAGGGATAGCGGTAAGAGGGCTACCCCTGCCGGGTCCGACACTCGACAAGTGGGAACGGCGAGACCCGACACGATTTTATACGACGACCGACGGTGGCAAAACATTTCTCAGTGAACAGCGCCATACAAAATGTTCTATCATTAAAGCACATAATTTTTATTTGGTTCCGACACCCTACAAGTGGGAACGGGCCCCTTGTAAATAACATCACATAACTTTCCATGATTTATTAATATTAAATTTATTTTGTGTTGTGAACTTGTGACTATTTGTGACAAACTTGTTTGAGAGTATTGAGCCGTATGGTTAAAAGAATAAGGTGCGTCTCGATACATTCTCTCTAGATATTATTATGCTTTAAAAAATACCGGGCCTAGGCTATTAAAATATATAATTTGTACTAAGTAATAAAAATAAACTTACGCAAAATGTAGCAGCTATTAAAGCATCCTCCGCTAACAATAGATTCTACGGCTTCCAACAACATGAACATAATATAGCTGTTGGAAAAACTTCTCAATATGCCGACCAATGCCTTGTTGAAAGCAGCAAGGGTGACGGCAACACGGCGTCCCCATCGGTCCGACACATATCCAGTGATTGGCAGCCCAATCAGTAGCCCAACACTTCTCATTGTTCCAATCAGTGATCTACGCCATTCGTCACAGGTTAGCTCAAACTGAGAGAAAAAGAATCTTAAGTACAAAAATTCGCGAAAGATATGAATACCTACCAACCAAACCAACCTAGGTATGTAAAGATAGCTAGGTTTATAACAACAATGCGGAGTAAGACGATGGACTTTTGCATAAGAGTTTATAATGTAAAGTCCATATTATGATCACTTATGCAAAAGTTCTACCTTCCAAGCGGTTTTAAAAGGAAGAGATAGACATGAACTCACATCGTACGCAACTGAGTGCGTGTTTTCATAAACGTATGCTTCACAAGGCTGCAGAGTGTTGGTATCAAAAAGACTACTGGGACAAACGTCACTATCCACTTGCGTAGAAGTATTTCCAAACCGTTGGCAGTTATCGAACGTGCTCGAACTAGTGGCTGGTATAGCGTTTGATATCCAATTTGGTGACCATTCTGGTTGTGGACCGTCACACTCCGGGATTAAACATCTAGAATTTAATACACGAAAGAAATGCTATTAATACTATTAGTGAAAATAATTTCTAGAGTTTATTGATCAAGGCCTTAACTACTCAGATGCCTTCACAAGATCCCTCCGACAATTGGTTTTATTTTATTATATGTGCGTATTTGTGCAGATACTCACTGACGGTGTACGTGTACTTGCAGTGAACCTATTGCTCACAGCAAGTACACGTGGGTGTACCTACGTGTACTTGCTGTGAGCAATAGGTGAGTACTAAGGACGCCATATTACAAGCCGTATCTAACTAGGTGCCATATCTAATGTTTTGACAAAATGTGTGTTGTCAAAACAATGTGAGAAAATCGGCATCAACACCGGGAGTAGACACTTTGGTGTTTTGTACCTTTATCAACATCTTGATTTATTTGGTTAAAACAAAAGAATGCTGTGATAATCCGCACTGAGTCCGACCGAGTGGTGGAATAAGACATTACGACCCGTCTCTTCTTAGAAATGATTGGACGTCCATGTCCCTCCCTACAGTAGAAACGTTATATAGGCTGATTATGCTATGTACTTTTTACCCAACTGCGCTAGAAGGAGGGTTGTTTTTCGAATGTATGTATATTTTTTGACACGCCCAAGAGCCTAAACGGCTCGATAATTTTAGCTTGAGAGTTACATTCGACTTGGTGGTAACAATGACATACTAAAATTATTTAAAATATGATGTTTGGTTTTGGCGCCAATATACATGTATTAAAAAAAACCACAAAACTTATCGAGTGGGGTATCTTAATATAGAATTTTAAAAGGTGAAAACAAATGGTTGAATGTAATTTGGAATCAAAAATGCTAAAAAAACAACGTACCTACTAAAATAAAATAAAAAAACCCGCCTGCAAAAAGACGGAAACAAGATACCATTCACATTTAATATCATGCAGTAGGAGACACACTTTTTAAGTTTTCATTAATGCCTCCGACTGCAAGATATTAAATGTGACGGACGGGGTCTTCACATAAAGATAAAATAAGTAACGACTAGGACCCATAAATCTTATACGGTCTTTAACGTAAATATGGCGCAAATAAGTGCTTTCTATGATCATAAAAATTAAAAAGGTGTTACTTACCTGGTGCTAATATGAGCAGTAGTGAAAACATATTCGTTGGAAATCCATCCCGCAAATATAGCTAGTACAGCCGCTAGCACCAACGTCCTTATCTGGAACTTGCCAAACTCTCCGATTTCCGTTACGAGAATAGTATCCAAATCTACTTTAGACGTTTTCATTGTTTCATCCATAAATCCAATGTTTTAATTAAAAAGGTGCAGATAGTTTACATTAACAACATTCGATCTTTAACGGCAAACTAATGCACACTTAAATAACTTATATATTGCAGTGTCAGACTATTATAAAAAATCATAAAAGTAGGAAAGACTGATTTAATTTAAAAGAGCGAAAAAGAGAAAAAAGTAATCCGCTGCTTTCATCTGTTAATGCCGGCTATGCGACAGTGACATAGTAGACTTGATAATTAGACAGTTTTGAAGGTACCGCTTGCTCAGCGCTTGTAACTGTTCTAACTTACCTACACCTTTTTACATAGAACACTTATAATATCATTGCATGAATCAGCCACTCACATAAATTGCAACAACTTTACTAAACTGTAAAATTCGATTGGTAATATTTATCTAGTTTATCTGCTGATAAAATTACCTACAAAGTAACATCTCACGCCCATGATAAAAAGATCAAATAATACCTATATTATGCGATTTGATAGTAGAATCTCCTGCTGCATGTAAAATGCCGCGTCACAATGTTTGTAATTTGAAAAAAAAAGTCTTAGATAACATCGTCGTCGTTACAACTTATAATATCTGGTATTTCTGCCCAAACTCCGGGAATTGGATACAGAGGACACCAGAATTTCCTTAAAAAGCAAATTTTTGAACACGCACAGGCCGCACGTTAATTTTGAAAACATTGTAAAGCGAATTGTTGTCCTAGAGTTCTTCTCATAACTTTACCAATTCCTATACCTACCAACCTACTGGAGCTGCTATGCACCTGCTGCGTTTTGTGAAAAATTATGGCACTTTTAAACGCTTTCGATGTTTCACCTGAATGTAGCATGTTTATGTATGCATGTATACCCTTCTGTTGTTTTCAATCGACTTCAAAAAGGAGAAGGTGCTCAATTCGAATGTTTTTTTTTTTTGTTTTTTTTATGTTTTTGTTCACCGATTACGCAAAGACGGCTGGACCGATTTGAAAAATTCTTTTTGTGTTTGAAAGGGTATACTCCCAAGTTGGTCACATTGTCATCGGATCACGATCTGATGACGGGATCCCGGAGAAATCGAGGGAAATCTTCAAATATTAAAGACACACCTACACTGATTTAGGTTCATTTCATAGTGATTCGTGCATTTACTCTCAAAAAGCACCTATTGGTGTAGTAGAACTGATGATGAAGACCACAAATGACGACCAGACCGATTCAATATTTCATGGTTTGCGATTCAATTACTTTAATATGATATTGAGTAGCATTTTATTCTCGTCATACTACTATTACACAATGTAATAGAGCTGATAGTGAACGATCACGTGAACTCCTCAACAATTAAAGGCCCTGCATCGGGGCAAGCAATATTTTGTATAGGGATTTGAGCAGTTGACAAAAGCCTATTGTAACATAAGTGAATTACAAACCAACCCACTAAAAAGTGAGAAATAAAAAATTTTTTTTAAAAAATATTACCGACTTCAAAAATAAATACAAAAAATAATACTTATCTACCTAGAATAACAACAACACATTAACATTTTGAAGTTGGTGCCGAATCAAACAAAAGCAACAATTTCATGGCACCAACTTCCAAAAACATTTTAGGTCGTCATGACATTTTCATGTTTCAGAAAAAATCACGGCTCCTATGCGAAAGTGAACATTTTTGACCGGAACTTAGTTGACCAGAAGAAGTTAATGTTAACATAATACTTGTAGGTACTAGTTAAGTAGACAATGATACGAAGTGTCAAAAACGATGTTTACACTTACATTTATTACATCCCGATAAAAATGACTTAATCAGATGGTAGTAGGTACTTTAGCAAACCATCGCGCGTTGTGGAGATAGCTAAAATGTTATTTTGATAAAGATAATTCTTTAATAAATTGATATCAGAATTGAACTTCAGACTCTTCGGAACGTTTTTGGTGTTGTGTGAGAATTAATAACTAGGTAAGTACACTATATTTTAACTTAGCTTGTGGCATTAAAAGTCAAAGACTAATCAATAAATGGATTTGTATACTAAACGCATTGATTTCAAAAGCATCTGCCTAAATGTTATGTATCATCAGTGCGCCTGCTAAAACCGTTATGTGCATTTTTTTTATTTTCCGTTTTTTCGCTAAATCACCTTGAAAACGAATTGTGCATCGAATACTAAAACAGACATGTGATATTTCCGTCTAGTAATCGATTTGAACACATCTAGATGTGTATATGAACACCTTATTTTCATTTCTGGCAGTGAAAAATTGGTTATGTGCTCACAACAAAAGTTTATAATCGTTAGCATAAATAGTTAGCATAAATAATAATTGTATTTTAAAGCAGTGCAGTTGCAGTTAAGTTTCGATTTAAACGGCCATTTTTGTATTCTTGTAACTTTGGGATCGATCTCAAATACGCTTGCGTCAAGTACGCGTCTCGAGAGCGCACTAACGACATTCTAGTACGGTGCGCAAGCGCTTTTAAGATCGATCTCAAAGTTACAAGAATACGAAAATGGCCGTTTTAATCCCATCTGTTGATACTTTCTGCTATGTGTAGTACCTACCTAAGTTTTCTGCAGCCGTGAACGATTCAGTATACGACATTGTTTCCATTGCAGAATGTATGCCCTAAAGCTGATCTCTAACAATGCCAGGCTGGTTGTGCCTGGCTTTAGATCCATGTCCAGTTCATCTTTGGTGGACTTAGCAGCGGACAATGAAGGCATAGCGACGGTAACACTGCAGAGACCACCTGTAAACAGTCTCAATCTAGAGCTATTACAAGATTTAAGCAAAGCATTAGATGAAGTAGAAAAAAACAAATACAAAGGAATGATTTTAACATCGGTAAGTGTTGTACGCAAACAAAGCCTAGGGCTTCATAAAGAACTCTTATAGATAAGAGTTCTTAGGCTTTGTTGAAACCTTCGTACTTACTTATCATTAAGAAACCTATTTATTACAGTCCTCGCCTACTGTTTTCACGGCGGGTTTGGATTTAATGGAGATGTATAAACCGGAAAAGCAGCGAGCTGAAACCTTCTGGACAACTCTGCAAGATGTGTGGATCAAACTTTTTGGATCGAAATTTCCGACAGCCGCTGCAATTAATGTAACGTTAAATTATTTTATATACACTACAATATTTCCCTCCTTCTTGACTGCCTCTGTGGCGCGGTGGGGGTGTATCCGACTGTTACGCAAGAGGTCGTGGGTTCGATCCCCACCCAGGATAAAACTTTGTGTGATGAGCACGATGGTTTATTCTGTGTCTGGGTGTTATTTATCTATAAAATGTATTTATTTAGAAATATATAAGTATGTTTATCAGTTGTCGGGTTTCCATAATACAAGCTCTGCTTATTTTGGGATCAGATAGCGTTGTGTGAGTTGTATCAAGATATTATTATTATTATTAAGTTTTGCGCATAGCAGGAGTAGTTCTTTTAGAAGGCTTTTTATTTTAATTAATCTTATTCTGAAAACTCAGGGTCACGCTCCAGCCGGCGGTTGTATGCTAGCGATGTGCTGCGAATACCGTGTGATGGTCGGTGGCAAGTATACTATTGGACTGAACGAAGCGCACCTTGGCCTCGTGGTCAACCAGTGGTTTATAAACACCATGAGTCACACCATATCACAGAGAGAGACAGAACTTGCCATCTCGAGAGGCACGTTGTTTTCCGCTGACGAGGCTTTGAAGGTGAGTTCAACGAGAACACTAGATTAGTAGTTAGTAGTATTGTAGTAGATTTTTGGCAGGAGGATCAAGTACGTAGTAAATGACCCTCCTGCCAAAATTTCTCCTTGAATTACAAAAAAAATGTTTAATTGAAAAACAAAGGTGCCCCATTTGTTATCGAGATTTCTAGCTGAGTCAAAAGAAAATACTTACATAAAATGGTACCCACCTATAATATATATTTTAAAATGATTATAAACTGCAACAATTATTTAAATTAGATAATATAAAGACAACAAACATACTTATTCATTTGAAGTGGTAAGATAGTTAAACAACACATGTGTCTACTTGAAGATCATCATTAATTGATAAGTAGGTAATCTTGAGATGCCATTAAGCTAGGTACTTAACAAACAACAATGTAAGAATGTAACAATGTAAGAATCGTAAATACCTACAACAGCGCATGAAGTACATACATACTTACCAATTAAATTACCTGCCATAATAAATGTCTATACATTTTGAGCGTTAAATAACAAAATGTTGGTTACCTACCTACCTTCTCGTCACTATGACAACAATGACAGATCGCGTCAAATCCTGAATCGCAATTGAAAGGAGTTTTACCTACCTTCTCGTCACTATGACAACAATGACAGATCGCGTCAAATCCTGAATCGCAATTGAAAGGAGTTTTACCTACCTTCTCGTCACTATGACAACAATGACAGATCGCGTCAAATCCTGAATCGCAATTGAAAGGAGTTTTACCTACCTTCTCGTCACTATGACAACAATGACAGATCGCGTCAAATCCTGAATCGCAATTGAAAGGAGTTTTACCTACCTTCTCGTCACTATGACAACAATGACAGATCGCGTCAAATCCTGAATCGCAATTGAAAGGAGTTTTACCTACCTTCTCGTCACTATGACAACAATGACAGATCGCGTCAAATCCTGAATCGCAATTGAAAGGAGTTTTACCTACCTTCTCGTCACTATGACAACAATGACAGATCGCGTCAAATCCTGAATCGCAATTGAAAGGAGTTTTACCTACCTTCTCGTCACTATGACAACAATGACAGATCGCGTCAAATCCTGAATCGCAATTGAAAGGAGTTTTACCTACCTTCTCGTCACTATGACAACAAAG
The DNA here is from genome assembly GCA_945859575.2 of Herminia tarsipennalis. Taxonomy (NCBI): domain Eukaryota; kingdom Metazoa; phylum Arthropoda; class Insecta; order Lepidoptera; family Erebidae; genus Herminia; species Herminia tarsipennalis. The sequence goes on along the minus strand of OX243850.2, from coordinate 8,007,144 downwards.
ACAGATCGCGTCAAATCCTGTATCGCAATTGAAAGGAGTTTTCACAGCTGCCAGCTCTATATACAGGGTGTATATTTATTAATCCCTGTCCGATCTCATAACGTGTTGTTATATATCATGTTCCCATTCGATTTATGTCGTTTTTTTTAACGAAGAAAATAAAAATAACCTATTATTTTATTTTCTTGACCGAAGTCTTATGGGAAAACATGCGGAAACGGAAAATATTGTTTTGATTGTAAAGAGGCCATTAATGCACAAACAATGTTGATAAAAAATCTTGAAAATTTATACATTTCAACGAAATGGTACCTACTTACTAAAATCGTGAATTTTAATATTCAATAAAAAAATCGAAACTCATTTTGACAAGTCTACCTATAAGGTTTTTTTTTCGGATTTTTAACACAATATATTTTTATAATAATTTACACGTTGCATACTTACAAGTCTTCCCAACCTTAACCGTTGGGCCTAAGCCCGCCAGGCAAGATACCTCGCCTGGTCAGAGGATCCTCCCTTTGTGTTGGAGGGACGTAACCTTGCACTCCACAATCTATATAAGTCATTATTTAAAAATATCAGTTTCATGCAATAGGTAAAGTAGCTGTTTGTTTAAAGGGGCGTCTAAACGGGCCATTTTTTACGGCAATTTGTGGCGACACTATTGGCAACTAATTGCCCGGCCAATAATGGCAATATGTCTACAATTGTATGGCGCATGATCCTGTCTCCGACACGGGCTACACAACTCGGCAACATTATAATAGAGGGCGACTGAAACAATAAAAAATTGGCCGGGCAATATTGCGGAAAATAGATCGCTCAGCGATCGTCCGGCAACCATCAAATCAATATTGGAGAGTACTGCCATGATGTTGGCCACAGCATTGCCACCACAAATTGCCGTAAAAATGGCCCGTTTAGACGCCCTTTAAAGTACGCTGATAATATAAAAATATGCCTACTTATAGTTCTGCTTGATAGGTTCACGAAGTATAGGCTAAGACCCAATGTGATCATACTATTCAGTACTAGCTTTCGCCCGCGGCTCCGCCCGCGTGGATGTCGGTTATCGCGATAAAAACTATCCTATGTCCTTCCCCGGGTCTCAAACTATCTCCGTACCAAATTTCATCTAAATCGGTTCAGCTGTTTGAGCGTGAAAGCGTAACAGACAGACAGACAGACAGAGTTACTTTCACATTTATAATATTAGTATGGATAGGTATAACTCAACATTGGCATTTACAGGTGGGTCTCATCGACGAGACAGTAAGTAACAAAGCGGAAGCAATAGAAAAATGTAAGATTTTTATCAAGAAGTTCGATAAGATCCCACCTTTAGCACGAGGGATCACTAAACTGAAGATAAGAGAAGGACCCTTGACGTGGATGAAGAAGAATCGTGATCAGGACAGACAAGAATTCACAGACAACGTCACCAGTCAACATATACAACAGTCGTTGGAAGTGTACTTAAATAATTTGAAACAAAGGAAAGAAAGTGCGAAAAATAAGAAACAATAAATTATTTATTTTTTTATAATTTTATTATTTTGATTGAAAACATTGGCACACAGCATAGGCGTAGGTACCCAGGGCCGACCCAGGTTTACTTTTCGAGGCGAGGGGAAGGGTGGCGGGTGAATATTCTAATGTACCTATTGTGTAGAATATTTAGAATTTTAGGAGGGGTTTTAATTTGGTACAATTAGCTATTGGTAGCTAAGAATGAGAGAACATAAAAATCCACCATTCGATGGGAGGAAAAAAGTTAAAAACAATCCACTCGTTTCGAAAAAATAAACACATTTATCGATATCTTTCTATTATTGTAGCAGTTTATAATGTGCATAATCTCGCTTTTAAGTAGAGACATCTGAATATGAGAAAACTTGTCAAGTTGCTCTATTGAATAACATCGGCTCCACACGTTGGCCCCAACGTCGGTACCAACGCCGCTCGTCCAACTTGTGGATCTTATCATAACTAAACATTTAAAACAATTCAAAAATGTTATCCATGCACAATAGGAGCTTTTAAACAAAAACCGGGCAAGAGCATGTCGGACCATGCTCAGTGTAGGGTTCCGCAGCCTTAAATGATTGCATCAGCAGAAGAGCGTATATTCATGGCCCTTTTGTTGAGAAACGCAGTTTTTCGGTAATAACTCAATGACGGTTTTTAACAAAAAAATATTACCGACTTCAAAACTAAATGAATAAAGTAAATGTAACTTAAGTGAATTACAAACCAAAGCACTAAAAAGTGAGTAATAAAAACTTTTTAACAAAAAAATATTATGAAATGAAGTTGGTGCCATGAAATAGTAGTCTTTGTGCTTTATGATTCGGCACCAACTTTAAAATGTTTAATTTGTTTTTGTTATTCTAGGTGTATTATTTTTTGCTTTTTAGTTGCCTTGTAAGTATTTAGTTTTGAAGTTGGTAATATTTTTTTAAAGTTTTTATTACTCACTTTTTAGTGTTTTGGTTTGTAATTCACTTAAGTTACAATAGGCTTATGGCAACTGCTCAAATCCTTTTACAAAATATTGCTTGCCTCGATGCAGGGCCGTTAAATGTTAAGGAGTTCACTATCAGCTCTATTACATTGTGTACCTAATAGTAGGTAGTATGACAAGAATAAAGTGCTACAATACCATATTAAAGTAACTAAATCGCAAACTGTGAAATATTGAATAGGTACGCTCATCATTTGTGGTCTTCATCATCAGTTCCACTTCACCAATTGGTGCTTTTTAGGAGTAAATGCACGAATCACTATGAAATATACCTAAATCACTGTAGGTTTGCCTTTAATATTTTAAGAGTTCCCTCGATTTCTCCAGGATCCCATCATCAGATCGTGATCTGATGACAATGGGACCAACTTGGAAGTATACCCTTTCAAACACAAAAATAATTTTTCAAATCGGTCCAGCCGTCTTTGCGTATTCGGTGAATAAACATACAAAAAAAAAAATACAGTCGAATTGAGAACCTCCTCCTTTTTGAAGTCGGTTGAAAACCCTTCATAAGGGCAAAGTCAATAAAACCGTCTGTGTCTCGAATGGTGAAGAACCTTCAATAAGTAGATGGGTTTGTTTGTTTACTACGTAGATTAGGTATTAGTCGCGATAAACCAGGCGTTGTGTGTCGTAGACTCGTAGTACGATAAAAGTTGATAAAGCGATTATTTCAAACGGTGTGAATACTCCATATTATTGTCCGTCGTCTTAGATGTGACAATTGGAACAATTGGAACGAATTGCGCGTAAACCTTTGAAACTATTGTCTTTACCGTAAGTATAACGAGATCCTATATCCGACCTGACATCAAAATGACCAAAGTCATCACGTCTAACAAGTAATCCTATCTCTTGAGCAGACATTCTATCTATCTCGTCGGAGAGGCAATTCGTTTTCACAGTTCTTTAGTGGTTTTGTTCTCTTATTGTTTATACTTATTAATACTTGCTTGCCTCGGCTTCGCACGGGTGTCATATCGTAGTTTTTTATACTTCGAGTTACTTTACTGCAATTTTCGGAGGGATTTCTAATTTTTTGACAATAAAATATAGCCTATGTTATTCCCCGACTATGTAGCTTTCTAATGATGAAAGAATTTTGAAGTCGGTCCAGTATTTTTAAGTTTATTCGTTACATAAGTACAATAATACAAATTTCCTTTTTATAATATTAGTATAGATATAGATTCCCAATGTAATGTTCTTTCCATTCCAGAATGAATGCTCTAAAGCTATTTTCAAGCAATGCCAAGCTACTTGTGCCTGTATTTAGATCTATATCCAGTTCGCCTTTGGTCGACGTTGCAGTGGACAATGAAGGTATAGCGACGGTAACAATGCAAAGACCGCCTGTGAACAGTCTCAATCTAGAGATGTTACAAGATTTAAGCAAAGCATTAGATGAAGTAGAAAAAAACAAATACAAAGGAATTATTTTAACGTCGGTAAGCGTGGCTTCTGACCGTCAAAAAGACGACTAGGTGCTGGTGCTATTGGTGACTTCCTTGTGGGTATTACATTTATCTTTGCTTAAAAATTACAGCCGTTACCTACAGTATTCACAGCTGGAATGGATTTGATGGAGATATACAAACGGGACAAAAAGCATGTTGAAATATTTTGGACAACTCTGCAAAATATGTGGATTAAACTGTTTGGGTCCAAATTCCCTACAGCCGCTGCAATCAATGTAAGGATCTGTGATGAAAGAACATGGGTCGTTTCTCGTGATCCCATTACTTAGCCCCATTAGTGGGACCAAGGGTCCCTCGTGGTTCCAGTCCACCGCTAAGTTTAGCTAAGATTGGCAGCGGGAGTGGGATCAGAAAGAGCCTGATGTTCATTTGTTTTCATAGATGTTCACGGGTCAGCCAGTCTACAAGGAATCGTAAAGTGTACTCCTCGTAGAACAAATTAATGGGACCATGAGAAACGAGACAAAATACTAAAAAAGTTGTGAATAAAAATGCTGCTTTTAAATTTTTGGAGGCTACTATTTTTCTTTGTCTTAAAAATCAGGGTCACTGTCCAGCCGGCGGCGGTTTGCTAGCGATGTGCTGTGAATACCGTGTAATGGTCGGCGGTAAATACACCATCGGTCTAAATGAAGCGGAAATTGGACTTGAGTTGAACCAATGGTTAATAAATACCATGAATCACACCATATCACAGAGACAGACGGAACTAGCCATCTCTAGAGGAACTTTGTTTTCGGTTGAAGAGGCTTTAAAGGTAAGGTCTATGATTTAATTTAATTATTTGTAGGTAGGCTAGGTATGTAATCAGCTAAGTAAGTAAAGGCCTCGGTATCCCAAGTGTCTTTAAACTAACAATAACGCAAATCATTTACAGGTGGGTCTCATCGACGAGACAGTAAGTAACAAAACGGAAGCGATAGAACAATGTAGGAATTTTATAAAGAAGTTCGATAGGATTCCACCTTTAGCACGAGCGATCACTAAACTGAAGATGAGAGAAGAACCCTTGACGTGGATGAAGAACAATCGTGTTCAGGACGTACAAGAATTCACGAAGAACGTAACCAATCCAGGCATACAGCAATCGTTAGAAGAATATTTAAATATTTTGAAACAGAGGAAAAAAAGCGCCAAAAATATGAAACAATAAATAATTTAAAGTAAGTAATTCAAGTTAATTCATTAAAATAAACAACTTAACGATCCTGACGTCTCAAATGTAAAGAAAAATGTATTTAAATCAAAATTACATTAAATGAGATGGTAAAATCCCGACCTAATCTAACTTATGTTATTTCGAAAATTTATTACATAAAATAGTCTTTCTCACCAGTACATGTACTTCAATGTGCCTACTTATGCCCAAAAAGAAATTGTAAATATAATTCGTTCCGTAAAAACAAAACACAGCTGTGGCATAGTGGTGACTTGTATGGTTTTGTGACTTGTTTGTAAAGTCCCCCGCGACACAGGGCTTGCACCGTACTGCGTGCAAGCCCTGTGTCGCGGGGGACTGCGGGAGTCGTCTTTAAAAAAAAATGTTAACATATTTAGTGAATCAAAGCTTTGAAGATGGAGAGTTTTTCGAAACCGGGCAAGTGCAATTTGTTTTGGGTTCGGTAGCTGCCCAGTACAATAATGCGGTATAAGAACATCGAACAATACAACTTTTTTTTTTATAGATGGGAAAGTGGATCACTAGCGCGCCGTTGACCCGAGCCTGGTTCTAAGCTGGACGGTGAGCTACCCACTGCTCGTCGTCCGCAGGTCCGCGCCTACGGCGGCCGCATGTCATTCCTTGACACCCGTCGCCCGGGGCGTATCGCGCGGCGGCCGGGTCGTGAGGACCGTCTATCTCTCACGCGTTCCGCCGTCTCCTTCTGCTGCATCACCTCCTCGCAGAAGGAGACGACTGCCTCCCATTCCCTCTCGCTTCGCAGCATGGCTCGAATGAGCCCCGGACGCGAGAGGTCGCCGCCGCTGAACGAACAATACCACTAAGAACGTTATTTAAGTAATATTCAATGGAATATAAACGAAAATTTGATTACCTTCTCACTTGGTCAGCTGTTACTCATAAACTTTTAAAGCCTACTTACCTGTGATAGTTTTCCTTTTAATTTTAATAAACATATATACTACTTACTACCGTGATTTTTTCACATCTCCAAAAACAACCGTTTAGCTGGCAGGGAGAAAAATTGCCCTTTAGGTTCTTAAGAGCGTCATATTTCACAAACCGATCCCTAAATCGAAAAATAGTCTTTACAACCCCTAAATATTTTTAAAAGACCTATCTAATGATATCCCACGCGATGGGGTACATGAGAACAAAAAATCACATCCCCACTTTACATCTACAGGTCATTATTAGATATATTTCGGGACTCTGCGAACCTTTTATTAACCCGACGTTTCGTATCTTCAAATACTTAATTCACGCGATTAAGTCCCGAAATATATCTAACTAGCTGTCTCGCGCAACTTCGTATGCGTAAATTTTCCCCGTTTTTGAAACATTTCCCGTCGCTACTCCGCTCCTATTAGTCGTAGCGCGATGTTATATAGCCTATAGCCTTCCTCGATAAATGGGCTATCCAACAAAAAAAGAATTTTTCAAATCGGACCAGTAGTTTCTGAGATTAGCGCGTTTAAACAAACAAACAAACAAACTCTTCCGCTTTATAATATTAGTATAGATAGACTGAGATACGGCTGCAGATTCGCATCGTTCATCAAGTATTGTAATAAAATCATGTTTTTATATACAATCATAAAAGGGGCAATATGTTTTGGCCAGTCTGCCTATCAGATTTTGCCCGCAAGTATTTTTAATTAAATTAATATTAATCGACTTACTGGGAAAAAAAATCTCACTTCCAATGAAATACACTCTACTTTATAGAAATAGACGTAGAGAACTTAAAAAGCAATAGGTGCCTTTGCGCAATTGCCCGCAACGCAACCCCTTCGCAGCCAAGTGTAAGCAGGTATTATTTTGTTACGTTATTACGTTCATGGCGTATTTTTATCATTAAATATTAAAATAAAGCTATTTATTTTCTGTACATGATAAACTACCTCTGCCTATGCAAAAGTGCCCGCAGTCGGAGTTGCCAGATTAAATTTTGTTTAGAGTGAAAAAGACTTATCGCTCTACATCATTCGTTAGACGAGGATGGGGATAGCCAGCTCTGCTGTCGTAACGAAGAATGCAGTAACTGTCAAAAAGCATTATTTTAGTTATTTGCTTGGATTGGTAACGTAAGCCATTGGTAACGAAATTTAAAAATGATGATGTACAAGTACACAATTTTTTTTTTTTTTTCACTTCGTTGGTGGAACTAATATACATCCATGCAAAATTACAACTTTCTAGTACCTACTAACAATCTTTGAGCTAAGCTCGGGATGGACGGACGGACATGGCGTAGGGTACGCCCATGCTTAATACCTTGTCAAACTTACATATTTTAAATGTTGCATATTTTTTGTTGCACAAAATTAAATGTATACTAATATTATAAAGCTGAAGAGTTTGTTTGTTTGTTTGAACGCGATAATCTCAGGAACTACAGATCCGAATTGAAAAATATTCTTTCACTGTTGGATAGCCATTTATCGAGGAATAGGCTATATAGGCTATATAACATCACGCTACGGGCAATAGGAGCGGAGCAGCAATGAGAAATGTTGCAAAAACGGGAAAATTTACGCAGACGAAGTTGCGCGGGACAGCTAGTCAGTATAATAAAAAGCTACAAAATGTTATAATAATTGATAGGTAATATATAACTATAAATGTTAATAAACTTTCGCGATTTGTACACATTATTAAAATATATATATTACGGGTCTATTTACCTTAAATATTTTACCTTAAATTATTCACGCGATTAAGACCCGTAATATATATATTTTAATATAAACTACTAACTCAACAACAATAATGTAAAATTAAATGAAATTGAAATAATAAATTAATGTAGGTATTTTAAGGTGATTCCAATTATTTTTGTAGTTTGTATTAGTATGTTATTAGTTCAATGACGTTGCGAGATGTGCATGATTTTCATTTTATCTAGTTAAAAATACCTATATAAATGCATTAAATTATTTTAAAAGGCAAGATTAGAGTTTGCTAAGATAATAGTTGCGCTATGTCGTCTTGTGCGTATGGCCATGTGCCCTATCTCCTTATAGCCTGAGATACGGCTGCAGATTCGCATCGTTCATCGAGTATTGTAATAAAATCATGTTTTTATATACAATCAAATTTTGCCCGCTAGTATTTTTAGACGAGGATGGCAATAGCCTGCTCTGCTGTCGTAACGAAGAATGCAGTAACTGACAAAAACCATTATTTTAGTTATTTTCTTGAAATGGCAACGTAAGCCATACACTATGCAATATTAACAAAAAAAAAATGAAAAGCAAATTGGAAACTAAAATGTTATTAACATAAAATGTAGTAGTTAGACCAAGTTATTTACATTCACCAAGATGAATTGCAATTGTAGTAACTATAATAAACTAGCGGCTCGCTTCGGCTTCGCACTGACTCACACTTGGCATTTCAAAATGGTAAGGTCGAACGAAAGGTACCCCATCCGCCGGCGGCCATATTCAATAGTCAGTAAGTAAGTCAATACAATAGTCTCTAAGCAATAGTCTCTATTTGCTGATAAGCTGCAGTCAGGAATCTCGGTAAGTATATCATATAATAGTTTTATAATTAAATTTAAAAGATTGTCAAAGACAAAGGTAAAGTGGACTGGTTGAGAGTGTGATAGTAGTATTAGGTACTGATAATAGTGGGCGCTGTCTGGGTTGGAGTGTCTGTCTAATGGGTGGTGGAACGTTTGTGATAAGTACCTACTGTAAATGTGAGGGATTAGTTAAGAAACCACGATTAGATTTTTCGTGCCTAAATACTTGTCAATACTTCATCAAAACATAAATGGATTAATAAGTAAGATATGTTGTGTGTTAATCTAAATGAAATGAATAAGAATATTGACGTAGTGTGCATTACAGAACATGATATGCTTCCAGGGGACGAACAATATTTATGTATACCTAATTTGAGCTTAGCGGCTTCCTTTATGAGGCAGTCTCGACATGGCGGATCATGTATTTTAGTAAAAAATGGTATTTAATACAAAACTGTTCATGAAATGGACAATCTATCAATAGCAAACAAATGTGAATGTTCTATAATTGAATTGATTAGTTATGGTATTTATATTGCCTGTATATATACTCCTCCTAAATTAGACTCATTATCTCTTGAATGTTTTTATGAAGAAATGCACACTCTCTTGTCTTAAGTTTGTAAGAACAAAAACCAGAAAGTTATATTCTGTGGTGACTACAACATAGATTTACTAAAAAAGAATGGACTTTCCTTAGAATTCCAAAATATCATTTGGTCATTCAATTTAAAAGCAGAATTCCAACAAGCTACTCGCTATGCCAGTAATACTTGCATTGACAATATTCAACACAACTTGCGGGGGTGCAAAAGTACAAAAGTAAATTGGTAGAACTCAGTATATCGAATCATTCTGCGCAAATTATACAATGCCCTTTTAGTGCTGGCATGGTATTAGAATATTGGTTTATACTTAAAAGGGGATTTTTCCTCAGAATATAGATATAAATTTAAAAATTATATTATTCAATTGAGTTTTTCCCAAGTATATGAACAGACTGATGCAAATGAGGCATTTAACGTCTTCATAAACTTATTTAAGCTGCTATATGATCTATGTTTTCCAATTCATATAATTAAAATTGTACCTGCAACTAAAACAAAATGGATTTCTAAAGGAATAAAACTAGATAGTAAAAAGAAAAGGTAATTCCTTTGGAAATTTTGGAAAAATTCTACAACATGCAACAAAACACAGTTTAAAACATATGCTTCTAGATTAAAGAAAATAATTAGATTAACCCAAAGGTCACAAAATGATCACTATATCAAAATAAATGAAAATAAATTAAAAGCAACTTAGAGAACTATTAATGGCGCTCAGAATAAAAATACAATTTAAACTTATTACTAATATATACGAGATAAAATATAATGGTGAATTGATAATAAATTCCAAATTAATATGCAATGCTTTTAATGACTATTATGTGGACATTGTGGATAATGGAGTAACTCTAAACCTAGTAATAATTCACCTAGACTTAAATGTAAATATTTTTTTATGAATTCGATATCATCTATTGACATTTTTAAAATAATCATGGAACTAAAGAATACAAGAAGCGCTGGCATCGATGGGATAATAACAGCTATAGTCAAAGACGTAAGTAGTTCTATAGCACCTGTTTTATCTTATTTAATTAATTTGAGCCTTGAGCAAGGTTTATTTCCTCATGAATTGAAAAAATCAATAATTAAACTGCTGTACAAAAAGGGCGAAAAACAAATCATAGGTAACTATAGGCCGGTAGCAATAGTACCAATATTTGCAAACATATACGAAAAGTGATTTATAACTGCCTCAATACTTTCTTAGAAAAGGAATCTATATTGATCCCCCAGCAATATGGATTTAGAAAAAATAAAAATATAAACATGGCTACTTATGATTTTTTATGATCCGTGATTCATAATATGGATAGGGAACAGCCAGTAGTTGGTCGATTTATGGACATGACAAAAGCTTTTGATCACGTAAGGGGTAAATCTTGAGATTGGGATTATTTAGTTGATTCCCTTGGCGCATTTTTATTTATATTTTTTTTTACAAATTATAGTTTTTTATGATTCTAAGCCGAACTATAAACACATTTATCAAATAGGGGTCATTTTTGAGCAACGCATTACAAAGATATTTAAAATCATTTTTTTTAGGCCAGGGTAATCAAAAAACGATGGCAAGGGAATCAAAATTAAACAACACGGTAACAAAACAAACTATTATTTTAATAATCAGTCTTTTAATTACAGTTATTGGCACTTATAAACCTAATTATTAATCACTTTAGTCTTAAGTAGTAATAATACTAATACATATTAAGTAACAATAATTGAAAACAAAACTTTTATTTTTAAACATAATCTAAAACTTCAACTAAAATTAGGAACGTTTCTTTTGATGACACAATATCTAAAGATTTAATAATAAGAATCACAATTTTTTTTTCCAAAACTGCCCAATCCAACCGAATTCTCCTGTTCACCTCGTCCTCGAAGTTGTTTCTACCTAACTGCAATAAATGCCCGAGATACACATATTTTTGAACAACTTCAAGAACGGCGCCGTGCACCGCTAAAGGTTCCGTTAGTACATGTTAATTGAACATGACCTTGGTTTTATCCAAGTTCATCCGTACGCCGATGCGTACAGAGGAGTCAGTCAGGTCATTCAGCATTCGTTGCAGATCCTGCAGCGTTTCCGCCTTGATGACAATGTCATCTGCAAATGGCAAGTGAGAGATGTATTCACCATTGATGTTGATGCCCCACCCTTTCCAGTGCAGCGTCTTGAACATATCCTCCATTGCATTTATGAACAATTTCGGGGAAATAACGTCCCCTTGCCTCACTCCTCGATGCAATGGTATAGGTTTTGTTTGCTGATTCTGTACTTGGACGGATAAGGTGGCGGCTTTGTAAAGACTATCTCATCACTTGGATATATCGCCAATCTACTTGGCATCGCTGCAGAGACTCCAGAACAGACCAGATTACAATCGAGTCAAAGGCCTTCTAGTTCACAAATGCTAGACACAGGGACTGATTATACACCTGGGTCTTTTGTATAATCTGCCGCACTGTGTGGATGTGGTCTATGGTGCCACATCCGCTCCGAAATCCAGCCTGTTCCGGTGGTTCGAAATAATTGCGCAAGGTGATTCGTGATGACTCTTGAGAACAGCTTATAGACGTGGCTTAGAAGAGAAATAGGTCGGTAGTTCTTCAGCCGGGTCTTATCTTCTTTTTTGAAGAACAAGACGGCTTAGCAGTCAGAGTCACTTGTCAATCGACCAACAGGCCTGTCACTCAGTATATACAGAAATATTGTTTTATTAGGAAATAATCTACAGAGTTAAAAGAAAATTTTACTTTATTACAAACAAAATATACAAAATTTTGATTACCATGGCATAAACGCCAAGTGAATAAACACCAAGGTAATCAATAAAAGTACGTTTTTTACCGATTATGTAAAAATTCTAAAGTTCTAATCAATAATAATAAGATTTGTAAAGAGATATCCTTAAAGCCTTTCTGTTTGTAATAATAGTAAAATCCTAAAAAATCTTATACTATTTTTTTATGCTGTCAGGGTAATCAAAGACCAAGTGAAACAAAACCAGGGTAATCAAATATTTACCTTCGTAATTTCGTCCATGGGTAAAATGAGACGCGACCTTCCACCACGGCGTTTGAAGTGCGACAGAAGCTCGCATGAGAACGGATATCTACGCTTCTCGACCGCTCTCTTAGCGATCTATGCCTAGTTATGTGGCACGCCAATGGAATCACTGTTTAGTTCGGGACAAAACTTTAAATCTATTTCAATGTAAAACTGTGGGATTAAATGCAAAATGTATATTTTTATTTTAAACATCTACTAGTCTAGTTGCTGAAAAACTTAATAAATGATTTATTTTACATTTAAAAATTGGTGATTTCGGACTGTTTTCACAAAAAAATATGTAAAGGACGCGCCAAGGTTATCAATTTTCGTGACTTTATGTTTTTTTTACAATAATTACACGCAAATTAAATAGAAAAACTATTGTGCATCAATTAGATACCATTGTATTGAGACGTAAAAAAAATACTTTACATATTTATTTCGATATTGCGGGTACGTTTTACCACCGGACGTCAAAAATGTTGTCTCTCAAGATTCACCCTAAGACACGACATTTTATTATTTAAACTTGACTCCTATGGAATAAGGGGCAATGCATATTTAACTGACAGAGAGCAGGTCACGCAAATAACAAGACTATGTACAAGAACAAAAATTGAAAAAGTGCATCAATCTGATGTAAGAAAAGTCAAATATGGAGTGCCCCAGGACAGTGTGTTAGGCCCACTGCTCTTTATTATATTTAATGACTTACCAATAACTATTAAACAAAAAATGACATTATTTGCAGATGAATGCACAGTATTATTCTCTGACTTGACATTGACATCACTACAATCTACTATTAATAACTCATTGATATCTATTATCCATTGGCTAACATTAAATAATTTAAAAAATAATTTAGAGAAGACGAAAATTATTAATTTCAAACAAAGACCAGTAATTAAAGACAATTCTATAGCATTTAATATTAATTATCAGGGGGTAAGAATCGAAGAATGTTTATATACAAAATTTCTGGGGCTATATTTGGATCAATAAACGAACTGGAAATTACCTATTGAGCATGTCTGCAAAAACATCAGCCAGTTTGCGTATGGATTGTACAGACTGAAATTTATTACTAGTAGAGACGCGCTTATGACTGCCTACCGTGAATATATCTCTTCGATTCTTCGTAATGGCATTATTTTTTGGGGGAACTCCACTCTTCTGGTGTTTAAAGCGCAGAAACGCTGCATAAGAACAATGTTCGGTTTGAAGTCAAGAGAATCATGCAGGCCTTATGATATTCAATATTCTATACTTACGTTACCTTGCATATTCATATATGAAAGCGCAATGTTTGTAAAGCAGAATATAAACCTATTTAATAAGAGGGAACGTCAACGACACCTAGGTAAACTATGTGTGGTACTAAGCAAAACCGCGTTAATGTATAGTAGCATATATCAAAGACATAGACAATAAGGTAAAATTTAAAAATGAGCTACTTAATGTACTCTTAAAAAAGTGCTATTACACGTTGAAAGAATATTTTGATGGTAATATTGACATAATTTAATGGTTATGAATTTTATCTACTTAATATAGTTTTATGATATACTAGCTGTCCCGCGCAACTTCGTATGCGTAAATTTTCCCCGATTTTGCAACATTTCACGTCGCTACTCCGCTCCTATTAGTCGTAGCGCAATGTTAAATAGCCTTTAGCCTTCCTCGACAAATGGGCTATTCAACAAAAAAAGATTTTTTCAAATCGGACCAGTAGTTCCTGAGATTAGCGCGTTTAAACAAACAAACAAACAAACAAACAAAGCAAACAAACAAACAAACAAACTCTTCCGCTTTATAATATTAGTATAGATACAGACAGAGACAATATTCTTGTGATATTCTTTGGAAATCGTACATGCATGATGTCATTAATGTATTATTTGTTTTTTACTGATAGGGTGTTCAGTCTTGAGGTTGCAAAATAAAACTCACGTGTGATGTATAAGTAAAAGGTGAAAGAGGTATATTAAATAAAAGTGGCACGTTATATTTACAAAATAAGGTTCGCAAGTTGTATTGCATGTAGCAAGTCAGTGCATCGCGACCGACCAATCACGACGACTGCGGTGCATTCTCGGCGCCATATATAAACGTGTGGCACAGCGCGCGGCTTAGTGCATAAATAGTTATTGCGTTGGGATGTCGTCTTTTTCAGCACGCGCGCTACGGTGTCGGCGTCGCGATGTCGGGCGCTATCGGCGGCTTGGCATGTAGGACGCCACATCACTCCCCCTCAAGCGAAGCGTACGTTGTGTTTCACCGTGCGGCCGGATCTTGTGACGTAGGCGCTGCTCGGTGAAGACGATGACGTTGCGTTGTCGCTAGGGGTCATGATCGAAGATGCAGTGTCGCTCGATGCGTGGATCCGTGGCACTGCGCCGCATGATGCTGTGCTCGATGATCTAGTGGGTGAAGCTGTGTCGCTCGGTGCGTGGATCGGTAGCGCTGCGCCGCTCGGTGCTGTGTTGCAGATATAGGCCGGCTTTAATCTGTCGACAGAAATAACAGCGGTGCGAAGCGGTAACCGCAGTGTAAAGTGTTTCCCGTCTGGGCTGCGCTGTAAAACTTCGTACGGGCCATCATATGGAGGTGTGAGAGGTTTGCGTACGGTATCGTTGCGCACAAACACATGTGAGCAGGTTGCGAGATCCTTGTAGACGAAAGTGTTCATCGTTGATGCTCGAGCTCTCGGAGAAGGTGTTAGTGACGTCATCGTTTCGGTCAGCTGACGGACGAAATCCGCGTCTTCAATGTTCGACGTTGTAGGTACGAAGAAATCAGACGGAATGCGAAGAGTCGAGCCGTATGTCATTAATGCCGGGCTGACAGATGAGTCGTCACGTAGTGCATTTCTAAGCCCTAGTAGTACCGTAGGAAGTTCGTTGACCCACCTCCCGTCGTTCGTTCTCGCCATCAGTGCCGCTTTGAGGGAACGATGCCATCGCTCGATTTGTCCGTTCGCTTGGGGATGAAAAGCCGTAGTCCGTATTCGAGTTACGCCGAGTTTCTTCATGAGTGAGGTAAACAGTGACGACTCGAATTGTCTCCCTTGGTCCGTAGTAATCCGCAGAGGACAGCCGAATCGTGCTATCCACCCGTCGTACACAGCCTTCGCGACGGTCTCAGCTGTGACGTCACGTGTGGGAATTGCTTCAGGCCATTTGGTACAGCGATCTATCATCGTCACGAGGTATCTATAATCTTCCGATGGAGGTAAGGGCCCGACTATATCGACGTGCACATGTTCGAAACGCGACGACCGTTGAAACTCGCCGAGTGGACTCACGACGTGTCGTTGAACTTTAGCGCGTTGACAGCTGATACATGATTTCGCCCAAGTACCTACGTCCTTGTTGATCGACGGCCAGAAGAACTTTGTAGTCATAATTCTTCGCGATAGTCGTACTCCCGGGTGACTAAGTTCGTGCTGCGCTTTGAAAGCTGGGACGCGATACGGCGGTGGTAGGTATGGACGAGCGTTCGCTGTTGATGTTTCGCACCATATCGGTCGTTGAACTCCCGGTAGGTTGACGCGCGTAAACTTGAGATTCGGATTTTTCATAGATTCGCGTAGTTCGGAGTCCTCTTGTACCTCCGCGAGTCTATTATAGTCGACGGTTGCGTTGAGTACTTCGACTTCAGCGATACGTGACAACGCGTCAGCTGCTTCGTTCTTATCACCGTGAATGTACTTGATGTTAGTGCAAAATTGACTGATGAAGTGTAGTTGTCGCTCTCGTCTTGGTGTGTCGCTGCTACTCGGCGTTCTTGTTAGCGCGTACGTCAGTGGCTTGTGGTCGGTACATATTGTGAGGTCATTGCCCTCTACGAGTCGGCGTAAGCTCTTAACAGCTGTATACATTGCTAATAATTCGCGATCGTATACACTGTACTTACGTTGCGTCTCGCTCATCGTTTTGGAGTAGAAAGCGAGTGGTTTCCACGTATTGTCGATCTTCTGTTGTAGAACGGCACCAATACTGCTGTCAGATGCGTCGGTGAGAAGACATAGTGGAGCGTTAGGTATGGGATGCGATAAGACGGTGGCCTCGAGTATGCTTTGTCGGCATTGCTCAAAGGCTTGTTCGGCTTCGGGTGTCCATAATATTGGTGATTTATCGTTTTTCTTACTATTGTGTAGGTATTTGTTTAACAGATGTTGATGTTCGGCTTGGTGGGGTAGGCAGCTACGGTAGAAGTTTATCATACCTAGGAATCTTCTTAATTCTTGAACTGTGCTTGGTTTTGGAAACTTGAGTATGGCTTGTATGCGATCTTCAGTGGGTTTGATACCGGCCGATGAAACTTCGTAGCCGAGGAATTGTATCTTGTCCTTGCCGAACTCACACTTGTCGACGTTAAGTGAGACACCGTAGTTGTTCAGTCGTTCGAGTACCTGATGTAAGTGACGCTCGTGTTCCTCTTCTGTTTTCGAGTGGACCAACACGTCGTCGACGAAACAGAATACATTGTCGTCGAGTCCTCGCAGTACTTCATGCATAAAACGTTGAAATGTCTGACCTGAGTTACGCAGACCGAATGTCATGCAGTTAAACTGAAAGAGGCCAAATGGGGTTATTATGGCCGTCTTCGCAGCATCTTCTTTCTCCATTGGTATCCAAAAGTACGCCATTTTTAAATCGATTTTTGAAAATATTTTCTTTCCGTGCAGTTGGTACGTGAAATCTTGAATTCGCGGAATGGGGTACCGATCGGGGGTTGTCACGGCGTTGAGACGGCGATAGTCGCCGCATACGCGAAGTGAACCGTCCTTCTTCTTAACGACGTGTAGTGGACTAGCCCATGGACTATTCGACGGCTTGCAGATACCCATCTCCATCATCTTCTCGAACTCTAACTTCGCTGCTTTGTACTTATCTGGTGGCAGGGGGCGTGGCCTCGAGTAGATCGGTTGTCCTGTTGTCTCGATGCGATGTGTTACTTCGTGTTTCGTCGGTACTTTGAGTGACATGGGTCGCAGAACGTCTGGGTATTGTTTCAGCAGGTCGTGATAGGCGTGGTTGCGGTTGATGACGTAAACGGCTTCGGTACTTTGCACTGTGATGGTGTTTACACTGAGGTCGGTGATGCGGTCGATGAGTTTGCGGTGATGTAAATCGACTAGCAATTCGTGCCTCGCTAGAAAATCTGCGCCTAGAATTGATGTTTTCACCTCAGCGACCGTGAACGTCCACTTGTAGGCTCTACGTAAACCCAGGTTGAGCTCGAGTGTACGCTCTCCGTAGGTACGTATCTCCGTTCCGTTTGCGGCGAACAATCTGTAGGTATTTTCTGTCGGCTTCGTGGGTTTCTTATTTCTAGCGGCTAACACAGATATGTCGGCTCCGGTATCGACGAGAAACTTCTCTCTGCTGTTAACATCGACGACACATAGGCGGTAACTTGGTTTGTTAACATCGACGCCCGCCAACGTGGATGAACGTTCTAGTTTTCCGACTTCTGCTTCTGTTTAGCACACGGCGGTTCACATTTTCGGGCTTCGTCACCAAATTGAAAATGATAATAACATACCCAATCTGGATCTCCGGGCTTACGGTTCGTGTAGGCACGTACTCGCGAGTTCGACCGCGATCGATTTTGGCGGTAACGGGAATGATGCGTCGAATTTTGTTGTCTCGTGCGAAGTTCGGCGATTTCTAGCGATAATTTCTCGATCTGTTTAGATAGTAGGTCAAACTGCAGGTTTTCGTTTGGTACGTGTTTTCTTTCGAGCGTATGCGCGGAGTTTAACGATGTTGATGGCGACGGACACGTGGGACGCACGGCGACCGCGGCAACCGTCGCAGGTTCGAAGTGTTCCACCATTTTGTCAGCCATCGCAGCTAGGCCTTCGAGCGACGATTCGGTGTTCACGGCGAGCACGGCGCGCACTTGCGTAGGTAATTGATTGAGCCACATTACCTTTAACGCCTCTTGGGTCAGCAATTTCCCGCCTAAATCAGTCATCTTGCGCAGTAACTGGCTAGGCTTCATGTCGCCGAGTTCTAAGCCGCTGAGCAGCTTCTGCAACTGGCGATGGTCGGACTCTTGAAACGTGGAAATCAGCCTATTTTTCAGTGTAGCGTATTTGTTGCTCGCGGGCGGGCTCAGCACGATGTCGGCGATCTGCTCCAGGTCGTTGCAGCCGAGCAACGGGACGACGAGATTGAACTTCTGATCTTCTCCAATTCTGCTAGCCGCAACGGTGGCTTCAAACTGCGCGAACCATAGGCGTGGGTTTTGGCGCCAAAATGGCGGCAGACGCGCAGGCAGCGAGATTGTGGCGACGTCACACGTAACGGTCGTTACCTGTTCTTTCACGTCTTCTACTTCTTGTGGGCTAGTTTCCTCTGTAGACATCTTGGAGTTGCTCCTTGATCACGTCGGGGTCACCAATTTACTGATAGGGTGTTCAGTCTTGAGGTTGCAAAATAAAACTCACGTGTGATGTATAAGTAAAAGGTGAAAGAGGTATATTAAATAAAAGTGGCACGTTATATTTACAAAATAAGGTTCGCAAGTTGTATTGCATGTAGCAAGTCAGTGCATCGCGACCGACCAATCACGACGACTGCGGTGCATTCTCGGCGCCATATATAAACGTGTGGCACAGCGCGCGGCTTAGTGCATAAATAGTTATTGCGTTGGGATGTCGTCTTTTTCAGCACGCGCGCTACGGTGTCGGCGTCGCGATGTCGGGCGCTATCGGCGGCTTGGCATGTAGGACGCCACAGTTTCATGGAAATATTTAAAACTAGCTGTGCCCGCGACTTCGTTCGCGTGGAAGTTGGGTTTATATTAAGGTAGTTTATATTACAATTCAACTTCTGTGTAAAACATATTGTAAACATGCTCCACAATGCTCTGTGGCATCTATGGATATTTGGGCCTAGCTTTAATCAGGGCCCAACGTATGGCAGGGCAAGCCAAGCAAATGCCCAGTGCAGCAAAATGAAGGGCGACAAAGTTTATGGCGCCAGACGGTTAGAAGACAAATTATTAAAATTCCCACGACCACACCTCGACAAAAAAGTGATTTGCATCACATCAAATACTATTAATATTGAAAAATTCCCCCACCACGCGAGTACTGGGGCGGTTTCGAGTTAAATGAAGCTCGAAACCGCCCAATTACTCGTGCGAAATTTTGAGTTAAGGAGCTTCGATTCTGACTCCGATAGGTCGAAAATTCCGATTGATTTTAAACCTCCGACTCCAACTTCGGCTCCGACACTTTTAAATCGGACCTTTTAATCGAATAAATTATCTTGAAGGAGCGGCTAGGTACCTCCTAGCCGCTCCTTCAAGATAATTTATACATAGGTAATAAAGGTATGATGGAAAAAACTCTCACAGATTCCCTATGATCGCAGGTTATGTCCTGCCCGAGCGATCTTTTCCGAGTCTAAAGTACACCTACTTTGTGTCCGTGTTTGTACCGCGGGAATGCAATGTTTTAAAACTATTTTGCGGGGGCAAAATAGTTTTAAAACATTGCATTCCCGCGGTACTGTGATGCGTGTTTAAACAAACAAACAACATTCAAACGTTTCTAAAAGATATACTCAGATATCTTTTTTTGTGTTAAAATACTATTTCTAAACTTATTTCAATATTTTTTTTCACTCACTTTAGAAGATTAAAATATTATTTTATAATGTCTACATTGGTAAATTTAAAAATAGGTGTGTCAACCTGTCGCAAATTAAGATCATCATATATTCATATCCCTCTACGTAAGAATTTCAGTTTTTTTTTAAATCAATTTTCCTGATTCTTTTTAATTTGTATTTAAACGCCATCTATTTTCAAAACTGGATAAGTTTATTTTTATACTTGATGATTTTATATTAAACTATCATGCATATTAAACGTAGGTAAGCAAGGTATTTAACCTTAAATTATTCACGCGATCAAGACCCGTAATACATATATTTTCATAATGTGTACAAATCGCGAAAGTTTATTAACATTTGTAGGTAAGCAATTTTGGCACTCAGAAGAAATCGAATCACAGATGGCGCCACGTGTTTTATTTTGATGTAACGCGGACTTAATCTTTCATTTTTTTTAAGCAATTAACATTTATAAATTCTAGAAAATATCAAGTAATTACTGTTTATTTGTAATGTACCTAATATTGTTTTTCATTTCTACATTTATAACATAATCACTATTCATGCAAAACAATGATAAAGGTGCCTATTGGAAGTGATTATTAATATGAAAATTTGTTAAACAAAGTAAACATGTTAAAGTCGAAAATAAAAGCTTGTATAAATAAGTATACATTTAGAAAAATACTTAAAAAAAAGAATAAAAATAATTTTAACACAACACAAAAAGAGACTCGCAATTAGGGAGTCGATCCTTCGACCTCGCTCGTTTAATATCGCTACTTGTGCCAATAGACCACCTCAGCTGATGCAAACATGGTTAAAATAGCTGATCTTAAGAAAATTGAAAATGTTGTGTTTAGCTCCTAATAGTTTTAGCGTGAAGTTATTGTTTCCATGGGTTACAATTGTAAATAATGTCTTATTGTGGAAAAAATTGTGAAAAACCATAATGGTTCGACAAAACATACGTTGCTGCTCACTCCCCATAGACGATAGCATAATGATTTGTAGTGCAAGTAATGACCTATAGTATTTACAATAAAACTGCAAATTTTCATGAAGATCCGTCAAGTAGTTATTGTTTTATAACGATAAATAGCTACAGACATTATCCGTCATTGCTTAGCTCCTATGGGAAATAGCGTGATAAATTATAGCCTTTAAGTTAATCCAGACTACACATACAAAATTTCAACCGAATCTGTCCAATAGTTATTGCGTGATGCGTGTTCAAACAAACAGACAGACAGACAGACAGACATTTCTAAAAATGTAGGAATGTGTTTAAATACTCTTTTTGAACATTTCCCAATTTTTTTTTTACTATGTTCGGCCATGTACAGACACGTGAAATTTACAATTTTATTATATGTATAGATATAGATAGATAGCATGATTCAGTATTCACGCGCGATGGCTTATTATTAGCGTATTTCATGTATAACTTTGGTGTTTCTATACCGATTTCTATTAGTATTTTTTATGGAATAGTTAATTATGTTAATTTTTTTAATTAGGGATGACTGAGAGTGTTATAAACGTAAGAGTAGACAAATATAATCAGAAAGCTTCGAACTACTAAGCTATCGGGAGTTACACGTGATATTGTGAGTCAACCATAAAAGATAGACATAATATATGCTGTCGTGGGATATTTTTCATATAATTTTAAGGAGAACATTTCCGTTATACATGATTTCTGTGTAGCTTTAACCATTACGGTTGCACACGCGACGAAAGCTTAAAAAATGGAGTAACTTCTCCCGTTTTTCTTCACTGCTCTGCTCCTATTGATTGTAGCGTGATGAAAAGTATACTATAACCTACTCAGGAGTATGAAAAATAATTGTACCAAGTTTCGTTAAAATCCGTCGAGTAGTTTTTGTTTCTATAACGGTTATACAGACAGACAGACAGACAGACAAAAATTTTACTGATTGCATATTTGGCATCAGTATCGATCCCTAATCACCCCCTGATAGTTATTTTGGAAATATATTTAATGTACAGAATTGATCTCTCTACAGATTTATTATAAGTATAGAAGATGTGTGTACCTAACCATATGCATGAATGTAATTAAATAAATAGTTATATAATCACTTAAATTTAATAAAAAATGTTATTCTCAGTAATACTTGCACACCAATTTGGTAAAACTTGGAATGCTCAATATTGTAATTACTAACACCTCATAATGTACCCATGTTATGCAAAAATAAATGAATGGAATTGAATTTAATTGAATTGACAAAAAGTATTATTTTAGTTATTTGCTTGATTTGGCAACGTAAGCCATACCATGCAATAATGACAAAAAAAAATTAAAAGCAAATTGGAAACTAACATTTTATGAACATAAAATGCAGTAATTTTTACAATAATAATAATTTATAGTAACAAAATTCTTTGAGCATTATAATAAATATCGGAACTCCCCACACTAGGCTAAGCCTGTCCTGCAGGGAGCTTAGATGACCAGTATTAATCATAAGATTATATTGTACATTGCGGTAATAAACAACATACTGTATACTATTAACAAGAGTTATTAAGGTTTACAATGTTTCAATTATATAATAACAAAATAACAACAATATATCAGAAAATTAACAAATTTCAATAAGATTTATTTAAACTAGTGAATGAATTTCTATTTTAGAGCGCTATACCAATCTCTTTAATAGGTTTTCGGTCTCGTCATAAGTCCAGTTCAGTAGTTCCCTATTTAGCTTAGCTTTAGCATCACGGAAAGTTAGAAGATACAGTTTCAGAGTTTTATTTATTTTATTGTATACATAAGACTTTAGGTAGGAGCTGAACCTTTTCGCGAAAACGGTTTTGACCGGAGGGTGTGGAACATTAAAGACACGTTTCCCAATCATGTTCTCGTAGTCGCCAGCAGCAAGCACCTCTTTGTGACATAAGAGCGTGATTTTCCTAAAATACAACCTCCTGACACTGAGAACCTGGGAGATGCGGAAGAGTTCCACAGATGGATAACGGAGAGGTTTCCTCAGCATCGTCTTTAACACTGCTCGTTGAGCTCGCTCTAACATGAGAAGGTGAGAACAGGCAGTACCGCCCCAGGCAAGGATGCAGTATTCCAGAATAGATTGACAAAGCGTTGTGTAAACCATCCTCAGCAAGTCTGTCGTAGCCACGTCGCGAAGTTGTTTCATTGTGTAGATAAGTTTTCTGACTCTTGCAGACGTGGCTGCAACATGCTCACTGAAGGTAAGTTTCTCGTCCAGTATAATCCCTAAATATTTCGTGCTAGGTACGCGCTTAATAGGACTACAGTTACAACTATCACACAGATTTGTCTTGGAGCATAAATGTACAGTGAGTTTCAGATCAGATGGAGGCGCTGATGCAATGGTTTTGTGAAAACAAATGTAAGTGGTTTTGGAAGCATTCAGAGTCATAAGGTTATACTCAAGCCAATGCCATACTTCACTTAGTTCTTCTGTTGCCTTTTTTATTAAACCTGTCCACGTTTTATCGTAAAATAAGATAACAGTGTCGTCAGCATAGTTGATTATTTCTGCAGTTTGTGTACTGGTTGAGGACAACTCATTTATATATATCAGAAACAACGTTGGACCCAGAATACTTCCTTGTGGTACACCATAATTCACTGCATGCTCATTGCTTAAGTTAGTCTCTATCCTAGTGCGCTGAGTCCTGCCAGTGAGATAACTACGAAACCAATTCAGAGAAATACCCCTGATCCCAACAAGTTCAAGCTTTCTAAGCAGGATCGGAATTGAAACAGTATCAAATGCTTTCGCCAGGTTAAGGAAAACACCAAGGCACGCTGATCCTTTATCTAGATGCTTAACAACTGTGTTTGTTAAATGTGTGACAGCATGCTCGGTTGACCTACCCCGGCGAAAACCGAACTGCTGGGTAAAAAGAATATTATTAGCTTCCAGAAAGCTAACAGTAACAGCTAAGTTGTTTGTGAATAATTCTTTCTAATAGTTTAGAAATACTGCAGAGTAGAGAGATGGGTCTGAAGTTGTTGGGATCATTGGCAGCACCCGCCTTGTGAATTGGTACGACTATAGCTGTACATTTTATGTTAATAACATTTTAGTTTCCAATTTGCTTTTCATTTTTTTTTGTTAATATTGCATAGTGTATGGCTTACGTTGCCATTTCAAGAAAATAACTAAAATAATGGTGGTTGTCAGTTACTGCATTCTTCGTTACGACAGCAGAGCAGGCTATTGCCATCCTCGTCTAACGAATGATGTAGAGCGATAAGTCTTTCTCACTCTAAACAAACTTTAAATGCTGGCAACTCCGACTGCGGGCACTTTTGCATAGGCAGAGGTAGTATATCATGTACAGGAAATAAATAGCTTTAATTTGATATATAAATGATGACAATACGCCATGAACGTAATAACGTAACAAAATATTACCTGCTTACACTTGGCTGCGAAGGGGTTGCGGGCGAATGCGCAAAGGCACCCATCGCTTTTCAAGTTCTCTACGTCTATTTCTATAAAGTAGAGTGTATTTCATTGCAATAACAAGTGAGATTTTTTTTCCCAGTAAGTCGATTAATATTAATTTAATTAAAAATACTAGCGGGCAAAATCTGATAGGCAGACTGGCCAAAACATATTGCCCCTTTTATGATTGTATATAAAAACATGATTTTATTGCGAATCTGCAGCCGTATCTCAGTCTATTACCTGCTCAGCTAATTTACCTTTTGAATCTTAGGCTCATCATGAATGTTTCACTACACACCCATCCCTTTAATATTTATTATTTAACACACTCGTGGTCGTGCCTTTGTGCCCATTGAATATAGCTTTGAACGCGAGCGTGAACCCACCGAGAAATGCTGCCGATTCTAAGTACCTAGATATGCAAAATGTTTATTTATATACATTTATTATGTCCCAATAACATGACGTAGGTAATCATTTAATCACATAAGTAAATTGTCGCGCGTTGTTCATATAGCCAAAATATTACATTTTGATAAAGCAAAGATAAATATATTTATCAGAACTAAAGTGCAGTTTCTTTTGAACGTTTTTAGTGTTGTGTGAGAATTAAAAATTAGGTAAGTCTATATTTTAAGTTAATTTGTAGCATAAGACGCCAAGAAATAGTCAATAGATGGATTTATTCACTAGATGCGGCGATTTCAAAAGCATATATCTATCTACATTGTCTGTCGTGTTTGAAATTTGCTTTTATTGTATGACGCGGCATTTAAAACTCAAATGCTCTATCATGGCATTACATATTTACTTATATCTAATTTGCTGCATTTTCGCGGTATTCTAAACTTGGTAGAAACTATCCAGTACCTACGTATCTATACTAATATTATAAAGCTGAAGAGTTTGTTTGTTTGAACGCGATAATCTCAGGAACTACTGGTCCGAATTAAAAAAATCTTTTCCTGTTGGGTAGCCAATTTACCGAGGAAGGCTATAGGCTATATAACATCACGCTACGACGAATAGGAGCGGAGCAGTAATGAAAAATGTTGCAAAAACGGGGAAAATTGACGCATACGAAGTTGCGCGGGACAGCTAGTTTATAATAAGTATTCTTACCATTGTAGAATGTTTGCCCTAAAGCTGATTTCAAGCAATACCAGGGTGGTTGTGCTTGGCTTTAGATCCATGTCCAGTTCATCTTTGGTTGACTTAGCAGTGGACAATGAGGGTATAGCGACGGTAACAATGCAGAGAGCACCTGTGAACAGTCTCAATCTAGAGCTGTTACAAGATTTAAGCAAAGCATTAGATGAAGTAGAGAAAAACAAATACAAAGGAATGATTTTAACGTCGGTGAGTATGGTTTGTAGTTAAGTTGTTTTAACCATGGCCTGATGGCTTGTATTGAATGTAAGTAGGTACCTATTTATACATATTTATATTACAGTCCTCGCCTACTGTTTTCTCAGCGGGTTTAGATTTAATGGAGATTTACAAACCAGAAAAGAAGCGAATTGAAACCTTTTGGACAACTATGCAAGATGTTTGGATCAAACTTTTTGGATCCAAATTCCCGACAGCCGCTGCAATTAATGTAAGGTTCCTCAAAATACTAATAAAAATATTATAAGTCCCGCCTGAGACGAATTTTTCCTTTTTTTATTTAAAAATAAACGACTCCCGCAGTAGGGTACAAGCCCTATGTCGCGGGGGACTTTACAAACATACAAGTCACAAACACAAAATATTAAAGTTATGAATAGCTCTTTCGCGATAAACACTTTGATGTAAGTAAGTAAAATATTTTCCTCTGAACATGTCATGTCAAAACTATTCTTCTTTGATTTTCTTGTGTGTGCAATTTCTTATACCCATTCGGAAAAATCAGGGTCACGCTCCAGCCGGCGGTTGTCTGCTAGCACTTTGCTGCGAATACCGCGTAATGGTCGGTGGAAAATTTACCATCGGACTAAACGAATCGCACCTTGGCCTCGTGGTCAACGAGTGGATTTTAAACACCATGAGTCATACCATATCACAGAGAGAAACAGAACTCGCTATCTCTAGAGGCACGTTGTTTTCAGCTGATGAGGCTTTAAAGGTAATTTCAACGATTTACTAGATATTAAGTAGTAATAGTTAATAGTAGATGTCTAGACGTCTCCTACATACCTTCCAATAATCAATCCTGGAAAATCAACCAGACACAAAATGTGAACTTTGAAGCGTGCATTTAGAGACTTACAAATAGTCCAGGTCTACTGGATGGGTTCATGAAGACTAAAGTCTAACTACGATCATGCTATTAAGCATGGGTATAAATAACTTAGAAGCGGCGGTAACCTAATGGCTAAAGGCATCGGTCGTGAGTTCGAATCCTGGCCATTATACTACCGACGTGAACCCACTCCTAACACAAGCCATAGAGTTTAGCTGGAGGGGTTAACAGGATTGCTAGTAATGTGAAACCACAATCCCACATTGCTAGTTATCTTTTAAAAAAAAAAAAAAAAGCTTGAAACTGACATTTACAGGTGGGTCTCATCGACGAGACAGTAAGTAATAAAGCAGAAGCAGTAGAGCAATGTACGAATTTTATCAAGATCTTCGATAATATTCCACCTTTAGCGCGAGGGATCACTAAACAGAAGATAAGAGAAGGACCCTTGACGTGGATGCAGAAGAATCGTGCCCAGGATCTACAGGAGTTCACAAAAAATCTCACCAATCAATATGTACAACAGTCGTTAGAAGTGTACATAAATAATTTAAAACAGAGGAAGGAAAGTGCCAAAAATAAGAAACAATAAAAAACACTAGTTTAGATTTTTTTTTTATTTAATTGACTTTACTACTATTCTTTGTGAACACAAAGAACGCATTACAATAAAAAAAATATCAGATAGGTAGATAAATAAGATAGACGATGAGAGACAAGACCGGTCAAGAGAGATGCGGGAGGACAACAAGTAAATAGCAAATTAGGTACCTTCTCGTCAACTCACGGATTTTTCATCGTGGTGGGATCACTCACCACGACACAAAATTATCCAACTTTTGTTTATCTGTAAATTACCTAATAAAACACTTACTTAAACTACTTCGCACGAACGTAGTATCTACCTACTGATGATTGATTCCTCGGTGGCTCCTTCAAACTCGTTGTAGGTATTAGAATCACATACCTACAGGATACAACGCATTGTTTGATGGAACTATCTATACAGAGTTGCTTAAGTGAGGACATATTCAGCTTCTACATTAAATGGTTACTTAGTCGCGATTTAGCCAGACCAGAAAGCCTAAGTTTCATTCAATCTATACTAATTATATAAAGCGGAAGAGTTTGTTTAAACGCGCTAATCTCAGGAACTACTGGTCCGATTAGAAAAATTTGGTTCAGTAGTTCCTGAGATTACCGCGAGGGTTGGGCATTGGGCGAGGATTGCCCATATCGAGGAAGGCTATAGGCTATATAATATTACGCTACGACCCATATGAGCGGAGCAGCTATGACAAATGTTGCATAAACGGGGAAAAATAAATTATAGTAGGAGCATCTACTTACAACAAAGGTAAAAACTATATGTGCTTAAATATTGGCCAAAATACTTGTAATGATTAAATATAAAATATTAATTCTGATATCAAAGAAAAGAATGGCCTTTATTCGTCACGCAGAATCTTTACTTACAAAAGACAAATCATGCTCTTTATCAATGTGACAATTAAAACAAAGTGAATACAAAATTCACCCAAGCATATTAAAGTAACAAGGAGCAAGCAACTAGATGCATTTTTCTTTATCATTTAAATATTCATCCACTGTATAATAACCTCTACGTATAAGATGATTTTTGACTACATTTTTGAACTTAATCACTGATAGACTCATAATACTAGCTGGTATCTTGTTAAATACTCTAACAGAAAGACCCATAAATGAAGCTGACAGCATATGCTAAACTTAGTTCTGCAAACTGAGTTTCCCTGCGAGACATGATATTTGGGCGCCCCACTGTAACTTACTATCTAAAGTAATTCCCAAAAAAACCGCTGAATCAACAAAATGAATAACTTCATTGTTTAAACAAGATTTGGACTGATATTATTTACATTTGGTAAACTAAATTTAATACATTTGGTTCTTTTAGAATTTAAAAGCAAGTTATTTGATGTAAACCAGTCAAGAACTAATGCGAGGGCCCTGTTTACTTCGTCAGAGTAATCATTTTTACGATTGGTTTTGAATATAAGAGAAGTGTCATCAGCAAATAGAACAATATCGCATAGGTTACTGGTAAAAAATGGCAGATCGTTTATATACACCAAAAATAGAAAAGGACCCAGAATTGATCCTTGTGGCACGCCCATACTCACTGTTGATCCGGACGACCTTATTCCGTTAATGTCTACATACTGCATTCGCTCACTAAGATAAGAAGCAACAAGATTAAGCGCTGTATCCGTAATGCCGTAATGCCTAAGTTTCAGCAGAAGTGAACTATGCACCACACAATCAAATGCTTTTGAGAGGTCGCAGTAAACACCAATGGCGTCCTGCGAGTCCAGAACTCATGAATTTCGATTTAGAGAAAGAGAGTAGGCCTACAGGCTTCAAGCATAGGTACAAGATCGAGGCAAATAAATCCATCCATGTTCCTGAGCTGAACAATGGAACCTAAATATCTACTTCAGAAAAAAAACCGGGCAAGAGCATAACGGACCATGCTCAGTGTCAGTTATTACAAATAAATGCACCGCTTATGAGCGTATGTTCATGGCACTTACGTTTTGTTGAGAAACGCAGTTTTTCGGCTATAACACAATGACGGTATCTATGTCCGATCATGTCGGAAATAATTTTAGTTTAAGCTGTACCATGGTGATTTTTGTCATATGTTTTGGTAACACAGTTCAAAAGATTAAGGGGGGGGGGGCTCCCCCCTTAACACACACAATTTATGCAAATTTCGAAGCGATTATTTTTATATGAAAAAATATTCACTTAATCAAAAAAGTTTATTAGAAACCTTAAACTGTTTTAAAAAGACCTGTCGAATGATGTGCTACACGTTGATGTTTGTCGAAAAAAAAAACAGTTTCTGTTACAATGTATAGAGCGCCCTAAAAATATTTGTGTTTATTATTTAACTATCAAACTAAGTACCTAGCGGCAAGACACATATTTGCACCATCATCATCATCATCATCATCAGCCTATCGCAGTCCACTCCTGGACATAGGCCTCTCCAATTGCACGCCACTTTGTTCTATCTTCGGCTTCTCGCATCCAGCTCCTGCCAGCCGTTTTGCGTAAATCATCACTCCACCTGGCCTGAGGGCGTCCTACACTACGTTTGCCGTGCCGTGGTCTCCACTCAAGAACTCGTTTACCCCAACGGTTGTCGGTTCTTCGGCAAATATGGCCAGCCCACTGCCACTTCAGCTTGCTAATCCGGTGGGCTATGTCGATAACTTTGGTTCTCTGCCGGATCACCTCATTTCTGATTTTGTCCCTAAGAGAAACTCCGAGCATAGCCCTTTCCATAGCCCGCTGAGCGACTTTGAACTTGTGGACTAGCCGTACCGTCAGTGTCCACGTTTCGGCTCCGTATGTCATGACGGGTAGGACGCACTGATTAAAGACTTTAGTCTTTAGACATTGTGGGATCGACGATGAGAAGACTTGACGTAGCTTACCAAACGCTGCCCAACCCAACCGAATTCTCCTGTTCACCTCGTCCTCGAAGTTGTTTCTACCTAACTGCAATGACTGCCCGAGGTACACATATTTTTGAACAACTTCGAGAACGGCGCCGTGCACCGCTATCGGTTCCGGTAGTACATGTTCATTGAACATGACCTTGGTTTTATCCAAGTTCATCCGTAGGCCGATGCGGACAGAGGAGTCAGCCAGGTCATTCAGCATCAGTTGCAGGTCCTGCAGCGTTTCCGCCATAATGACAATGTCATCTGCAAATCGCAAGTGAGAGATGTATTCACCATTGATGTTGATGCCCCGCCCTTTCCAGTGCAGCGTCTTGAACATATCCTCCATTGCATTTACGGTTAAAGATTTTTATTTCTCAAAAGATTACAGTAATCACTTACAGAGAAAATTACAATAATACAGTATTTTAAATCAATTATTTGTGAACAGTTTCGGGGAGATAACGTCCCCTTGCCTCACTCCTCGATGCAATGGTATAGGTTTTGTTTCCTGATTCTGTACTTGGACGGACATTGTTGCGGCTTCGTAGAGACATCTCATCACTTGGATATATCGCCAATCTACTTGGCATCGCTGCAGAGACTCCAGAACGGACCAGATTTCAATCGAGTCAAAGGCCTTCTCATAGTCCACGAATGCTAGACACAGGGGCTGATTATACTCTTGGGTCTTTTGTATAATCTGCCGCACTGTGTGGATGTGGTCTATGGTGCCATATCCGCTCCGAAATCCAGCCTGTTCCGGTGGTTGGAATTCGTCAAGTCTTCGCGCAAGGCGGTTCGTGATGACTCTTGAGAACAGCTTATAGACGTGGCTCAGAAGAGAAATAGGTCGGTAGTTCTTCAGCCGGGTCTTATCTCCTTTTTTGAAGAACAAGACGACTACGCTTCTACTCCACGCCTCCGGAGTTCTCCCTTCGAACAGGACAGCATTAAAGAGCTTTTGGAGCTCCCTCAGTACGGGTTTACCTCCAGCCTTTAACAGCTCTGTTGTAACGCCATCCTCCCCAGGGGCTTTTCCATTTTTTAGCTGTCTAAGAGCCAGCACGATTTCGTCAATATTGACTTCTGGCAGGTCTTCGGTGTAGTGGCGTGTTAGAGTGGCTCTAGGACCCTCATCTTCTGGATCAGGTCGAGATGCATGCGAAGCGTATAGCCGGCCATAGAAGCCTTCCACTTCGGAGAGGACTGCCGGCTTCGAAGAAACGACTTCTCCACTTGTTGTGGTCAACTTCGTCAGGTGGCTTCTTCCAAGAGATTGTACGAACACTTTTGACCCCCGGTTCTGCTCGATCGCTCTTTTAATCAAAAGAGTGTTGGAGCACCGAAGGTCGTGTCGTATAAGCTTGTTGATCTCTTGGTTTAGAGCGCGCTTTTCCGACGAAGTGACGGGTGGGTTTTCACGTCGTTCTTTCATTAGCCCTAAAGTCCTTTCCGAAAGCTTTGACTTCTTGCCCTTACGCTGCATTTCACAAAATCTCGTACCTTCTTCCCTGAGTATCCGAACCACATTTACGAGCTTCTGGTTTACGTCTGTTGTGGTTTCCATGGCAGCAAATCGGTTATCCAGGTTTAACTGGAACGCTTCGGATCCTATCATGGTTTGGAGCAAAGTAGGTCGGAGCCTGGACCTCATCAGACGGGCACGTTCCGCCTTGAAGTCGATATTCAGAGAGCCTCGGACAAGTCGGTGATCACTACCGGTATTAAACCTGTTGATCACGGTGACGTCTCTAAATATATGCTTTTTGTCCGTCATGATGAAGTCGATCTCGTTTTTCGTCATAGTGTCGGGGCTTTGCCACGTCCACTTCCTTTGGGGCTGTTTCTTGAAAAAGGAGTTCATCAAGAAGAGCCCCTCCCGTTCGAGGAAGTTGACTAGCATTTGCCCCCTATGATTTCTGCTTCCAAATCCATGGGATCCTACTACCAATTCGCTGCAATTTTGTACTCCCACTTTAGCGTTGAAGTCCCCCATAACAACGTTGTAGTGGGTCTTAGTGGTGGAGTGGAGGGCCCTCGATATGTCATCGAACATATCCTCCACTTCGTCGTCTGGATGTGCCGAGGTCGGTGCGTACACTTGCACTACCTTGAGGCTATACCTCTCGGTGAGCTTGATAATGAGGTACGCTACCCTGTTCGACACGCTAGACATTTTCACAACGTTGTCAGAAAGGGACTTATTTACCAGAAACCCAACACCACCTTGGGATTGTTGGTCTCCCTCGCGGAAGTACATAAGGTGGCCTGACTCGAGGGTTATGGTGTCCTCTCCCTCTCTTCGGACTTCACTTAACCCGAGGATATGCCACCTAATCTTCCCAAGTTCCACCTCAAGTTGTGCCAGATGCGAGTCTAGCCGTAGCGTGCGTCCGTTATACGTCGCCAGGGTCAGTCGGTTGTGGTGGCCTTCCGTAGCCCGGAGATTCTTAGCACCCCCCGCCACGCCGTTACCGTGGACGCCACCATGTCCAGGAATAGCGTGACTGCCGGGAACTGGGGGCCGTGGCTTTTGTGCTTGGTGCATATGGAGGTAATGCCCATAATCGCCACGCTGGGCAGGCGGGTTGGCGATCGCAGGGCGTAGCTCTCGCATCAGTGACGCTGCTGCCCGTCACTGACCTGTTACTTTAGCTACGCCTTAAATTGGGATGGTTATACCGCCACCAGCCGGTCGCCAGAGCCTCGTTCGTTGTACAGCAGGATGTACCGCGTGCAGGTGAGGTTGGCTTGGAGCGAAAGATGGTGATGCGCCCCCTTACATCCCCATCCCCATTTGCACCAATTTCATTAATATTTATTGTATAGCAAAATGCTTGTGACATACGGACGAACAGACAGACAGACATAACGAAAATATAAGGGTTCTGTTTTTGCCATTTTGGCTACGAAACCCTAAAAAGAGCTGGAAGCGGTAAGCAACTATAATTAAAAATATATTTAAAAAAAAACAATCATAAATCATTTTATATTCGTAATTACAAGAAAAGTTACAGCAACAGACAAACATCTGTCTATTCTTTTCTTCTCATTTTATGTAATGCATGTCCATTGCCAAATGTTCCAAAAAGCTCAAAATTCATCGCCCAATATGGCAGCGGCTTCAGGATCGACCGTCTCGTTCAGTGCCATCTGCAGATCTGTCCACTCCTCGCGCTGATTATCTATGAAGTAGTTTATTTCCAGTATCCTGTCTCTATTGCGCTTTATCTCGTTGCTGTGAGGACAAAGTTTATACAAAATTGAAATGCATTGTAGGTACAGGTGTAGGTAAAAAGTTACATATCTAATGCCGAGTAGGCATGATCGCCGCTAGGATTTCTTTCAGGGGTGTGCAACAATATCTATACAGAAGTAATTTTTATAGGAATTTCTTGCCAAAGACTTTACAAATACAATAATGCTCTCTGTAACGAAGCAATAACAAAAGCCGTGATAGTTCTTTAACTACCGACTAGATGTCGCTACGGGGGCCTAACCCGTTAGCATTAAGAGATAGAAGAATTTGATATCTAGTAACATAGTCCAGATAGGTGGTTCGCTTCTGGCCCCGGTTTGGCTGCAGAAGTCTCGGGTTCGATTCCTGGGTCTGGATTTCAAAATGCAATTATTGTATTTGTAAATATCTATACACTATAGGTACCTACTACACACAGGGAGGTATGCGGCTAAAACGGCTACTATTGTATATACCTACATTATAGATAGGTAGGTACTAAACTTGAAACCATTGTAAACGTAGGACCTTGTAATATTCCTGATCAAATATTTTGGACAGTGCAACCCTTTGCACCCAGCTACCGGCACTTGTAACTAATTTTATGTAAATCTGAGCACCAGGGCACAGAATAGGTAATAGTACTAGCCATGGTTTAGGCGCAGAACATCCGATTCGCAAACGGTCCTGCTGTCGCAAACCGTCCCATTCGCATACGGCCCCTTTTTCAAAACGTCTTATTCGCATATGGTATCTTTCACTTTTTTTTTTTTATAAATAACGATTAATAAACACATTTAAATGGAATCCTAAATCTTCTTTGAATTATATATAACATAAGTTTTAAATCTTTATTTCTAACTAGCTGACCCCCGCAACTTCGCATGCGTTAATTTTCCCCGTTTTTGCAACATTTTTCATTGCTGCTCCGCTCCTATTGGTCGTAGCGTGATGTTATTTAGCCTATAGCCTTCCTCGATAGATGGGCTACCCAATAGAAAAATATTTTTTCAATTCGGACCAGTGGTTCCTGAGATTACCGCGTTCAAAGAAACAAAATGCAGCTTTATAATATTAGTATGATAGTGAATGTTTGTACTCCTTCAGGCAAAAACTACGAAGCGGATTTTGATGGATCTTTACAACGTTATAGCTTAAACATCACCAGAATAATAAACTAAGTCCAAAAACTAAGGTTATAATTCAAAGAAGATTTAGTAATTCATGTGTTTATTATATACCTAGTTACGTACTTACTATATATAAAAAAAAACGTTTATTTAACGTTTATTTATTTTCCTGCAGTTCTGCATTCATGGGACAATTGGCGACTGGTACCTACCATATTATGTGAATAGGACGTTTGCGTGGACCGTTTGAGAATGGGACGATTTGCGACAGCAGGACCGTTTGCGAATGGGACGTCATGCGCCTGAAGCCTTAAAAAAATCGCGATATTTTTATTCACTAGGTAATTTATTTTAACTTGTTTAGTACGTAGGTATTATAATATTATCTTGGGACAACTTACACAACGTCATCTGATCCCAAACTGAGCAGAGCTTCTACTATGGTAACCAGACAACTTATAAACATACTTATTTATTTCTAAATACATATACATTATAGATAAATTATACCCAGACACAGAATACACCATCGTGGTGCGAATAAATTTGTACATAAAGCCTCACTGTGTGTCACTTTGGAAATTGAGTTAAATCGAACAACATCTTGCATGATGAAATCCGTCATATGCTCGAAATAAAATCACCTATCTGGCGCACAAGCAGTCGGGCGGCCGAAACCCAGGCCTTCTCAGCAAGCACGGATCCAAACAGGCGCGGATCCAGAGCTTTATTCTGGGGGGCATGAGATTCAACGCCGGTACACCATTCACCACCACTGAGTGGGGAGGGGGGGGGGGGCAATTGCCAATTGCCTGCCTAAACACTCCGATCCAGTTGCAAAATTCTCAAATTTCCCCAAAAAAGGGCATTCGGCCGAGTCGGGGATGGGGGGTGGCATTGCCCCTGTTGCTTCCCTTGTGTCACACCACCTGGACACCTGGATCCAACCCACAAATAAGGCTGTGGGCACGGTATCCCAAAACTGAAAATTTAGTTAAATATCTTGCAAATTTCAATATAATTCTCGTAGCGTTAGCCGATCAACCTATTTGCATTTCGTGTTGTTGGCATGTCCACAGTGCCCACTACCTAGGATCCGCACCTGTTTCTCAACAAGGTCAAAACTTGGTTCAAAACAGTAAAGTTGATTACTTTGTGGTTCCTTCCACTAGATCGTCCCGCCAGGCGTTGGCGCGAGTCGTTAAAAGATCCTCACGTTCATCTATGAACCGCATGTGGTTATCTGAGGACTGCGCCACCAAGTTCATCATCATGTCTCGGTCCATCATTGCCTATAAAGAATA
Source organism: Herminia tarsipennalis (assembly GCA_945859575.2). Lineage (NCBI taxonomy): Eukaryota > Metazoa > Arthropoda > Insecta > Lepidoptera > Erebidae > Herminia > Herminia tarsipennalis. The sequence continues at coordinate 7,971,247 of OX243850.2, read as the reverse complement.
TTTGAAACAATTTTAGTAGATCGTGAGCGAAAAAATGGAACGTTGTGCAGGAAGTTAAGTTTTAATAAACGGTACCTACCATTTATTAGTAGATGAACTTACCTACCCCAAAAAGCATGAGAAATAATGAGAATACCGTAGACGAAAAAATAACGGTACCTTTCTAAATAAGGTAAATCATTTGAGCAATGTGTTCATAATAGGTAAGTACCTATACCTAAATTAGAAAAATCTAACCGACTTTAATCACGGGTGATCTGCTGGCGTTTATTGAGAGTTACGTTGTCTGTGTCCGAAACTCGTCATCAGATTATTTCGGAATAAAACTCTTTCGAATAAAAAAAAGAATGTTGAAAATCCGTCTTTAGATAACGGTGATATCTAATCCCGAACATGCATAAAAAAAATACAGGCATCCGAATTGAGAACCTCCTCTTTTTTGAAGTCGCTTAAATTTAAACATTTGCGAGTACCTAGATAAGTACTATATTTTCGCTAAAACATTGTAGTTTCATATTCTTAAAGTCGCATTAAAATATGGTAACAAAAATAGGTATGGTTAAATTCAATTTACTCAAGTTTAAAAAAAGTAGGACGAATGTTGCCAGCATGAACTTACTTCATACAATTCCGGTGATGCGTCTCCGAGCATGATCTTATTTCCTAAGTATTTCGACAACGTTTCAAACTGCCTCATAGAAAATAAACCGTCATGCTCGCGCCATGCTCCAAACGCGTTTCGGGAAACTTCTAAAAGTTTTGTTATCATCTCTGTCATGTTAACTGAGAATTGAACGCGAGATTCCTGTGAAGAAAGTTTACGTATATACAAGTAGAAATGTTTACTTAGGCACTTAAAGGTTTGACTTAAACCTTGAGAGATAGTACCTACTTGGTGCCCACCGCAGAATCTACAGCACCAGCTGAGAGGTTCAGTAGTCACGTTCATTCCCGCTCACTCAGAAGTTCTGAGGTCACTTTCAGCTCCGCTCGCTCAAAGATTCTGAGTCAGCATTCATCCCTACTCGCTCAGAGGTTCTGAGGTAGCCTTCATCCCCGTTCACTCAGAAGTTCTGTGGGCGCCTTCACCCCCGCTCGCTCAGAGGTTCCGAGTTTGCATTCACCCCCGCTCACTCAGAGATTCTGAGTTAGGATTCCCCCCCTCTCGCTCAGAGATTCTGACTGAGATCGTTTATCCTCGCTCGCTCAGAGTTTTTAAGGTCGCTTTTAACTCAGCTTGCTCAGAAGCTCTGAGGTCGCCTTCATCCCGCTCCCTCAAAGGTTCAGATGTTGCATTTTTACTTGCTTAGTCATAGGCTTAAATGTCCCAACTCACTCAAACGTTCTGAGCCGAACTGAACCTCTGAAACAGAACTCTGTTTCAGAGGTTCTGTTCTCTGAAATCCATTCACTACCGTCAATTCAGAAGTTCATCACGTCAGGCGCGGATCCAACAAGCCCTCAGACCCGACTCAAACACCTTTTTTTAGGGAATTTTGACAGTGGACCGGTGTGTTTTGACAGGCAAATGCACTCTCCCCGTCGTGGAAGGTGGTGGGAGCGACACACTGGGCAAGTTGAGGGAAATGTTACTCCCCCAGAACAAAGTTCTGGATCCGCGCATGTATCACGGTTACTCCCGCTGGCCTATAGGTTCTGAGAGTTTAGAAACACCAATGCTACGAACGTTTGACACAGTTTGGCACAGTTGACAAATTAGATAAAAAAGTTACACAACGAACCTCACACTGTTCAAATAAGTGCATCTCCGTAGTCATAAGATCTTTCCACAATTTATACAATATTTCATTGAACTGATCGCTGACGTCCACTATGGTAGGTTCCAGTTGGTCTAAGGTTGATTGTTTTGTAGTATACTTTTTCACAAGTTCGTTTAACTGGTCCACAAGTGGTTTTTTCTTTGCCTCATATTGTACAATTATTCTAAAGGAGTTTAACAATATTTAAAAATTAATCGATTGATCAAAACGTCCACGTTGAGTAAATGAAAGTATATTTAATAGTATACCTACTATAAAATATTGTAGCGATTAGGTCCTGTTAAACGACTATCTTTATACTTACATTATGTATAGAAATTCCGAAAGTTTTTGTACCAATGTCTTGTAACCAGTTCTTAATTGGTACGCAGGTAATCCATATTCCATATAAAATTATAAATGTGAAAGTATCTCTGTCTGTCTGTTACGCTTTCACGCTCAAACAGCTAAACTGATTTAGATGAAATTTGGTATGGAGATAGTTTAAGTCCCGGGAAAGAACATAGGATAGTTTTTATCGCGATAACCGACATCCACCCGGGCAGAGCCGCGGGCGAAAGCTAGTTATAGATAAAGTACACTTAGACACGGAATAAACAATCATGCTCATCACACAAAGATTTATCCTGAGTGGGAATCGAACCCACGACCTCTGCAGTCAGGGTCACTAACCACTAGGCCAATAAGCCAATCAAATAATATTCTGGGTGCGTACCCAGTAGTAGGTACCTATGTAAAGTAGGTAAATAAGTAGGTACCCCTTGCTCTTCTCAACACTATCATCCAAAGCGTTGACGACGAGTTCTTTGAACAACGAAATTTCCTGCTGTCTGTTATTATATGCATCCTGTGCGAACTCGACTAATCCGGCCATTGTTTCTACATACTGTTCTTTGTAACTAAAATTAAAAGTTTGTATTAGTTATAATGTTAAATGACTACTTAGTTTTATTTCGAAATGTTTGTGTTAAGCAAGTTTACAGCATATCTGACAGTTTATACCCGACTGTAAAGAAGGGTTATGTTTTTCGCGCGTATCTTTAGATATTTTTATTACCTGATATCTCACAATCCACTGAACGGATTTATACAATTAAGACGTCGTTAGATTCGTCTTGATTTTTTAAGTGTTCTTAGTTAAGTGACGTTTGAAAAAAAATAACATGGCGGCTGTGAGATGTCAAAATAAAGAGATGTGAAAAAAAAGTTGTTTCGAATACTGCAATATGGGTATCAAATTAAAGGGCTTATCTTAAGCATTTCAAAAAAGTATAACTTGATTATGACTGTAATACTAAAAAAGTTAGTTAGCAACCATTCTTTTTTCAATCTTCAATACTTGACAATAGCTGTGATAAAAGTTAGTTGTTACATCGGTTACATATTAGATACCTACAACCACTAAAAGTATTAAATAAAAAAAATAAATTACAAAAATAAAAAACCCTGCACAAAAAAGATGGAAATAAGAGCAGGCGGATTTTTTATTTTTGTAATTTAATTTTTTCATTAAACAATTAGGTTCACGTACCTAGTCTAGTAACCTACGTACTCAATTACGTACGTTTAATCTTTAATTAATTATACTACTTAAGCCCCCCTACGAAATTACGACCTTCTCCCCCTCCGAAAAAGGATCCTGGGTACGCCTATGATTAGGTTGGCACACTTCACACATCGGCCACAATTCACACCAAGCTTGCCCAAATATTGCTAGGTTGCTAGAAAGTATTTGGGCAAATTTACGCTACCTCCTGGTCATACCCTAGACTCCCTAGAATATTTACAATGTTTGGCTCCCTCGTTTCCATCAACGACCTTGCAAAAACATCTTTTAGTCTTTTTTAGAAGAAATCCATGTATTGGATGAATCTCAACCAACCGGTCATTTAAGAGTTAAAGTGAAAAACCCTTTCGGTATCTTTTTTCCTACAATTGGTACATTAATAACACATATACCTACTAGGTACAGTAACGTTCGGTAGATATAAAAAATCCCGATAAGTGAGCCATGTACAAAGTATAAAATAAATACATTGCGGGAAATCGGCAAACAGAACATTAGCTATGGTATTTTTTAAATTGTTAAAATGCGACATCATAATTTGTTAAAATGCTCTCTGTAACGAAGCAATAAAAAAAAGCTCTTCGGACCTGGTACCAGCTCTAGGACCAAGTCCACGCTTGAGTACCCTCACTATATACTAATTCTTTATTGTTACGATAATTGCATTTTTGAAAACTAATTCGTCTGTCATTTTGCAAACCTGTAGGTATATAGGTTTTACATGCAGGCGGATTACATGGTGTTACAGAATGTTACGAACGGACAGTCCGTTCGTAATATTTTACAAAAATAATAAACAAAGAGATATTTACTCCTCCATGAAAGCAACAAGTTCGCCTCCAAATGACAGCAGTATAGTTCCGTCGGGGTCTGTCTCAAACATTTTCAGTAACAGTTCAGGCCCGCTGAGATACTCCACAAAAGACATCGCGTAGAACACCACTTGCGCGTCGTATTCCTCTTTTGCGATCCTTTTCTTTTCTGATATTTCGTCAGCTTCGTCCAACTTTCGAAGCAGGCCCCTAGAATATAAGTCTGATACTTATTTTTAAATAATATTTTACCGAAATATAAATAAGTGGATCGATAGGGGCTAATGATGATGAGTATGAGCTAAGATTTGATTGTAGGTAGACATGGTTTACGTTATTTTGGATAGGTATTCTTCTTAAGATTTATAATTAACACATTACCCTCCTTTGCGTTACGCTGTCGGTTAATAAATCTAGGTTTCCAGAATCTGTTTTAGAATGAGCGTCACCAGAAATTATTCAATATACTAAAATCGTTTTTGCCCATAGTGCTTGCGTGGATGCCAGTTGTCGAGACAAATGTCTATAAGGTCTTCATCGTAGATGTGTAGGTACATTCAACTAAATACAAAAATTCATCAAAATCGCCTTAATGGTTGAAGTATTCAGCATGCAGGGACAGATCCAGGATTTTATTCTAGGCACGAGAGGCAAATGGCAGTGTCGGATCTAACATGCTTACGACGGGGGAGGGGTGCATTTCGTTTCACATACCCGACATCGGTCAAGTGTGAGTTGCAGGCACGACAGGGCCTGAGGGCCCCAAAAAAAAATTCGTTCAGATGGTCAAACAAATACAAGAAATTCGGTAAGTAGGTACACCAAACAACCGTCAACCTATGGTTGCATGTGAGGGCTACCTATACAAAAATACACCAGAAAATTTTTACTAGGGAAAGTGTGTATGAAAAAAAAATAACAAAATTGGGTAACAAACCTAAATAAAGACCTTCCATTCTCCCTCTGGTCATCAGTGACGATTTTATAATCGAGGTAAGTGACCCGGGGCAATCCCGCCCAGAGAAAATGGTACGCCATATTGTCGTCACAACAAGGGTTGCCTTTGAAACTCACTGAGCGTAGGAAGCGGAACTTACGTAAATACGCCATCTGAACATAGAAATCATACTATACTTACGTGGTTTTATAAAAAATAGTGAGAGCGAGTACGTAAGACTAGCTTTTCCCCGTGAGTTCACTCAGGCGCAGATCCAAGGAGGGGGGGGGGGGGGGCAACGGGGCAAATCCGTTCATTAGTTTAGTGCAACAAACATTAGACATTAGAAGTAGGTTAGGTAGGTTACATATAACATATTAACCTCTTTGTAATCTTCTATCAAGTTGTCACCAATGCTAAACACGAGCAACTTCTCCAGAGTATCCATATTTTCCAATTTCCTTATTTTATTGTGAAACAAAGTTAAAATTTCCAAATTAACTAACGTCTCCAAGTTTTCTATTTTCTCAATTTTGTTGAATGACAGATCCAACTCGTTGAGTTTCGTTAATAGTTCCAATTTTTCGATTTTCTCAATCACATTGTGAGCCAATGTTAATTTAGTTAGAGATGTCAACATCCATAGATGATCAATTCGGAGAATATTTTGAAACTCAAGTCGTACTATTTCCGCCTCGTCTAAATGTACACCTTCCTCTGCGAATAGCCTCCCTGCTTCTTCAGAAGGACCTGTATTGGACGGGACAACAAATAAAGAAATTCCACTCGTGAGTTCATAAAGGTCTTCGCCGGTTTGACTGGCTTGGGTCTAAGGTACAATACAAATAATAATAATAATCTCATCAGAGACTAGCATCTGCGTAAGTGATATTGTAGTGCACAGACATAAACGCACCCTGTATTCCTTCACACTTACAGTCCTATGGGACGAAATACCGACACGACCAGCGCGGCGAGAGATTAGGTGCACGGCCGGCGGCTTATCGTACTCCCGGGGCATGAGGAAGGTTTGACATTTTTTTGACCTATCTATGGACTGATATTGGTAATGTTGCTAACCTCGCTGATATCTCAATGAGCACGGTGGCTACTGAGTCCCGAACCCTTAACAAAATACAATAATTTATCATTTAAGTATAATTTATCAATAACTATAAATATTTTGAAGCGTGGCCTGACTGGATATCTCACCGGAAAGACGAGGCTGGATTCGGCCTAGAGAGACAACACTATTAGATTAAAAAATAGGCGGAATAAAAACAAGAATGTACTTACCATAAGACAGGATACAGCGTATAAGCATAGCATTGTCTATCACCCCTGGTTCTATATCTGGGTGAATAATTTGACTATTTAATGGCAGCTTTTCTTTTTTCTTTCCATCCATTTCTTATTCTTTTGTAGGTTTGGTTTACTCGGTTATTTATATTCTTGTAAGCAATCCGTTGTCACAAAGTGTCATAGATACTGGTTGCTATGTTACAATCATTGAGCCTATATCAATATTACAATTGTAATCACCATGGGCGTAGGAGGGCGGGGAGATGCCCCCTCCTGGAACCAGAATGCCCAAGTATTATTTATAGTAGGTATACCTATCTAATATTGTCGATATAATTTATAAGCCCCGATACGATAAGATAAGGTCAGGTAAAATATTGTTAGTAACTTTATGCGGGTATAAAATCGCTATAGCCCCGATTCTACATTTGTTTCTAACTAGCCCAAAAAAATGCCCCCTCTTAAAAATACACTGCGTGAGTGGGAGATGAGAGTTTAAAAAAAAGGAAAACGCTAGCAGAGAGTTCGAACTTTGGTGACATTCCCGATTGCCAGGCAGTTCTAGAGGGAGGGGACAAGGTAAACATGCTCGAGGCAATGACTGGAGGCGTCAAACGCACTGCAGGAAGAATTTTTTATCATTTATAATGTTTGCATATCCCCGCGTAATTACCTGTTTTTGAAGTTTCAGTAGTCGCGCCGCCTGATCTTGCAATGGCGTTTTGGCGACGTCCACTTTGTTCCATCCTGTCCTACTAGTAGTCCGATGATCGATCTGTTTGTACAATTTTCTTCCAAACTGTTAGGCGCCGGGGGTCGAACTGTTAGGACATTTTTTTCCAAACTGTTAGACTGACTCCGGTGATCAAAATGTCTGGAAAAAATATTCCAAACTGTTTAATTTTCGAAACAGATCGACCCTCTAGGTCATTCTAACAGTTTGGAAAAAAATTGGCCAAACAGTTCAATGATCCTCGGACAACTACTTACTAGGTCAGGATAAAATAACGGCAATTTCCTCTGCGTCGCTCGTTTGTGTTCATTTCTCTAAGTTTCCTCAAATAATTCTAAGTTCAGGCGGAGTCTCTCAGCTCGCGCGGTGACTTCTAAGTTTACGTTGCGGTCCTCTGTGTTTGGGCTGGAAGTCGTTGTTCACGCAATGACTTCATTTCTTAGTCAGAGTTGTGGCTTTCAAATTCACACTGCGACCCTCTTCTTTCGTCACGCGGTCCCTGCTCGCTGATTTGCTTTTAAGTTCACTCAGTGTTCACCAGCTCTAGGGAAAGCAGAGGCGTAGCGTGGACGTGGCTCCACGTTACGCCTCGGCTTGTAATGTGACTATTAAGATGACGCTGCCGTCCAGAGCTTGTTGTCGATGTTGTTTGAGTTCGCGCTGCGCTAGTTAGCGACCGCAGCGCAGTCATTTCTAAATAACGTTGCACCTCTTTGCTTGTCGAGTAGCATTTAGGATTGACCTAGGCACCAACTCGCGTAGTTACTTCTAAGTTCGCAATAAGCCCTCTGATCCCGGTGAATTCTGAACTCCCCAGCTCGTGCTGTGCACGGTGCGCCCTTCTACTCATGCTCTGAGTTTTGTGATCGTAGGTACTGCGGCTTTAACTCCCGGCCCATTGGTTTCAAGCTGAACGCTGCGCCTGTGCAATAACGTCTGCCTACGCGCTGCTTGCGCAGTACTTCACCGTTCAAGTATTATTCCTCTGCTTGCGCAATAGCTTTGAGGATTGCGCTGGGCCCCTTTATTCTTGCAGTGACATAATATAAGATTACGCTAGGGCCCAGTTCAATCACAGGTTTCTAAATTCACGTTCCATTCTCTAGATCATTGGCAGTTAATTTTAAATATTATGACTATAGAGGTTGGATCTATAGAGGATGTTCTTAGTTGACTTCATTTTTGAGTAGGTACCTATCAAAGATTAGAATCTTTTTAATATAACCTAAAACAACATGACACCTGACAACACAGAATTTAGCAATAGGTAAGTCACGGCGTCACCCACAGGAAACTTCATCTCGCGTAGACAAGGATACACCATGCCATAGTGCCGAAAATATATCGCTCAGCGATCGTCCGGCAACCTATCAAATCAATATTGACCATACAAAACATGTATTGTTATATGGTCGGGACATTACTGCAATATTACTGTCTTGCCAGTATTGCTTGCAATGTTGCTGGCCACAGCATTGCCCCCAGAAATTGCCGTAAAAAATGGTCCGTTTAGACGTCCCATAATATGTATCATTGCAATATTTAAATTATCTATGTGTGCATTAGTTTGCCGTTTTTAAAGATCCAATGTTGTATATGTAACCTTTTTTACTTAAAACATAATTGATGGTACCAATAAAAGCTACAATGATAAATCTAAATAAGAAATAAAGAGACCTATTTAACCCTCAGAATAATAATTAATCTAAGCTTTAATCCAAAGCGGCGGCAGCCCAATGGCCGCAATAGAGAGGTCGCAGATTCGTATTCCACTCTTTATACTACCGATGACATGAATTCTTCTCGTTATTATTAGTAATTATTATTGTCTACAAATATGGTTGCAAAAATTTGAAAAAAAAAATAACATATCTAAACAAGTAAACTTTAAAAAGCAATCAGTTGATAATTCAGATACAAAACTACTTAAGATTTTTGTAATAAAATTGAACAAGTATGTATTAAATATTTTTTATTTCTTTCAGATAAATATAAGCGTTTACCAAAATAATTATGTTTACTTCAAATACTTAATAATATTACTATTTCGCTTAGAACACAGACTGGTAGAGAGAAATACAATAAGTAAGCAGTTCTAATTAGACTTATAGTGTAGGGTTTACTAACAATAAAGTGCAAAATGTTGTGTATATATTTTGAATTAAATGTCTCTTAAAAAATATATATGTATATAAAACACCTGAAATACCTGAAAAACCCTTGTATAGTAGGGTTCGTCAGACATAACATTATGTAATACAAAGACCTAAGATAAAAACTCAAAATAATAATATTCACACTTCAATAAAAGTGAGTAAACAATTACTTAGCAGCCTTTTGTTTCATCATTTGAATATACATTTCTAAGGATTGTTGAACTTTAGGATTTTTGAGAAAGCCTAGGAACTCCTGTGTGTCTTGAGTACGGTTCTTCTGCATCCACGCCAAGGGATCTTGCCTTACTTTTTGTTTGGTAATCGCGCGCGCTAAAGGTGGGATTCTGTCAAACTTCTTAATGAATGCCTTACACTTGGCGATGGTGTCGGCCTTGTCAGTTGCTGTTTCGTCAATAAGGCCAACCTGAAAATTAATAATTTGCACATATTTTAAAAATGTTCTTACTCTTTTTTGAAGACTACTTCTGCCATTGGTTAGGGTGCAAGCCCCGAGCACAGATTATACACGTACAGATATAAAGCTTCGTACAAAACTCTCTTGACGCAACGAATGAAGTGAGCATGCACCGCAGTGCATCACTTTGCGACCACATGCGGAGAGCTCATAACAATTTGAAACCAGAGACAGAGCGATTGATACACTCACGCGGTGCGGGTGCTTGTTTTGTGCGCGCGTAAATCATAAGAAATTTATGTAGTTCCTATAATTGTTACGTAAATGGGTGTTTAAAATCATCTTTGAACTGTGATTTGGCACTTTTTAGATTGCCCAAAAAATTGGAAAAGTAAGTAGATTTTTACTTGTATAAAATGTTGTTAAAAAGGAAAGCAGTTCAAAAAATCCCCACACATATTTTTATTTTTCTGCTTCGCACACAACTTTTTGACAGCCCTAGCGCGACCGCCGAGTGTAGGTATAAAAATCGTGGTATAAAAAAAACCCAATAAACTACTACTGCTAGGAAAAAACATTTTAAGTGAAACACAAAACTGATAAGAGCATAATAATAATCAAAATTAAAATTACCTTCAAAGCTTCATCAACACTGAACATTCTAGCAGTAGTTAGGGCAAACTCGGCCTGCCTTTGAGGAATTGTGTTGGTCATAGTGTCCATAAACCACTTTGGTGCGACAATACCCAGGGCTGTCTCATTCAGGCCAATCGTAAATTTGCCACTGACCATGACTCGGTACTCTGCGGACATTGCTAACAGGCAGCCCCCAGCTGGTGCATGACCCTAGAGAGAATAAAGTATTAGAAACATAGTTGAATTAAAATGTAATTATAGAAAATATCTATTTAAGTAATGAGAAATGAAGTGTTACAAAATTTCCCTGAAAAGGAAATGCTTATTTAACAGATTGTTGTTACCTTTGTTACCGTACCGGTGTTAAAATAATAACATATATGAAAATCCACTTGGATTAATGTGATTGAGGTTAATAAATAAAATGTATATTTTCTTTTTCATCAATTTTGATATTTTGTAACATCCTGTATATCGTCGTTGTGCGTGTAAAACAGAGTACCTATACAAATATAAGCCGAAAATCTGATTTGTATTTTTTCTCTTTCTACTGATGTAGATCTGATTTAAGGCAAATTTTGCGGTGGGTATTTATTGATCAGATCCTACTTTCGGACATGGATAAAATAATAAGTAAAATGTGCCACATCTAATCATTATTTTTTATAGAAACTTTTCCTAATACAGTGCAATTTTCTAGAAAAAAAAAAAAATTAATTGAGCAAAACTTAAAATCTAACAAAGTTATGAAGTTGGTTTATGCTTTAAAATAAGCAACATTAAGGACACTATGGATGTTTCTAACATTATTTTTGCATATTATGCTTAGTTTGGTTTATAAACATTTCTATTAACAATTAAAAAAAAATATTTCTCAAAAATTACTAATGATAGATAAATTGGGGCTAAAACAAACTTGCTATCCGATTTTATAAAAAAAAGAATGTCCGAAAAATAGGCTTCATAAAACACTGTGGAGTGTGTCCAGCCACACAACAACTATGGCGGGCAGCACACATGCGTATGTTTACACAAACCATTTAGAGCCACTTTTGTCCCCTTCATAACTAAAAAAATTCTCAATTGAAACTTGATAAACACTAGCCAAGTCAAATGTTGAGGTTTAATATATAAGTATTGGCTTTAGTTGAGTTAATAATTCAACTATTCAAATTTAAAACGTCATACATATGTGTATGTGTAAGAGTGTCTTAAGTTCTTAGAAATAAATTTTAAAATTATCTTCGGAACTTGGCACCCATTTAGATCTCAAGTTTTTGCCTGTGGAGTCGACAACAACAATATTTGAACTTGGCTCCCATTTTCACATCTACGTTTTTGATGGGATTATTTTTTTATACACTTCCTAAAGAAGTGTATGTGTGTTTTTTGTGTTTTTTCATGCAATTTTCTGTAATTCTAATTATGAACCAATTTTAACAATTATTTTTTGTTTGTCAAGGTCCATTATAATTGATGATGATTGCAATGTTGGATTTGTTGAATGGATGTTTTTCGTTCTAACATGTAAAAACCACTGAACAGATTTTGAAGAAACATAATAGTAATATAGTAATTATATTAATGCAGATAAAGGCATGGCATATCTAACAAAAAAGTTTTCTATATACATATAAAGTATAAACAATACATACATTAATAGCAGCAGCAGAGATGAAGTTGGATCCAAAAAGTTTGATCCACACATCTTGCAAAGATGTCCAGAATGCTTCAGCTCGTTTCATGTCTGGTTTGTACATCTCCATTATATCCAGACCCGCTGAGAACACTGTCGGTGAGGACTGAAAATATTAATAATTTGTGAAAAAACATACCTACACCTTTTTTCATACTACCAACTCTTTCACCATTAATATGAATGCAGCATTGTTTTGTTTTTTATACAAAATATTTTATTTCATCTATACTAATATTATAAAGCGAAAGAGTTTGTTTGTTTGTTTAAACGCGCTAATCTCAGGAACTACTGGTCCGATTTGAAAAAATCTTTTTTTGTTGGATAGCCCATTTATCGAGGAAGGCTATAGGCTATATAACATCGCGCTACGACTAATAGGAGCAGAGAAGCGACGAGAAATGTTTCAAAAACGGGAAAAATTACGCATACGAAGTTGTGCGGGACAGCTAGTTTATTATAAAGCATACAGCTAGTGGAAGGCCTTTCAGGCCTGTAGAATAATGTAACTTTCTATGAATTATAATGTTGACCCCTACATTAAATTATTATTAATAAGCATACTTACAGAAGTTAAAATCATTCCCTTGCATTTATTTTTGGCTACTTCATCAAGTGACTTATTTAAATCTTGCAACAGATCTAAATTGAGGCTGTTTACTGGTGGTCTTTGCATTGTTACTGTTGCTATACCTTCATTGTCTACTTCAACACCTGTCAGGGGTCCAGTTGAGCTCGACATAGCTCTAAATCCAGGCACCACTCTCCTGGCATTGTTCAGAATTTGTCTTAAAGGAAACATTCTGCAACATACATTCAATTTATTTACACTTAATATATTAATACTTGGGTATTTTATGTACCTAGTCACTCATCACCCACACTACGAAATTTATTTACATAGTTCTTACGCTTGTAAGTAAGTACTACACGATTAGGTAATTTATTTAAAAAAAAACGATAAAATAACACTGGTACAGTAATTTCTGAAATAAAATAATAACCCAGGAATACGTACTTTTGTTTCGAATTAGCAGTTAACAACGCCGGTCAATATCCTTAGCTGCGATGTGAACCTTGGACTTTGCGTTAACTATAAAAACTTGTTTGTTTGTAGGAATACGGATGTTGAAAACACTGTGCGTATTCAGTTCTGTTCTGTCACTGTCAACTGCTGTCAACAGTCAAAGTCAATTTGTCATTGTCATGAATGTCACGTTTCATTTTGAAATATCGATATGATTTGATTATTCGATTCTAGTGATTCGATTGAAAGAACCCTCAAAGCAAAAAATTGAAAGTGATGGATGGTTGTAAGTAACCGCATTGGTTCCGTTTTGAACTTAAACAACAAGAAATAGGAGGGCAGGAAATTAATAAATTATTATAACGCATTAAATATTGGAAAAGAATGTATTAAAATATTAGCGAAAGAAATCGACTAATATTATCAGTACTTTCATTTTCTCTTTGTTCAAGTAACTGTCAAATCTGTCAATGTAAATAGTGTCATTAAATTTGCTCATTGCCGTTGAAGTGTCAAAGGATTGGTAATTCCTGTAAAAACATTGATTTTTAAATTAACTCGTCCATTTCAGTATGTAGGTAGATAATAAATCAATATTTACTTTCAAGACTTTCTCTATTCGTAAATATAATGTCTTTAGAACAGACAGCGTGTGATGGTAAGTCACAGAATCTAAATTTCAAACTTTACTTATCGGCTTTGTACTTTCATTTAGAAAATATGGAATTTAAGGGCTATAAATATTATCCTTTTTAATAAACTTATAATAACAGCAACGCTGGCAATATACGATTTAGCTCACTTCTTTTTTCCCGCGTTTCTCGTTCTTTTTCATACCTATACATCTATTTGTATTTTAGCACTAAATACTATTACATATTATTATACAACAAGTATTTCCAATATTCAAGTATTAATATGTAACCGAAATTAATAATATAATAAAAACTAAGCTTAAAAATAATCAAAACAAAATATTGTAAGATTTATAGTAAATGTAATACTTAGTTTTTTAAATCATTTTTCAGATTTGAAGGCGTTCGAGCGTCGGCTGACTGAAGTGATAGGATGTTTGCAGCCTGCTACTATGAGATGGAGGAGTATGTACTTTTAGAAAATAATATGACCAATGCAGAAATCATGTACACAATAGACTTAAAAACACTTTTTTTTCAGTTGTGCTGACCGTGGTGTCTGTGTGCACAGCAATTGCTGCATATCATTGGCTGATGGATCCGCTTACTCCAGTTGTCTCCCTGACACAGTCCCTTTGGAATCATCCGTTTTTTGCGTTCATATCTACTTTTCTAGGTAAGTTTCTTTTTACCACCCATTGTGAACCAATGTGTGGAATCAACACCCCCAAATTAATTTTATCTGTATAGGTAATCAAATTTTTTGTAACAAGTATTTTATAGTAGGGGATTATGACATTGGAGACAACACACTGTTACTAAATGCAAAAATATGAAACTTATACAGAGCATGTTGTTTTTGTTGAAAAACATAGATGTCTTGGAAACAACCTTCATTGTTTTTAATCAGGTTAAAGTAAAATAGTCTAATTGTCAAAACTTGATAGTTTTGTTACAATCAAGGGCCATTTAATATGTTCCCAAGACTTAAATATCTGTACCTATGCCTTTATTAACAGTAATATAAGGTTGGTGTATACTTGTTTTGGTAATCAAGGAAAGAGTGAAGCTTCATGTCACTTACGTTTTTCAGTAAAATATGTGTGACATACTGACGGAGATTACAAAACTATAAGGGTTCAGTTTTTGCCATTTTGGTTAAGAAGCACCTAAAAAGGACACTTGTAATGGTCTTTATAACACCTGCCGGCTTACACATGTTTATTCGCTGACACAATGCATTCATCCCATACAAATATAATTATGATTATGAGAGGGACATAATATATGCTTTATGTAGGCTACCCGGTCTTGACTTTATGGACATTCAGAGATTTTACATATTGACTTAAGGTCTTTATAAATAACCTCTGGACATTATGACAGACATTTAAGACTTGTACATATTGACTATCGGTCTTTATAACATCTGGACATTATGACTTCTTGGACATTTAAGACTTGTACATATTGACTAACGGTCTTTATAACATCTGGACATTATGACTTCTTGGACATTTAAGACTTGTACATATTGACTAACGGTCTTTATAACATCAGGACATTATGACTTCGTGGACATTCATTGACTTGTGCATATTGACTATCAGTCTTTATTACCTCTGGACATTATGACTTCTTGGACATTTAAGACTTGTGCATATTGACTCTCAGCCTTTATAACAACTGGACATTTAACACTTGGCCCAACATACCCCAGAGCCTATCTATTACATTTCTATACATTTATTAAACTTGGATGAGCCATTGAGGAGTAATGAGCGGACATAGGAACATTATAAGGATACATATAAAATGCATAATTATGCGTCAAACACAGACTGATGTGACTAATCAAATACCCAATTGCTCTTTATAACAACAATACCAATGAAAATGTATAAGTAATTTGTCTGTCTGTTATATTTTTATATTTAAACATATTTAGATGAAATTTTGTATGGAGACGTAGGATAGTTTATGTGATAACCGACATCTACATGGGCGAAAGCTTGTTCCTATTATGTTTATTACTAAGTATTATTATATTTTTAAACGCACGAAAGTATATGACCTAGTAATAAGAATTCAGACACTCAAGTGGCAATGTACAGGCCACATGATAAGAGACATCGAAAAATGGAACCAAACTTTGTTTTTCTGGTATCCCAGATACTCACAAAGGAAGCGTGGAAGGTAGTCTCAAAGATGGGAAGACGAGATAAAAGCTACATCAGGGAAAACATGGAATGTAGGAGGCCTTTGCCTAAGGCAAACAGACTTTAAGTTGTTGATGTCGAATCAACAGTTTTAAACGCTTTTAGAAATAAGCAAATTTTTAACACTGTCTGAATGAAGGCTTATATTATACTAGCTTTCGCCCGCGGCTCCGCCCGCGTTGATGTCGGTTATCGCGATAAAAACTATCCTATGTCCTTCCCCGGGACTCAAACTATCTCCATACCAAATTTCATCTAAATCGGTTTAGCTGTTTGAGCGTGAAAGCGTAACAGATAGAGTTACTTTCACATTTATAATATTAGTATGGATTATTATTGTTTTCAGTGTTACTCTTCATGATGGGTGTACACAGAAAGGTGGTAGCGCCCAGTATCATCACCGCTCGGACTCGCTCTGTGCTCAATGACTTCAACATGTCCTGCGACGACACGGGCAAGTTGATCCTCAAGCCACGACCGGCAAACTCTTAGCACCTAAATGTACATATTTTTTTAAGTTAAGAATAAATTTGTTTGATTGTTAAACCTTTTTTATTTTTTTGTTTTGTTCATGTGCCCCGCGGTGTTTGTTTGGTTCGTTTCAATTATAATCACAGTCTAATAACTGATACAGTTGTCTAGATGGGGTAATTGTGCGGGGGTTGCGGGCGCGACGCAGCGGGTGGACGGACCCGACTCGGCGACCGCGAGTCCATCCGCTGCGTCTCACCTCGGAACTGATGACTGTAGTACGATGACCAACCGTATTAGTTTTGTAGAATGTGCTACAACAGACTTAAGACTGGACTCCGACGTCTGGTTTCCTAATCAGGAATTCAGATTTGGGAATCTGAATGATCTGCTTACATACAAAATGTTCAACAAAGCGCACACGATCTTAGTTTTTCTGGGCAGAAAAAACACCCGGACGTATATGCTAAGTCTCATGGAATCCTGATCAGAAAATCGAACGTCTGCGGCTAGTCGTAAATAATTTTGACGAAAACTATAGTATACTTCTGGACTGATACAGTGGAGCGTCGATTATCCGAAATGGCGATCAAACTACGCCCGCCGACTTGTCTTAACTTCTGGGCCTGTGACCTTGTTCTTTACTGAGCGAAAAGAGTTATTTATCAACATAAATGTTGATACCCCGCCACTGAACTAGGTATACTCTACTCACCAAACAAAGTGGTGTCCCGTGTGGGAACGCCCACGAAATTTAAAAAATAAGGTTTTTTTTAAAAAAAAAATCAGTTAGAATTCGACTCGTTAGTCGAATTCTAAAAAATGAGCAAGCTGTATATCTAGTCCAATTCTGTGTGTTAAAAGTAGAAAAAGGTTGATTAAAACACTGAATCACTTGTATTATCCTAAAAAATCTATTCCGAACAGTTCGGATAATCAGCACTCAACTGTAGAACGCTTTTTTCCGGCGGATAAAAGCTAGTAAATTACAAATATGTACATTAATTTAATAAAACTACAGGTTACAAGAATCTATCCAAGTTTATTTATTACTTATAACTTTGGTGTGTTTATTATATACAATAAATAAATGATAACTAAGAAAAATAGGTCTATCATACAAAACCACCTTAAAACAATAACAAAAACGTTGCAGTACAAATAATTACATACAACAATTTTCATAACTAGTACATATTGCATTTATTCATTTTCACTAGAAGAATTTACTAAAGATTTTGCTAAAATTGTAACAAAAGACATGAGCCGTAATAAATTCTGAGTTATAATGCAGGTAAACAAAGTAGTTGTGTTACAGCTTTGTCCTACTAACGAACATTCATAGTGACCGCGAGAGGCCCTTTCTATGTATATTTTTATCTTCTACAATCATAAGCAATCAATATTCTTATTTCGCCCAACTAGATCCTACTCGTTGACTAGGCTTGCAAACAGCAACAGACAGTCCACAGCTACAAACGATATATTATGAAAATATATATATTACGGGTCTTAATCGCGTGAATAATTTAAGGTAAAATACCTTGTTTATTGCCCGACGTTTCGATCGTATTGCAACGGCCGTGGTTATCAACATTTATAACAAACGATATAGTTATTTAACATTTTAGTTAAAAATTAATTTAAAAAAGTAGGATCTAATCATGAAGGTTAGAAGGTATATAAATGGATAGGTTATAAGAATAACTTTGTGTCAAAATATTATTTACTTTGGAGCTGGTATCTTGACATCGTCTTATCATAAAAGTAGATATAAATAACATTGAAGTAAAAATATTTATATATATAGCTTTGGAGCTCTTCTATAAGACGAGTCTTGTCTCGCAGAAATTCTGTAACGTCGAATTAAAATAGATAGAATATTTGGGACAAAATCTCGACTCGACTGTCAACAAAATATTCAGTTTGAGAACCCCAGCTATCATGGGCGTACCTACCATGGGGGAGAAGGCCGTTTAAGTGGCGCAATTGACAAGACACCGGCCACATGTACCTTACTATTTCGGGGGAATGCCTTCACGGAACCATTAGTTTCGTTTGTCGCTGTCGTCTATCGGTGTTGCTTATTCCTGATGACGGACTAAAGCCTTAACAATACATGGACCTCAGGTTTGTATAGAACATTTTTATAATACCTACCTAGCGATACAAAGATGACCAGAAATTATATACCTTATTCTAATGCTTTATCGGCTAGCGCGTTGTTTCACGTTAGATATATTGTAGTGCAAACTCGACGCCCATGTATCAATGTCATTACAGCTCAAAACACGCTTATACTCAACATGGAGTGTATGGAATTACAATAATTTGGAATTTATATTTAGAAAACTCATTAATCATAAGAAAATATTGTATCAAATTATCTTAACTTGGGCCGTGTTATGGGAACGATATTATTTTATTATTCAAATGTTCAATTCCTCAGTAAATGCAATTCTTAGTGCAATTTTAAACGATCCTCAAGTAACAGTCGCAATTACAAGACATATTTCAACAACGATACTATATAATATAATATAACTATAAATAATGTATTGTGCTGACTGTGCAATGTAACTAATCATCCTAAAGTTAATAATTTTATTTAATACTATATTACTATACACGAAAGACAAGTGTTTGTGCCGAGTGAATTATTGATAACTATTTTATCAATATATTTAAATAGTGAAAGGGTTAACAAAATTATTTTAGTTGCACATCACACGCGATACTTTTAGCAACGGCGATTAGCTATTTTGCGATCTTGCTATCTTTTGGCGAGCTCTTTGCGTTCGACTGATTTCCCAAAAAAATGTTAGAGACCTACTGAATCAATGAAAATTATTTTCGCAAGTGTTTTGACTGATTGCAAATATTAGGACGTTCAGAAATCAATAGGTTAGCAATTTAAAAACTATCTAACCTCGAACTACCGAAATTATAGTAATCTCGTAGATAAAAGGAAAGGCAAAATATTTTTTTTTTCTCTCGACGTTTTACGTTTGTAACGACTGCCTACGGTTCACCCAACAGTTGTTGGCGAATGTTTAAAAATATTCCTAGGTCAGTTGTTGTATTCAGCTGCCAAATACCGAGTAAATAGTTGATCGTTATTGCTTAAAGTATCGAGAGTGCAATGGCCTTTATTCCGTAACAAAATATTTGTTTTAATTGTAACATTAAGATTATTAGAAGCGATATTAGGTACAACATTAACCTGTTAATATTAAAAGTAAACTATTATTTTATATTATTGTGCAATGACATCCCAGAATAGATTGAAACACTAATTTCAATCCAATCAAATAATTTGAGATCCTATATAAGAAGTAAAATCAACATTCAAAGTTTGATTTTGAGCGTAATCAGAGGCTTTTAATATAATTAAAAAATATAGTAGCTATTATAGTATAATATCTTATATTTGAGACCCCATCTTTTAAGACAGACGGAAGTATATCCTTAAAAGTTGTAAATAAACAGTAAATGCTTACTCGTTATACTTACATTTGAGTTTATTTTATCTATACATCAATATTGAAACATATATCATACCTATAAATTTAATTTAAAATTATTATGTTAGTTAACATCAAGGCAGTGGTACATGAATAAATTCAACATTGTTAAAACGACATACTTAACATTTTATAATAATTTTAGAAAAGGCATTGAAATTACACATAATAATCGCTATAGGTATGTTACGCCCCACTTATTCAATAAGGCAATAGTTTTTTGAGTTATACAATTCAGCTTTTTTAATCATTGGAAATTGAATGAACAGAAAATGTGAGTGTCCTTTCTCAGTCTTAAAAAAATATCGGTCGAATGCCTAGGTGGAATAACTACTAAATTATTTTTAAAAAATCTTTGGAACCGAATACCTTCTGTCCCGAAAAGGGAGGGAACAATAAAATGTTTGTGTTATTTATTAAACAAACTTACAACAAATTTCAAGGAGAGCATTTCCAACATTAATTTATGATCAATATTATTTCTAACTGATCGTCGGAATAGTGGGTGAATAAATCATATAAAACGTGAAATTAATCAAGCCTCGAACTACCGAAATTCATAAGTTGTTTAATACTAGAATAATATTATATTAGTTCATAAGTTTTAAAATTTGCTGTTTACAAACAAAATGGCAAATATTAATACCGTATTCAGTTCTATGGAAAATGCTCGCCTTCATTTTAACATTCAACACGGCGATCGTTCGACAAGTTAGCAATGTAATTATATCCTCACTACATATTAAAATAGTAAAAACTCACTTTATAATTCAGTTGTTCTTTTTACAAAACAAATAAACAATATATAATTATGTGCAATAACATTGGCGCTAATTATTATACTTATTATTAACTTTTTTACTAAAGCGTGGAGAGGATAAAATTACTTCACACTCATCTAAACAATAACAATTCATACTCTTGAACAAATTGCACAATAAATCGTGTGGTAACCAATTAATATTATGATCCAAGGCAGTTTTATATAGTAGAATATAATGTAAATAATACTTCTTTTTTTCAATTACGTTACACATTAGAGGTGTCTAAGCTTCCCTATGATAGTTATAAAAGCTAATTACGAGTTGCGACTGACAGCTATGTGTTGTGACGAGAGGATCTAATGAAACCTTGCACGAGTGTGGGAGTGTAGGGATACATTCTCTATATTTTTTCTTATTAACATTTTGCTTTTGAAGCATGCTATAATAGTAACGCAAAAATATAATAGATACATATATCCTTCCTTTTATACAATACTCCCCAAAATTTCACTCGTAAAATTAAAACGGAACAGAATTTTCATATAATTTCACAAAGTAATTAAGAGTATTTTTTTGTAAAAATTCACCCGCAGGAATCAAGATTGAATAAATAGGTACATTTATAGACGACACGTAATTCTCTCTCATCCTTCTTCATACTTCGTAGTGTAGCATATATAAGAACACACTATTATAAAAATTGATATATTTTTGTAATCGTTTTAGCTACAGGCTCGTTATATTCTTATCGATATAATTGGAACTTCAATAATTGCCTATTCTATAGTAGATTCGTTTAATTCAATCGTGGTCCATGACAATGCGATTCGAATTTCGTGATCGATGAGAGATTGGTGGTATACTACAATGGTCTAGTATCGTTAAGGAGCAAAATAAAGGCGTGTACGAGATATCCCCACAGGTAATTATTGTCGCATCATTCCCCACAGCAACATGCAAGGCTCGAGTGCTGTCCTCACGCCGCCAACAATGTCCTGATGTTCTTCGGTGTCGACTGGTGGTTTAAATGTTTCGTCGTATACCTGAGAGCGTTAAGGAGTGGCTCCGCTTTCGTTGGTGGTTGCTGCTGGAGGAACTTCACGCATCCTTTGACGTCAACGGATGAGGATCGACAGAAAGCACCTGAAGGATGGACCCAGTCGTATAGTATGATCAGTCCAACCATCACACGCAAGACTAGAAGTGATGTCTCCTCGCGACTGAATTGAGCGACCAGTTTTCTGGAACAGAATATACATGTATGTTAAAATAATGTTATGAAATAACAAGACGACAGGGAAGTTGTAATTAATACCGTGCTCCAGACATAAATTATTTTAAACTGGAAACCCAGATTTGTGTAACAAATATGGCGTGCAATGTGTCCTATTTTATAAAGCTTCAGAATTTAGTGTAGCGCTTTGATATTGTAAAATGTATGTTGTTTTAAAGGAAATAAATAAGTAAATGTTTGTGTTGGGTCATATGTGTTATGTTTACAGAATTTACGACATAATAAAACTATGTAGGACTGGCTGCATCGGCCGTTGATTCGGGTCGCGCATACTTCACCCACGCGTTGTACCTCAGTGGGAACGTACGCAGTGCGGTTCATCCACCCAGGTATGTAAACTAAACTGTACTTTACTGAGTGCTGCTCGAACCAGTAAGCATACCTATATTTGAATATCGAATACCGTCCTTTAAGAATTACATCTTGTTACACTCTGTTATTCTGAAGTAACAAGATATTCACGGTGCCTCGCGATACCCCGTTTAATAAAGTCAAATTTGTATCTAGGACTAAGCATTTAATCTGGGCGTTCGTGAGTAAGTCATTTGGAAATATTAACACATTAATCAACAGATATCTCGTTTAATTTTCCAATTTTGCAGCTCATTAATTTTGTTCGCGAATTAATTAAGCAACATTTTATTAATGGCAGATATCTATTATGATACGAATAACAAAAGTTTATTTGTGAAATAATAAACGCATGTTGCTTAAAGGTACTTTCCAATAGGATTTTTCCTATTTATTAAATTGTCGTAGCTAGGGATTGTTTTCCGAGACAAGAGGGTCTCTCCCCTAATTTTCTTTGGGGGTGGATTATTATCTGCTTTGGGATTGTGTGGTATCAGCAATGGCATTACAAAAATTCTAAGGCGACCCCATTCTTTCTAGATCCTTATTTACACCAATGGTATGGGACTGTGTTTACAATAATGAGCACCATAAAAGTAGTGAAAGCGAGTAGCTACTCTGTTTTCCTGAAATGAATGTTTATTTAGGTACTTTCGAAATTTTAAATTTCGTTCGTTTACGAAGTCTAAATCATTTTCGGATGAGCACAAATAGTTCGGAATTATAATTATAGGTACCTATGCAATTTTCATATAATTATTAAAATAAAAAAAATCACCGACAAACTTCATGAGTCATTGAGATATCGCATAAGTTTTACAACACGATTTTCGCACACCATAGGTTTCCTAAAAGTAATTCCAAGAACATTTGATTACAAATCGACGGCCATATTAAGACTATCAACCATAGTTCATTAAGAATTCATGTCACGAATAGTATTGTCACTTTCGATGATGTTATGTGCTTAAGTCTAAGTCCTTTAGGTACAATTTTAGAGTTAGTTAGTGTGATATTATTCATCCCTCATATTAATGGAGGTTATATTATCCGCACCAGTTATTTTGGCTTGGCGTAATTATCTAATAAAGTCGTAGTGTTGATAATACAGCAAAAGTTGGTTGACAGGTCAATTAAATATTGTATAGGTACATAATTTTTAAAATTCAATAGTCCCATTAAGTTAGGATGCACCTTGCAGGTGAGCAAGGTAAGGACAGCCAGTGCTGTACTGGGCTTGCGTTTGGTCTCTATTTCCACTTAACATCAGGTGGAATGGAGTCATTTGCTTATCTATAAATAAAAAAAAAGGAATCCAATTTTTGGGAGACTTACAACGTAATACAAATAATACCTACATGTTCAAGAAAGAAATATACTTAATATTATTTAACATTAACGCAGATCCGTTATGAAAGACAAAAAATATTTTCAAAACGTTGGAGTATTAAAGCTGTTATTTGGCGGTACGTCAAATTAACTCTGCTGCTGCAGTCGGTCAAAAATATAGTCTATAACCCTAACGATTGGTTGAAATTCATTTGCACGTCATAAATAACAAGGTTCATTTTCCCTTGCCATAACATTCTGACAGTTACTAATTTGAACCTTAGCACTATTTTGGTTACAAAGGAAGCTTTGTCAAAATTGGTAGAGCACTTTTCTGGCCGACTGTACGTGTCCTTTATGAGATTTTAAATTACCCTCAGCGTGTTAAAGCCCCTTTCAAACCGAACTTCTGGATTGGTCAGCGAGGTCAGCCTGCCAATATAAAATCCTAGGTCCCCCACTGTATAGAACGATCGTTCCATAGCCTATCCCCCAGTAACAGTTTAGTGGCCAATTAGGCACGTCAAACCTCAGCGGTACGGAAACGGTCACTTGTCATTTCAGTCAGTTCAATGGGGACAAGTGAGATGTACAAAACCATGACCGTTTAGACTCATGTCATTGCGATACTTGTATGATAATGATAACAGTGGAGCAGATCTAGCAACAACGTTCAATTAATTCGTTTCATGTGTATAGTTCCGAACTTCTTGTGAGTATCCGAAAATAACAAATGTATTTTAACGAAGTTCGTTGTGAGTATACGAAAATAACGAATTCAATTTAACGAAGTTCGTTGTGACTATACGAAAATAACGAATGCAATTTAACGAACTTCGTTGTAAGTATCCGAAAATAACGAGTGCAATTTAACGAAGTTCGTTGTGAGTATACGAAAATAACGAATGCAATTTAACGAAGTTTGTTGTGAGTATACGAAAATAACGAATGCAATTTAACGAAGTTTGTTGTGAGTATCCGAAAATAACGAGTGCAATTTAACGAAGTTCGTTGTGAGTATACGAAAATAATGTAACGAAGTTCGTTGTGAATATCCAAAAATAACGAATGCAATTTTACGAACTTCGTTGTGAGTATCCAAAAATAACGAATGAAATTTAACGAAATTCGGTCAAAGTAACAACTCTAGTAGCCCGAACCTCTTCGGTAGGATAACGCTTACTGTTCTTTCCACCGAGCTGGCGAGCTCCATAAAATCATGACCGTTCGACTCGTATATCATTGTAATACTTGTTTGATAACAGACGGGGAGGAAGCTGTTATCAGTTTATCACTTGACTAATTAAAATTACTTTTTCCTGTGGACCAGGGTAGTTGACACTCTAAATTGGATAGTTGTTTATTTATAATGTAATCTTTATTAGATTAAGGACGCGGTTTATGATTTCACTGTTGTATTGTTTTATTACTAGCTTTTTACCTCAGTAGGTATATTGAAATATCGCAATACAATTTATCTTATTAGGTGGGCATGGAAAGTTTTATAAAATCACTAGCTTTTGGCCACGGCAGATCCGCGTGGATGTCGGTTTTGGCAATAAAAAAAATATATCCTATGTCCTTCCCCGGGACTCAAACAATCTAAATCGGTTTAGGCGTGAAAAGGTAACAGACATCGGAGTTACTTTCACATTTATAATATTAGTATGATTTTTGCATAAAAGATCTACAAACAGCCATCCTCAAAAACTGTGATTCTAATGTAAACCAAACAGCTCAAACGTTAGTCAAAATCTAGTTTTGTACAAACATTACATACATCTTTCAATGATTGATGAGCGTTCTGATTTTAATCATTAGCATATAATTAAGGCCGCAGTCTCGCCCCCGTTGATCAAATCGCGATAAATACTTATAGGTAACCTAAAAAACCTATATTTCATTTAAATAGGGCCGGTATCTTCGGAGACTAGCACTTTCAACCATACAGACATACTCTTCAGCGTTATATGTGACAATGACTGGCCTGTTAGTCTAGTGGCTAGTTACCCTGACTGTTAAGCTAGAGGACGTGGGTTTGATCTCCACACAGAATAAAATTTTGTGTGATGAACGCGCTGGTTTACTCTGTGTCTGGGTAGACTTAATCTATACCTACTAATATTATAAAGCTAAAGAGTGTGTTTGTTTGAACGCGGTAATCTCAGAAGTTACTGATCCAAATTGAAAAAATATTTTAGTGTTGGATAGCCCATTTATCGAGGAAGGCTATAAGCTACATAATATTACGCTACGATCAATAGGAGCGGAGCAGCAATGAGAAATGTTGCAAAACGGGGAAAATTTACGCAGGTCAGCTAGTCTATAATACGTATGAGTATGTATCTAGAAATATATATATGTTTATCAATTGTCTGGTTGCCATAGTACAGGCTCTGCATAGTTTAGGATCAGCTGGAGTTGTGTGAGTTGTCCAAAGATATTGTACCTATATTATTTTTTCTATAGAAGCTTAAAATGGACACAAAGCGTTTCCTTCCTTAAGGAGAAGAAGATTTTGTTCAGTGAGTGTGTAATAAGTATAGAAATAGTTCCATCCCGTTAGAGAGCTAAGTAGTCGACTAACATACGAGTATACAGACAGATAACACAGGCACACTGCACCAAATCATTATCCTTATTTATTTAAATCGCAGTGTTAAAACTGTCCCGTAAAGTACCGATTGAAGTGGTAAAAAGTGGTAGTGGTCTGTAAAATCTGTCTATTACATTAGTATAAAATAATTTACTTTTATTGTAGTCAACTACGTAATTATATTATTACCTATTGCACAAATAGCGACTAAAATATTGTGAATTTTTAGAGTATTTAGAATTCGATGTTATTCACGCCTTTGTTACTTGCCATACACCATTTATTATTATTTCATTAGTTTATTTATAAATGAAAAAGTTATTAATTAAAAAAAGTATGACTAAAACGTTCTATGCCATAATAATCCAACCGAATTTTGTATCAGGGAGAGTATAATTCTTATACCATACGCCTTTCACTACTGCATTTTGACAAAAATAATATGCTATAACTATGTAATAATAATGCAATCAGCTACAGCACCATGGTAGGTGATAACATTCCCTACCCGCTGCTGAAATTTGACCACACCTTTCTGTTACAGCTTGTGTAGGTACTAAACCTACACTACGACTCAAATGCAGAAATAGCAAGCAAGTAGCCCATAGATTAGTATAAAATCCATCTTTGTCTACAATCCGTAGGAGGATAGAACATAAAGGAGGACGGATTGCGTAGGAGATGATATTATGGCAATCCGTTATCTTCATAGAGGCCTACAAAGAGATTGGGCAACACCATGACACATGAACGCGCTTCATCTCCGTTGAGGCAACACCACAATAGTAACACAAGATACCAAAAGTATAGAAGGTAACCTTTATACGTAGTTCTCTGGAGAAACGCACATTGTTCATGGACAAGAATCTCTGACTACTCCCGTAGGTATTCTCTTTCCCAAAAACGATTGTTCCAAACTCTAGTTGTTTTAAATTGCCTTTGTTTAAATGTTGTTAGCTCTGGATATTTTCATCGAATTTATTACATTTTCGTTTAACATTTGTTTTTTGTCGATTACTTTTTTTTAATAATAAGAAGAACTCCTTCAGAACGGTACAAGCCCTGTGTTGCGGGGTCTTAACAAACATTCAGCACAAAGCACACCCAGACTCGACCCAACAATTATTTTACAAATACAATAATTGCATTTTTGAAAGAAGTCCAGACTCAGGAATCGAACCCGAGACTTTTTTTTACAACAATTATTATTTGTGAATCACGCAAAGTGGTGTCCCTTGTAGAAATCGAACTCACGATATCTTGCGTAGCAGTTGTATATACTCCACCGCGCCACCGAGGCAGACAAAATGTCGTATTTTTTCCCGTTTTTGCAACATTTCTCATTGCTGCTCCGCTCCTATTGATCGTAGCTTGATGTTATATAGCCTATAGCCTTCCTCGATAAATGGGCTATCCAACAGTGAAATATTTTTTCAATTCGGATAAGAAGTTCCTGAGATTACCGCGTTCAAACAAACAAACTCTTCAGCTTTATAATATTAGTATAGATATCAGCCCAGGTCACTTGTTCGGAAGGCGTTCCGAGATTCCGTCACCATAAGCGATGTTCATGTGAATCGTCTAGCCCGCTTTATAAGAAGGTTACCTTCTGTACTCTGTGTATTTTGTGGTTAAAACAACATCAAAACGGCAATGTGCATCCAATACAGTGATTTCATCGCGATAAACCAAACATATGGTTATGTTATCAATTAACATGTGGTGTATATTATGTCGCAGTTTGATTCTGTGTTAATATAATCGTACTAGTAACAAAGGAAAGTTAAAGATTATTATCAAATAATAGAATACATTATTGGCGCGAAGTAGTGATTAAATAATGTATTTACGAAATGAGAAAAATAAAATAATTTTGATAATAGTGAGTTGTAGCGTCATGGCTTACTATTTCATACTAATGATGTGCAGCAGCTAACGTTTTCAATTGCCATAAAAACTCATTTATCATTCTATAGAGATGAACACAGCAGTAAGCCCGTCTGATTACGTTATATATCAATGTATCTGATCGTAGTCAACGATAAAATATCAGACTAAATCCAGTCCAACCCTATGTTATCTGAAGGAGAATTCTTGGTAGCAATTTACTGAATTTGTTTTCTACTTGGAAAGTTGCAGGCGTATTTCTTATTTTCACCCTAAACAGACAAGCGAGGGAGCTAAATTAGTTTCTCTGGTCGTATCTATCGAATAACTAGTGAGGGGAGAGGAGATAACGCATACGGAAAGTGCAGCTATACATAATGAAAACTATTGGTAAGTATCTATCATTTGCGATAAAATTGTCGACTTGGATTCGTGGGGTGGGACGCAGCAGTGATTGAGCAGATTCATGTATCTGGGAAGTTAATTCCCGAATACTTAAATGATATTTGATTTTGAGATACGCTAAAAGTGTTTATGTCGCTACTGTTTATCTTAAAGTGACAGTGACAAGATAAGACGACAACGTCTTATAATTGAGTTATGTTTGAGTATTTGTCAGTTTATGTTATTATTTCGAAGGTGTCATTAACAGATTTATAATTAACTAGCTGGGCCGCGTCTTCGGAACGCATAAAAACCAAGAACCAACATACAAACATTGTTCCATTATATAGAAGACGAATCATATCTTGTCTTGATATTTGTATATGCACAGGTATCTACTGTAAGGTTTTTAGGGTTCCGTAGCCGAAATGGCAAACACGAAACACTTGTAGTTTCGTCATGTCTGTCTCTCTGTCCGTCCGTATGTCACAGGCATTTTACTCAAAAAAAACTTGATTAAATTTGGTGGAAAGGTGTCTTGTAGTGTTCGGATAGCTAAATAATAAAAAAAAAATAGGGGGGGGGGGGGCAGCACACCATACATGTAACCGAAGCTTTTTAAGCAAATGTCATCGTGATGGCACCTCATTCAATAGGTTTTTAAAAACATTTTAAGGTTTCTAATAAACTTTTTAGATTGTGTGACCAAAAAATGTGAAAAAAAAAAACGAAAAGGTAGCGCTTAACAAATATTTTTAACTAAAACTATTTCGGACATGATCGGATATATGAGTTATTGCCGAAAAACTGCGTTTCTCAACAAAACGGCGCCATAAACATACGCTCTTCTGCTGGTGCAATTATTCAAATCCGGAATCCTACACTGAGCATGCTCTTGCTCGGGTTTTTTCATAATCTATTATTATTTTTATCTAGATAAATATGGTAAACCCATTTCCATCTGACAAAAATGCCCCTTTTTCAATTTCCTGCAAGCTTGAAGAATTCCTGTAAGGTGGAGGTAGTTCCATATTCGCAGTCAGTCTTCTAGACTACTCTTATTTATATCTCACTACACCCTATTGCTCTTAACATAGCATAGCAATCCGGAGTAAGAAACTGTACAGTCTAAACAAGTGTAACTAAAGGTGATAATTCACTATACTAGCGGTTTGTAAGCGTGTTTTCCCGCTAGACGATCGATCCATTAGGTCGTTGCGTGTGCGCACGCAGTGAACTCGCCACGCTTAAATCATTCTAGTACTTACTAGCTAGCGGGATAACGTTACAAATTATATACCCTTCGTGTAGGCGTGATTTTATAT
The DNA here is from genome assembly GCA_945859575.2 of Herminia tarsipennalis. Taxonomy (NCBI): domain Eukaryota; kingdom Metazoa; phylum Arthropoda; class Insecta; order Lepidoptera; family Erebidae; genus Herminia; species Herminia tarsipennalis. The sequence continues at coordinate 7,941,406 of OX243850.2, read as the reverse complement.
ATACAGATATGTGTTATTTACATTTGAATTATTTATAAGACCAAAGAAATGTGATATGGATAGCTTATTATCTTACTGGTCTGGCAGGATGAAGGTGTACCTACTTCACTACAGTGATAACATATTGGCCCAATATCAGCGAAACTAAAGTTCTTTCAATATCTAAAGTAGACGGAAAATAGAAGAAAAGCGGTCTTAGCACGACGTATCTATAATTATGCTCATATTCATAGGGAGGACTAGTATCCGCATGGGTGCTTATTATCCAAGAGTGTACAAAAAGTACAAGAATGGTTGGAGAAAACAATGGCCATCCATTGAAGTGATTGTTGAACGGTACGGGTAGTCTTGAAACTCAAGAGCATGGGCACGTGTGTTAACAAGTGACGGTTGATTTATATCTATCAATTCGAGTTCTCGAGCGTGTCGGTGAGGCCATATGATCCTTGTAATGGATACGCTCTCATTGTTGCAAGGATAGGGAGTGGAAGCCGCGGTGATACATTCTGGCTTAGATTTCTTACCTACAAACAGCTCCTGTTCTATACGAGATCATTTGTTAAGAAGTGACGAATGAAGCTTTTACATTATTAGGTCAATTTACCCAATAAATTTAAGAACCGTGTAAAGAGAATTTCTTTTAAACATTTAAATGCTGACTATTAAAAGATCGGGCAAAGATCTCGTTTTACATTAACGTCTATTAAGAACTTGAAACTGTTATACAAAGTCGAAAGGGTGTGTCAGAAAACTTGGATTGGAACCTTTTGTTACACTTTAATTTACTAAACTAAATCCGAGGCGCTAATGAAAATAGATTGGCAAAGGTATTATTACAGGTGTACCGTATTACGTAGGAGGACGGCAGGAGTTCTAAAATCCGGTTAGCACGTGTAATCTGAGATTGGCGTCTGCCACGCTGGTCTAGTTTTGGAACTAGTACACATTGTGGCCGCTTTTGATCGCTGCACGTTCATATTGTGCTGAAACTGCCGTATTGTGGACATTTGGAACAAAACAGCAGCGGAAATTATGTCAATAACTTTGCCAGTCTTGCTGTTACCTGCATTTTAGTTGCTTTTGGCGTCATATTGTTTGGAGTTCGCTTGTTTAAGTAATACTATATTTCACAAAAGTAATATTACTTTGAAATTTAATAAACAATATAAGTTTAAACCCCTTTACTGTCTAATAAAAACAGAGGTTTAACATTTTATTGTGAATCTAAAACCGGAGAGTTTCATAGGGTTAAGTCGGGTACGAAGTTTCAAACTAAACTGAAACCCTCAGCGATCCACCAGCCACTGGAATCAAATATTCTATGACTTAAATGAGAATATTAAGTGACTGTTAGTTCTCAATTTACATTGGGAATCTAAGAACCTACGCGAAAGATAGTAACCTCATATTGACTAAAAGATTGAAGACGATATCACAGAATACGAAATTGAGCCACGTGTATAAAATTAGGCCAGTTCTCATGAGAATATTCCTAGTACAGGGAACAACAATCAACGTTTAGCTACGTATAATACTTGTAAAAGCACTTACGGGTTTTCCAACATCCGAAGACAAACTTTTGCCATTGTACTGAGCGTTTCCGTCGTATTTTCCAAATCTTGTTGATTGTCGTTTACAAACTGACTAGTGGCTTCTGATAAAACCTTGAGCATCGGCGTGGCTTGTGCGTAGAACAGTGACATTCTGTTGGCAACTTCTGCTGTTATGTGAGGGTCTTCGCCAGGAGGTAGTTCAGCGTTGATCAGTCCCCCTCTTGACACGCTTCGTCTGTAGTAACTGAAGTCATTTTGTATCGCCGGCGTCTTCATCTGCGTAAAAAGACATTGGTGTTTTAATTATTAAGATTTTTAGTTTTCAAGTGTAACAAACTGTAACATTAGCTATCAAAGACATAAATGAGTTAAAAAGGTGACCTAGTGAGTACAGAAATCACACGTAACTTATAATCACATTGAGCGTGGCCCGACATGCACTTGCCCGTTTTTTTAACATTTTATTTTTGATCCTGTTACATAAACAAAATTGTTCCTAATAAGAAAATGTGCCAAGAAGAGGATATCGTTTGTCATAATAAGAGTCTCAAAATCCACTTTGGATAAATTTGCTGAAAAAGAAGTAATGTTTAATAGATTTAAGGAGCCCTGGTAAAGCTGGCGTTCATAGGAAAAGGTAACGATTTGATATCAGTAAGCACCGAAACCACCTCGTTTCGGAACCAAAACCGTACGGAGTACGATTACTCGCAACGGAAGGTATGCAACTCTTTCTTGAGGAAGGTAAACCTATTTTAAGTAAAGTAGTTAGCGAGTAAGTCGTTAGTAAATCACTTCTTCGAATCTGTGTCTAAATAAGTAAAATTTGGAGCTTTAAGTGTCATTCGTTTCGTAATAATAACCAACGCCTTTAACTTTGCAATTTACTCAATTCCAATCTGAATAGAAAACAGTTCAGAGAATATAATATTAAAGATAATAAGATTTGATATTTTAGGGGCTTAATTTGTCAGAAAAGCCGATTACTGAGTATGAAGAAGCTGAAATTGATCTTGGAAATTTAGCGTTCGTACCAATTATTTTTAAAAAAATATTGTCTGTAAAGTCGGTTTACAGACGATGTCATAAGACAGAAAACATTTTAATGACATTGTTGAAAGCTTTTCATTTTTAAATTCCAATTGTATAGCATGTCGCTGCAATCGCCAAAACATCGATGACATTGTAATAAACATCTATGCCTGTGACAACTTTAGTAGACACGAGCGCATGCTCCCAACGGCCACATTACTTCAGCCTATCAGCAGACGTGACGGACCGTGCCACTTTCGTGCGTGCACCCAGTTATCACATCAAAATATTTTTTAGAGGCTTCGTTTTGACAACAATTCAGTAATAAAATGTTGGTAGGGTGGGATCAAAAAATACAAAAGTTGCATTAAACTCAATGTTGAAATTTGAACAAAACAATCGATGAATAGATTTTTATCAAACATATTAAGAGCGATTTAAGCAGCCCATTAAACCAGCTTTTGAGAGTTAGGTCCTTTTTACACGCTCCGGTTTCAATCCGGCGCCGAGTACGCGGGGGCCGGAATGGACAGACGCCGGAACGTGTGAAAGCTACCGTACATCGTCATACTCTCCGCGCCGGACTAGTAACGGGTGAAAAGGACCTTACGATGTCATTGGTGCATAGACTGCCTCTGTGGCGCGGTGGGAGTGTATCCGACTGCTATGCAAGAGGTCGTGGGTTCGATCCCCACCCAGGATAAAACTTTATATGATGAGCACGACGGTTAATTCTGTATCTGGGTGTTATTTATCTATAATATGTATGTATGTATTTAGAAATATATATGTATGTTTATCGGGTGTCTGGTTTCCATAGTACAAGCTCTGCTTAGTTTGGGATCAGATAGCTTTGTGTCTTTGTGTGTTGTCTTAAGATATTATTATTATTGACATCCAAAAAATAAAACTTATAATAACATCTCTCTCTGTACCCGACTACGGCGAAGCCAAAAATTAAGGGTTATGTTTTTAGCAGTCTATATATGTTTGTATTTACATATGTTTCACCGAAGCGCCTAAACTAACCATCCGATTTCAATGAATGAGTTGTCAATCGATTCGTTATAATAGTGCGGGCGACATGACATAGGCTACATTTTCTTCCATTATGATGATCATATAGCGTATAACTTATTGTTTTCAAATATGCTGTTTGGTGACAAATGAGAGAGCGTAATTAGCACATTCCTTTGATACTAAGTGCATTCCAAGTTATGTTTGCACTATAATTGCGTAGTATCTATGTATTTCCAAGATTCCATTCCAAAAAGAAATAGTAGAGACGTCAAAATAATTTTGACGATTTTGGTTGACAATAAAACCTCTATGGCGATAAGTAAACAATTCATCGAAATCTCTTTGTGATTGTTTGGGCTTCGAAACGGTCTAAAATGGTAATTTTTGGTAAAACTTCTGCTTATTCCGTAAGAAATTATTAATAACATTACTAGCTGAGACTACGTTAGCGTGGAATTTTGAAGAAATTATAGGAAGCGTAAATTTTTCAGGATAAAAGTAGGCTATATACTATGACTATGATCTTTTTTTATAACTGGCAATGTGGGATTGTGGTCCCATATTACTAGCAATCCTGTTAACCCTAAGCTAAGCTCAATGGCTTGTGTTAGGAGGCGCGACCTCACGATTTCGAGACCAATGCCTTAGCCATTAGGCTACTGCCGCTTGTCTGTGATCGTTCAGCCGTTTTGCCGTAAATGAATAACAAACTTCCAACTTTTCTCATTTATAATATTAGTATAGATTTAATCATATTACATTCAAGGACGTTTTTGGGTTTTAAAACAACTATAATTAGAGCCCTTGACGAATTTCATTTGAATAAGGAAACAAAGAAATAAATGCAAATAGATCCAATGCATGAAGCTTGTGAGTCACGGCCTGGTCGAGGTCGGGCCAAGCCTCACTTTCTACCACAATGCCTTCGAAACGCCCCAAGCCTGAACAGTCTATGACTAACGTTAAGATAGTTAGATAGATATAGAATAGAAACCTTCGCGTTTGATTAATTATGGCGGTGTTATGACTGGATCGAATGCAAACATTTATCTACTTTTGAAAAACTAGATAGTATGTTGTATAAAATAACTGAAACTGATAAGAAGTTGTGTCGAAACATAATCATTACGGGCGACTTTAACATAGATATATTGAAAAATACCGTAAACACAAGGAGACTAAAAAACCTGATTTCAATATATAATATGAAACTTGAAATTAATGTTCCTACGCATACTACAAAAACATCAAAAACATGCATAGATAATATAATCACTAATATAAAAAAAACAAATACAACTGTTCTAGAAACAGGACTCTCAGATCATAGTGCACAGATTTTAAGTACTAATATAAAATTGAAACTAAAACAAAAAACCAAATTCCATTCTAAAAGAGATTATCATCCCGAAAATATAGTAAAGTTTAATGATGCTATATCAAAACTTAGCTTCAGTGAAATATATACAACTGATGACCCAAATATTGCCTACAATATGTTCATAGCAGAATTTAAATTATTTTATGACCTTTGTTTTCCCGTCAATAGAGTAAAAGTAAAAAATAATGATAAACGATTTTGGACTACAAAAGGCATTAAAATATCATGTAAACGAAAGAGAATTTTATTTACAAAACTGCAGAAAAGAACTGAAAATAGGGGTATTTTAAAAACTTACAATAAATATGCAAGAATGTTAAAAAAGTAATTAGATATAGACAAAAACAAGCTAATATCAATTTATTACATAAATATGATAATAAATCAAAAGGGATATGGAGATTAATTAAAAAAATGACTAATGAAGAAGAAGGCGAGAAATATATAAATGTCATAGAAGAAAAAAACACACTCATTACATCACATCACGAAATAGCACACATTTTTAATAATAAATATATCAACCAAAACTACAATCCCAACTTTTATGAATATATTTACAAACCCCAAGGGATGAGTACACTAAATTCTCTCTTCATGGAACCTACAGATGAAAAAGTAATTTCAAGGTATATATCAAGTTTAAAAAACAAACAAAGTACCGGCAATGACGACATCACAACAGGTATAATTAAAAAATGTTCACAAGCAATAGTTAAACCATTAAGCCACATTGCGAATATTATGGTGGTAAATGGTATATTTCCTGATAAATTAAAAGAGGCTATTGTTAAACCATTGTTTAAAAAAGGGAATAAACTGTATACACAAACCTATAGACCAGTAGCGTTACTACCAATATTTTCAAAGTTGCTGGAAAAAGTGATATACGCATGTTTAAACAATTATCTAGAGAAGTATAAATTGCTAAATGAAGCTCAATGTGGATTTCGAAAAAACCGCTCCACATCGCTTGCTATTTTTAAAATCCTAAAAGGTATACTTGATGCAATGAATCTGAGAATGCCTGCGACATCTGTACTTCTGGATATATCTCAAGCCTTTGACTGTGTCAATCATAGAATTTTACTCAAACACTTAAACCTAATTGGTGTAAGAGGGATAGCTTTGAAACTTTTTGAGAGTTATTTGACTAATAGAAAGCAAGCGACTGAAATAGCATACATTAATATTAACACTAGTACTGTTATGAGTACCAGGTCATCCTACAATGTAATAAAAGTTGGAGTGCCGCAAGGGAGTATTCTAGGACCCTTGCTATTCTTAATTTACATTAATGAATTTCCAAACATAATACAAGATCAAAGCGTACTATTTGCCGATGATATATCTATATTAATTACTGGTGATAGCTTAACACAAACAGAATATGAAAATAAAATAAACAATACTGTATCGAAAGTAATTGAATGGTTAAGACAATTAAATTTAACAATAAACTTAGAAAAAACAAAGTATATACAATTTCGACCACATCAGGCTACACATAAAAAACTAGCATTACAATACAAAGGACAACCCATAGAAGAAACAAACACATCTAAATTTCTAGGTCTACATTTAGATAACCATCTTAATTGGAAAATGCATATAGAACAGCTTAATAATAAAATAAGGTCATACTGTTATACATTACATGTAATAATCAACACAACAAATGTCGAAACAGCCCAGTCGGCATATTATGCTAAAATTTATTCATTGTTGAATTATGGTATTATTTATTGGGGAAACGCCATAGATTCTGACAGCACATTTATATTACAAAAAAGATGTATCAGAATCATTCATAACATTGACAGTCAGACATCATGCAGACCAATTTTTAAAGAACATAAATATCTCACTCTAACAGGAATATACATACTACAGGCAGCTAGCTTCGAAAAAAAAAAACACAGCACATACTTTCCGAAAAAAAGCACTTTAGATTATAATAAAAGACTATGAAATAGAAACAATATAATATTGCCTCATGCTAGAACAGACATTTTTAAAAGGAACATATACTTTTCTTGTATAAAAATCTACAACCACTTACCAAATGACATTAAGCAATTAGATATGCCACGGTTTGAGAGAACGCTTAAAAAAATGTTAATAGATCGATGTTTCTATAACCCTACAGAGTATTTTATAAATATGTTGAATTAATTACTGTTTTTAATTATATAATTAATCTTAAATAAAATTGCATGCCTAATGAGGTAAATTGTGTTGCACACCATTACTTTTAAGACCACATATTTTTGTTAAAACGACAATTACTGCAATAAAATTCATTTCATTTCATTACATTATGTGACGAACTTCCTGTTTATTAATACAATAATTGCATTTCCTGTTTATTTATATTAATAAGTACATGACATATAAATATATCACATAAAAGAATCCAATATATAATTACGTCTTGCAAGAAATAAATGCATGACCGGAAAAATATAAATGAAACTTGCAAACACAACAAAATGAGGTCAACAGTCATCTGTTAAATTCCAAAATCAGCGGAATTTAGGGATCTCACTGCCACGCACAACGCTGCGGGGTGTGTGACGTGCGACGGAAGACACGTGCAATTCCCTTAGAGAAAACAATACTGAAATCACTCAAAAAGTCTGTCAAAGGAATTGTCCTTGGTTCCGAAAAAGACAAAGGACCGACGCATAAAAAGAAATACCACTTTGCTATCTGGTCATCAGGCTTTATATTTCAACAACAAATGGTCTAGTAAAACCCAATTCCAAAGGAAAATAAATAACTATTGAGCTTCTAATAAGAAATATAATACAGCAATTATTCTCAACAATAAAGCTATCGATGAGAATCGGTCAATTTATTTTCGCAATGCGTAGGGTACGAGAAAGGGTAAGCATTCTAAATTTGCGCCCTTTAAGTCGGCTTGATCAATAGGGTCAAGGACACCGATAGAAAATGGTAGAAAACCAGTAGGTAACCAGTTGCAATACCATGAGATGTTAGCTATGCCATTTTCTTGACATATACTGGAGACTACTAGAGCCCTGGGGCAACGAAGGCCGTATTATTTTCCGAATAAAAATTTAAATCAAAATCGTTTATTGCGAATACTACGGGTGATAATCGCGTGAATAATTTAAGGTAAAATACCTTGTTTATTGCTCGAAGTTTCGACCGTATTGCAGCGGCATACCACAGCCGTTGCAATACGGTCGAAACGTCGAACGGAAATTATTCACACATTAAGACCCGTAGTATATATAATTTTATAATGTGTACAAATCGCGAAAGTTTATCAACGATTATACAGTTGTTATAACAGTGTTAGAAGCTCTTCAATATTCTACCATCTGGTATGCAAATTGGTGGTCAAAAATGTTCATACCAGGATATACATTAGAGTGTTGTATTTTACTATATATTATAGAGAAACTTTTTGCGATAGATTTTCTGATATACATATGTATCGATGTATTACGGATTTCATTGAACAAATATGGATATGTATATTGTTTATTTTTTAAACAAGAACAATGTTTTTTTTGTGCAAGAATTATCGGCAAAATGCGAAAAAACTATTTAACGTGTGGGAGTCCTTCTCTTGTGAAGGCCCCAAGGCAGTAGCCCCGCCTGCCCGCCCTCCCCTAACTAAATCCGGCGCTGCTGACACACCTTTAATACATGCGTCATATTAAGTTAAAAATGTCCAAACACGTCATAACACCAAGTTTAATAATTTCCCTTTTAACCTTTCTTCAGGTAGAATTCAGTTACCGGACGGACGGCTGCCGAAAGTTTTTAGACGGTATTAATCTGACCCTGACCCTATCTCAAGAATTCAGGACTATAATTAGAAGACATCCCTCCAACGAAAAGTTTACGGGTAAATTGACACACGATATCTTCTCAGTCAAGTTGACAACCAGAATTCACCTAGACCAGTCTAGACTTTTCGATAAGTTAGACACCACAATATTTCCACTAGACATATAGCAGTCGATGAACTAGGAGCAACGACATCACAAGGTTGGGGTCAAAAGGGCTTCAATTCAATTACTTTAAGTATATACCGTTTTAGACATGCACTCGCTGTGAGTCTGTTTATACAATTGTAACTGATTGTTTGTTATTGAACAATCCCTGGAATCATTAGGTGGTCTATATTGAGTAGAGATTGTGTGACGATTTACATTCCAGTCTATCTGAGGCGGGCTTTCCTGATGTTGAGTTCAACTTGTCACCTCTAACATTCAGTTTAAGGTAAATTTTATGCTATAGGGTAAATCCAAATTAGGTTTTCTATTTTTCTATCCTGTTTCGCTATCTATGTATTAAAAACGTAAATACTTTCGATTCGTTTAAAATTATTTCGTTGTATATATACGTTTATGGATTAGATAAATATTTTATTATAATTATATTAGTCGATCTGCAGGAGGGATTATAGGCCTTCACTGACTGTGGTTCGCGTATTTTTAACAATTATTATAATTTTCAAACGCAGGTTACATTTAGACTCTATCCTTGCTTCATCATCATCAATATGGCTTTGTGAGAAAAGCGAAGGATTTACGTCTCCTTTTGTTTTTTTCTTACAAACCATGCATTAAGGAAAATTAATAAAAAGCAAAAAAACAATATATTCAGCAATAGAAACTGAAACTTGTCTTGTGTACGACCTTATTCATTTTTAAAAGGTAAAGGTTGTAGGTATTTTTGAAAAGGGACGTCCACTTGCTGCTTTTTCCTGTAGGTTTTACGATGCAAATTTCATATTCATAGTATTATACTTTGCCTTGCGCAGATATTGACCTAATTTTGGATTTGAGAGGAGCGTGGGTAAGGTTACTTTTTCAAAAGCAGGCCGATGTTGCGGTTGCTACAGTGTTGATGAAACAAGGCCGACTTTTTCCAGTGTATTTTTTTATTAAAACCTTTGTAAATGTCTTTTTTAATAAAAAATAAAATGTAAATGCGAGTGAAATTTATGAGTGAATCAACAAATGAATACGATCAAAGACAAGTGATTTTAATGCAGGCTGTGAGAATAAATTGAATTTAGAGGGACCAAACATACATTCTAACGCATTCGACATACACACAAGTTGGTGAAAACTAATTAAATTTTCAAATTTTCTATCAAAGTTAGCCGTAGTAACGGGGTCCTCCAAATGAGATTTGATTGTGGTAGGAGTGAGTGACATTACAAAGGCTATGCTGTTGATATATTTAAAGTCGCGTACTGTCTATTGTGTACATGATATACCTACATTACAACGTTTTGAGATCGATTACAATATGGCAGATTGATTGAATAGGCCGATGTAGTCGAGCCGAATATGTTCGTTGTTATCATGTTACCAATAGAACGGTAATTTATCCGCAATTCTGGGAAATGAATTGAATGAACCAAAAATTGGCGAAAAACATTAATATACGTTTCATCAGATACATTTCAGGGAGTAATGAAACGTAGATGATGCTATTTTGTGCGTTAGCTCGAGGCAATCTTCTAAACCATTGAACTGCGGCTAATAATTGTTACAGTTTTGGATTTTATATAATAATAATAATAATAATCTTTGACTTGATGATGACTTTGCCGTGTGGTGCCGGCTTAAGAATAGTACCACCCCATCTCTACCCGTGGGTGTCGTCAAGGCGACTAAGGGATTTCACCCCGGAGGACGGGCAGCAGCGTCCTCTGCGTACTTAAAGCCTTACTGCGATCGCCAACCCGCTCGCCAAGCGTGGCGATTATGGCAATTACCCCCAGGATCTACATACTAGTAGGTTCTACTGGGGAGACCCGTGCCCAGCAGTGGGCCATCTTATGGGTTGATATATAATAATAATCTTTATTTCGGACATGTTACAATCCATATAGTGTTAGTATGTTTGCTTATTATCTACTGTTAGTACCAATCACCCTTTGCACACAATGTTTAATTAAAGAAGAGCTTAAGCTTTGCGCTACTGTTTTTAGGATACTGTTGTGACTGTCTCTCACCCTCCTTAGCATAGAGACAGTTTTCTTACGCAAGATCGCATGAAAACCGTCTGTGCGAGCTTCCGCAAACATAAGCGATGCACTACAGTAACGAGGTAGTCCCAACAGCATCCTAAATGCATTGTTATACTGGACACGCAGAGCATCTAGCGATCTTTTGCTGTAGCTGACCCACAGATTACCCGTGTACAGACTTTGGCAATACGCCTGAAATAAAGTTATTTTAACTTGGTCCGTACACCGAGCAAATCTGCGGGCCAACATATTGCTCCGGACCGCCAGCGCCCTACGTTCCCTCTCAATATCGGCATTGTCTTTAAGGTCGTCCGTTAGGATATGCCCTAAGTATTTAAAACTGGATACCCTGCTAATTGTTGATCCGTTGAGAAGTAGATCAGGTCCAGCCTGAGGTTTACCCACGACCTTAAAGACAATGTATTGACATTTATTAATGTTATATATTAGTCCATGCGCGGCGGCGTAGGCTTCGCATCTCTTTAACATCTGATTTATAGCCCCCGCAGACGGGCCCAGCAGCACCATGTCATCAGCATAGTTGATGTTGTTGATGTTCACCCCATCAACACTGCATCCGACACGCATGCTGCCGAGCTCGGCCACGAGGTCATCCACGTAGAGATTAAAGAGTCTGGGGGATGTCCGACCGCCCTGCCTTACCCCGCATTCTAATCTATATGGCTCGGAGAGTGTACCGTTCCATCTCACATAGTTGGTTTGATTACCATACCAATATTTTAATATTTTAATTATTTCCGCGGGTATGCCCCTGTCTTCCATCTTTCCCCACAGCATATCATACGAGACCAGGTCGAATGCTTTGGAGAGATCAAGGAAACAGGCGTACACCGCTGTTCCACGATCTAGGTAGTATTGAACAGTATGCTTGAGACTTACGATGGCACTTTCAGTCGATAACCCTGGGCTAAACCCGAACTGAGCGTCATGAAGACGTATGTACTGACACAAGTAAGAGTCAAGCATACCGTCCAACACCTTGGCCAGTATTGTCGCCAGTGAAATGGGACGATAGTTTCCTATGTCTGATATGTCCCCCGTCCTATTCTTAACAATGGGAACCACTACGGTCTTCATTAAGTTAGCAGGTAAGTGCGCGTGACTAATACACAATGTGTAGAACATCGATAGAACCCTCGGTAAGTGTACACCCGCGTGCTTAAGGTGTTCGATGCTGAGCCCATCATGTCCTGGAGATTTACCTCGACTCATGCTGTTAATGATGGTACGTACTTCTTTCGTAGAAAAATGTATCAGAGGCTTTACTCCATACATGCTAGGCTCAGAACCAATCACCATAGCTGATGGACCGAGTGGGGATTCGACTTTAAAGTGATCTTTAAACATTTTCGCGATGCCACTATGTTCACTTATGCCCCCCACACTCGCAGAGAGACCAGGTTTAGGATCCAGTTTGCCAGTGGATTTCCAAAATTGACTAAAGTTTTTAGCAGACCGCTGTTCGGCTAATTTGTTCATAATAATTTGTTCCGCATTATTTTGACAAAATTTTAGTTGATTTTTAAAGACTTTTCGTTTCGCGCACATATCATCATAGACAGGACCTGAAGAGGGACGGTTGTCATGAATCCAAGCCTGAAAGCTACACCTGGCCTCACGATGAGCATCCCTTACATATTGATTCCAACCACATACACGCCTACCCCGTCTCTGTCTTACCGCGTGGGACTTTTTTGATTGCCTGGCCGCCACACATAGTATATTCACAATATGTTCATATAAATTGTCCAGCACGATTTTGTGTTCGGCCAATACGCAAGATCTACTGCTACAGTCTTTAAAACAATGGTCAAAATCAATGTCCCTCAACTTAGTATTACACAGGTCATGATATTTTTGGACTTCTGATTCAGTTCTATCTCCCCATATAACAGAATTGAAGCTAGCGCACGGAGTCATCAATTTAGGTCTTATAATTTCTAAATCTAATTCTAAATAAATAGGCAGATGATCAGAAATATATACATCTTCGGATATATCTATGTTTGTAATAGTAGCCCAAGCTGATAGCGATACCAAACAGTGATCCAACCATCTCCTGCTTCCGTACACATCACTTATAAAGGTGTACGTGTCGCTGTCCACTCCTCTTTTCTCTACATCAGCGCAAACCCAGGACTGATCATGGCAGAAATTTATAAGTTCCTTATAGAACAACTCATGCGGGTGTGCATTAAAGTCCCCTAATATAAAAATATTTTCTATATCATGAGTTGCTATAGTAGCACTAATCTCACTTAATATGTCAGTAAAAATTGGCAAGTTGTCAGGACAATTTATAGGCATATACACAGAAAATACAATAATAGTACGACCCCTTAAAGTGGCAGTAATTGCAACCAGTCTAGGGCTTCTACAATTAACAACTGAGACCATCTCAAATAAGCCCTTCCTCCAGAGTATGGCTACCCCTCCATGAGGTCTACCTCTCAGTAAGCCCTCGGAGGTGTCAACAGCCGACTTACCCGTTCCCTCAAAGTCTGGGCTTATTATACCCAGCATTGGTACGTCATGGGGAAGTAGCCATGTCTCCTGTAAGGCGACTAAATCGGACCACGTACATATATCTTTGATGTTATCAATTGATCGTTTAGCCGATCTACAATTAAAACTAGTAAACTTAAGGTAATTATTATTCCTAAAATTGTTATTCATAAATTACAAGATTAATTAACTATAACTTTAGACTTCAGTGATTTCGTTCTGTACTGAAAATGTACAAAACGTCTAAACATAATCCCATCGGGCCATAACTCATTTTTTAGAAATAAGTCAACTTTATGCTTCGACACATACAGTTTAAATGCATTATACTTTCTGTATGTCTTTGTGTTTATCTTTTTTATGCCCATGCCCATTATTATTTATATGCCCATAGGTTATTTTTAAGAAAGGTCTCCGATGAGCCGGTATCTACGTTATAATCTCTAATTTTTTTTCGCTACTTAGTCGTTTAGTAACTTGTAATCAGTCTAATAACTAGATCAACAGCTGTTTCAGTTGATTTTACGAGAATGAGCTATAGAACTTATAATTTAATACACAGATATTCAGTTTTACAAAACAATTACTTGAATACGACATACTGATTTACTGCATCTTTGGCGCGGTGGAAATGTGTTGTGAATTGAATGGACTGCTACACAAGAGTTCATGGGTTCGATTCCCACACGGGACACCACTTTGTGGGATCCACAAATTGTTGTTCCGAGTCTGGGTGTACTTTGTGCCTGTGACTTGAATGTTTGTAAACTCCCCCGCGACACAGGGCTTGTACCCAAATGCGGGAACGTTTTTTAAAAACAAAAAAAAAATGTGATTTCCACTGATAGTCTATAGGAAACCATACAAATCTCATACCTATATTGCATTCTATGCTTGACTAGGTTGCTTGAATAATTATTAATTATTCATGAAACAATTTAACATATGTAGGTACACGATTACACAGAAATCAAGTTGTAGGCAGCAGTAATACCGAGTAAGCGGTACCGTATGCTACAGCTAGTGAATAATAGATGCTGCATAGATTGGGGTCAGCATTAATTACTGAACGGTAACTTTGGGAACGAACGAACAAAGCAATTGTAGGAGACTACAAAGTGGTCTGAAATTTACGTGGTCAAAATGTCAAACGGTCGTCAAAAAGATAATAATAATGGTCTCCTAACCAATACCGAATATGGTGGCCAACAGTGGCGGAGGGTACTAAGAACACCATTACGTTCGGTTTCCCTTTGGATTGTAGTTACTTAGTATTATAGGTACAAAGAACCATGTCCAACAAGATATATTTTTGTATGGGTTACCTTAGAAAAATTGTAACCCTTCGCTTCTGGCGGCCAACCTCATTAAAGACTAGCCAACTACGGAGGAGATATGAAGTATATTACAGTGCACAAGTGCACTCTCTATTCCTTCATTCTCATAGTCTGATGGGATGGAAATCCGACACGACCGTAGAGAGATTAAAGCTCTCAAATATTTTGGGAAATTTTAATAACGCGTAGAAAAAGGCATTATCTATAAAGTAAGGGATGGTGTGTTTTGAATGATTGTTTTTTTTTAAGTAGGTATTCTCTAATCGTAACAGGATAGTATAAGCAAGATAGCTAAATTATATAAAACATCGGAAATATAGAAATATATGGACTGGCCTGTTGGCCTAGTGGTTAGTGACCTTAACTGCTAAGCCGGAGGTCGCGGGTTCTCACCTAGGATAAAACATTGTGTGGTGAGCACGATGGTTTATTCTGTCTGGGTGCCATTAGAGTAATTTAAATAAGCGCTGTGATGTGGTTCGACGCAACATAGCAATACGCTGAGTGTAGACCTATCTGTCGCAGTTTCTTAAGATAAGCTAGTTTTATTTAGATTAAGGTAATTGTAAATTTATGGATCTGCGCCAAATAAATATTTTTTCTTTTTTCTTTCTTTCTTCTTTCTATTTATCTTTGATATGTATCTACTTAGAAATATATAAGTATGTTTATCAGTTGTTTGGTTGCCATAGCACAAGCTCTGCTTAGATTGCGATCAGATGCCGTTGTGCGATTTGTCCCAAGATATTATTATATAGAACTATTTATGTTTAATCTATATAACTGAATGTAAGGCGGTGTTTTTTATAGTAAAATTCCTAGTACTTACTTTGTATTCATCGAATTTGAGAACGAACTCAAGTATTTCTGCGAATTGTTTTACAAGGGCCTGTTGTTGTTCGAGGTGCTGTGTTGGACTCATAGTGCCGCCTACTAGTGATCCCAGTAGTCTTGGTACTACCTGTGACAAAGAAAACACAAAGTTAATCATACAAGGAAACTATACAATTTTTTTTTAATATAGGACCTATAATCCCACATTGTTAGTTATCCTTAAAAATAAAACAGTCATACTATTATGCATTTCAACTGATAGGCAACCATTAACAGAAAGGTGTGGTTAGTTCAAGGGTTGTTATGTGGCCATGATATCGAGTCCTAATTCATTCATTCACCCAACAACGCATAGCCCAAAATCGTGGATCTAGAAAGCTGAAAATTCGCAGAGGGATTTATACCTATTGAGATGTAGACAGATATAAAAAAACCGGGCAAGAGCATGTCGGACTATGCTCAGTGTAGGGTTCCGCAGCTTTGAACAATGACAATTTATGCAACTTTCGGACAGATTATTCCCAGAAAAGATTATTTGATGATGAACAGAAGCTGAACATTTTTTTTAGCTTCTGTTACAATGACATGTAGAGAGTGCGTACTCCTAAAAATATTTAATTCCATTATTATTATCAAACGAAGTATTGCCTACTACAAGACACCTTTTCACAAAAAATCATCAATATTCACTGTTGTCTTTGAGTAACATGCCTGTTACAAACGGACGAAACCATAAGGCAAAGTTACAGTTTTTGCCATTTTGGCTACGGAACCCTAAAAAGGATTATAGGAAACTAAGGCAGTTATGCGACCGGAGTTACGGGATAAAGTTTATTTTTAAGTCAAATGGTTCCCAAAATATCTAAATATTTGAGTGGCACTCAGTCTTTAAACTACAAACATTCATTCATTAGTCAACCCTAGCACACAATTAACGATAATGGCTGAATACCATTTGTCAAATTCGTTACAGTTATTTATGTACGCTTGTAACTGAAATAATTGTCTGCACTATTGCGAACTATTACGAGGAGCTACCTAACGAGATAAACAGGGTTCGATTCCCTCTCGGGACACCACTACTTGTAATCCACAAGTTGCTATAGCAAGTTCTATGCGTGATAGTGCAGGACGGCTACTCTAATTCAACGAAAAACAAAGTTTCTATAGAATATTCGTGGCTTTTCAACTACAATTCTATTTACGAATTTGTTTGACATATAAATTCTAGGTTTGTAAAATCCCCGCGACAAAAGGATGGTTTAGAGCGGTACTTGTCTATTAAAAAAAGAAATAAGGTGTTAGAAATAAGTGTAGAAACCTTCAGTCTTAAGGACCACCAATTATTTTTTATCATCTACAGACCATAACTAAATGAACAATAAGACATTACGACTGTCTTGCAAATAATTACTTCCTATCCTCCAAATAGTACCTACCTGTAAGTATTGACAGAATAGGAAACAGATACAACCTTTCGGCACACAATAAAGAGATTATGTACAATCTGTGTCTTTCGTTGAACGAATCAGCGATCGAACAAATGTGTGGGTTGCTAGGCCTACTTTACAAATCACGCTATGTTGAATATATAATGGACCTGGCAATCATTTTGCCAGGAAAATACAGTGATGGGATTTTAAATGCAAAAGTAGCTGTTATTGATTTTACGTACTCAATCTGTAAGGTTAGTAAAACCGATATGATTACTTTCGGCATAATAGTAATGCGTGAGCCATGACTTCTATAAGAGTGGTGTCCTATCGTATAACCTGTGAAATAAATCTCACACTTCCTTAATTTTAAGACATACTCGTGGCTGATAGTCTAAAAGAAAGACTTTTACGGCCAGTCTCAATAATCTAACGATCGATGGATTTGGCTACTAGAGGTAGAATTTTGACGTATTTTGTATGGAGCTTACGTCAAATATATACCTCTAGTAGCCAAATCCATCGATAGTTAGATTATTGAGACCAGACGTTAGTCGGTTTTCGACTACTAATAGTTAGTTATATAGAACATTCTTTCATTCTTTATCTGGGCGTTTTACGTAGAATGGTCCCATCATGAGCCTATCATGATGGGACCATTCTACGTAAAACGCTAAAGAATAAACAATCATAATCACGCTTAAAAAATACCAAAGGGAAACAAACCCATGACCCCTGGTTTAGCAGTCAGGATCAGGACTAAAGCAAATCCCCTTGATTACAGCTCAGGCGTTTTATGAATTCGAATGCATCAGCGACTTCAGTATTATATTGGTCAGTTTATAAACAATATACCGCCATTTTCAACGATGTTTTGTTCTTGTGGAAACAGTTTTCTTTTTTAATAACAATGATATCATAACAATAACTCCTAAACGAATTATCGCCGAAAGTGACTCATTATTGAGAGAACTTTTAGCATAGTTTATATTATTAGGTAATCCATTTAGCAGAGAGAATTCCCATGCAATATAGAGGCACGAAGGAGGTTCTTGTTATATTCTGTTCCAAACTCCTCGTACTTGAATCTCTTGGGAGCAGCGTTCCTTTACTTGATTTAGATGTAGATGGAAGAAGAATGCCCAAATATATACAAGGGATTTAGTGGTGTAGACAGGTTTCAAAATTAGGTAGACCACAAATAAAGCTTAAAGGTATGAGGAGAATCTGAACTTGTAATAATATTGCTACCAGTACCAGCTATAATCATTTTCATCCTATTTTTAACCTGCCCCTTTAACCATATTTTTTTCAGAAATTCATCATTATATCCTGCCATTATACCACTTATTTGGGGTCGGCGCAAAATATTTTATCCTTCGTGTTTCTTGTCAAACGCCCCCAGACTCGAAAGAAACACCTGTTTTTTGTTGGGAAATTTGAGAATTTTGAAACTAGACTGGTGTTTTGACAGACAATTGCCCATTTTTTTTAAAGAACGACTCCCGCTTTAGGATACAAGCCCTGTGTCGCGGGGAACTTTACAAACATACAAGTCACGGACACAAAGTACAAGTAGACTCGGAACAACAATTTGAGGATCTTACAAAGTGGTGTCCTGTGTGGGAATCGAATCCACGACCTCTTGGGTAGCAGTCGGATACACTCCCACCGCACCGCAGAGGCAGTGTTGACTGTACCGGTGTTAAATCAAATATTTGGCCGGTTGAGTCAAATGTTGATCCTTGAATAAAGTTGTGGATCCGCGTAGACTCGGGTGTTGCCATTGGCTGGAACGCCATGTGATCCTACTTTATAAAATATATTAGTATGGATTCCTTCATTTATTCAGAGACTATACATATATAGTATATAGCAGTTTATGCAGCGCCCTGTATGCTAGCAACATTTTTTTACTATTTTCAATGCTCGCGCTTCACTGAATTCATTTATTAGGTCATGTAAATTGTGTTATTCCGTTAGAAGTTAGATCATCGAACTGCAAAGATAACATTGGATTGAACGTAAATAATAATGTCTGGTTTATGAGTGTTTACTTATAAGGTTAGTATTCTCCAGACAGGTAACAAGCGTTCTTATTGAAATGAAAATGTGCGCTTTAGTTTAAAAAAGATGCGATTCCACGTGGATGCCACATACAGATACGAAAATCAAACAATGACGGTTATATTTAAATTCCAAACATTTGACGTTAATGATCTGTGAATTTGTCTCGTTAAAAAATAGATGAATAATGATCTGTGAATTTGTCTCGTTAAAAAATAGATGAACCCAAAGTAGAAGTATTTATGATGTGTAACGTGAAGCAAGGCATTGAGTCTAAAATTGCATAAAGTGACGCACAATTTCCCGCTAACAGTGCGCCCCTCCCATTTTGTTATTTGCAAAAAAATTTGCCCACCCTGTATAATGTACTACACTAGCGAATTGAATTGAATTGAATGTGTAATATAAGATAGTGAAAAAAGAGACTGCTATGATTACAGAAAATTACGTATATCAATTGCTAGAAGACCGAAGAAAAACACACTGAGACATCCTGTATGCTACATTTCCCATAACGGTACTCCGACTAGACATAGCCCAACAATCAACATTTGCATTAAACGCCGTGTAGGACATTTGGTCACAACACAGCTTGAATGTCGAAACCGGAGACAGCAATGAAGGTTTTTAAACAACGTCAGGAAACGATCATATTCATCCGATTAGAATGCATCGGTCGCTTATTGGCGCGGGGAGCGAATGGGCGAGTGTTCTGATTGTTTTATCATTTGCCCTCTGTTCCTGTTTCCTAAACGACCCACTCTGTTGGCTTATCTGCATTTCTCATTGGTACTCTGCACGTTTTGTTCTATGTTACTTTAGTGGCAGATGGCAATCTAAAGTATGGAAGAGTAACGTTAAGTGTGTGACTCATATGAAAACTGGAACATAATAAGACATATTTATTTCCCATATTAAAATATATGACACATATATACTGCCAGCACCAACACTTCTGGCTGAGACCCCTCTGACCTGCGATATCCACACCGTAAACGACCTACATGTCAAAATTGATATTTTTCTAGTAAGTACTTAGTGTGAAATGAATATAATTACAATTTCCAATCACTACCATTAAAGTTTGTCTCAATTATACATCACGTGTTTTAGTTAATATTCTCTAAATTTTACTACTTTAATGTCAATAGTGACGCTATATTCATCAAAATACTAAAAAATAAATAAAAGACAATTGTCATCATCATCATAATACAGGGTAGGCCATAAATTATTGCACTTATGAAATTACCTTGAAAAAAAAAAAAACGATACGCTGTATTCAAATATTTTTTTATTAAAAATAAAGGTTATGAATGGGAATTTTATTTATTCCAAATAATATCGTCCAGGTGGCCGTCATCTTGCCGCTGGTATTCCTCAAATCTGGTCGTTAAATGTTTCAGTCAAAAAACCGTGCATTTCTAAAGAAGTACGGTCTTTGAGGATATTGCCGGACTGTGATTTTTTGAGTTTAAATAGTTTTTTGATGTTTTTAACCCATGGCATGATTTAATTAAATTAACACTTGGGCACTTATACATATCGTGTAATTGGTAATGCGATCGAAATAGGCGGCGAGAAGTGACGACCGAATTGGTAAGAATCATCACTTTTGTAACATTTCTTTACACAAAACACGCGTTGTTCTCCCGTGAAGCATGTGTCTAAAACTGCATAAGGTGACGCACAATTTCCCGATAACAGTGCGCCCCTCCCATTTGTTATTTGCAAAAAAAAATGTGTGGCACTCGGGGACTGCCGCGGTAAAGCTATTGTATAGCATTTTTATCAACTTAAGCAATTAAAAAAAAAACAATGTTTTTAATTTTTTTTTTCTTTAATTTTTTTTTAAAATATTTTTTTTTTTTCTTTTTAAATTAAAAAAAAAAGTAATTAAAAGTTCTGCTATTCATCGATAGATGGCAAAACTAAAAAGTGTCACCGCTGTGCCCGTCGGAGTGGGGAGCGTGAGGTTTTTTCGTTACGGAATTTCTGGATTCGGTCCCCGCGTTCAAGGCCCGCGATAGAAGCTATGCAATAGCTTAAAAATTTTGCCCACACTAGCGAATTGGGTAAACGCCTGTAATGGTATTGTTAGGAAATAAATAAATAAGTACATATTAATACTACCGTATTGCAAATCCGTATTTAACCAAGTTTTAAGTGTTACTTTAGTCGCAGTTCAATTTTAAATACACTTGCGCTACCCTAATCTAAATGTATCGTCAAACTCAATATTTCTATAAATTACAGAACCTATAGTTTCGTTAAACAATGATTTTAACTTGACAGTTATGTAGTCTATTACAGGTTTATCAATTGCCTGGAGAGTCATATAAGTCTACAAAAACATCACCAATAATTTTATTATTTTAGTACATTTCAGCATTTTAGCACTTTGCACAATTACAGTGGAATGATTTAATGTGTCCTGTCGGCTTTTACATTTACGTAGATTGTTTAATACATTAGATTAGATTATGTGTCAAGAATAATCAACACACCGACTAGACAATACTTTTAAGTGTAATTAAAGTAGAAATAAACACGCGTCACGCTATGAATGACAAATGGTCATTTACTAATTAAAAGTCTAGTGCCACGTTTTGTTGTGCCTAGCTTTATAAAATGTCAATGTTAGTTAACAAGGAGTTTGTAGACTAGCAATTTTTCTGTGGCGCGATCGTTTGAGAAATTGTGAGAGTACTTTTGACGTGATAACCTCCTATTCATTGATGACTGGGTGCTAAGCAACGCGAATGTCGATATGTCATCAATGTTTTCTTAAAAAGTGTCATTTTATTGACTGGTTGCTAAGCAATGCGAATGGCGATATGTCATCAACGTTTTCTTATGATGTTATCACGTACAATTATCATCCGTAAACCGACTTTACAGACAACCATTTTTTTGGACATGATAACGTCTTTGTGCACGCACGAAGAAAGACACGTTATTGACTGGTTGCTAAGCAACGCGAATGGCGATATGTCATCAATGTTCTCTTATGGCGTTATCACGTAAAATTAGATTATACCATCCATCTGTAAACCAACTTTACAGTCAACCATTTAAAAAAATATATATAATCAGGACCTATATGATATATGGTGGTGAGTGGTGACCTACCTATATGATATAGTGTTCTATTTAATATAGTGGTTAATGGTTCTTGGAACATCATTTTCGGCTTTCCTTTGAATTCTAGTTACAAAAAATCGTGTTAGCCCAGGCAATTTTTAACCCTTTCTTCTCTTTCACACTATCTGATGAAGGAATTGTTTCTTGATCAGATAATATGAAAGGAAGGAAGAAGTCACGTGTGTTTGACCATGATATCTAGTAAGCCCCTCCTATCTGTAAGTTTATTAAAGAAATATAAAAAAAAAATCTATTCAATGTCAATTTACCGACAAGGCAACTTCAAAACGACACGGTAGCTACAACCAACAATAAAGTTGCCAACAAAAAGTAGTCGGTATGCGTGAACCATAAAGTAGGGAAACGCGTATTAGGTATGAGAGGCGGGTGAACTTTCAGCCTTCAGTCACGCGACAAAAACATAACTCCTGGATTTATACCACAGATAAGGTCATACGAGTAGTATGTCTTATTTAGATTAATACTAGAACAATGGAATGACCTCGACATTTTCTCTATAAACTACCTTGACGGCAGAAAGAAGTAATAATACCAAAGACAATTGGTATTTCCGGTGAATTATATTTTTGGTGTTGAGATATTGCCAGACCATTTAGTTGCAAAGTTTTCAAAAATTACAGCTCCATGTTTAGTGAAAATAGTTTGAATTGCGATTTAGGTCGAGAAAGCCAAATGGCTGTACAGTTTTATATACTTATTGAATACAATGATCTTAGTAGATAAATTGGCTGAAAAATTAACCAGATTTTCACAAACTCAAAACGCAGAACAAGATACATCAGCCACGAATTGAAAAGGAATTAGGTAAGATTGAGAGTCTGGTGGCCAAGCTTCAATAATGAGCAGGACCCGAGAAGATATTTCCTTGATAAATAAATGTAGGTACCTATTACCTGTTCCCATATCTATACTAATATTATAAAGCTGAAGAGTTTGTTTGTTTGAACACGGTAATTTCAGAAACTAATGATCCGAATTGAAAACTGTTATTTCACTGTTGGATAGTCCATTTATCGAGGAAGGCTATAGGCTATATAACTAATACTATGACCAATAGGAGCGGAGCAGCAATGAGAAATGTTGCAAAAACGAAGAAAAATTACGCAGACGAAGTTGCGCGGGACAAGTAGGGATAAGTAGGTATAATAACTTTCGGATATATGACAATATATTTATATTCGCATACAAACAAGTTGTAAATAAAGATGAATGGCCATTCAATGTACGCTTATTCACATAAATTATTTGGTGATTCACACAAATTAAAACGTGGTGAATCACGTGCTGAGAGGATGCTTAGTTTTTATTTTGGCGTCTCAACGAGACGGGATAATTTTGGGATTCGTCGAAGATGATGTAACGCCGTAAAAGGATATTTTTAGGCGCTAACTTACACTTCGTTTCGCAAAATCCAATCGATTGAAACTTTGGTACTCAGGTCTGTCATCCAATTTCGATTGGATGACAAACCTAGTACAGTAGTAGTAGTAAAGTACTAGTGCTAAACAAAACATGGACAAAAACATATTAGATATATTTCGGGACTTAATCGCGTGAATTATTTAAAGGCTTTTATTTACCCGACGTTTCGATCGAATTGCACCGATCGTGGTCACGGGTCGACCCGTGAATATATCCCGAAATATATGTAATATGTATAAAAATCGCGAAAGTTTAAAAAACATTAATGGACAAAAACATTGAAGACAGCTAGCTGTTCCTCTGTTAAAACAATCTGGTGCAGAACTTTTTGAGATTTTGAAGCGCACACAAACCAACTTATCATTTTAGGGTTCCGTAGCCAAAATTGCAAAAAACGGAACCCTTATAGTTTCGTCATGTCCGTCTGTCTGTCCGTCTTTAACTTTCAGATTTATTCATTTCAGATTTAGAAGAAATAATTATGTGTATATACCTATATGTATTATGTATTTTTTTAAAGATAACTAGCAATCTTTTTAACCCTTCCAGCTAAGCTTGTTGGATTGTGTTAGGAATGGGTTCACGTCGGTAGAAGGATTCGAACTCGCGACCTCACGATTCGAGTCCGATGCCTTAACCATTAGGCTACCGCCACTTCTATGTAACTTTAAAAGAACTAGGAGTACCTATAATTATATACCTCCTACTACTGCCTAACTATGGCTGTGTTTCGTGTCGATCCTATTTCAAAGGGAAATTGCAAGACATCATAAAACTCAGCCACGACATTGTTCACGTAAAACAAATAAAACAAGGTATCTTAACCCAGCTATTAAAAAATCTATTGCATTGCAACTGTAGCTCTCATCCATACAAAATATGTACAAGATTATAAATATAGGTCTGTAGGTAGTTCGCAAAACAAGAAGGCCGAACTCGATACCGTCGGGACTCATAAACGATCCTTTATCCTTTATAGCCGTCAAGGTTGTACAATGTTATTGCAACTGACAAGTAAATTGGTCATTGGCACAGATATGGCGGCAATTGATAAGATTAGGTATTCACGATTTATGGAATTAGGACAGACCTATCATTTATTTATTGATTTAATAGCTAAGTAGATCACGAACTGTTTAAAAAAAAAAAAAAACATGAAAATTATAATGTGCAAAAACCCCTGAAACCAAAAATTTTATTAATCAGCAAAACGGCTGAATAGATTTTCACTAAACAAAGCAAAGAATCATCTCGACTAAACTATCTATACTAATATTATAAAGCTGAAGAGTTTGTTTGTTTGAACGCGGTAATCTCAGGAACTACTGATCCGATTTGAAAAATTCTTTCACTGGTGGATAGCCAATTTATCTAGGAAGGCTATAAGCTATATAACATCACGCTACGACCAATAGGAGCGAAGCAGCAGTTAAGCAAAGAAATGTTGCAAAAACAGGGAAAGTTTACGCAGACGAAGTTGCGCGGGACAGCTAGTCTTTCTAATAAAAACACCGCATCTAATTCAGCCCCTCCGTTTGGGCACAGAGAAACATACAGATATATTATATGTTAAACTATGACATCTCTTCCTTTGCATCGAGGGTTAAAATGTACTAGTATCGATAATAATGTAAATACTATAATATTAGTGTACTATATATAAGTGTTACTATGATTATACGACGACGTAGTAGTAATTAATAAATTAATTTCTTAATCATATTAACAACTTGTAAAAGCGAAGTATATGTCCAAGTTAAGCATTAAATTATTATGTAGTTAAACATCTCACGCTTGCTGAACAGGCAGTAATAGTACTAAGTAAACCTCTAATGTATAAATTAACAGTACTTCTACAAGCCATAAAAACGTATCACAATTAAGAGCACACGCATGATCAGCAGTGGAGGGCATAATTAAATTAACGCCGGTTACCGACCAATTGCGAGATTTGAGCAATAAATTCAGCCATCGCGTCCAAACAGATGTGTATTTTAGTTAGCGCGTTTGTATGCGGGTGTCATTTTCTTCTATATTTAGAAACGGTTCATAAATACGCTCGTTTATACGAGATCAATTCACCTATTAACATTTTAAAGTTCAAGTTTAGATATAACATTAACTATAGCGTCTACTTTAACAATGAAATTTTATCTTCTATCTAACTACTTTGATGATCAACAGCATGCCGCTATTTCATGCTTTCTGCGTATTAATTTTCATATTACTTTTCAACTATTTCAGTGTTTATAAAGAAAGAAACCGTAATTAAATTACTCACATAATAAAAAGAAAGTATGCATTCTAGTATCCGAGTGCAACGTACTCCATGCACCATTTACTTTGGTTCCACATCACGATCATCTATCTTGCATAGGTATACCTCAGACTGAACTGACTATACGTATTCCTACTATGTCATGTTAACCATCAATTAGCATTTATAAAGTTTATTAGGAAGACTTAGTATTCATCAACATACATCTAAGCTTTTTGCAATGTAATGTGTTCACCCAACGGCTCATTTCAACGGTTTCCTAAGTAACAATGTGCTGTTTTGCATCAGAAAATCGAAGCAAAAATGTGTAATTATTGGGTAATCCTAAATAGGAATTTGCGCAAGAACAATTAAGGCAGGCATCAGCCTACGTAACAAACATTAATGGAATATATTCTGCAACCCACGCGGGGGCATATAAAGGCATTGCACCCACGACATTTAATGTCACAGCCTAACAATACAACATTAACTATCCGGTTGCATTTCATGTGCCAGCCAATGCTTACACGAAACTTAGCTTAATGCGGCGCTTTTGGTGCGAAACGGTGCGGTGTGGGCAAACGTGCAATGTTTTTAGCCGGTTTGCATAAATTATGGTTGAAACTGACATTTTAAACTCGTTTTAACACCATACCCGCTGAAATGTGAACATTTTTCCCTTGGAAAAGAGCTCACTATGAGTTCATTCGTTAGCAAAAGTTGGTTTATAATAATTTATGCGATATCATGACTACCCACGCAAGTTTTTAAGGGACCGTTGTTGGCTTCAGCTACACGCTACTGGAGCTTTCAGAATAATTAAGAAAGTTTATCTGTACGGCATCTTGTTGACATTCTTTGTGGTAGCTCAAGATAACGACAAGATAAGAATCTGAAAAGATCTTGCAAAGACTTGGAAAGCTATTCATTTTATTTTTCTCTCGTGAAAATAAATCTGACTAGCATTTGTACAAAGGTGTAAATTGGCCTTCTGTTTATAGCTCTGTTCTAAGCATAAAACTAATTTAGTTCGTCAAGAGTAGTAACTGTATTATTACTAAAACGAAATTACGTAGCTGATGTCAAATAAAACCTTTATGCTTCTGCTCGGGGCCAAAATATCCTTGAGCCTTCTACTAAAGGATATTACTATTAAACTTTATAACAGGGAAGCGCAGGTGCAATCTGTAACAGGTATTATGTATTTATATCGAATGCCAGCCGTCTTATTCACTTATGTGCAGTATGAATGACTGAGCATAATTGCGCGCTTTTTATATACACCTCTATAAAGGTTTGTTGTACTGCGAAAGGTGCAATTAACAGGCAACTATTCGTAGACGTTTGCAAATGCACCTGCCAATTCGGTACAAGTTTGTAAATAAATATGGATGTAATGTGTTCTACGTGAGGTACATGCAAGCTGTGCAAAACGCAGCTGGCGACCGACGCCATTAAACTGTACCTACGTTACTTTATTCAGTAAATGTTTTTAACTTTAAAACCCACTGGCCATTACTTATAAAAAATGTACCAACAACAGGAGAAAAGCTTGTAAATTGTTTGTGGGTTTTACGAATTCTTTCTAAAGTATTTGCTGTTGGAACTCCGGAGTTGCTTTGTTCGTTCCCGTAATATTCTTGACGAAGTTACTTTAAACTTATTACTTAAGCAAGCAAAACACATGCTAGTTAACGAGGTAGTGGAACTCGTAATTTTGCATGGTTAATTGAAGCAGAGAATGTACTTGGCTCACTGATTTAGTAAGCATTACATTTTTATGTTCCAGAAAATTACTGCGTTTATGAAATTTATAGAGTTGCTTGTACACTTGATTGGCTTTGGTCCAGGTCAATTCTTTTACGTGTATTTGACCCATTATTATGGGTCAAATACACGTTTATATATTTACAAAAGGCCCGAAATTACAGCCCCTTAGTGATCATTTTGATATTTGCCTGTTACTTGCTCGAAGTTGAAAAACAGAACTTTCTATTTGCCCTTTGTGTTCTATCGTAATATACCTACATGATTTTTAACTCCTAAAGCAAAAAGAAAGGAGTCTGTGGCATCGTAGCGCCCAACGGATGGATGGATTTGGTTTGTTTTTATTAAAAAGCTGGTTTAATTGGCATGTTCAACCGTTTTGAAGAGAGTGCATTACAAGATCGCTGAATATCAATTGAACAAAAGACTCATACAGAATGGAAGAAATGTTTTTCTAGCAGAACTGCACTGTTGTCATATATAATGTACAGTAGTGCCCCCGAAGGATAGGGTTGGAATCGTTAGGCCGGCTCGTATTATTGACCGCAACGAGACGAGTGCCGTACAGCTGCCTCGCTGCCTGTCACTACACCCTTGGGAAATGATGGGGGGTAATAAAAAGGTGAATTAACTTGCCATGGACGTGCATATCAGCTATTTGTTAAATTTTGAAGTAAATTTCGTTAAAACCAAATTATTTCTGGATTTGTATGAGGTGTTGTTAGGACAAAATTTCTTATTCGTACCGTCGAAACAGCAACTGCTTTTTAAATATATATGGTTCTTCTACAAAATCTTTAGGTATTAAAAAAAATCCGGACAAGTATGAGTCGGAGTCGCTCACCGAGGGTTCCGTACAAATTTGCAGGTAGGTACATAATTATAAATAGTTCAGGAATCGAGTCTCGCATTTTTTAATATAAACTGCCGTATCTTATTTTTACGTTAAGTTAGAAGTTTGATTTTTTCACAGCTTCAAGGAACTGTACTGTAAACATGAATACCTTATACGGTTTTAATTTCAACTTGATAGTTCCACGCGTTGCCGAGATAAAGGGTTGACTTGACAGACAGACGTAGACGAACAGACGGACACCAAAGTGATCCTATATTTAGTTTTTTCCTTTTGAGGTACGGAACCTTAAAACAAGTCTTCAATATATTGCTTCTGATCTGGATGTTTTTAATGGAACTTTCACTATCAGATAACTAATTTTATAAGAAGTTGGTAACTTATACGACTTAAAGCTTAATACATTTTTTCCACGCGGTTGCAGCTGGTTAAATTATATTTAAATTAGAATTTGATCAGTTATAGTTTGTTCAATATTTTCTCCTTCGTACAAGTAATCACGTTGCAAAATACCGCAGCGCGCTTGACGCACCGCGCCTTATAGGGATCCCTATTCAACAATGTACTACCGTCATGCAATCAAATGTTGTCTCTTTCCAATCGCACTATTTAGATAGAGATAAAGTATGCTTCCAAAACTTTATAGTATCTCTGTTATTACTCATGTATCCTTGACGTTTGTTGTCATTGTTCTTACTAAAATGGTCTGCTAGTTGCGGTTGGGAATGGCAGACATTACATTTGCAGGCACTATCTGACGCGTTTAGAAGTTCGCCAGACTCATTCGATGGACTAAATAGCTTTATTGGAGATATAGTCATGCTATGAGTATGAAACTATCTAGGAAAATACTTATTTCAGATGAGATCGCTTGCGGTTAGCTAAAAAGGGTGTTTACCGTTCGAGAATTTATAGATCTGGGCTCTAGAATATATTGGTAGACGTTTAAATCAGCGTTTCGTTTTATTATGTAGGATCTGTTTATTACCATTTACATAAATTCGTCATAATTATACATTAAATTATCAAGTGATTTTATAATAATCCAAGGACCAGTAAGTCATCCAGGAATTTGGTATGGACGCGAGTTCGACGTCGCGGAGGATCATTTTCATCATGGTAAACGCTTACGCTTGAGTCCATCGGTTAGCCTCTTCCTGGATCCGCTCTAGATCCGCCATTCTTAAGAACTAGGTTTTTGTTATACAAAGTCAATAGTGGCTGAGAATGGTCGGAACATAGGTCAAAAAATTAAACACGGGTGAGTGAAAAGGTGTCTTGTAGTAGCTGCTACTTAGTTTCATAGCTAAATACTAAAAATATATATTTTCACTCCATACATGTAGTTAACAGAAAAAAAAATGATTCGACGATAATATTGAAGAGTTTGTTTGTTTGAAAGCGATAATCTCAGGAACTACGGTTTAAATTTAAAAAAATATTTTTCTGTTGGATAGCCCATTTATCGAGGAAGGCTTTCGGCTATATAACATCACGCCGCGACTAATAGGAGCGGAGCAGCAATGAAAAATGTTCCAAAAACGGGGAAAATTGACACATATAAAGTTGCGCAGGTCAGTTAGTAATTTATAAAAAAGCAACGCGTAAGTCTTTGTTAGTGGAACATAGATCAATTCAGCTTCTCTTCGGCAGAAACATCCGTGTCCAGCAAGATATATTTTTGGCTGGACACTGGATACGGATCTTTTATGTAATAGAATGATAACCCTTCGCCTTTGCAAATCAAGATAAGACATAATGAACATTGGGCATCAGAAACTTTCTGACAAATAACAATCAATACCGATTAAGATCGTTTTTTAATGATAATAAAAAAAAAACATTCCAATTCTTGTGTTGGATGCAAAGATGTCATACTTAAACAGACAGAAACAATCATGTTTTCTCGTCGAGAATTAAAAATATAGATATGGAATTTGTTTGTCGTTGAGACAATAAATTAGGTCAGACAGATAAATCTTCAATGCATTATATTTTGACAGGTTATTTATGATACATTAGTATCAAAACCTCTTGCAAAAATAACATAACTATCATACGTAAAGATAATTTTATCTTGAAAGGCAACTGTTTGGCTACTCCGGTACAGGCCAAACAGTTGACTTCCAAGATAAAATGATTACAAATTGAATAACGATCCACATAAATCTTTTAAAAGAGACTAGGTTATCACTTGACTTTAGTTAATTAATATAAAATGGATAAAGCATTTGCTTCTGTAGGTATACAATCATGATGTAATTGTTTAGTCTGATCTAAAGGCTGGTTTGGTGGTTAAATCAGTGAAGAAAAACGTCAAGAAGAAACTGGCATATCCAAGAAGACATGTGACAGTGACATCAACTAATCCGCAATGGACTCGCTGACCCGCGTGAATTCGTAGCCAAGATTTGATTAGTGTACAGCGTCATCGCCAGCGTACAGTGAAAACGACAGATGTGACCATATTGTTTTACCAACCCTGTAACTGTTAAGCATAGGCCGTGGTCAGGTATTGATCTTGGGTCTAGTTGCCGTTATGCGCCCTTCCAGGGTGTATCTCGCAGTGAGTAACAAAACGACAGGAGGATTCAACTCCATTCACATCGTTCTTGTAGCCTAGGTCCAAAGCCTAAAGTCCAAGGTAGCTCCTAACTAAAACTCATTAATCATACCCACCCAGTTATTAAACAATATGTTGCTTTCCGTTAAAAATATTCTTGGCACAAATATATCGTATCGCGGATTTAAAAATCAAGCATCAACAATTTTATTAGACCCACAAGACCGACCATCTACAATTAACTTCTTCGCTTCACTAGCGCATGTCGAAGGGGTATGATAAAGTAGTCGTGTTTATAGGTTACGTTGTTAGCATCGTAACTCGTATTGAATACCTACATACACTTTTGAACTGTGACATTCAATCTAAATATAACCCTATTACTCCGGACACAGTATTGTTATTAATTTATGTTTTATAAATCACATCATGTAATAAGCGAATAAATTGATGGTTCCATTGCCCTCGGAGGATGCAGCATGCGTTATCGGAGCATTCTCACGCGTCAAGAGTTTTGATCGTTATGATTGGATGATTGTCATATGTAATGAACGTGGGGCGAGGTAAGCATCATTC
This sequence comes from Herminia tarsipennalis, assembly GCA_945859575.2. Lineage (NCBI taxonomy): Eukaryota > Metazoa > Arthropoda > Insecta > Lepidoptera > Erebidae > Herminia > Herminia tarsipennalis. Next base: position 7,909,592 of record OX243850.2, on the reverse strand, counting down.
AATTATTTAAAAGTTGACTTTCACAAGTGTCAAACAAATATGTCACAGACACATGTCGGACAATTAAAAAATATTGCTCGTTGATAAATTGTGAGTTTCAATCTCGGAGAGGGACGCGTGATTTTATTTAGTTATCCCTTTATTTGTTGTGGTCACAGCCTTATTTATCACACTTTATCTATATAATATTTTTTGCCTGTCTGTCTGTATATGCGTTTCGAAAACATTGAACAGATTGTGATGACACTTTGCCAGTGTTCTGGGGACGCCTGCGAATGTTTCTGGCAAAAAAAGGCACAGCGATGCGTGGTCAGTCACTAGTGAATCATAAAAAAAAATATTGTCTGGTAACCTCAGAACAATAGTGGTAACCATAGAATTGGTTACTAAAAAAATAAAACCGATACTTAAGAAAGCAATGAGGATATAATAGGTATTGCTACGTACTGGTATTTTACAAATAGTAGTAGCAGTACTAGCAATAACTCCTTGCGTGTTAGGATTTATTGTTATAGAATTAGCGGCGGTTAATTCTACGTAATATTTTAATACCATGTAATAAAGTACGTTTATGATACAGTATTATTCTTATTTTATATCATTTGTACAGAGTTTATTGTTCTAAAATGCTGTTAAATAAAGATTGCAGCATAGAAAGTGGAATAGAACGGCCTTTATGATTACGTAATTGGACAATGAACAACTAGGGCACTTGCTCCAATTTATTGCAAAAGGAAGAGACTTTTATCGCTCGTTATGAGGGCCAATTCATTATAAAAACGCAAATATTGTGCTAGCATAAATTTATATTACCAAATAGAATAATAAAATATCTTGATTTTGTGTTTTGATATGGTAATTGAAGAGTTGAGTGGAAATAACAAACACAAAGCCCGTTTCCGATTAAATTTCGAGGTAGTTAAGCCTTGAAAAAAATAAAAAATGAGTTGGTTTACTGTGTATATTGTCTAGACCAAGGAGTTTATAGTGAAGACTTGAGAAGCTTCTTGCTCGAGAGCTTATAAAATAAATAATAATTTTGCTGTGAATGCTTAATAATCTATTAAAATACACAGCAACACGGCGATAAAATATACAAACCACAGGATTGTGAAGTAATATTATACCCATTCCTATCATAATATTGCAGTCTAAAATTACAATTCTCAACAGCAATCAGTAGCTATGCAGTAAGAGAAATAGGACCATAATAGGAGAGTCGGCGTGAGTCGCCACAGCACTCTGTATTACGAAATTAGTTCCTAATAAGTATGTAATTAGAATAAAAACTCGTACAAAAGAGGTTAATGTATTCATTTTTAGATTAAGAAATAAGGTAAAAATTGTGCTTTCAACATTATAGAATAAAATAACACTTACTACGAATCAAGTTAAAAGGCCATACATTTTAAGGGTAGGTACTTTTTTTGTAATTTTATTAAGATCTCAGTATTAAAGTTCCTGTCTTTAGGCAGGCCGGTAGAGGCACAATATGGGTGCGAGACCTTGTCTAGCAGATGCGACCCGTTGATATATTTATTACAGCTATTATGTCTCCCGTACTCCTATGAGCTCACAAACAGTACATAGAAGTTACAAGTTCATAAATCTTGGAACAGATGCGTATTATTATGTAACTAGTTTTAGATATAATAGAATGATTTCCGCTTAATTTAGTGAAGGTTTCAGGAGAATACCGTTCGGTTTGAGATAAACAGCGCAATTCTGAACCACACTACTCCCAACATTAGCTATCTCTGTGCTTTTGTGAGTGCATAACATGCTTTAGGTACGCCTTAGGTATATCTTGCGTAAGCAGACCTGCCTTGATTATTCTTCTATTTGACCAGATGTTCATATCCATTTCCAATACAAGTAGACGTAGGATATGCGGCAACGGTCAGCCTTGTTTGCCATTTCAGTTTAGTTACACTACGTGGAGATCGGATATGAGTGTTTGCGTTCAAATTTGTCCCAATTTCGACAAGTGTACGTTAGCCACTGAATCAATTTTCACTTTCGTTGATTGGGTGACCTTTTGGTCAAAGATCAACATATAACTTTGAACATGGGACAACCAGTAATGCAAATTTAATTACTGAAGGATTAGCAAACTCGAATACTCTCTGAGTAAGCTAAAAGTTCCTTTCCTCGTAATGTATTTTCCAATTAATATACAGACTCAGTAATTTATAATCACGAGTAAAGACACGAGACCTCTTTTCATATAACATGTGGGCAGGAGTAATTAAACTCACGTATAATTCTGTTCTGTGGTTTGTTTCAAAGCGGTCGTGTTAGTATTGCGTCTGTCAGTAGCAACCGTATGAGTAACACATAATAAGGAGCGAATGTTATTGTAGTACGTTTCCCTTGCCGGAAACACGTACGTACGGTGCCGAAAAGATATTAACCAGTCAGTTAGACCTATTGGGAACTGTTGGGACTTTTTAGGGCGCTCGCAGTTTGGTTTACGCAGAATTTGCCCTAGTTTAGGCTTTTGAAGAGCATCTCTCGAGTGGACTCTTCATTTTTCTTCTTCGACATGTAAGCAGTACAGACGATAAAGTTACCGCCAGAAGGCACTTAATATTGCTTTTGATTTTGATGTGAGGTCAATCCACAAGTTTAAATTTAAAGAATGCAATGAATATGAGTACAATGATGAAGTGATAGCCCTGTACTAGTAGTAGCTACTGTTAGTACAGACGTCGAAGTAAACGGACGTTTTTATGTGTGTATCCGGCCGACGATAAAACCATCTGAATATTACTTCACAATTTATTTATTTATCGCTTTTCCAGCCTTCCCACTTTGCGTTTTAAGAAAAGCTTTTTGCAATAAGTTATTTATGCGGATTTACTTTTGGGAAATATGTATTGGTGTTTTCAATATTTTAGTATGGCTTTATGTAAGCGCATCTTGGTCCTGACATTTTGTCATAACGGGAATTATCCAATACGTCGAAGGATATATTTTTATGAGCTTTCTTGCGTCATATCAGATGCGTCGCTGTTATCCTTGACATAAACGGAATTAATTATATTATTTTGCTTATTTATGTAAAGTAAAGCGTTACATTCCAGTACAGAATCGGTTGATTTTGTCTTTCAAACCCAATTATTCCTTTTATCCTTTATGTATACTTATGCAACAAAAACAGTTAAGTTGGAACTATAGTTCTCCACAGTGCTTTACGTAATAAAGCAAACGATTGTCCCTTTTAAACGTTAAGCATTATCGCAATTAGTAAAGTGTAGTATTGATTTTAATATTACAGAACAGAGAAAAATGTGGTATCACTGATTCGTAACAGCACGAGTGGATGTTATCCATTGAATGTCCATTATAATCAGTGAATGTGTTATCTTTAGGCCAATAGATGTAGCCAGTATCGCTGTTATCCATCCAACATCAGAGCGATATTATTTATTTGACTGTTGAATGATGATGTTTCATTTAATCTTAACTAGGTGCGGAGCGGTCAATGTTTATACCCGAGACCGTCAGGCAAGAGATTTCATAGTACATTCTTTTTAGGCTGATGGGAAACACAACAAAAACAAAAACGGCTTAAGAATAGGTCCACCTCATCTCTTCCCGTGGGTGTCGTCAAGGCGACTAAGATTTCACAACGGAGGACGGGCAGCAGAGTCCTCTGCGTACTTTAAAGCTTTACTGCGACCACCAACCAGCTCGCCAAGCGTGGCGATTATGGCAATTACCCCCCGATCTATGAGTAGGTTCTACTGGGGAGACCCGTGCCCTGCTGTAGGATATCATATGAAGAAAAAATCAGCGTCAGGGTGTGACAATTTCAGAAAATTGGTGATCATTTTTATATATGGACTTGGCAGTGGCAACAATGATGACCTGGCAAACTTCTCTATATTTTATCACCCTTGCGTTACGGACTTATGAAAATTTATGGTGTGACCTGGACAAGGGAATGTCGCAGTGAAAGAGCTCAATGTTGTTTCTGTTATTCACCAGAGCTCACTTTGGTTTGTAAATGTCCGTTCAGTAGTAGCTTCTCAAACATAGAGTACGTAATTCGGGGTTCACCATTGCTGGAACCCTATTCACGTTCACGCGGGTTTACGCGGTCGTCACTTTGGCAATACCGAATCTCTCCCTTAAGATGTGTTTCATAGTTACTAATAATTCAGAACGACACTTCGTTTATCATATGATAGGGCACACGGGCGTTGTAATGGCCAACACAATACCCTTTTACAGTATCCTGCTATTCAAAAAATGTAAGATTCTGCCAAAGGGCCCTGAACTTCCAGTATCACGTAAACACCAAAGAGGTAGGGGGTATGAGCATCGTTTAATTTTACTGACAAGAGGGAGGGGGAATTAAGGCCGCATTTGGACGAATTCAATAAAAAATTGTTGCGGTCGCCTCGAGGTGACCGTGTGCTGGCTGCGTGTGTTCACTCACTAGCAAATTTCAGTTCGGTTAGCAGTGTCGACCGTGCGGTTTGCTTGTGAGTGAACACAAGTACGAGGTGGTCGTAAGAATTTAATCGTGTCCTCTAAACGCAGCCTAATACTTGAATGACCCTCGCCGTCCGCGCGACTACGATCGGTCTCTGCTAATGCCTACGCAAAGAAGAGTAAGATTGACTTTGAATGTCAAATTTACAGCATGAATTTTTCAATGGAGACTTTATTGATTGCATGTGCACAATTCATGCGAATATAAAGGAGGATGACCTTTCAGTGGGTGCGCCCCAGGTCACATTTACGGCTGAATAATCGCCCTTTAGTATTAATTGCTATTAATAACAACCACTAATAAATACCACACAGCTAATGTTAAAACTAATATGTACCACAATTATAAGCCACAGTAACTTGTTGACATTGTCTTGCATATGAAATGAGGGTATGAGAAAGAAGAATTATTAGTTAAGTTCTGGTGCTTATTAAAAGTAAAACTTTACAAATATCTATATTTTTTTATTAAAAAAAACACTGGCTTAGAATTTTAAAAAAAATAATGATTTCCAACCTACCTTTTATTTACTTAAGTAAATATCTAAAAATGTAATATTTAATCCGCATTTATTAGCTATTAGTTTATAAGAAGTTGAAATATTGAGTAAGATAAACTAGTTGCTGTAAGTTATGAAATATTTTACACCTTTGTATGTTATCAGTTTATCACATACAAACGTGGAAGGGAAAGTGAGGAGCCAGGTATAAGGGGAGGGGGTGATTGACATCTATACTAATATTATAAAGCAAAGAGTTTGTTTGTTTGTTTGAACGCGGTAATCTCAGGAACTACTGGTCTGAATTGAAAAAATCATTTTCTGTTCAGTAGCCCATTTATCGAGGAAGGTTATAGGCTATATAACATCACGCTACGACCAATAGGAGCGGAGCAGCAATGAAAAATGTTCCAAAAACGAGGAAAATTTACGCATACGGAGAAAATTTACGCATACGAAGATGCGTGGGTCAGCTGTTAATGAAAAACAAGCGTTAAATCATTTCATGGAGGGGTCTAAATTCAACAAATTGCTTTTGGGTACAGAGCAATAATATAACATAAATATTCAAATACACAAAGTATTGTACCTATTTGTGAAACATTATCAGTGTGAGAAGTTATCAATATGACATCACCTAATCTTATCAAACACTATCTCCACAGTATATACGATGCATATTCACATGACAAGAACTAACAATTCAAAAAGAAATGTACAATGTTTACCAAAGTAAAACAGTAATATAAGACTGTTTAATTTATTTTAAAAGATGTAATAATCAGCTTTTATGCTTTGCTAGAATGAATTTCATTAAAAAATACAAAGCAGAATTATTATCTATTGCAACATACTGTGGTTGCTTATGTTTATTAGCTTTTCCCTGTGACTTCACCTGCATTATGTATGATTTTCATAGCCTATGTGTTCTTGTGATATATTAAATTACTAGCTGACCTGCACAACTTTGCTTGCATGAATTTTCTTGGCTTTCCATTGGTCGTAGCACGATGTTATATGCCTATAGCCTTCCTCGATAAATGGGCTATCCAATATTAAAATATTTTTTCAATTCAGACCAGTCATTCCTGAGATTATTGCCAAATATCAAACAATCAAACAAACCCTTTAGCTTTATAATATTAGTATACATTCTACTATAAAGTTTTGTCAAATTCATTAGTTTTTGCGTAAAAGAGCAACAAACTTTTGGATTTATAATGGCCTAATCAATGTTGGTTGGCACTAGCCAACAATGCAGGAAATATAATAGTACAATAGTATTTGCGATCCAACATCAGAGCAATATTATTTATTTGACTGATGATGTATCACTTAATCTTGACTAGGTGTGGGGTCAATGTTTATATCCAAGACCATCAGGCAAGAGATTTTATAGTGCACTTTGTATTCTGGTATTCTTTATAGGCTGATGGGACAGAAATTTAACATACGAACTGGCTTAAAAATCGGTTACAACTACGCAGCACTAGCCAACTACGAGGGAGATATTATAGTGCGATAGTGTATAAGACATTAGTGTGCTTTCTTTTCCCTCATCTTTCTGTGATAAGATTGGACATAGTGACCATATATTGTAGTATGTATTCTTTTTTATATTAATTATCTTTTCCAAAATTTGCAGGGTAGTTATGACAAATTTTATATAACAAAAATTAAGCTTATGAGACTTCCTTGTCAACTACATGTGACCAAAACCAACAAAACTAAACAGAAATTTTAATATACTTTACTTATAGAGTTATGAATAAAACAATGAAAACGTAAATAATTATGTCATCATGTTAATATGTATTTATTGAACTATTTATAACTATTTAATGGGTAATTACCACAACAAACTATGAATAAGACTTCCTTATATAGGGATATACAAGCATAACATGTTGTGACACTTTCTGACCAAAGTTTTGATAACAATACTGAGGTATACCATTGGATGCTACTGTAAGCTTTTTATACAAGAATAGTTAGTAGGTAAACAACTGTTAAAATACTATGATCAGTGTTTCTTTGTGTCAGATAAGTAATGAATCATCGACTCACCCGCTGCAGCTGTAGGGAGTGGTTGTAGCAACGCAGCAGTTTGTCCACGAGAGGTCTGACTGCACGCCAGGCACGCTCCTGCGAAATCCGCGACGGGTCTGCTATAGCCTCCCTTATCTCCTTCCCCGCACCCTTGTAGCATTGTATCTCCTCAAGAATCTTCTCCGAATCCAAAAGAACCCGCTGCACCTCTTCGTAAACATCGCGCTCAGTATCCGTGGGCGCGGCGTTCTCGAAATCCAAAAATATGTCGTAACGCGGCGACGAGCAACAATTTGAGTCGTCGCGCGACAACAGACTCAATAATTTCCCCATCGTAAATTAAATAAATCACAATTTAATAGAAAAATCTACTCGATAGCGAACACTGCATTGCCTATTTAAATTTTAAGAGTATTAAAAATGTTACTTAAACCGCCTTTGTATCACTGACTTTACGTGCAAAATTAGTTTTAAATACAATATTTTAAAGTTCTTCCTTTTTATATTTTATAATATATCTAAATTATAATAAATAGTGTTAGTAGTTTACTTAAAAAATAACGCTCAATTCGCTACAACACACCTCACTCGACTGCAGCGGACGAACACGAACTGTCATGAAATAGTGTTGTGATTAATTTATCGGTAGTAATGTCACAGTAATAGTAATGTTTTTAGTCGATTATTATGATCAATTTTTGATTATTATTTAAATAATATCTCATCAGTGTAAAAATAATATATAAATATTTTGTCTGGGTTGTTTTGTTCTAATTATGTGAAATCTTTAGTTTAGGATTGTTCTGTAGGTGGGGCTGCCAAAGAACAATTTGTTAAGCAGCTGCATGGCTGTATTTCGATTATGCTATGATCTTTTGTTATTGTTCTGATGCTAAAGAATTACAAAAAGAAAACCTAAGCAGCTAAAAAGCAGCCCATTAACGCACGCTCTATCAATTGAAAAAAATACATTTAAAAAACAGGCAGGCAGACAGGTAAGGCAGTCTAGAAAATAGTGATAAAACGGTTGGCACAATGGGCTCCAAATAAGTTCTGTTCAAGGCTGTAACTAGCGTTTTATGCGCCCGGTGCGAGCTTAAAAAACTGCGCCCTTGTTATTGATGTTGATGGTCATTTCTGTCCCTCCAACGGCACTGCTAGTACCACCCTAGTTATGGCACTGGTTCTGTTACTACTTACTATTAAAGTAATGCGGCGGCTACTATTATAATATTACCTAATAGTAAAGCGGTGACACAGTAATAATACAAACGTTTCAGGCATTATTTATTTATTATCATAAGTGTATAACATCGACACATTGCCATTAAACATACGATTTACAAATAAAATTTCATTTCTATATTATTTACAAAATTCTTTCCCATTTTCTTGATACATACTTCCTAGATACATAATACATTGTATTTCCTATTATGATTGTTATGCGTTCGTGAAGGCCTATTAATCATTTATTTACTAAATTATAATTATGTAATAGATTGTATATTCAAATGACAGGTTTCCTAAATTTTCACTTAACAAACATAAAAGATCGTAACAATTTATTCCAAGTGAAAAAACGTAATCCCGGTAAATTTTTACTTGTTAACGCTAAGATTTTCGCCTCATTTCATCAAACAAATTGTTTTACCCATAAAAGTTTATGAAAACGAACTAGTAGTTACTACTTGTTTGAAACAAGCTTTTTTTAATAGTACCCAGTTACTATTGTAATTTCCTTTTCAATCTCAATACCGTATTAAATACCTAGACATTGAAATAAATTATTCGAAATGTGATTTTACAGATAAACCTAATTTTATACATTGCTTTTATAATCTATCATATTCATACAGAAATGAGTTCTGTAGAAACTGATGCTTAACTTTGACCCTCCAAGCTTGCCCGTGAGCAATAATCATAAGACTATGACTATCCCAGTAATAAATAGGTACACAATATATCGAATTATAATAAATCAGAATTCCAAGTCCAAGCCCTGTATAAATTATTACCTACAGATTATTATTATAGAGAAGTGGACAGAGCGAGATAATAACTGTAATTTATCAAATTATTTTCACTACTAAGAAAAGATATTCTACGAAACTTATTAAATAACTCCATGATCGTATATTTTTAAAGATCAGTCTAACATTCGATTAAAAATTTACATCTTTCTTCTAAGGTTTATACTTTATTTTACCTATTGTTAAGGCTATGGCCGACATTTGAGGCCCTTGAAACCGTCCATTTGCACCAGGAACAGAAATATATTATGACAAAATGCTCTGTTATTATCAATTACATTATTTCTATTATATTCCTTTTATGCGATAATAATTGATATACTATTAAGTCCCTTAAATCGAGGTAATTTTGATTTCGTCAAAGTAATTCCGGGCCTTTTGGAAGTCGTAAAAAGTACACAAAGAAAATAAATAACATAATGTAGGTATCTACTATGAAAGTAAATTTGTAATTACTACTAAATATAATTAATTTACTGTATGCTACAGTAACGAGGGGTGCAAATGCAAAATTAAGTGTTGTATACTTTCATAGCAGATAACTTGGATGAGGTTTCGCAATGGCCACGACAAAATATAGACAATCCTTAGTCTGTGGGTAAACACATTCAGTTAGAAGGTACTTAACTGCATTATTTTCCGCGCTAATGTTTGTTTTAGTAATGGGTACCAACGCACTGTATAGCGCTGTATCACTGCATCCCCTTCTCCGCGAATAGCTATTTAAATGCTAACAGTGTCATTATTTAGTAAAATTACTGGTTTGAAAATTATTTAGGTTTCTTTTGTCGTGGTCGGAACACCTCTAGTCTCTCAGAATAATAACTGTTCATAGACAACAATAAATTATATAACATCTACCTATGTTATCTACAATCGCTAAAATTATAGTCTTAATTAATTGGTGTAAAGATCCGTCTTAAAGTCTACTTATGTAATTAAAATTGTTACTGCATTTATCGACGTAGTTCGTAAATCACTACAATTATGACTATAATCGAATTATCACACTTTTATTCGAAAGTCTGTTAATGATTTTGATATATAATAGTACTTGTTGAAGACGTAGCTGCTAATATGACCTACAATGGTTAAAAGCAGAATTTAAATTACATATTCAAATAATTGGTTTAGTCGATAGTGATCAATACTCGTTAACGTAGATCGTTACTTTAATCAATGCAAAACCACACTTATTTTTTAATTTATGGCAATGTAGCCAGTGGTAAGGTAATTTGATGTACCTACCTACACGATAAACTGAACAAATTATATTAAAAACGATATAATTTTCCACGTAAATACATGTAGTTTAAAATGATTTAATCAATATAACACGTTAACCGCTGAACAGTGAAAATGACGGGGTCGTGAAAATGGCGGCAATTAACTCAATGACGGTATATCCGATCATAATAATTTTAGTTTAAAGTATTTAATAAGCGCTACCTTTGTTATTTTTTTCATATTCTTTGGTCACTCGGTTCAAAAGTTAAGGGTTGGTGGTTAAGGTTAAGAGGGCCACACAATTTACGCAACTTTCGGAGCGATTATTTCTAAAAATATCCACTCAATCAAAGAAAGTTAAAAACCTTAAAATGTTTTTGTAAGACCTGTCGAATGATGTGCCACACATTGATGTTTGCTGTTACATGTATGGAGTGCCCCCCCCCCCCAATAGTTATTAATATGTATTAATTAGCTATCAAACTAACTACTTCGTGACAGACTTTTCACCAAATTTCATTAATATTCATTGAATAATCTTTGAGTAAAATGCCTGTGACATACGGACAGACAGACAGACAGACAGACGGACATGACGAAACTATAAGGGTTCCGTTTTTGCTACGGAACCCTAAAAAGTAGTGTGAAAATCATAGATTTGTTAAAATAGATAATACACGAAATATGTACAAAATCCGTTCTTGACACTGGTTGGCTGGAAAATGGGCTAAATTGCCACTAACCATCCATTAACCCAAAAATATGAAAAATAAAATGATGCCAGTTCAATTTGCCGCCATTTTTCAATATTAAACTTTAAGTTATTAACATTTAAAAAACTAACTATTTATAAATTAACGATATTATGGAAATAATTTTATTTTTATCTCACAACGTATGTACCATGGTGCATACTTAAATTACCTTTAATTAAGTCAAAGTTCAGTTTCAAACAACCTTGCGAAGTAAATTCAACGAATATTTTCATGAAGTGAATTTTTAATAGCAAGTAGCCATTGTACAGTTAATAAAATATGAGGTGAAGAAATCATGAGGCGCTTTGGAACTTTTTTACAGTACTTATGGAGTTACGGTATATAATATGTGGTGCGAATGGTGATGCAAGGAAAAGTCGAAGATTTAAGAGAACACAGTACAACTCCTGCATTGTACCGACCTAACAAAAGCGACACATTTCATGAATGTACCAAGATGGCCGCCGTGTGACTAGAATGGCGACAACTTGGTAAGCATCTCAACAACCCTAACAAGACAACTACGATCACTCAGCTGAAAGTGTAGCAACGAAATAGAATAATGTATATATATGTTACTTGTAGCAGGTATTTTATTAGTTTGTTTGCCTATAAATGCAAATGCCAACGAAATGCTTTTTACTGAAGTTCATTCACAACTCAATACATAATAGGTACGCATACCTACAAAGATAAGGCATTAAAGATCTGATGTAAGATAAAGGTAATAGAAATGTTTGAAATTTCATAGGTAATAAAATAAGGTAAGGCAACGCATAAAATACAATACACAATAAGTAACAATAAGTTCTATCATTATTTAATATCTATTCGATTAGTCATCTATCCAACTGCGTTCACGGATTTTACACCAAGTAGGTAATGAAATCGATTTTAACTTTTTTAAATCAAATTAATTACCTAGTAAATTTTTCGATCGATTAGAATATTTGTCGCAATGACTAACGATGCTTGATCATAACGATAAATTAGCACTAAATAAAGTTGATTCAGAGCAACAGGATGAAATAATTACAAATTAAAATATGATTTATTGCAAGTATCTTAGGGTTAAATTTTGAATGTGTTCGAATGTTGCCTTGTCTAATAGTTTTTGCTGTAGGTACCTAGTTAATATCTGTATGTGTATACTGTATAAGTATGATACCTAAGCAGGATAAGACACGTAATTATTAAATATGATATAGGTATGATAAATTGACGGAAGTAAACATGGTAGTCATAAATAATTTGTCGATTTCATCATCTTAGGAAAAGTATGGGTATAGTACTTTTGAAAATAACGTATTTTGTTCAATAAGTAGGTATGTGACAATAATTACAGATCTGAGATGCCCATGAATACCTTCGTGATAATAGTAGTAATATGTATCTCGTTTCGTGAAATAATGATACGTAAATTGTTAGGTAGGTAAATACAGAACATAACAATATAAGTACCTACTTACCAAAAGAGGTGGTCGAGGTGATATTCCTATCTAAAACAGGTCGGTAAATCTACACAAGAATAAATAATATAAAACTTTACCACTGCTATTATTTCGTTAAGTACCATTTTAGCATAAGAGTGTGCAAAATAAATAGGTTGATTTAATTTTCAAATCCGCCTGTCCCCCTGAAACGATTATCGCCAGTTTTATTGGTACTTATAAATTTACCCGGGATAGACCTCCACAATAGAAAATCCTGGATACTATTGGGCGTGAGTTTATGTTTTCACATGTGACAGATCAACATTTCGAACTCATTTCGTTGAATTGGTACCCCTACCTATATTATTATTTTTTTAAATATCTGTTACAATTGCACCGTAAGTGATTGATGTTTATAATTTTAGAACCGGCGTTAGGTACCTGGGCAACTAGAAAAATATGTAGGTATATTTTTATTTTAAACTAATTTCACACATTTAGAGCTGTGAAAATGATGTCATGAACGATCAGTTTGTCGTCATTTTCACAACTTCCATTTCTGTTTTAAGCATTTTCCGGGTGAGCATGTTTTTAAGGGGTTCTTCTAAGGCCAGTGCTGGTTAATACAAGAGTTTATCTGAAATATTTTAGAGCAGAGACAAGAAGGAACTTTTCGATGAAGAGATCGGAGTCGAGGGCGGCGATGTGTGCTGCTCGGCCGACCAGCGCGCTTGCCGTGTGTGGAAGTGCGTGTTGAACATCGTAGCGGACTACCGATACGGATGATGCGCGGGCTGCCAGTGGGGACACCATGTTGTGCACCTAAAATTAGAACGAAATATGAAAAAATATTCTGTTTGTTGGGCAGGAGGGGCAAGTCCCCCCTCTGATTCATGAATTCACGTGGACTGACTCCCCCCGAAAGTTAATTCTGGTGGACGCCCATGGTCGAGATGGTTTAACACCTGTTCTGCGTAAAAGAACCATTTCTATGATAGGTTCATAAACATGGTTCTTTTGAGCAGACAGTTCCAAAATATGAGTAATTGCTACAAAATTAGAAAACCCTTATGGAGGCAGTAGAATAGGCACAGATTTAATATTATATATATTTTTTACAGAGTATTTTATAAATAGTTTCAGACCGTTGGTCCAATATAAAATATAAACCCTTAGAATACTATAAGGATCTATATTTTATACTGTATAAATGGTCTGAAATAAGTAAAAATTAAGATTTGGTTAACTACTGTAGGTAGGTACTGAAAAGTCTATTTTGGTAGCTTTGGAAGTAAAAATTCTTATTTTTTTTAAAGGCTAGTATTTCGAAAAACATAGAGCTGTTGATACTATGTTGCATCTGAAGATTTTAAGATGGGCCTCAGACGTCAAATTCTTTGAAGCCTAAGCAAATACATACACCTATTGTTCTCGCGTTAGCTTACCAAATAAATCATTACCCAATTAGTTAAGAGAGAGGATTCTTACCAGTACACCATCTTCCAGTCAGCTCGTTCTCAATTCTCAACACTCTCAACGGCATAACCGCGTAGTACGTAGTACTATCAAACACATATTACGCGACTAGGCCAGTTAGAGCATTGAGTTTTTATTCTTCACCATGCAGGACACACCTAGTTTGTATAAAATTAACTCAGTGTTCCACAAATTTTGTGTTCAAGGTACACCAAAGGGGTTTAAAACAGTAAGAACTCGGCATAACATTTGCTGATCCGCAAGAGACTTGCGTAACACTGAATTAATTGAAAATGTTTGATGGTAAAACAAAATATGTGTAAGTACTTGTTTTTACTGCGGCTTCGCGCGCGTGAATCTCGGTTCCTGTGTGCTATGTGTTTGTTAACATATTAGGCACACGAGAACGGAGATTCACGCTTCGTCAGAATGATTTCTTGTAGGTATTCCTACAAACATTTAATTTCATTTATTATTAGTAACAAGACACTTACGCCCGAATACTCAGCCAACACTCAACTATAAAGACATCCCAACACTAAAATATAAATGTGAATGTAAGTTTGTTTGTTACGCTTTCACGCGAAAACTACTTAACCGATCATCATGAAACTTTGTACACATATTCTTGGAGGTATTAGAAGAAACATAGGATTATAAAAAAAGGGGAAAATTTACGCAGACGAAAGTAGAAAGTAGTAAATCATAAATTCTCAGTCACTTTTGAGAGATAAGATACAATTTTGAGAACATCTTGTAGTTATGTATAGTTTGAGAATTCGGGAGTTACATCTTTAAGAAAACACCTACCATTTCTCTATAAGCCTGTCCTAACAATGACGTATCCTTCGCAGCTGCTTTGCACAACTCCAGTCTTGCAGAATGAAGTGGTACATATCTATCTTGCCCTGAGCCACAAAGGAGTATATGCTTGAAGTGGTGTAGTTGACTCCGTTCACTCAGGCGGTATAGGAAAGACCGTCGAGGGTCTGAACTGTCGCGGAGTGAAAGCTGCAGTAAAGACCCTGATTTTTTCCATTTCTGCATGAACCACATGCCTGAAAATATTCAAGGTGATCGTTTAATTGTTTTTCTTTTATTTTAACTAGCTAGCGTATAAGTCTGATGCTTTATCCATTAGGCTACCGTCGCTTCATGACTATAAAATACAATACTTTAATTGATTATGATTGCTTATTCTTTCTTACTATTATGGCGTTACCACTGAGCTTACGAAACTCCAAGTAGCAGTTCCAAACGTAGAAAATTTTGTTACATCTCATTTGATCAGCTGTTACTCGTAAACTTGTAAAGCCCACTGAGCTGTAATAGTTTCCCTTTCAATTTCATTATATATACTACTACCGTGTTTTTTTACATACCTAACATCAACCATTTACAGGCAGAGAGGGGTGGGAGAGGAAGAGAATTGACTCTAACAAAAAAAATCACTTTAAAGCTTAATATTTCACAAACCGATCCCTAAATCTAAAATCTAAAAATGTCTCCACTGACCCTAAACGTTTTTCAAAGACCTATCTAATGATACCCTAAACGACGGGGTAGGTGAGATATCACATCCCCACTTTACATAATAGGGGAGGTACCATAAAAACAAAAAGTTTTCCAAGATTTCATTCTTTCACTTTGTCGGCGTAAATAGTCTAGCACTTACAGTCTCTAAGCTAAGCTGCGGTCGAACAGACATTCAATCGATTCAGTCAATCGAATGATTCATTTATTTTTCCGAAAACTGTAGATGAAGCAAAGTATGAACACGACTTTCTTACTCTCATGTCACAATTTTTTATTTCATCACTTCGTTCTTTCCACTTCCGAAAACTGAGAGAGTTTTAGTGCGTTTGTATCTTAACATCGGAAACTTACCAGCATTAACCAAACCGCTGGAGTTGTACAAAGTACCAAGATGAGGTCCACTCAGTGATAAAAACGTGTGTAACTTCCCCAAGAACGGTTTCATCTGCGGTTTCGCCAGCGCTGACCGAATGATTATTGTGCCTAAAGAGTGACCTACGAAACTGATCCTAGCCGGTTCACTTGAATTCTGAATGTGGGTCTGGATCTCCTGCACCAATCTGTTGATTAAATAAACATAATTTGAATATTCATGAACATAAAATAATATTTATGACATCAAAAATGACGTCTGGCAATATTTTATCTAAGAGATAAATTCGTGTCGACAAAACTACCAATTAAATGCGTAATTCAATTTGCTGAAACAACTTGTTGGTTTGTTATTAAACTAAAAAGTTTAGACGAAATAAATCAATTAATAAGACAAGAATTATGGTTATAGATTTAAAGCTCAATACACATTAGCGACTAGGAATGTAGACCGTAACATAACAGTAACTTGGAATTTATGAATAATTTGTACTATACTAGGTACCTAATCCAATGAATATGGCAGAGTTACATAGTCTTTCAGAGTCAACACATTCAAGTTATTGCTGAAAATAAAATAGCAGGCTAGGGTCCTATATCTATGTATTCTTATGTTATAAATCGCGAGTGTGTAACGGCTCTATATCATAATTATAACTCACCGATCTGTCATCGTTTCGAAATCGGAGAAAGTATCGCCTTGATTTCTCTCAGACATAAGGAAATCTAGCCTGGCCCCGGGCAAGCCTAATTCTAGGTACGTCTTCACAAGCCTCAGGTCTGCTGAGTTGCCATCCAAACCGTGGACGCATATTATAAGATGTAGACCTGAAAAAATATTACTTAGATAAATATATACTGTCTTTCAGAGCCGTAGTATCGTACTCTGACATCAGGACCTAATAGAATGTGTGAGACCTGGCTTTGAGAGTAGGCCGCAACAATTTAATTATATATTTTGGTCGCCATCGAAACGAAAAAGGTTTGTGTGACCTTTTCCAATATTGTCTTTAAGCTATGGTAACTACTTATTTACCACAGGATTAACCACCGGATTATAAAGAAGAAAAAAAAGGAGAAGTTAGAAGGCATATCAAAAGAAATAAAGTAAGTTTATTTTTTACCTTCAGGATTAAACATTCTGTATTCATCGCTGATATGGAAATATGGCAGTGGATTGTCAATAGGAGGGAAGTCGGAGTAGATGGCGCCTGGATACTTGACGCTCTGCCTGAATTCCTCCCGACATTTGACGAATAACCTCTCAGATTCTGCTAGGCCAAATATGCTGACAAGATTACTTTCCCGTTCTGAAACATTAATAAAAAGATTACAGTTTTTGGTATATACCACTATAATTTATCAAATATTGTTCCCTGCCAGTGTCTGGCTAGGTAAGTAGAGACTGTTATTCTACTAAATTATAACATATAATTATAAGCAACCTAATTAGCCAACTATATAGCTCTGTGTGTATAGACTCTATTCAGCAAAATGACTCGTGTGCGCCTATTAACTTGATTCAATTTGCGCGCTTAGTTTTATTGATTCCCTTTCTTTCGTTATGAAGCTTTTTGTAAGAATGGTCGAATAAAAGCCTTGATGTAAAGGAATGAAATGAAAAATGCATTATATTAAGACTAGCCAAGTATTTGAAACACATCACAGAATATAAAAATAAGCCTGATTAGTAGTAGTTAGCATGAGTTAGAAGTATCGTTTAGCGAAAATACCCTTATTATTTCCACCTTCGTTTCTGCTGGCCAGTTCCCCGGTGCTCTGACTTTTATTAAGCGTACTACCAGAAGTTGTACCGGTAGAATTCACGGACTGATGTGGACGAAGTTTCCGCCTCTCCATTATACCTGTAGTAAGCCAAGCGATGGTGTTAGTTGCAGAAGCAGTTAGTTTGTTAAAAGACTTCAGTTATAATTATATTAGTGTTAATAGTACCTTCGCAAACGTGATATAATGGGTTGTCTAATTGAAGAGTCGTTGGTTGTGCTTGTTGTTTTCTTGGCGTTTTTGATGGTGTAGACGATTTGCTGCTCTGTCTACTCAATTTTGGTGATTTGGATGGAGGGTCCTTGAACATACAAACATTGTCTCATTGGACAGTGTCACCTGAAGTCACACGTAGGATAAATAATCATAAATTTATGCTTTTAGTGGACCGAGAAAAGTCTGATTCGTAAGAGGTTTCCGTGTATTTGTTAAGTATAATATATCACTACATAGTATAAAACAAAGTCGCTTTCTCTGTCCCTATATCCCTATGTATGCTTAGATCTTTAAAACTACGCAACGGATTTTTATGCGGTTTTTTTAATAGATAGAGTGATTGAAGAGGAAGGTTTATATGTATAGTAACATCCATTAAATAGTGGAGAAATAAGGAGCGGAGCAGCAATAAGAAATGTTGCAAAAACGGGGAAATTTTACGCAGACGAATTTGCGCGAAGCAGTTAGTTTTTAATACATATAATATCTTAGGACAACTCACATAACAAGTGAGTTATTACTTCAGAAAAAAATACTCTAGCGCTTAGGTATAAAAAAGTGACTAGGAAATTAGGTAATAGTTACCTTGAATTCGTCCGGAGGCGGCGGAGCATCCCTAAATTGTTGCGGAGGTGGCAGATGCTCGTAGTCATTGTCGCCAATAAAATGTGCTAAATCCACCTCAGACTTAGCTTTGTTTGAGTATTGCTGTATTGCCGCTGCAGGGCCTATCTTCTTGCCATTATGACTCTTACACGAGCGGTCTACAGTCAAACTAAGTATTTCAGCTGCGATTAATTTCTCCGTATATTGTATTCTGTCTTTCAATTTCGTCTTAGTTATGGTCGATGACTTAGAAGCTGGTTGCTGCTGCTGCTGCTGTTGCTGCTGCGGTATCTTTTGAGGAATTTCCTTCCTTATGTATGGATGAAGATTGTCACCAATCGTTTGCGATTTTTTGACCGCTCCCTCACTATGTGACCTTCCTGATGAACTGTACGTTTTACCTTGAATCGCACTAAACGAGTTATGCCTCTGATTGGGTTTCCCAATATTCATTTCAGCCATTTGTTGGAAACAACTGGCCGTGCAAGTGTCAGAGTTACATCCTGCATCAATCCCATTGCTGTGCATCAATTTATTATATTCGCATTGACTGTCTGTGCATATAGAGTCACTGCATATAGTACATTCTTCGCAGACTTCTTTATCACAACATTCAATTTTCTCATTTGAGGTAGTTTGAGCGACTTTCACCGCTAATTTTAAAAGTCTTTCTCGTAATTGTTCTCCATTAAGAATTGTTCTTTTAAAATCACTTATTGGCTCGCCGTCTGGCTTGCGAGGGTCAGTAGTGTCTTCGTAATTTTTATGACTGGCTTTAGGAACTGGTGGGTTCACAGGAGCATAATTCTGATTTAATTGACAACTAGCATTATCTGGGGAGGACGGGCCCGAACTTCGGCCGCTTGACACCCATCCACTTTGTTCACTTAAGCTCGATGTCGAATTACTTCTACTTCGCTTTTCTTCTTTGTTAGAAAAGTTTTCTGGAGGCAAAATTTTAAAATCTTTGTCTCCTATATCGAGCGGTGGTGATTCAAACGCGGGAGGTGGAGCTAAATTAGGTAGAGATTCGGAGCCAAAGTTATTATTCAAATTAGGTTCATCTAATACAGATGCTGCACTTCTACAGTGTCGTAATAGCTCTGGTCCATGATCGAGACTGTATGGAACGCTCGCAGAAGATTCTAATCTTCTAAGCTCGAAAGGAATACTTTCGTTGCTAGAAGATGATGCAGCTTCTGACATTAGTTGTGTCATTTTCTCAGAAGCTTTGTGTTTTGACCTTTTTTCAGGCTTACCGCTTGATCTTCCACTTTTTGGTGTCTGTGCACCAGATTTTGGTGTCACTCTGCCCGATTTAGGAGTTGCTAAACCCGATCTTGGTGTGATCCCACCAGATTTGGGTGTAGATTTTCCAGATTTTGGTGTGGCTCTATCAGATTTTGGCGTACTTCGTTCTGATTTAGATGTATGGCGATCTGATTTGCTGTCCCTGGATTTGATAGAATGATGACTGCTTAAAGAATCTCTGCTAGAATTCAATTTTGTTGTTTCTTTTCCACTGTTATTTAATTTGGATTCTTTCGAACGGCTTTTCTTATGTCTCACAGATGGCATTGTAGAATGCGGAGTAGATGGTGGCGTCTTTGAATAAGTTGATTTTGATGTTCCGTCACTACTTCTATCTAAAGTCATTACAAATCCACTGTCATCACTACTTTTGCTAGATTTCTTTTGATAATTTTGTATTAAACTACCTGTGTTAAAGTCATAACTCCAGTCACCTTTTTGTAAATAATAGTTCAGTTCGTGCCTAAGTTGATTACGAGCGGCTTCAATATCGATTTGTGGATTTTCTTTTTGATGAAACACGTGAGTAGAATTTGATCTATGTACGTGTTTATTAGAAACTAAGTTATTCTGATCAGTCACTTGATTTTTACCACTAACCGGTGGATAAGAATTACGTGGAGGCAACATAGGACGGGGTAAATTTACACTGTGGCCTCTTTGAAACTCTAACGGATTACGAATAACATTATTCACTTGCATATTACCCTGATTACCGAAAGTATAGCCATACACTTGGTTAGGATTAGGTTGCATCGCTCCGTCGTACTTATATCCTACATTATGAAACACTTCATTGCTCATTCCCTGAGGGCTGATGTTCAAATTACATGGATTTTTATATTTTTCTCTAAATTCGCTTATGTTTCTTCTATAATCGTCTCCTTTGTATCTAATCGTTGTATTTGTTGGATAAGCGGTAGTCGTAACACTTCTAGGTAATGTCGTTGGTTTGATTTGATGCGGCGGTAGGTATGGTTTTGGATAGTTGACAGAAGAATTTGAGCTATTTCTAACATTTTTAGTTAGTGTTTGTGCAGAATTTAGAGGCGTAAGTTGCGATACTCTAAGTTGATCCAGAGATTTACTGTGTCTGGCTGGTAGTGTACTAACTCCGCTTGTGATTTCATGTCTTGACCGCATGTGCTCATTTGGATCACCCTTTGGCTCTTTATCGTGTTGCAAGACATTTGATGCAATTTTTGCTGCATTGATGTCAAGCAAGGTTGATGCTGAGTATCGAGAGAGTTGCTGTCCTTGTTGTATGGAGCATGACGCAAAAGCACTATTCGGTGGTAACTGAATTTCACTGATTTGATTGTTCTGCACTATATACCTGTTTCTTCCCGTTAGCTCAAGTTGTTTGTTATGCGGTTTGCTCATTTCAACTACACTTTGTTTTACTAAAGCTCTTTTTGGAGATCCGCGGGCTGATTTTTGAGGAGCTAGTGTTAGGGTCGCTTGAACAACGTTAGCGTTAGATTTTGGAGGATTGAATTGTGGTTCTAGGACATCCATGATAGTTTTGGGTAGTGTGAGTGTGACTCTCGAGGCCTCGGATGAAGGTCTCCTAGAGTCCATGAGAGAACTGATGCTGCAAGCACAATCATCTCCCATAGGTTCTGAACATAGAAACGGATCTGGAACAAAATGTATTAAGTATTTGAATAATGAATGAAAGATTATTTTCTCAGAAAGTTTTTATTCAATTTCAACACTTACCGCTGCCAGATTTGCTTGCACTGGAATTTAGAAATGAACGACGTCTTGCAAATTCAGCCGTATCTTGATACCTAAAAATTATGTTTGATTTGTTATAACAAATAATATTTAGATGATTGACGGTGTGGATTTATAACCAGACTGCATTGTGAAAAAAAAACATGGCAAACTGGAGATCTTATTATCCATTGTTACCAATTTAAGATAAATTCTTAAATTTATCCATTAGTTATAGTTCTACAATTTGTATATTACTTTGCGACAGAATTTATTCGGACCACTAGTCCGTTGCTCCTGTGGACCACTGGACCTATGGATAAATAGTGGTCCGAGGACAGGCAGGCTTATTAGCAGCACTAAAATTGCCAGTACTAATAATCCTTTAAAAAGTAGGTGCTTCCAAATTCCAAACTTTCCAATAATTTAAGGAAGAATGTTTCATCATACAATACGTTTAAATATTTACCTATCTTCAAAAATAATGGGCATGATATGCGGGTCGCCATCAAGCGCTATACAGTGCACTGGCAGAGGGGGCAACAAGGCGAGGTACCGCGACCTTCGAGCCACCTCGCCGACACTCTGGTACGACTGGTAGTTGCTGTCGTAGCAACCTGCCAGCGAGTGACGAGGGTTGTCCAGCACGAAGAAGCATTCAGAGAAACGTTTTATTCTGAAATTGGTTATTTAGATTACAGTTAATATAGATAGGTACAGTCACAAAGAGCTTTGAAGAGAAATAAAAAAAGTATATGCAATATATTCAGTAAAATAAGAATCGACTCTTTGTTGAAAATAAGGAATCAGTTACTACACTGCTAATATATAAATAGGGTTAAAATTCAGAATATGAAAAAGTCGTTATAATCGCACACGCCGTGATAGTTCTAAAACTATTGGCTAGATGGCGCAAGGGAGGGCCTGACTCGCGTGCAGAAAGGATAGAAGAATTTAAGGTTTGGTAACATAGTCCCAGTTTGATGTCGGTTTGATTTCAGCCCCGGTTTAGCATACGGAAGTCTCGGATTCGATTCCTGGGTCTGGACTTCAAATTTGTCTATCATTCAAAAATGCTGTTTGTTTGTTTGTTTGAACGCGATAATCTCAGGAACTACTAGTCCGTATTGAAAATAAAATTACTGTTGGATAGCCCATTTATCGAGGAGACTATAGGCTATATAACATCACGCTACGACCAATAGGAGCGGAGCAGCAATGAAAAATGTTGCAAAAACGGTGAAAATTTACGCATACGAAGTTGCGCAGGTCAGCTAGTAATATTATAAAAAGGAATTTGTATGTATGCTACATTAACCCTCAGTAACATTGGCTACATTTATTACTAGAATAAAATAGGGATCCCTATGTCCACCCGTGCGAAGCCGGAACGAGCCGCTAGTTTCACAAATAAACCAACATAAAAGCTCTACAAACCCTTGCACCCAGCTACCGGTGCCCATAAGTGTAGTTAGGACTGTTATTGTATCTTGAGGAAGACAATTTACCGTAACGCATGATGCCTAGCAGCCAGCGCGTGATGCACGTGCGGCCGGTCCGTGGTGTGGTGCAGGAAGGCGCGCCACCGCAGCGTCACTTCAGCGCACAACCGCGCGATGTCGTGCGCCGCGCTCATCGCCCACTCTTCCTCCTCGCCGCATTCTGACTTCTGGAAGTTCCAATTATTGTAATTTTAGACTGGTTTTGCAGTCACGCATTGTGTCGGCGCAAACGCATCAATATGTATGCGGGTATGATGCAAGTTTTCGCTGATTTGTCAGTGTCATGAAAAGTTAAAATTACATAAATATGTTTATAAATTCATCAGCGCCGACGATCTGATTTGACTGTTAAACTAGCCTTATAGATAACTTGCAATTGTTAACTAGTGGAAATGTATGGCTATGGCTCTCGTGGCTATGCTATCATGGTCACTTCATAGCACAGAATAAGTAATAGTACTACGTATTCATAGCTGTAGGTATAGAAAGGAATGAGTTATGCTTAGTCACTTTTCCGTTAATCAAAGTTAGAGCTTTAGTTGTTTTCTTTAATGTAGGTATTTGTGAATTAGGTAAATAAGTATTTATGTGTTATTTTTCGTATGGCGCGTAGCTCAGACACCCCAACAAGATTTTTACTTCAAGAAATTATATATAAAAAAAAGGAAATGA
Organism: Herminia tarsipennalis; assembly: GCA_945859575.2. Lineage (NCBI taxonomy): Eukaryota > Metazoa > Arthropoda > Insecta > Lepidoptera > Erebidae > Herminia > Herminia tarsipennalis. Next base: position 7,885,897 of record OX243850.2, on the reverse strand, counting down.
AAATATTGAAAACTTGCAGAGATAAAATAATGACATTCAAGTTGTCTTCGTAGTATCGGGCTCATTGCGTCTCTTAGTACGTAATCTATGGTAATTATTGAAAATAAGTGATGGTTATATTGTAAACAGGATTTGACCTGTAAGAAAAATTAATGAATTAATTAATGATTGACTAATTGTTTAATTTTCTACTACTAGTACAGTATTATATTATCTGTGCCTTTACTTAGGATTTTGTTATTGATTCTGAGCAAACTACTTTTAGGTTTGCACTATACCAAGAATAACGTTGTATATTGACAATGTGTGTAAAATTACGTAGAAAAATGTCCAATAAGAACTGAACTGAACATTACTTTTTGTAATTTTTAAAGCATTTTTATGTTAATTTTATACATATAAATTTCAAATGTATAGGACTGAGGACTTGATCCCGCGACCTCAGGGGAATCAGCCCTAAGCCGTTACCAACTCCGGCACTGAGATATTTCCATTAAAGTCAAATTTAGCCTCCACATGATACGATTTTATGGCAATCGTGACGTCATCCACCGCGTTCCTAAGGAACTTGGAGCAAAAACCATTTACGTCTAGTCTCAATAATCAAACTATCGATGGATTTGCCTATTAGAGGTATATATTGACTTATATGCTCCTTACAAAATATGTCAAAATTCTACCTCTAGTAGGCAAATCCATCGATAGGTAGATTATTGAGACCGGCCGTAAACACAGATTTTTGATAACGCTAGGTTTGAACATCACAACACAACAACAGGCCTGATACCTCTTAGGTCGCTTTTTCTTAGTTATTTTTTTTTATAATAAATAACAAATTAGGAAAATATATGAAAGTAACTGACCCTAACCTTCCCAAAATCGTTCAGATCTTTGATTCTTTGCGCCACTTCTCCTACAACGGAGTTAGATGAAGATTCTTCGGGCGTGAGCAAAACTCCAGTCGATCCGCACACAGCCAGCGCACTTTGTAACCCTTCCAAGGATCCCAAGAGTATACCGCACACTTCTGCGTGCACTTGCCTAAAAAAATACATAGAATGATTTAAAAATCGTGAATGTAGATGATTGATATGAAGTATTTCAGTGGGCAAACCGTCGTTACAAACTTTGTTTTGTTTCAAAGTTTGGAGTTAGGTATAGGTATTCTGTTCTGTTTCATAATTAAGTTTGGTCACAAATTAGACTATAAAAAACGGAAAGCGAAAAGTAACGCATCTGATAAAAAGGAGAGGGTTTGTGTGATAAAAAGGGAGTCGGATAATACAGGCTATGTAATAATAAACTTTGGAGTTTGTTCCTTGATCGTGGAGAACATACCTACTCGTATTATAGAGCGATTTCATACTTCAAGATTTCCTATAACCACACAGATAGTGACGTGAGAAAAATTTGGCTTAATGCAGATAACATTATTATGAATAAGGTATACTTTAAAGGTGATGATTTATACCTGGCATGTGCAATCTTGCTAGAGTTGCCTCCGGCGCATTTCCCAGCGGAACCAAACAGCACGTTCTCGAAGCTTCCTGAAGTATTGAAATTGGAACCAGCGCTCTTCATCAGCTTGCCCCATTGCTTGCTCGAGCGCGGTGTACTGCAAAGTATCACGTTTTTGGACCTTTAATTAATGATTAGATACCTAATTGTAGATTAAAGAATCTTTTTTATGACTACTCACCAACTTTGTACGTAATGCATGATACTTTTCCTGAATAGCAGCCATAACAGTAAGTCAGAGTTTAGTTAGCTGCCATAAAACAGATTTATTCATATATTCACAAGTCGTTATTATTAATAAATTATTGAATTCCTTATATAGTTTGTCATAATTTATCAATGAAGGATATAAATCCACAAGTTAATGTTTCCACAAAGCAATTTATTGAAAGTTAAATCCCCCAGATGTAATCTCAGCACCAAGACTGCCATGAAAGCTTTAAATCTCAAAAAATATTGCAGTAGGTGTAACTTAAACCTGCACAATTGACGATTTCACGCCTACTCCGTGACTTTAAAAAAAAGATAACAATCGAGAATTGGCCGTTGCATTTACAACTCGGATAAAAATGATGTTTCTTCCTCTTTAAATTCATATAAAGAAATAAAATTTACTTCTACATTTAAGTAATTTTCGACAGCATTATTACTTATCTCTGTTTACTTATGTTTTTTATGAGGATACATTTATTTATTATTGGACTTTATGATGTATTTTGAATGAAGGAAGTATTATTTTTGAAAGATACAATAAGAATTCGCTCTAATTTAGCGTTCGATTGGCGAAATGCGGAGGCAAAATGGGGACACTAGAATAACCTTTCGCAAAACTAGTTTTATTGTAATGTCACTTGTTATTGTGATTTTTTGTATCTATCCTACATCAGGGGTTTCGAAAAATGTCAAGTCTATTTTCCATGTTATTTTTGTAGTATACATTTGTTTTATGCGCCCTACAGCTAAACTGATAGACGGATTTCATCATGTGATTTGTCGTTGGATTCGTCTCTATTAAGGTGATATACGCTATATTAACATTTTTGGAACGTAGTTCTATAATTTGACTGCCTCTGTGGCGCGGTGGGAGTGTATCCGACTACTACGCAAGAGGTCGTGGTTCGATCCCCACCCAGGGTAAAACTTTGTGTGATGAGCACGATGGTTTATTCTGTGTCTGGGTGTTATTTATTTATAATATGTATGTATTTAGAAATATTTAAGTATGTTTATTGGTTGTCTGGTTTCCATAGTACAAGCTCTGCTTAGTTTGGGATCAGATAGCTTTGTGTGAGTTGTCCCAAGATATTATTATTATTATTATAATTTGTTTGCGGGCTGAGGGGCTAGACGGAAACCTCAGTGCGCGAGTCCTAGTCGCACTTGGACGGTTTTTTTTATCTTGGTATATGGTTTTTTTAAGTATATCTAATTACTCTGTGCTAAAAGAAGTCCACAAGATAAGCTCATACCGTATGCTTGTTTTAAAATGTAAATGTACTTACTTGATGTAAGGTTGATGTAAAGCTACTAGACTCGCGTGGATGGTGATCGACACAGCTGACAAATGGAAGTAGTCGAACAGGACCGGCAGGTGGTAGTGAAGGCCTTGTGAAGGTTGGAAGTGCAGCTTCAGTACTCGACAGGACACCGGAGCCAGGGTACTGGATTGCGCCCCCTCGCTGCACCACAACTCCACACCAAGACTCCATTCTGCTCTCTCCAGAGACTCTTTAAGATTTCGACTGTCCACTGAAGAATTAAAGTTGAGATATGATAAGTATACTAATAATATTAAAGTTACTAAGATTTTTTTGGGGAGTAATGATAATACGATTAGGTTAATATGTTAGTTGAATTGACTCTCGTATCAGAACAAAGATGGTAAACTACAGTCCCCTGGCTCAGCAAAGTGCAACCGATTATAGCCGCTGTTTACAGCATATTCCTCAATAAAATATAAACTACAGTAACAACAAACCCAAGATGAATAGATGAAGGAAACTATTCCACAAGAGTAATGGACATCATAACTTTTGGCCATGGACCAATATGACATCATAACTTCTGACCATGGACCAATATGATGACACGTTATGTAATTTATTAGTCGGTTCAAGTCCGACACACCCTTCTTTCTTCAACGACTGTACTCCATCACAAAATAGTGCGCCGCCCGCTATACGTTATTTGTGACTCCATGGTGATTTTAACACAAGTAGAAAAAAAAACCGGCTTCACAAAAAAGATGGAAACAAGATTCCCTACATTTATAATTTCATGCAGTCGAAGGCACTTTACTAAATTCATCGAGATTCATTAAAACCATGGTTTTTAATTTTTAAATTTAATTTTTTATTTAATACTTTTGAGTAGTTGTAGGATGCAACAACTAACTTTTATCACAGCTATTATCAAGTATTGAAAATTGAAAAAATAATGGTTGCTAACTATTTTTTTTAGTATTACAGACATAATCATGCTATACCTTTTTGAAATGCTTAGGATGAGCCCTTTAATTTGATACCTATATTTCAGTATTGGACACAACTTTTTTTTTCAAACCTCTTTATTTTGACATCTCACAGCTTCCATGTTTATTTTTTTCATCTTTCATCATATCTACGAAAACTTGGGCGGTCAAGACGAATCTAACGACGTCTTGATTGGATAAATCCGTCCAGTGGTTTGTGAGATATGAGGTCATAAAGAATATTACATACATATATTGTTTACATTATATACAAGATACGCGCGAAAAACATAACCTTTCCTTACAGTCGGGTAAAAAAAGACTACTGTGGCTGCTTAATTTTAGGTGGACCTTTGTGAAACAATAAATAATGCTTTTATAGAAAGGTTTCTTACCTAACAAATGAGCCCTAAAATGCACGATATCCCTAATTGTAACCTCCTCATTCCTATACATGATCTGGAAGGCTCTGGAGGCTGCCAGGCCTCCGATGAGCGACGCGTTGGCGGCAGGCCGGCCAGTGCGCGCGGGGCCGGTGCCACTGGAGATCGACGCCTCGATGTGGACCGGCACCTTGGGAGACACGCGGAGGCCCACTCGTATTTGGTATAATCTGTTGAAAGAATACGAATAAAACAAAATGCGTTTTTATTTTGAGATTTGGCCTTTGCAGGAGGTTGTGCGATGGCAATGGCAATCAATTATTCAAAAAGGTTTAGATCAATACTCGCCAGTTCAGTGCTGTGCAAAGAGATTATTAACGTCAGATAAAAGTACCTACAAATAGTTAAATAGAGATTCCAACGATAGATCATAAATATACGAGTATGTACTAATATTTCCAATACATATTCAGATATGTATACTCCTTTATAATTGTCTATGAAATTATTACAATCTATGAATTAAGTTATGAATCTCTATGAATATGATTCTAAAATAAACTATTCTAAAACGAAGATTTGAAGTTTAATTCGAACGTCAAATCAACAAATTTTCTCCTTGAAATTGAAATGTTTATGTGGACTTATTTTTAAAGTTAAAGTTTATTTGAATTAGCCATGGGTTTCGGTGATTATCCTAAGGAATACGATCCTAAGAAGCATGGTCCTTACGATCCAGCGCGGTACTATGGCAAGCCTGACACCCCTTTTGGAGATGTAAAATTATGTGATCTGGGTGCTTGGTTATCTCGTAGAAATAGGTCACCTAGAGCTATGCTTGGCGCTTGTAGTCGAGCTTGGTGGAGATGGCAACACAAATACATGCAGCCCAAAAAAGTTAGCATTGCTCCATTCTTCCAGATTTTGGTTGCTTCAATGAGTTTCTTCTACTTTATCAATTATGCCAAACTGACGCACCATAGGAATTACAAATACCATTAGCCGGAACTTCTACGTAATTTTTATTGTTCAAGATATCTTGTTATTTTAATGTTAACAATTATTGCAATAAACTACCTTTTTATTTTAATGGGGAGTCATTAAAATCTTTGCAGTAAGTATAAGTACCTAGATCGTTGTTCAAGCCCTTCGTCACTTTTGCAAATATAATAGATTACTTACTCACATCCTTTTACACGTTACTATACTATATCTACCTAAAGTGATTAGTTTAATTTCTGTACCAAGTTATACCGGTAATAGATATTCCAGAATATATCGAACATGACCAGCGTATTTCCTTTCGACGAACGTGGCTTTACAACGTTGCTTGCATGATACGGGCCTACCACCTACATTTAGTTGATTAAAATTTACAACGAATTATATCTTTGTATTTTGCATAGGTACCTTTTGCCTTAGGTAGGTACCTATATTTAGTAATGTGTATTATGTGACCTAGTGTCATTTAGTGACTATCATGTAATAAGAATCCATTTGCGTGGATCGTAAAAAAATATTATATAAAGGTATGTTGATTTTGACAAAATGAGAATGTATTAATTGTGAGTACTGTCCGTATGTATCCGTAGCAAAAATGGCAAAACGAAAACCGGAAACCTTATAGTTTAGCCATGTCCATCCGTTCGTCAGTCAGTCCGCAGCTTTGCTCAGAGACTGTTTGTGCTAGAAGGCTGTAATTTGCATGGTTACACATATTACTTACGCCGACAAAGTGAAAGAATAAAATCTTGAAAAACTTTTTTTTTACGGTACGTACCTATATGTAAAGTGGGGGTGTGATTTTTTTACCCCATCCCCTCTGCAGCAGAAGGACAGATACGCAAAATCCCGGAATAGCAAAATCCCAGATTAGCAGGAGGACAGATGTATAAAGGCAGAAGTACAGACACATACAGAAACAAAATAAAATTTAATAGTTAAACTTCATAACAAAAAAAAATAACATAGTTATGTACATAAGGAGAACAAAGAAAAATTAATTCGTTTTTGTAACTTTGGCCAAACGTATCAAACATTCTAATGCAGAAATTTTGTCAGTGATTAAACTCGTGATAACTTGATCAATTGTTTTATCCTTAAGTGTAGTAAGATATGGACGTTTTTGTGGTTTACTATTGCCGGTCAACTTCAGATCTTGAAAATATGCTTCAAGTGTCCCAAAATTTTCGTAAAAATTCCATTGAAAAACATTATCAAGTAGATTTTATTTGTAAGTATGAAACAAAAACAACAGAAAACCCATTGTGCGTGGCTCGACATGCACTTGCCCTTTTTTATGCTAGAACTTTCTACAAAGTATTAGAAAATTGGAAATCGTTTTATAGTTATCTCGTGATCAAGACAAATAGGGGTTCACATTTAAATAATATAGATTATATGCGGTTTACATTTAAATGTATCTTGCCATGAAGCTATTCGTCAAGATGCTTCTGACCTTTTACTCATACGGGTGTTTCACAAAGTCTCTCACTTTTACAGCCCAATTCATTAACACCTGTCGCATTGGTCTCGACCCAAATCAATTTACACGCATTCTATAGGACTTATTGTAGGTATATGGGGTGTCAGTCCCCTGAAGTGCAGACAGCCGTTAAAAAGGGGAGTGAATGTGATGATAAGTTCTGTGTGTAGTATGTACATTAAACTGGGGGAACGATGAATCCTTGATAGTAGCTTATATGTTTGTGTTTATAGTTTACCAGGTTTACATTGCATTATGTTTCATTTTTAGGGTTGCCAAAATGGCAAAAAACGGAACCCTTATAGTTTCGTTATGTCCGTCTGTCTGTCTGTCTGTCCGTCCGTATGTCACAGGTATTTTCCTGAGAGACTACTCGACTACTCAATGAATATTGATGAAATTTGGTGAAAAAGTGTTTTCTAGTGGCCGCTACTTAGTTTGATAGCTAAATAATAAAAATAAATATTTTGTAGGGAAGGCACTCCATACATGTAACAGAAGCAGATTTTTTTTTGGCTAACATCAACGTGTGGCACATCATTCGACAGGTCTTTTAAAAACATTATAAGGTTCCTAATATTTTTTTTTGATTGAGTGAATATTATTGGAAATAATCGATCCGAAAGTTGCATAAATTGTGTCCCCCCTCTTAACTTTTGATCCGTGGGACCAAAAAAAATGAAAAAAATCACAAAAGTAGCGCTTAATAAATACTTTAAATTAAAATTGTTTTGGACATGATCGGATATACGGTCATTAAGTTATAGCCGAAAAACTGCTTTTCTCAACAAAAGGGCGTAAGTTCTATGAACATACGCTTTTCTTCTGATGCAATTACTTAATTCTGCGGAATCCTACACTGAACATGGTCCGACATGCTTTTGCCCGGTTTTTATTTCCTATGTGCTATTCTGACATACCTACCTATAAACTACTCGTACATTATAGTAAAGTTTTATCAAAATTCGATCAGTAGATTTATACGTAAAAGAGCAACAAACGTGCAAACATATTCCCAACCTTTTGATTTTATCTTTAGTAGGAGTAGTCAGGTTGTTAGTCCCATAGTTGCAGTAGTTCGGTGTAAAAAATCGATTTTTGTACGATTTTTGCTCGGTTCCGGAGTCGGACTCGTCAACCGAGGGTTCCACAAATTTGTAAGTGCGTATTATAAATAGTTCCGGAATCGATTCTTACAGTTTTATAAAGGCCGTATCTTTTTTTTACGTTAACTTAAGTTTAATATTTTCACACCTTCGAAAGACTGTTCACCTAAGTATATGCTTTTAATTTTAACTCGATAAGTCAGGACAGTGTCTGAGTGTTATTAATCTATATAATGTATGTGTATACTATAGGGTGTTATTAATCTATATATTTTTTTACGTTAACTTATGTTTAATATTTTCACACCTTCGAACGACTGTTCACCTAAGTTTATGCTTTTAATTTCAACTCGATAAGTCAGGACAGTGTCTGGGTGTTATTAATCTACATATATAATATATGTATATACAATTTGACACGAGAACAAACGCGTTAGTTAGGTAGGTTAGGAGGGTCGAAACGTCAAACATAAGGTGCATATTTTACCTAGTTTAAACGCGTTTATTTCCGTGTCAAATTGTATAGGTATATAATGCAACGCGTTAGTTTAAAAAGTTATAATATAATATGTATGTATTTAGAAATATACAAGTATGTTTATCAGTTGTCTGGTTTCCACGGTACAAGCCCTGCTTAGTTTAGGATCAGATGGCGTTGTATGAGATGTCCTTTATTATTATTATTACTTGTTTTCCGTCCGTTCGTCTGTCTGTCAAGACCACTGACCTCTATCTCGGGACTATCAAGACCCTTTATCTCGGGAACGCAGTTATGGTGTGGTGTATTAATTAACCTAATTAAACAGACACTGTGCTAATCACACAAAGTTTTATCCTGGGTGGGGATCAAACCCACGACCTCCAGCTTAGCAGTCAGGGTCACTAACCACTAGACTAACAGGCCAGTCAAATAGACAGGAAATCTATAGTAACAGATTTCTATTTCAAAAGGAACACGTAAAAAAGTGAGAAACAAGATAAAATCAGTTTGTTATGTAACCCTATAAATTAAAATTAAACTATTAAGTCATTTTTACAAAGCATTATGTGCCAAAATTACTTGCTCGAGAGAGAATCTTACAGAAAAAAGGTACGGGCTACCATGTAGAGACCAAATGTTGGGGTACCCCAACATTTGGTCTCTACATGGTAGCCCGTACCGTTCAGAGATCCCAACAGAGATGTTTGTTAGAATGTTTTGAGTCGAAACTCGTAATTTGTTATTGTTTATGTAAAATGAGTAGACGATTAGCACGTTTGATAATTTATTCGCTACTAAACTTAATGCTATGTACAATGTATGTATGTTATGTATTTTATTGCTACGTAAGTGTAAGGTTGCTGTGAAAGAGGTCAATGTACAGTGTAGCTCGTACACATAGGTACGACTCATTTGATGGACCCTTACCAAAGAGCATGTAGACCCTTGTCTACATGCTCTTTGGTAAGGGTCCGCGGGTTCACCCTTCCCATCAAGTCCGTAGATCCGTCTAGGGGAAAGGATCAAGGTTATAATCTCCCGTCGGCTAGCATCATAAAGATCGTGTACTTATCTATTGGCTGCCTCTGTGGCGCGGTAGGAGTGTGTCCGACTGTTAGACACAGGACTTGTACCCTACTGCGGGAGTCGTCTTTAAAAAAATATATAAATTTTGAAAATTTTGTAGCCTGAATCAGAAGATAGAGACTATCTTAATATTAATAATAAAAAATATGATTTATTCACTTAGTAAGCAAAATACTACACTTGTGAAAAGTCGATTCTATATTTACTTGTAATGCCTGTTCGCAAATAATAGGTAAAGCCCGAGAAATGAACAGGCAATAAAAACTCGTGGCCACTCTTTTCAAATTGCCAATGTTTACAATGTTTCTTTGTTTTTAAACTGTATATGCAGGTAAGGTGCTGCCACCATTATATTATACACCATATTAGAGGACTGATGCAAAAAAAGAGGTCAATAATATTAGAAGCTGATTCGCTCTAAGACTGGGCTGTATTCTCTTCTGATTGATGGTACGCAATTCCTGTGTCTTATGGAGAGGAACAGATCAGGGTTCTTATTCCAGCGTTGTCGACTCTGTTAACTGCAAGTTTCTGGACTGATAACACGGTCGCACGTTTGGTACGATGCTCTTCATAATTATTTCAAAAAACACGATTATTATGACCAGACAGTTACTTTAGATATATGGCAAAGCAGAATAAAACGTTAAGGCATTGTGCTGTTCGTAAGGGCACAGAATAAGTAATAGTACTACCTATTACTTATTCTGTGGCATAGATTAAGTAATAGGGGTAAGAATTAAGGTTGCTCTCGGCTGCGCACGCATTGATCAACATGAATTTAAGAGTGGAGGGGGTCTATCTTATACAGATTGAATAAATTCGATGTTGCTTGCATCGAGTATGTAGGGAGGTATATCTGGTTTAAGTGGCTAAAATTGTTTTCGTACGAGTTTTAATAGTTGGTAGATATTTAATTAGCCATTGTTTACAATTTTCAAATTATCTATACTAAACTTATAAATCTGAAGAGTTTGTTTGAACGCGATAATCTGAGGATTGGTTTGCATTGAAAAAGTTTAGTGTTGAATAGTCCATTTATCGAGGAAGGCTATAGGCTATATAACATTACGCTATGACCAATAGGAGAGGAGCATCAATAAAGAAATTACGCTGATGAAGTTGCGCGGGTAAGCTAGTAAATAAAATAAAAGTTAGGCCTTTATTTTAATTACTAGTTAGTGATGTTATATATAGCCTACAGCTATACAACAGTAAAATATTTTTTTAATTCGGACTAGTTGTTCCTGAGATTATCGCATTCAAACGAACAAACAAACTCTTTACTTTCTAATATTGGTATAAATTTAGGGTTTTTACACATTCGCAAATCTGAATTAAAGTCTGTTGCTGTAAATAAAACCTACTTATAAATAAGTATTCATTTACTCATCACATTAATATTATAAAGGCGAAAGTTTGTGAGTATGTGAGTGTGTATGTTTGTTACTTCTTCACGTCTAAACGGCTGGAGCGATTTTAATAAAATTTGGTATGGAGTTTACTGACACCCTGAATTAACACATAGACTTATAAACCGCAGGTAACACCGCGGGGCACAGCTAGTACAACATAATTTAGAAACTGGCAATCTAGCGCACAAGTTTACTTTAGGGACAGTCACCACCACCTTCCAACTATCAATACTTCCCGATAAGCTCTGGAAACTCTACTCATTTACAGAAACAACATAAAGTTGGCCCACTGCGGTATTCTGCAATATACGAGTATAACTAGATGCCAATGCCAGTGCCAGTGCACTTGCACCCTTCTGGCTACACGGCTATTTTAAAGTAGGTAACACTAATATTAAAACAGTGAAAGTTTGTGAGTGTGTGAGTGTGTATGTTTGTTACTTTTTCACGTCTAAACGGCTGCTGCCAGCTGACACTCTGGTTTAACACATAGGTTAATAAACCCCGGGTAACACCGCGGGGCACAGCTAGTAATAAATCAATCTCTGAAGACAACTCACACATGGCTATTTGATCAGATCAACTTGCTTGATATTGCATGACTGCCTCTGTGGCGCGGTGGGAGTGTATCCGATTGCTACTCAAGAGGTTGTGGGTTCAATTCCCACACGGGGCAGCACTTTGTGTGATCCACAAATTGTTGTTCCGAGTCAGTTTTTTTAATAAAAAAAAAGTCTCATTAGGCATCTGATAAACGTACTTCAATACCTATCCAAAACTAATATTATACCTAAATGTGAAAGTAACTCTGTCTGTCTGTGGTACACTTTGACAGCTGAACCAATTAGATAAAATTTGATTACTTTTACTGAACATCATCACTCCTAGCAAAAATCGAACCCACGACCTCTGGTTTAGCAGTCAGGGTCACTAACCACTAGACCAACAGGCCAGTCGATATACGTAGCATGTTCGTTTCGTACGTTACGTACCTACACTCTTTCCAATTTATCGATTAATTCTGTAGTGCTACTCTGCAGTCCGATCGTATAGAGAGCTACTTATCGTAAGCTATAGTATGTTCTACTCGTATAATATGAAGGTGCCCCATAAGAATTATGTTCAGGTTAAGTAATATATCATAGTTACACTATGTCTACCTATGTAAAACTAACAGCTAAGTAGATTTAATATCATCAGCAGGCCTTCTTTATAATTTCGAAATTCGTTTTCGTTTAGGTATTTAAATTTCTTAATAAACACAAGAAGTTCGAACCTATGGACGATTTTCTGGAATGAGTGAATTAAATAGATGTTCCTGGCTCTGTATATGAGCACCTCATTATTATTATTTTATATTGAACTAGCTGTGCCCCGCAGTGTTACCCGCGGTTTATTAGCCTATGTGTTAATCCAGGGTGTTAGCTAACTCCATACCAAATTTTATTAAAATCGCTCCAGCCGTTTAGACGTGAAGAAGTAACAAACATACACACTCACATACTCACAAACTTTCGCCTTTATAATATTAGTGTGATTAGAGTAGGCCTCCAGGGGCTTATACTGGGTACATTCGTTCCATAGTGTATTCGCTTAGGCCGTTCTAATCGTTTGTAAAAAATGAAAAAATGTCTATGGCCTCCAGCGCAAACGTCAAATTCTATACTACAATGCGTTTCCAATATCGACATCGCTATTCGAATGTGACTTTGTCTAGGCCCCAAGTACATAAATTATGTTCGTAAATTATCTGTAGCATAGTGCGGAGCATTGACGTAGAGAGCTTACACCAGGTACATTTCTTCTTCTTCTTCTTCTTTCGGTTTTTGGCAATCTAGCCGTTTTAACAGCTAATTTCTGCCAGTGTCAAGTATTTATGCGCTTATTATAAGCACAAAGTCTCGTTCTTATTAAAATATCACGTATTCAAATCATTTTTTACAAGTAAACTCGGAGCTGTAAAAATAATGGCCAGTTAGTTTGCCGCCATTTTTACAACTCCCAAGGTACATTTGTTCTATGGCGAATTCGATAACGCCGTACTAATTGTTCACAAAAAAATAAAAAATGTCTATGGTCTCCACCGAAAACGTCAAATTCTATACCTACTACCCTACTACAATACTTTTCCATTATCGACATCGCTTTCGAAGAGACATATGTTCGTAAATTATCTGTAGCATAGTGCGGAGTGAGTGCACCAATGCTGTGACGACTGCGACGAGAAATACAAAAAAGAAACAGATAACAAAACTACGTATGGAGTGCGGTGATGGGTATTTGATAGATTGATTGTAATTTCAGTCACATAGCCGATAGGCCGATACGGCACTTCTCTAATTCATTTTTAGTACACTAACGCGGCAGGTAAAGTAAAGCCCACAAGTAAAGTTATGGGTACGGTAGCCAAAAGCCGAAAGGTTGTGGGTACGTAGCTGAAAGCCGAAAATTTTAGACAAAATTTTTATTAAATTAATTCGTAAACAGGTGCAGACTTAAATGGTTCAGGCGCTGCGCAGGTGTAAGCCGCCTATCGCCTTGGTTGGTCTTCCTCGTCTATTCATATCCCAATTGCCATTTCAATTAAGCCATTCCTAATAACAAAATTGAATTCATATTCATCTTCCCATTTGGTCGTTCGACGCGACACCATAGAGTAAACTCAGGATAGTTGCCGCAGTGGGATAGTTGCCCTAGTTTTGAATATACCTAAATGTTAGGGATGTTATTGATCTAAAAGTTTTATTACGGTGAGAAGTACCCTTCCTGCAGACCTTATTGTCATATAATGTAAAATATGTAATATAATGTTCTTCGGAGTAGGTAGCGTTTTGACGGTGTGAGCAAAAATCTTGCGCGTTGACTACACTAGCTGACCTACGCAACTTCGTCTGCGTAAATTTTCCCCGTTTTTGCAACATTTTTCATTGCGTGATGTTATATAGCCTATAGCCTTCCTCGATAAATGGGCTATCCAACAGAAAGATAATTTTTCAATTCGGACCTGTAGTTCCCAAAATTATCGCGTTCCAACAAACAAACTCTTCAGCTTTGTAATATAATATATTATAGATACATTGTTACCCGACTGACCCAGAAGAATGGTTAATGTTTTTGTGCGTATGTATAAGTTTTTAGTTAGTAAGTCACACTAATATAACTAACAGAAAATTTGGAGACTATTTTTATTGTATTTTTATAGTTTAAAAATTTAAAACGTCTATTTTGGTAAGCTTATTAAAGTTTTGATTAGAATTTGTTTCTCCCTAAAAAAACACTGTGAAGCTGAGCTGAATTCTATCCCTGTATGGGGCAAGCATACATCAACTGATTTTCTATACTAATAATATTATAAAGAGGAAAGATTTGATTGTTTGTTTGTTTGTATTGAATAGGCTCTGAAACTACTGGACGGATTTAACAAATTCTATCATCATTGTGTAGCTACACTAACCACTTTTATCCCTGTATTCCCACGGGAACGGGAACTACGCGGGTGAAACCGCGAGGCGTCCGCTAGTATCGAATAAAACAGAATTTCACGACACACACAGAGTAAATGCACGAACCACTATGAAATATACCTAAATCACTGTAGGTCTGCCTTTAATATTTAAAGAGTTCCCTCGATTTCTCCAGGATCCCATCATCAGATCGTGATCTGATGACAATGTGACCAACTTGGAAGTATACCCTTTCTTAATAATATTTTAAATCGATCCAGCCGTCTTTGCGTAATCGGTGAACAAACATACAAAAAAAAATACAGTCGATTTGAGAACCTCCTCTTTTTTGAAGTCGGTTGAAAATAGACTGATAGTAAAGGCCAAGGACCTGTTTTGATAATACATGTCGACGGTTGTAAGGCTAATTGATCTAAGAGACATTTTTATGGAATATCTAATATATAAAATTCTCGTGTCACAGTTTTCGTTGCCATACTCCTCCGAAACGGCTTGACCGATTTTGATGAAATTTTGTGTGCATATTGGGTAGGTCTGAGAATCGGACAACATCTATTTTTCATCCCCCTAAGAGTTTGTTTGTTTGTTTGAACGCGATAATCTCAGGAACTACTGGGCCGCATTGAAAAAATATTTTATTGTTGGATAGCCCATTTATCGAGGAAGGCTATAGGTTAACATCACGCTACGACCAATAGGAGCGGAGCAGCAATGAAAAATGTAGTAAAAAAAAAGGGAAAATTTACGCAGACGAAGTTGCGCGGGTCAGCTAGTTGATTTATATAAGTACTAATAAAAAAAAAAAACAAATCACTGATTCTCCAGTTTCCTTTAGCTGTTTTAGCATTATGCTTTCTCTAAAAGTAACTAAATTTGATGCATTCTGGTCCAAGCGACATAATATTTTTTCTAAAATAATATTGGTAGCTACTTTTATTTACAAAAACCAATCAGAAAGCTTATTTCTTTACATGGACAAGGACACCTATGTGGTAAAAAATAATCAAAGTCCGTCCCGTAGTTTTATTTTTATGATTTTTTTTCAACTTTAAATCTTCATCCTGCAAGTTTCACAAAATGTCGCTTTGATCAATTAGCTTTACAACCGTCGAGCTTTCACCCGCGGCTCCGCCCGCGTGGATGTCGGTTATCGCGATAAAAACTATCCTATGTCCTTCCCCGGGACTCAAACTATCTCCATACTAAATTTCATCTAAATCGGTTTAGCTGTTTGAGCGTGAAAGCGTAACAGACAGACAGAGTTACTTTCACATTTATAATATTACTAGCTTTCACCCGCAGCTCCGCTCGCGTGGATGTCGGTTATCGCGATAAAAACTATCCTATGTCCTTCCCCGGGACTTAAACTATCTCCGTACTAAATTTCATCTAAATCAGTTTAGCTGTTTAAGCGTGGAAGCGTAACAGATTGACAGACAGAGTTACTTTCACATTTATAATATTAGTATGGATTCTTAATAAGTACATAGATACCTAGACAAATATAGGTGCCAAACTCAGGACACCTCCTTTATCGTCAGAGTTGAAAAATAACTTTAGGCAACTTTACTATAGAGCTGTGCAGGCTGTCATGAAAGTATACCGCTGCGCCAGTACGTAGCAGAAGCAGACTAATTCAATATGGAGAAGCGAATAAGTTTATTAGGTTATGCACTTAAAGCATAAAATATGAGTTCACACTTCATCCGGATAGTTGAATTAAATTGTACAGCGCTGTCATCGCTGTCTGCTCACTGCAACTTTGTTATACTCATTAACCAAGATAAAGTGACTGTACTCATGGGCGGATCCAGAATATCATTCTTGGGAGAAGGGTGGGTGGGGGCACGTGACGCAAATGTCAGTGCCGAATCTAAAATGCTTACGAGGTGCGGAGGGGGGGGGGGAAGGATTTCGTTTCGCCGACATCGGTCAAGTGTGACTTGCACGCACGATGTTGAGTGCCCAAAGCAAATCGTTCTAGGGGCACAAGAGGCAAATCGGCAAAGCAGCTCAATACAATACTAGAAATTCGGTAGACATAACAACCGTTTGGGGGTGAGGGGGGGGGCTCATCTGCCCCCGTGCTCTCCACACAGCCACCTATGACTGTACTATACTAACTCAGTGGCCCCAATTACAAATTTACCGTGTGCATAATGATGTGGCATCGAAGTGTTCAAACCAATGGATGAATTAAGTAAGTATGCTTTTTTTTTTATTTAATTGGAAAGCGAATTTAATCGGTATAGTTCCTAGCTTTATTGATGTGAATTCGTTTATATGTGTTCACATTTAAAAAAAAAAACTCACTTTTTGCTTATTGTACCTGGTGCTACAATCGTTTAAACACAAGAAACAGCAGACAGAGATTGATCGGACGTACTACTTGATACAATGGAAATGAGTTTGTATGGTTTGTATACTCTCCACGGCATTTTCTAAAGCAAATGCAACATACTTATTACCGAAATAAAACTGTATTTTATTCATTTCATTGATGGCAACAATCTTGCAATGCAAGAAATAAACCAGCTGTATTGAAAATACATTTCAATGTTTGAACATCACGCAGTAGTTTCCCCGTTGTTTTTCATATTTCATCACTACATACCTTGAAACGGTATGGAAGCTTTCATAAGCGTATTGACAGACAGATTATAGCTATAAAATTCTGTTTCAAAACGTACGAAAGGAAGATACGACGTATAATAATATTCAACGGTAAACTTATATGCGAATGAAATGTGCCACAAATATGACAAACAACTGGGTCACAAACTGTTCGCGATGCGTAGGAGTGCGTCGTTTGCAATTTAAAATATAAAATAGTGTTGTTTTATAGGTTGCTGTTAAATGTTTTGCTTGTTATTAAATTGGTTGCCGTTCCATTATATTATTGTTTTATTTTTCTCTTCCCGCCGATATTATTCGGTAGGGATGCAGTCTTTTCTCGCCAATTTCATGTTTATTTTATTTCTACTTTTCTTCTTTGAATCACAAAGTCTTGTTCACAAAGTGTAGTTTATTTTACACGTTAAACGCGGAGCTGTAAAAATAGCGAGATGTCAATTTGCCGCCATTTTTACAACTCTTATTGTGTTTGAATAGTTTATTAGAGTCAGTCAAAAAAGTATTGGGATTGGATAATTAGTTTTGGTTCGAAATTCTACTTTTGTTTTTTTTTGTTGTTGTTAGATTTGTACAACTGTTTTTCATTTTGGCGCGGAGTTTGAGTTGCATCTGTTACCTATTTAGATTAAATACTGTGCTGTTTTTAGTTAGATCAAATCTAATGTGTATTGCGAATTTAAGATGGGGAAAAGAAGAAAACCCTAAACTAAATGGGAAGATGAAATAATAAAGACAGCCGGTTTCAACTGGATTCAAACAGCCCAGTCCAGAGAGGATTGGTTATCTGTGGAGGAGGCCTTCACCTGTAAAGGGGTTCTTGCCGTTGATCAAAATAAATAACTACCTAAACTAAGACTTCAATCATTAAATAAACTTATTTTTTTTTAGAAATACTAATATTTTGTAAATTTAAACTGCATGGAAATAAAAGGATTTTTTAAAATTATTATTGCGAATTTCATAATGAACAAAAACATCGAACAAAGAGTTTGTCTTAAATTTTACATCCCCAATGAAGTCGGAGTCCCTGAAAATGCTAGAGAAGGCTTAGGGTAAATCGAAAACATAAAACTGAAGGAAATAGTGATTGAAAGTCCTTATTCAAGTTAGCCGCAAAATTTTCTGTGTCTCACTAGTTGACCCGTATTATTTTAAATAATGAATTGGGTATAAAACATGTTGCCGCTCGGTTAGTCCCACAAGACCTGGGGACCTAGACAAAGTCACATTCGAATAGTGATGTCACGTGGTCAATCTAAGTCGATGCGTAGATAAACAGCCCTATTAACAGTTTCTTTGCTATTTTTTTCCAATCCCTTGGTCACTAATCTAGCGAACAGTTTTAATTTGACGTTTGCAGTGGAGACCATACACATTTTTTTTATCGATCGTTTGGAATTGACCTCTTGTAAGGCTTTAGCGAATTCACCACGGAGCGAATATACCTTGTCTAAGCCCCTAAATGTTTTTGGAAAACATTCAACAAATACCCAGCAACTATCTTATTCACCAGATATGGATCCAGTTGACTTATTTATTTTTCCTAAACTCAAATAACCACTTCGTGGCAGCCGTTTTCACTCGGTAGAAGACCTAAAGGAAAATTCACGGCGAGAACTGAACTCAATTCCGGAAAAAGCGCTTAAAAATGTTTTGATGACTTGATTATTCGTTGGCATAAGTGTATCGTTTCGAAGAGGAATAGGAGAAAAGAGCATATTTTGAAGGTGATAAAATTTTAAAACATGTTGTCTATTATTGATCGTTTTCCAGTACTTTCTTGAAAGAGTAGTGTTCCTACGTCACATCGCGGCGCGCCGAGCGAGTCTTCGGCGGACCGGTTCTACAGCCACGGTTGGCCGCCCGCTCCCCGCTCCGCGCCTCACCGCAGACACTCGCTCACCGTTTCCTACCACGCGCGCACGCATCGGCCATCTACCAGCTACCTAAATATAGTCTTTCAAATCAAGAAGCAGTTTTATTATATTAGTCAAGACCACCAGAATCCCACCCCTGGAGCTTGGCATTCAACATATGGTCCTTCGAGCCGGATCACGCGCGCACCCCCTCTTCTATGGCTACTGGGCAGAATAACCGCCGTCAGGCCAGGATCTGACGGTCTTAACAGAGTGGCCGACATTCGAACGAAAAAAGGCACTATTACCCGTGCCTACAATAATATTTGCGCTCTCCCTATTTAAGGTTTATCACTCTTTGAAGTCTTCAGCGTCTCCAGCGGCTTCAAAGTACTTCAACCCGGGGAATCTGTTCCTACGTCACATCGCGGCGCGCCGAGCGAGTCTTCGGCGGACCGGTTCTACAGCCACGGTTGGCCGCCCGCTCCCCGCTCCGCGCCTCACCGCAGACACTCGCTCACCGTTTCCTACCACGCGCGCACGCATCGGCCATCTACCAGCTACCTAAATATAGTCTTTCAAATCAAGAAGCAGTTTTATTATATTAGTCAAGACCACCAGAATCCCACCCCTGGAGCTTGGCATTCAACAGTAGTATACCTATTTTTTTGTATAATGGTAGATTAGGTAGATTTTGCTGGCTAGGTTAGTACGTAATTTATATGTAAAGATGATTATTCATGAGCTTTGGTCATGTTATTTTGCAAAATTGATTTGAAGAAATAGCGGACGCAAAGAGAGACATTAGGAGGCCAAAGCTCTGTTTTAAAGACTGCGCCAAACGGGACATGATAGCGTTTGAAATTGAGCGTCGTGGTTGAAAGAAACTTGGGGCGAAGCACTCCGTACGGAGTGGAGAAACTGCATAGCAGAGGGTCAAAAATGTTGTGATGAGGTCTGGTTCCAAATACTCGACGACAAGAGACAAGCAGAGTATCAAGTCAGAGTGGGTCAGCCCTCAGCACCAGCTCTCCAGACTCTTGTCGGGTCTGCGGTAGGCTGTGCGCTTCTCGTATTGGCTGGCATAACCACCAAAAGTGCTGTCTCACATACACATCGTCTGTAACAGACGGAAGTGCCTACACACACAGTCACAAATACACACAAAGAGCCGTTTCCAGTAAGAAATATATTTTTTCATGGCTCCCAAAAAAAGAGTAATGTTTTTCTGTGAGTTTCTTTAAACCATGTTTAAAAGTCTGAAACATTTATTATGTTTGAAGTACTTATTGTAAGAATAGTTAAATTAATCCGGAATAAATTACACTCGATTTTTTTTTAGATCGAGCTTAAATAAGTATATGTCATAATAATAATACTTAGCAGGTTTGTATTAGTTACACAATACGAAGTGTTTTTACAACTTACTGATTATGTTCTTGTTGTATGGAGTGACCTTAGGGAAATTTTATCCCTTCGCCTCTGCTTTGTACCCTAGGAATAATTTCACAATAGTAGCGCTGGTGTTTATTTATTGCAGTATTTATAACAGCACAACGTGCTTCGTTGTAAAACAGCAGAGCACGGGAGTAAACATTGTAAAATGAAATCTGGTTAAAACAGTTAATTTTAGACAGTGACCTTGTGGTTGATGACGTATGAACTTCGAACAGCAAGAAAGGCAATAAACGGCTGTGTTTATTAGTTTATTTACCTATTTTTTCTTCGTTTAAGTAGTGAGAGATATCCGTTTCCGTGTCTCATACCAGAATATAGAATCGGGAAGTCACTGTGCGTTCTATTTTCGGAATACATTCACACTTAATGTTATTTATAGGACAGTAATACTATCTATCTGTCTGTGAAAGCATTGAACCAATTTTGACGAAATTTGATATTGAAATGGCTTCAGCCCTGAAGAAAGCCAAGGGTTGTACTTGTACCTATTCCATGCGGACTGGGAGTCGGCAATTTAATTTCTTTTCATTTTACTGAATTAGAATTTTGCTTTTAAAATGGAAATTCCGTATGCTTTGCCAAATATTTACTGGCAAAACTAATAAACTTTCTGACTCAAGTCTTTCTACACTCAGCCAATAGTCATAACAAAGATAAAACGTAAAAATGTTAAACAAAACTGATGTATGTGAGATTTTATAGGCATGTCGAGAGCTGAAACAATGAACTCATTTATCATATTAATGTTCTTTTCGAAATTCAAATATGTACTTACTTACCTTTATTAAAAAAAAAACAACAAATTTTGAATTAGGAAACAAGGCGGCAGTTCTAAACTTCCAAGACGTGAGGAAACTCATAAGGCATTCAGAGTAGATAGGTACCCACAGATTAGGTGTAATGAAAAAAATAGTAGTCTTGGCATTTACTTTTGCTGTTTTGTAGTTCATAAAGACCAATTATCCAGTAAGTGACACTTGTGTACTAGACTAATAATAATAAAGTAACCTTGACTCAATTTGTTAGAAATTACATTTTATTATTTTTATTAGCTAACCGGTACAAAAACAAAAAGTAAAACAATAGTACTTGAGTGCCTGCACAAATCACCGATGTATCATTTCATGCGAATATTCAGATACATATCGTATACGTATGTGAAGATACAGTCAAATCTATTTACAATCATGCTCATGACGCTGTTATAGCTGGCCCGAACCCCACGGAGCAGGTACGCACACCTTTTGCGCATTGTGGCGTAAAAACAGTCACCACGCGCCTCATCGAACATTCCTGATGCACTACAGAAACGGGGGAGCCCCAACAGCACCTTGAATGCATTGCATGTATTTCACAAGGGGAAACGCACTCCGAAACAATACCTAGATACCAAGACAGTAAAGAAACTGTGATGGAAGCAAATATAATTTTGTCGGCAAGAAGACTTATTTTAAATTATGTGGTTGGAATAAGCCAACGAAAAGTGATATCAAAAGTTCCATGATTGACGACAAGGTGAACTCTGTTGGTCTCTAACTCAAAAAACAATATAATTATGAAACTTTAAATGTTACAGGACGGTTTGTTGCGGCGAATCCCGCTAGCAAAGTGCGTGGCGAAGCGTGTCCATAACCATGTATCTAGGTTATCTTCTTCTGACACCCTCACAATGATTACAAATGAGACCAAGTAGGAAAGTACAGAAAAGGAAAATGCATTTTGCACATTCACTCAATAAAATCAAAATGTTATCTATTCCCTTGATTGCGAACGCTTAGTCCATCTGTAATTCCTCATTTCAGTGTAAATAGTAATGCAGGGTATGCAGACCTGCCTGCCACTGCCGTGCCACCAGATATCAAAGTTTATTTTTATCGTAATAAACACGCAATGGGAAAATTCTGAAATTAATTTGTCATCACGCACGCTGCATTCATAGAAATGGTTGAATTTTCCAAAATACAAACGCTTAGGGCAATTTTACTTGAGTGACTATTTCCGTTTAAAGAATTCATTCTCATAACAAACATTACATTTACATGAAATGAGAAAATAATTTTACAATTTTGTTTACATTTTTGGTGTATGTAAAAGTTAAGTCACAGTTTCTATAACATAGGTTTTAAGTTTATTTTTATACAAATTAATATTTTCACTTTCTTTTAAGTCATTTGGCAGTTTGTTGAACAGCTGTGCTCCTGGATACAGTATTGTTTTTTCTATAGTTTACATTTGAAAGGCAATCTTTAAAAATCACATACATGACTTATTCTAGAAACTATTTCATCCAACCTCCATTAGTCCACCTCCATTGTCAGGCCTTTGTTATCAAATGTGGGAATCATCAAAATAACTAAGACTTTCTCCTGGATATAACACCAGTTCGATGCCGTCCAATTACGGTATTGTTTGTTATTTAGATTTCACATCCGAATGAACAGATTAGAAATAGGATTAATGCCACCTTCAATTCGCGCCGGATACCCGGTCGCCGATTACCCGACGCCATCGTATTGAAACCGGAACGTGTAATAAGGACCTTAAGGTTCATTTCCGTGCATCGCGGCCGATCGCGAGCCGCGCGCGGTTTACGACAATATTCAGAGTGCGCGCGCAGCTTACGACAGTCGTCGGCCGCGCGCGTCTGTAGCTTACCTCGGAAACGGCACCATACATTCTCATACTCTGACTATTGTCGCATCGGTCGCGCGCGTCAGCCGTTCGTCGTAAGCCGCGCGCGGCTCGCAATCGGCCGCAATGCACGGAAATGAACCATTACAGTAATGTAGTTTATACTCTATAAGTTTTGAGACAAAAGAAAAGTATACAAAATAGGTAAGTACTTATTAACAATATGTATTTATTTTACATTTTTTCGAAATAATTTCCTCCGTCATTCTCTAAGCAAAGTTCCATTCGCCTAAACCAACTTTTTTTTACCACCGTTACGAGGTCTTTGCAATTTTTTCGGCAACTTTCCTTCTGGAAAGACCCATACTGACGACTGTCTTTTATTTTCCATATTTCATATTGAGTAATCCACGTTTCGCGACTTGTGATGATTTCCGAAACACGTCTTGACGTTCCGTTTTCGAATCGAAGACTCATTTGCGGCACCAACCTACACGGGCCTGTTTTTCAGTGTCTGAAAGCAAACGCGGGATCCAACGATAACAAAGCTTCCTCCTCACTACAAGATGCCGATGCAAAATAATGTTAACGCTCCCCGAACTAACGCCAAGAATCTTCTCGATGTCCTAGTAAGTAACTCGTGTATCTTTTTGCAGTAGTCCACACATTTTCTGCAGTGACTGACGTTTGTGGGCGACCACTTCTATGGTCACCTTCGAGGTTAAAACAAACCTCGAAGGCCCCTTTTAAATTCACTGAGCCATCTAAAAACTGTTACTCGAGATGGGGCAGACTTCCCTAACGCTGATTGTAATCGTTGAACGCTAAGTTTTTCAGTTAAACCAAATTTGAAATTATAAAATATCAAAGCACTCAAATGTTCGCGTTTAAGCTCCATTGTTGCAAAGAAAAACGCGGGAACCGTCGTAGTGAAATAACTGAAACATCTTTTTTTTTAAATCAGCAACCCAGCTACTTGATTCTATTTCAAAAAAACGTTTTTTAAAAATACGCATACAGAATATGCCTTCCATTTTTAAATGATGAGCATCTCAAAATTTATCGAGTGACCTACGTAGTACATTACAACAACACAGAGGCTATAAAAATCAAATCAAACGCAGGTAAAGTCGCGGGTAACAGCTAGTTTAAAAAATAATTCTAAACAATCACACTAATATTATAAAGGCGAAAGTTTGTGAGTATGTGAGTGTGTATGTTTGTAACATCTTCACGTCTAAACGGCTGGAGCGATTTTAGTAAAATTTAGTATGGAGTTAGCTGACACCCTGGATTAATCCATAAGCTAATAAACCGCGGGCAATACCGCGGGGCACAGCTAGTACTTTTATAATAAGTTATAGCTTGCCATTTTACTTGTACTGAAAACATAATTTTACAGCTTTTTCCATAAAATTTCCCAGCAAGCACGGTTAAGTTACGATTACTAATTAAGAGTTATGAGTCAGTGCCCTCAGCTTTAATTGAAGGGGTTTGAACGATGCCTATGCAACGCTGCTGCGTCAATCATAATTGCGCACGAAACGAGGTTGGCAGGGGAGAGCATATTTCCAAACCATTTTCATTTTGTCGCTGTAATTGATTGCTGACTTTTATTGGGATTTAATTGATGTCAGTCTAATATAATAAAAACATGGTGATTTTTGGTGTATTTTACGAATGCGAATTAATGCGAAAGTAATTTTGTCTCTGTGTTGGTAATGTGACAAAACGTCACGTAACAAACACAGAGACAAAATAATAATTCTATCTGACTATGAAGTTTTAATATCTAGTCTATTCCAAGATGACTGATTACTATTTTAAGAGAAGCCGCTGGCATCAACTAGTAGACATACTGATAATGCAATTAAGTATTTTCAATGGAAAGCGGCTTAAGAATAATACCACCAAATCTCTTCCTGTGGGTGTCGTCAAGGCGACTAGAGAGAGTTTTGACACCGGAGGACGGGCAGCAGTGTCCTCTGCTTAAACGGCTATTACACTACCCTAAATCAGGGCCCTAAATCGAGTTGGCCTTGAAAAAATGTTAGAGAATTAGGGTCCTAACTCTTATTACACCTTTCTTTTTAAGGGTTTAGGGTCCCTGATTAAGTGTAGTGTAATAAGCGCATTACTTCAAACCTTAGTGAGATCGCCAAGCGTGGCGATTATAGCAATTACCCGCAGGATCTAAATTAAGTAGGTTCTACTGAGAACACATCATATGGGTTGATATGAATTTTCAATGGTGAGTTTGAGATGACATTTATTGAATTAAAGCAAATAAACACATACCTACTCACTTATAGAAATTGTTACAATACATTACATAAATTACATTACTATCTATGCATATTTTTGTTTAAACTTCATATAAATAGGTATAGACGCAAATTGAAATAGGTGTATAATACGAGCACGTGAGGAGCCCGATGTTTTCTTCTGTCTGGGTGGTATTTATCTATATTAAGTATGTTTTTAGAAATATTTAAGTAATATAGAATTTTATAAGCTACGGGTCTTAATCGCGTAAATATTTTATTTAAAGGCTAAATACCTTTGTTTTATTGCCCGATGATTTGACTGTATTGCAACGGCTGTGGTCACGGGTAGATTAAGACCCGTAGCTTATAAAATTCTATAATGTGTACAAATCGCGAAAGTTTACGAACATATTTATTTAAGTATGTTTATCAGTGGTCTGGTTTCCATAGTAAGTACAAGCTCTGCATAGTTTGAGATCAGATGCGTTGTGTGAGTTGCCAAGATAATATTATTATTATGGCCCAGGCTTTCCTAAGCCGCGGCGTTTACCCGTGGTGCGGGGTAAACGCCGCGGTTTAGAATCGCTAGATTTTGTGACAGAAGGAAACTCAGGCGGCCATTACACGTTCAATCTAGATCGTGATTAACAAGATTGATATAAAACTTAGGGTTATATGTAGACTCAAGCTTAAGATTTGAGAAACAGGTGGCGGAGTCCGTCCAAAACTGTTTCTACCGACTCAAGGTGTTATACAGGATGCGGCCGTACCTATCCGAGGAAATCAGAATAAGACTGGTCGAAACATTAGTACTATCGAAGTTGAACTATGCAGACGTGGTGTACGGGCCGCGACTGCTCGCACGAACCGACCGCCTCATACAAAGAGTCCAAAACGCCTGTGCACGGTTCTGTTTCTCCGTACCACCAAGAAGTCATGTAACTCCTTTTTTCAATAAACATTCCATGCTTAGAATGAAATATAGACGCAAGTTACATCTGGCGTGCCTACTGTTCGGCGTCATTAAGTGTAAGGAACCGTCGTACTTACATAGTAGGCTCAATTGGGTGACTAGCAGAAGGAAATGTGAAAGTCGACAATGTTCGCAACAGCTATCAATACCAACACACAAATCAGCTTCGTTTAAGGGCAGCTTCCGTTACGCCGCGTCCAAAATATGGAACAACATTCCACCACCGCTGAGAGCACTCGGCTCCATGGCTGTTTTCAAAAAACGATTACGGTGCCATCTTTTGGATGCGCAACGTGAGCTGGCCCACGTGAATGCGAACATCTCTATTATATGATGACTTAAAATTGGGATACATACATATATTATATAATATCTGAGCACGCACGCACATAAGTACACACACATACACACACACACACACACACACACACACACACACACACACACACACACACACACACACACGCACACACACGCACACACACACACACACACACACACACACAAACACACACACATACACATGCTAACATACACGGGGTTCCAGTTGAAAACCAGCGCCAGGCTTTGTCAGCTTGGCAAAATGCTGAACTGGACACCCATTTGTTGCAGCCGCGAGGCACAGCTTTTGTTAATATGGTTTTCTTTTCCAACCGAATTAATTATTGTTACTATTTTTTAATTGATTTATTTTTTATTATATTCTGTTATTTCTTTTTATTTTAATATTTTATGTAATTGTTTATTGACTGTGACTTATGTGGCTCAACAAATAAATGTTTCTTTTCTTTCTTTTCTTTCTTTTCTTTTCTTTTCTATATATTTTAATTTGGCTGGTTGTAACAGTAGATAGTCAATCCAAATCATGTCAGTCCAATGTTCGCAACCTTAATGAAATAATCCTAATGGAATATATAAAAACTCTACCTTGGGAAATTCGATTTGGGATGTTGGCTTAAACGTAAACTACCAATATTTCACACTAGACCTTCAATCTGGATTGCGATGGTTGATTTAAAAAATCTAGAATTTTGTGATCCGATGTCGCGATCTGTCAATTCAGCACGATACAGTCAATCTGGATCAAAATCACGATTACGGGATGTCGATCCAGATTGAATATGTAATGGCCACCTCAAGCGGTCTATGTTTTTTTTTCGTGACTGATTAAAAATAGTAATGTGGGTGTGTCTACGGTTTTGCGGTTAACCGCGCGGTAAAAAAACGCAGTGCGGCGTGGGCCTAAGACAAATACGTTACTATGCGTTTCAAATGAGAAGATAATCGCGATCGCGACAACTTCACTCTGTACTTGTAACTACAGCGACAACTTCACTCGGTAAAGTACTTGTGTGTATGGTAATGGAACGGAAGTAATATTTGTTTTCTTTGAACTATGTACCTAACATTTTTCTTTATTATAATATTATTAGTATACTTTATCATTTAATAAACACCAAACAGAAATAAGTAAATAGGCAAAATATAAGAATTTTCTACACTTTTGTAATCTTTCAGTCAGAAACTTATCTGTAATAATAAATAGTAAAATACAGTGTATAAGTATTGTTCATTAATGTAGATAGGTACTTCTGTGTAATACTAATGACACCTTTTTACGAATAATTTTATTGCTGACCTTACGACATACAATGAAGTTGCAGTCGTAATGCAAATCGAAATGTCATCATGACAGTTATCAACTCATTTGAAACGCTTGATAGTGTGTCTTCTTTCAAGTGTAGTGTTCTTTTGTGTGAATATTTTTCAGGTAGATATAGCAGAAACCGAAGAAACAAGAAGAAAGAAGATTATGAGAAAGTTCAACGTTTTAAATTGAGAAGCCAGATGCAGAGAAAGTTCTAGAAAATTATTACACTCTTTGAAATTCTTAACATTAAACCAAGTTACTGCTAAATTCTTTAAAGTTGAAAGTGCAAAGTTTTATATGCAGTTACTTTTGATACCTTCAGTGTAGTGCTTTAACGAGACAGTTAGTTTTTAACCTCAGACATACTTATTAATATTTTGAGATCAGTAGGTACGGAATGTCGAAACACCCTTAATTTACTGATGCTTTAACGAAAAAATGCTTTACCGATTGAACGTTTCGCCGAAAACACCCTTAATCGACAGTTGGCTGTCGGAAGGCTCGTCTTTTATTTAGCTTGCTTGTGCATTTAAGAATTATTTCGTCCTACAGTGAATCGGTAAAGGATTTATTCATTCGTAAAACGAACAAATCATTCACCGATGGACAACAGGACGAGTAGCTACTACAGCGATTCACGAGTAAGCTGAAGAAAAACGAGCCTTTTGGGTTTTCGGATAAATTTAGCCAAAAAGCTTTTCGTAAAACCAACCGTCGGCCAAGAATTAACTCGTCCTGCAGGGAATCGGTAAAAGATTTCATAGTTAACCAAAAACGTTCGAGTACGAAGAAATTATTTTCGGTAAAACGTTTAGTCGGTAAAGTAACTTTTCGTTAAAGCATCAGTCGATCAAGCAAAGGTGATTTCGGCGAAACGTTCTATCGACGTAGTGTGTTTCGACATAACATACTGAACTCTAATATTTTCAAGTTTGAAGTCAGCGTCTGACTGTTTGATTGTAGTGATTTAAGTGCAAAGTATGTTTTTGTACTCAAATCAGAGTTTTTAGAAAAACATATGAAGGATGTAGGTAAGCAAGAAAATTTGGCAACGCAGTTCTCTAACCACTCTATCGATCGATTTGTTGGGTTTTTCTCTATCAAAGTATTCAACCTTATGTTGTGTCGCAGTTTAAATACGTAATACTAATGCTTTATTATAAACAAGTACGCTTCTGAGGATGGTTGTGTTCATCTTTCAAGCTACAACAGTGTGTAAGTAAAAAGCCTATGCATTATAAATTAACATTTATTACGGTGGCGGACATTCACAAATACAATCAAATCTTCAACAAAAGCTAGCCCAATTAGAACCAGCCTAATTTTAAAACCTTAACACTCTGTAGACGCATACAACTCACGCAAAAATATAGTCAAACGTCAGCAAAAAGCAACGAGACAGAGCAGACAGGCTGTTCGATCCATCGTTCCCCAGTTCACAATTTCACGAACATTTCGCAATTTATAATACCGCGTCGACATTCAGACGTCTACATTTTGAATACTAACCGAAACAATAGCGGGCGGGCCGAACCTCCCTCACCGATATCACATAAAAGAGAAACATAACGATTGTACGCATTTGTAAGTAAAGAGAGGCACCCGACAACCCGACATGTTCTCGAGCACTGACACTTTAATGTCATAACATGTCCCAGAGATGCGAATAGAGAGCTCTTCTATTGTTACTACTTAAAAGTACACTAGTGACAAAATTAGGTTAGCGTGAAGATGATTCTCCGAATAGTTCCATGCCCCCATTTTCTCGACAAAGATTATCCTCCTTATCTCTGGATAATGTTACGGGAATGACAAGGATTACGTTAGGGGCAGTTAGGAGACAGTACTTCGTAATTTTAAATTGGGATTGCTTTTTAATAATCTCGGTTTTGTAACTGTTCTTTAGCTCGAACGGGATAAGTGTTCATTTGTATAAAATTGTTTGGTATATTTGTACATTTGTACTATACTGTAGTAGCTCGTAATGTCAGATAATCTCCGAGAGATTACGCGTGGTTGGTTTGCGTACCACTCTAATCGAAATCAAAGAGCTTTCTCTCATTCACTATCTAATGAATACCATAACCATCAGTTTTATTCATTAATGAGTCCAATAAAATATCTTTGCATCAAGTTTTGAATGACTATTAGCTAATTATTTTTTGAAATTTGTTGTGTCGTTTTTTGGCAGGACTGCAGGATATTCTCCATGGATTACTTAGTTATTTAAATAATATGTGGTTGTCATATTATATAGATAACATTATCAGTTGTTATCGATGTTATCAGTTAGGTCCTGTGGATCAGCAACATGAAAGCGCTCACCCTCTCTGAAAGAGGTCGACATTGTAGAACTTGTAGATCTCGACGGAGAACTCGAAGGTGGCCTGCAGGTCGCTCATGGTGCGTGTAAGGATGGGCGGGCGCGAGCGCGGGCACGCGACGCGCCATGCCGCGGCCGCTAGCACCCCGGCCGCATCGGCGCGGCGCGGCGCTGCTCACCGCATGCTCCACACACTGCACCACACTGCACGCACTGCCACGACCACACCCCGCCCAGCCCGGCACCCCGGCACCCCAGCACTCGCGCGAGCCTGTTTCTCTCCGTCGCGGGCGCGGTCTTCGCCGCGTACACTCCGCACTACGACACGCAGCCGCCGTCAACGACGTGTGCCTCACAGTGCGGGAACCAGGAATTCATTTTTTAATAGCGGTTGCGCGCATGCGCGGTACCCAACTCGAAGACTAGGGAGGGGCGACGCGGATATCTATATACGCGCGACTATTATAAACCATTATTCAGATAAATGATTTATATCTAAGTGTACGGTTACGTGAGTTAGAGTTTTAAAGCCAATGATGCTTACTCAAAGCGTATTATGTAGGTACGTGTCCTTAAGTTCATATTACACAGTTCTAAAATTCGTTACAAAAACATGCTGTAGTATGGCATTCACGTAGGTACACCACGACACGACACATACGTAGAATAAACTGCATACCTACCTACCTAACATATCTGTGACAACTATGAAGACTATTATCGGTTAAATTAGGAACAGTATCGCTATCGGGTACGTATTCGAGTGTAGCACATGCCTAGCAGTGCGTCTGACATCGGCGGTGGCGAGACGCGCCGTCGCGCCGCGCGCCGGGCTGCAGCAGTGCGCGGCGGACTCGCTCGGCTCCGGCCCACCTACACAGGTGCTCGGCGACTCGGCGACTCGGCGTCAGTCCGCGCTCGGCATCAGCCGGGACCGACTCACTCTATGTCATGAGAACGTTTCAGGGATGTGTCGCGTGTAATGCGGCGCGATTACGCGCTCTCGCGGGACACCACTCTAAAGGTCAGGGGGAGGCGACCGGCCCCGCGACGTCGCCGACCTAACCTTTCTGCCTTTCTCATACCTGCCGATCACAACACTCTATAATTCTATACCGATGGCGCCATTTTATAATACCTGCAGGGGTGCGATTTCGGGTGACCTTTATTTGACTGAGATTTCGTATTTTATGACCTCAGCTAAGTCGAAGTTACAGACATTTGTTTTACCGCAACAGGGACGGGTCATTATTTTCAGATGCGGTCACGTGTCGTAATATTTTAGCAAAAATGTGCGTTAACTTTTTTAATAGGCAGTAGGTACAAATGACATAATATTTTGAAATGGAATGGAGTTTTTCTTTGATGTTTCATTTAGGGTATTCATTGATTACGGAATGAGTCACGTTGCGGTTAATTGCTCAACTTACGTAGTAACACTTCCAGCATAATAATTATCCACAAATAGACATCTAAAAATAGATCTACCGATGTAGTTGAGGGTTAACACGAGACATTTCTGAACGCTTCGGAATAGTAGCAACAAATGGGGTAGGTACAGTGAACGGATGGAAATTTAATTGAGGGTTTGCAGACAAAAGGTCACAGTTCAAGTTTGGGGTGGTCGATAATCATGGGTTGAAGCCTTCAAGCACAGAATACGTATGCACAGAAGGCCGGCTCATACCTCAACAAGAAACCTACATACACATAGACACTCAGTGAGCAGCGATCTCGGGTGACTATACTAGCGATTTCTACCGAGATCTGTGTGAGCGCGTCTATATGTATTTTAGCCTGATTCGCTCGATATGGGGAGCCGGCCATCTGTATCTATCTAATTTATGCTTGAAGGCAGGGATTCGCGAAACGATGGCAGAATAGTGCCGCCTCGAGCCGGATTAACCCTACGACGGTTCTTTCAATAACTTTGATTGCGTGTCTTTATTTGGGACCTTTTTCAGGATTCCTGTGAAGTGATATTGAATTGAGGAACACGGTACGTAGTTACTTTGTACCCGTTGGTTTGCAAATAAATTCATAAATCTATGATTAGGTATGAGGAGTTCGGTTCTGTGGTGATAGAGCAAATCAAAGGATCAATGAGGTCAAGGAACGTTGCTAGTGTCTGTTGGGTTACCGTTTTGTAAAGTGGCACTTAGGTAGCCGAGCTACGAGTACCTACCTACTATAAGTCGTTGATCCTGAGTCTAATCTAGTGCTTTAAAAACTTTTGGAATTGTTTATATAGGTATTTCCAAGTAAAGCTTTAGACATAGTTGCCAGTATTTTACGCTTAATCGATTGTAAAAAATAAACCATTTACCAAAAAAACAATTTTATTGATCTCTTATATTTTTATGAAGACAAAAATATGAACAATTCTCATTATATACTACATAATCCATTATATAGAAATAAGTGTTTACAAATACAATAATTGCATTTTTGAAAGATAGAAAAATTTGAAGTCCGGAATCCCAGGAATCGAACCCGAGACTTCCGTAGCCAAACCGGGGCCGGAATCGAACCACCTATCTGGGCTATGTTACTAGACCTCAATTTTTTCTATCCTTTGATGCTCGCGAGTTGGGCCCTCGCATGCGCCATCTAGCCGGTAGTTAAAGAACTATCACGGCTTTTGTAATTGCTTCGTTACAGAGAGAGTACACTGACACAGAGTACAGAATTAACAAATTATGATGTCACAGGCTGAATATAAAGGTATTTTTTATAGGCATTTCTTGCCAATTACTTTACAAATGCAATAATTGCATTTTTGAAGTCCGGACCCAGGAATCGAACCCAAGACCTCCGTAGCCAAACAATTATAGAAATAAGTCGTTGATCCTGAGTCTAATCTACTGGTTTAAAAAACTTTGGAAATAGTTTAATGGTAGACATATAATTAATATTAGTAAGGGCTTTATTATTATTAAGATTTAGAATATAATGTATTATTATTCATAACATACCGTGAGCTCCGTGGGATAGCAGAAAAGTTACAATATACAAAACACTCATACATAATACGTTAAGTTCTCGTGTGATAGAGAACTCTGCAAATAACACAAAGGTGTGGTCAAAGTCAAGAGTTAGATATACTTACTACTTAATTATAAATCGATGATCGGTAGCGCGCGCTAAACAGTGTCACGTATGAGAAGAGGCTGAGGTATCAGCCTATTAGCGAAACGCGATTGCAGCGACATGCTTTTGGAATTGGAACTAAAGCCGTAAACCGACTTTACAGACAACCATTTTTATTTAAATATTTAAATACGTTCATACTTGTATTATCATCCCTACTAATATATAAATGTGAGTGTAAGTTTGTTTGTTACGCTTTCACGCGAAAACAACTCAACCGATCATCATGAAACTTTGTACACATATTCTTGGAGGTATTAGAAGTAACATAGGATTATATAAAAAAGGGGAAAATTTACGCAGACGAAGTTGCGCGGGACAGCTAATCACACTAATAATATTATAAAGGCGAAAGTTTGTGAGTATGTGAGTGTGTATGTTTGTTACTTCTTCTTCTACTTCTTCTTCTACTTCTTTCTTAATATATACGATTTTAGTTTTTTTGATTCTGTGGCACTGATACCTACTGTTATGACCGTGACGTTCCATCAGGCTTACAACCTGCTCGTCTCTTCATTTTGTGGTATAAAAAAAATCTATGTATGTAATGAATAATAATGTCCCCGTTGGACGTAATACTTATGTCGTATATTGTCTGTTGCTGGATATTTCTGTTCTATTACACGTTGTAGAGTTCCTACGACACTAACTTAAGGGCGCCCTGGTCGATTATTTTACTATTTAATCGCGCTTATGTGATTACATCTCTGTATAAGGTCGTAGGCAAGTCAAAGCTTAACAATTTTATTATAAACTATGCCCATAGGCATCCATAATTAAAAATAAATTTATATTTTGAAAGTTATAAGCCTCAAAACATCGGAATTTCCCCAAAATTGTGGTTCAAATAGTTAAAATTCTTAAATGTTTTAAGGCTTATAACTTTAAAAATACTAATTTATTTTCAATTATGGCTGCCTACAAGCCTAGTTTATGAAATTAATTGATATTAAGCTTTGACTTATGACGGAGTAATCATTAATGCACGATTTTAAAGTAGAATCATCGACTAACCTACAAATACACTTTTGCAATATATAAACCTAATATTCATGGTAAGAGGCGAGGCTAAATATGGACTTATAATTGATTCCCAGACAAACCTATTTGGATAATGTTTTGCATCAATCGTCTTTAGAAAATGAAGACGTGAAAAATATCTTCAGAAAACTGAGTTAGTATTTCACAGAGCGTCTCAAAAGTTTCACAAAAAGTGACGATTTGATTTAAAACTCGCACAGTCATATTTAGGCAAAGCAATACATCATCGCAATACCCACAAAGAGCCCATTGTCGCGACCCAATAATGCAACTATCAGCCGCACTAGTACGTAAAACACAAAGCAAGAAAGAAAGCCGAAGCTCCGACAATTGCGCGCGGGCGTTGACTGCGCACCACAATACCACAAGTACAACCACTCAGCATATTGCTCGCCGGTTGCAAAAGAACAAACATTCCTATGTACCTACATATTTCACACAACGTCATCACCATCCCGCCAACTGTACGTATCTGCTTCTTCCTTATGGCTTGTGGTTTGGTTTCTTATCAATTAGATTGTTGAAAACAATGACAACATATACTGGTCTGTTAAAGTAATTTATCTACATCAACTCTAATATTATAAAGAGGAAAGATTTGAATTCTATCACCATTAGAAAGCTGCATTATCAGTGAGTAATATAGGCTATATTTTTTTGTCAAAATAAATTAGAGATCCTTACGAAAATTACAATAATGTAACACAAGGTATAAAAAAATACGATATGACACCCGTGCGAAGCCGGGCCAGGCTGCTAGTATAAAATAAAACAAAAAAGCCTGTATTCTAACTACACCTAATACAAAGAACTTAAATTATACTGAACAATTTGAACAATTTTTCTGTAATTGTTTTTTATTTTTATTTACACTAACTATTTGCAATAGTCGCCTCCAGTGGCCTAGGCCTCTAGACCTCCTTTAGATCCTGCCACTCATTACTGTCAGGTGCTTTTGTCATCGAGTCTGGTCCGTATTCCTGACTGAATATATCCCTCCATCTCATTCTTGGTCTTCCTTGCTTTCTTATACATTCTAATAGAATCCATTCAGTTACCCTCTTTGCCCGTCTTGTATTGTCTAGTCGGCAAATATGTCCAGCGCAACTCCATTTTTGAGATCTTATTATTAGTAGTAGTATTATTTTATATACAACTTGGAAGTGCTATTTAAAGAAAGCTATTAAATACCTACGAAATCTAACTTTATAATATTAGTATAGATTAGATACAAAGTATTTTACTAAATTATCTTGCATACAGTTTTAAATAGTGACAAAGATAGTGCATAAAGTACCAATTGATTCTGTGGTACAGAGCAGGGATCAAAATATAACACTGAAAGGTAGTTAATAACAAAAACTTGCGTTTACGTTAACAGAAATACCTAAAAAGTTAGAACAAAATAGAAGTTGATGAATAATTAGGTATCTTGAATAATTATTTCCAAAATTATAAAACAATATCGTACTGTTTTTTTTGCTAGATACTAAACTCACTATAAGTTTAGTTCTTAGTAAAAAAAACAGTATCTACTTACATATACTTAGGTATATATTCCAGGAGAAATAAAAATATCTCAGCCCCTGAAAGGCGGACGTCATTGACCTATTGTTTTGATCTCAGTTCTTGCTAGTGACGTAGAACCACCTACTTTAAAGAAAATACTGTTTTATTCAACATCAATACTTTCAGGTGACTAACCTTTGTTAATTCTATAGTTGAATGATCTTGATCCAGGTATACCTGTGACTGCCTCTGTGGCGCTGTGGGAGAACATCCGACTACTAGAGGTCGTGGATAAAACTTTGTGTGATGAGCACGATGGTTTATTCAGCGTCTGGGTGTTAGTTATCTATAATACGTATGTATTTAGAAATATATAAGTATGTTTATCAGATGTCTGGTTTCCATAGTACAAGCTCTGCTTAGTTTGGGATCAGATAGCGTTGTCCCAAGATATTATATTATTACCTACCTAGTGACACCGACATGGTGTAATGGCGGACCTGGAACGAGGTGTTCCAGGTCCACTCGGCATTCTATTAATATGCAATATGTTAAAAAATATCCACGTTAAAGATATTCTTAAAATTATTGTGAAAAGTATACCAAGATGAGTTGCGTAGCTTAGATGAGCTAAGCTAACAAAAGGACAGTCGCGGAAGGCTATATTATGTAAAAAATTCACCGAGTCAGATACCCAAATTTTTTACTGCAATACTTTTTACTTGCATAAGGAATGGCAGCATGGCCGAAATGTCCAATTTAAATGCAAATCATGTATTTTATATAGACAGGCAACTTAACGTAACATTTTCCTAGTTTTTATACCTACCGAATGGGAAAAAAGGTATCGCCTTCTATTTTGGGCCTTCCTTATTTATTTATAGAAGATACACGTACGTAGGTGGGTAGGTACTCGTATAAACGAAAAGTATGTATGGGTTACCGTGAGAGACTTTATCGTCATAATAATTATTTGTATGTTATTTACAGTACTTTAATTATGAGGTTACTTACAGTAATTTGAGTTTATTTTGAGAAAACATTTCAAGCTTTTAGAATTAGTACCTTGTTTCGACTATGACTTGATCAGTTTATCAGTCAGTCATTTTCGCCTTTATTCTTTACTAGCTTTCGCCCGCGGCTCCGCCCGCGTGGATGTCGGTTATCGCGATAAAAACTATCCTATGTCCTTCCCCGGGACTCAAACTATCTCTATACAAATTTCATCTAAATCGGTTCAGTAGTTTGAGCGTGAAAGCGTAACAGACAGACAGACAGACAGACAGACAGACAGAGTTACTTTCACATTTATAATATTAGTATGGATAATAAAAAATCTTTGTCCTGACTGACTGACTGACTGATGCTGATCGTAGAGACGTGAAATCGAGGACGTATTCCTTATATAATGTGGGCGTCCGATAAGAAGGGATTTTTTGGAATTTCATCCCCTAAGGGGGTAAAATATTAGTTGTGAGTTTGAATGAAAGTCCGTCAGTTTTAAAGTTAGATTTGTAAAACTTTGGATTTGGCTTTTTGGTTAAAAATAAAAAAACATGGATTTCAGCGTTTTTGGAAAATCAACCCCTAAGAGGTAAAGATACCTTCTTAGGGGTTGATTTTCCAAAAAACGCTGAACCACTTGTTTCATTAATTTAAACCAAAAAGCCAAATACCTATAAAATTTCACAGATAAACCTAACTTTAAGACTGACGGAGTTTGATAACATTTTGCAAGCTCTAATTTACCCCCTTGGGGGCTGATTTTCCAAAAACGCTGAGATCCGTGTTTTATTATTTTTAACCAAAAAGCCAAATCCAAAGTTTTACAAATCTAACTTTAAAACTGACGGACTTTCATTCAAACTCACAACTAATATTTTACCCCCTTAGGGGATGAAATTTCAAAAATCCCTTCTTATCGTCGTCAAGGGTTTTAATTTTATTTGAAACTGCGTCAGTTTTAAAGTAATATCTGTGGATTTTTTTTATTTGGCTTTTTGGTTTAAAATAGAGAAATACGTGTTTCAGCGTATTTGAAAAATCAATAATATTAAGGGGTTGCAAGATTGTATGTAAGTTAGTTGTGGATAAAGAAACACTTCTTTCAGCGTTCGAAAACGAAAGTCAACCCCTAACGGGCTAAAGTCTAAAATATGATAAATGCGAAAGTGAGTGTGTTCGTTTGTTACGCTTTCACGCCTAAACCACTAAACTGATTTTAAAAATTCTTTCCCCAATCGAAAGCTACATTATCAGCGAGTAACATCGGCTGTATTTTTTTAAAATTGTAGATCCCTAAAAAATACATTAACCTTAATATTGACGTAAAGACCTGCGGGTCAATTCACGTATTTAAAGCAGTGCAGTTGCAGTTAAGTTTCGATTAAAAACGTTCGTTTGGGATCGATTTTAAATACGCTTGCGTATGCGTCTCGAGAACGCAATAACGACATTCTAGTACGGAGCGCAAGCGTTTTTAAGATCGATCCCAAAGTTACAAGAATACGAAAATGGCCGTTTTAATCGAAACTTAACTTCAACTGAACTGCAACTGCACTGCTTTAAATACGTGAATTGACCCGCTGAACTGCGCCATAACCTCACAAAATTGACCACTCTCTAGAAAGAGACAACGCTATTTGTCCTGTCAAAGAGTCAAGGCCGCACGAGTCTTTTCTCTTTTTCACGCTTTGCAGTCAATATTTACTTTTCAATTGAAATTGATGGTGCGGTCCAGCTCTATACATCAAATATAACCAAATGTATTAAAAATTTGCATATAAAGTCATTATTTGACGTGTGCTGCCATTTTGTTGTAGGTTACAATGGAGATCCCTTTGTTGCCGATCTTAGAGAATTTATATAGGGAGATGCCTTGCCGTGTATTCCCCTCTCGCCAAGGTACATGACACATTTTGTCTTGTCAGTTTATAAAAACCAGTTCGCGTGATCGTTCGCTCAGTCCATCCGTGCGCCTATCGCTAAAACGAGCTCCCGAAAATATGATAAAATGGTTTGTTAAGCAGTTTTAACGTGTAAAAGGCGCTCAAACACCTCAAATTATATCAAAGATGGTATTTCTTTTCACATGTAAGTATTTTTTTGCTATTTAATGCTTTAAAACAATAATTTTCATAACCATGTTAGCGACAGTTTGACGATATGAGAGTTTCGTGGTACCGAGGCAGATTACCGTGACTCGACTAGAGATGTGTACAAGGTGCGAACGAATGATTGAATGACTTACTTTACTTATGTATTTATCGAGTTAAAATAGTGAAATTAGTAAATATAGAAATGATTTATTGTCACTAATTTTAATCTAGTAAGGACTAAAACGTTATAAGTATTAATTACATTATTACTCAACGTAAAAATGCTAAAAAACATGTCATTTTCAAAATTAAATAAATGTTATGTAGCTCCACAGAATGTCGACGTCAAGTAACAGTATTCATACTGTTGCGTTTCCTTCGGTGATTGTGGAGCATCAGGGGCACTATTCCCCCACTCGACGTTATTTTGCAGCTTTCCTAAAATAGTATTTATAAGAAAAAAGTGGATAGAATTTTGCCAAAGAGATAGCACTTGGACACCAACTCGAACGAGTGTGATTTGTTCTAAACATTTTGAACCAGGTAGCTATCGTATACTTCCTAACAATCGAAGGAAGTTGAATGAGACTGCTGTGCCAACGCTACATATTTGTTATTATTCAAAAAATACTGAAGCCATAAATTTCTGCAAAATTTATTGTGGCAGCCGTTTTAGAGAACTATATAGGGAAATCAATATTCCCAGAAATAAAAAGACATGTCTTTGATCATGATGTCATCAATCATAATGTAGAGCTGGGAATATTGGTGATGCAAAAATATACGGATACTAGGATATCTACATATTTTGATGAAAAAGGCTGAACCTAAAAAAATTATACGGCATATATTTAACAAACTTATACATTTTAAAAATCAATGAATTATTGATGATTATGATTAATAAAACTTATAAAAAATAAAAAAAAGACGTTTTAATATTCCCCTCATTCCACCAATTAAATAGCTGTAAGACCATTGTGCGATGAGTTCCAAATAAAAATGAGATCAGCTCGCCCATTGTTTTCGATATTAATATATTTGCAACATAAACAACGCCATCTGACCCAAACTAGGCAGAGCCTGTACAATGGCATCCAGACAGTTGATAGGTACATAGGTATATATACAGTTCTAAGTACATATTATAGATAAATTAGGTAATTAGTTAAGTTTTATCCTGGATAGAACCAACCACCTCTGGTTTAGAAGTCAGGGTCACTAACCAATAAGCCAACAGGCCAGTCAAATCAATATCAAGATTAGGTAAAAATACAGTTATTTATCTATTAATATACTAAACAAATAATACTAATATCATTACTGTAATTATTATTTTATGATGGTCAAGTCTCGATAAATGTGCTTCAAACTAAGAACATGTCAACACGACAGTGTTCCCTTCATGCAAAAAATGGACTTTATTATAATGTAAAATTATAATATTACATAAGAAGAAACGAAACAAGCTGGTATTTATTTAATCTCCAATATAAAATATGAAGTAATATTTCTACTTTAAAACTCATTCCATTCATTCATTCTTTATCACAGTAGTTTTGTGTCCCGTCTCTAGCGTTATACATTAGTTTACGTAAAGTCAACCGTGTATTAACAGAAACTTTTATAGTAATGTAAGTGATTTATGTTTGTGATACGATTTTGGTTTAGTGTGCATTTGACAGTACACAAAGTTTGATGTCATTAATGTGCGTAATTATGTTGTTGTGTGCTGTATGTGTCTACCTCGCCTCCCTCCGATAACGGCAGACAAATTGCTTCGCGCTCGGTAGGTAGATGCCATATCCCGTGGTTATATGATCTAAGTTGCCGATAGACTTTCTAACTCTAGTAGCCAAATCCATCAATAGATAGATTATTGAAAACGGCCGTTAGAGATAGATGGTTTAAATTTTCGATTAAATTGCACTAAATGTAGTCGTAAGCGGATTTATTTAATTCTCATCAAATCCTTGCCTCAGCTCTGCGACATCAAGTTAGGAACTAATAGTCGGGTTGCACAATTCGTGTCAACTTTTTTATACCCGTACCTAGGTATAGGTTATAGCTATAAACAGCTGTATTATATTCATAACCGGTACAGTGGTCACGGACAGTGTCAGTCACGCTCTATATCCTTTAAATGTACAACAGAAGCAGGTTATCTTAACCAGTCTGAAGTAAGTTATTGAAAATAAATTCTGGTTTAAAACTGTCTGTTAGGTCATCGTTCACTGCTAAGGTTAAGCCTCCAGACTGTATATTGGCTACACCTACTTATATAATATATTAATATATTGTGTGGCATAAGTATTGGATATTTTATATAGTGAAAGGCAGTTAAATAATACAGAAAGCGCTACGATTTAACTATGGAAGTCAACGCTTGCTCGCCATAGTTTTGGATTCCAGCGTGAAAGAAAAAAAATCACAAGGGAATTGTGTGTTCGGCAAGTGATTAAAGATGCTCTATCATGAATTCTTGTTTATTTGGTACGAATTATAATGTTAGTTTGGATAAATGTCGAGACAACATTATGCAGTCACTTTTCTACACGCCTACTTCGTAAAATATAGCTTGATTTTTGTCGCAGCTGTCACTGAAAACACGCCTATCGAGTTCCGTAATTTTGGCTGTAAAATCTTAAGGTAAAATCGTAATACTATAAAGCTGAAGAATTGGTTTGTTTGTTTCAACGCAATAATCTCAGGAACTACGAATCCGAATTGAAAAATTGTTTTACTGTTGGATAGCCCATTTATAGAGAAGGCTCTAGGCTATAGAACATGACGGTACGACCAATAGGAGTGGAGCAGCAATGA
Source organism: Herminia tarsipennalis (assembly GCA_945859575.2). Classification (NCBI taxonomy): domain Eukaryota; kingdom Metazoa; phylum Arthropoda; class Insecta; order Lepidoptera; family Erebidae; genus Herminia; species Herminia tarsipennalis. Next base: position 7,844,075 of record OX243850.2, on the reverse strand, counting down.
AAAATGTTGCATTAACGGGAAAAAAATACGTATACGAAGTTGCGCGGGTCGGCTATTGTTTGATAAAATTTGTGCTAGAAATGTCATACTTTCTTGGGGGAAACAATACTACTTATAAGGCTGAAAAGTCGCCGTTGACTTTTTTTAAGTTAATTCAACCATATAAGTAATGTAACTTTAAAGAATAAAGATAGCTCAATGGTCTAAGTTGTTATAAATCTTTGTTACAAAAGAAAAATTTACCAGCATAAAAAGGTCCTACGTAACACTGATGTTGAAGATACAGGACATTACACTGGAGTGTAGTACCCATAAGAAATATGAGAGAAAAGGCAGTCGAGGCAACGAGAATACTTAAATATTTGAAGAGATACTTGTGTTGGCGAAAAAAAAAAACAAATAATATATCTGCGTCTCATGGGGGCTATCTAGTGGCTTGAGGAATGGGCGTGACGGATTTCGCCAGCACTCGGTCGCAAAGCTATAAATCAAAAATGGTGATAGACTATAGAGACAAATAAATTACAAGAAATAAATAGTGCTAGACATTTTTTGGTTTGTTTTCTCGCTAGTCTGAGAGGGTATTATTTATTAAACATTAAAATTTATTTGTTGTTGCACTAGTCTATTTTATCTAATTTAAGATTAATTATTGCAGTGAATATTATCCAAATCCTTTCAGCAGCTTGGTCAACCTTCGTCAATTATAACTGGAGAAATAAATGGATTTTAGATATCAGGTAATATGAATCCGTCCAAAATGTGCCAGACTTTTCACCACTTTAAACTTAAAAACCTTCAATATTTAGATAGTAAAGTTCCGTAAAATCATTTTGCAGAATAGACAAGGGTTTGATTTATTTATTTTTTTATTAAGCTATTGCATAGCTTTTAAGCTATTGCATAGCTTTTATCGCGGGCTTTGAGCACGGCGACCGAATCAAGAAATTCAGTAACGAAAATAAAACCTAACACTCCCCACTCCGCCTACCATGTAGCTCGGCCGAGCATTCGCTTTATGTATATGTATATGGTACCACTGTACGAAGTTCGCACGGATCGAGACGAGCTGCTCCGAAATGTAATGAAAAGGAAAAAAAATACAGCATAAATAAATAATTATAATTGCTTAAGTTGATAAAATGCTATGCAATAGCTTTACTGCGGCAGTCTCCGAGTGCCACAATTTTTTTCATCTTTCACAGAGGTAATGCAATTTGTAAACTTACTAATTTATGATGTGGAACGTACGTTGTGAGGATTTTCAGAGTGATAACAAAAACACAACATGTGAATACATAGAGGATCTCGTTACATCGGTAGTGGTCTACCGGCATCGGTGGGCCGCGTTATGCCCTTTAGAGGCACAAAGCGTATGTGAAGCAAATGTGCCTGTCGCCGCTGAACGAATGAAATGGGAGCGATGGGAGCCTTATTCATGAATCTTGAATGTTACTACCGTCGCATCTAGAAGGAGTGTTTGAAATTATTGCTGTTGTGTTTCTGTGGTCACAGTAGACATGTAATGTGAGTTTTGGGCGGTAGAATGAATATTGTCCCCCTGTGCAAATTCGTACATATCTTATGAACCTGTTTACTTCGTTAACCAAGGCCTCCTTTAAATGAAAGGTTAAAAAATGTTGATTGACTTAGGTACATTCATTTATAGATATTTAGGGTTAACATTGAAAATTTATCTTTAGGCATCTGTTCCACAAACGGCGATGAGCGAGAAGTGAGTAGCGATTTTATCGCTCAAGAAATGTACAATAGATGTAGATTATTACTACATGTATTTTGTTTAAACGGACGGGCCGTGTATCAAAATACATGCAGTATAGAGCGACTCGCCGGCATCGACAGTGTGAACGGTCAGCAATCAACTATTATTATATGTATCTATTTTGTTTACACGGGATCTACTTAAGTAAGTACGTTTCTTAAGCGATATAATCGCTACTCGCTTTCTCGCATTTGGTGGGACAAGTGCCTTACAAGCGGGTCTGAATCTGAGAAAATGATGATGTACCTACGGATCAATTTGCCACAATTATTTTAAGTCTATCAATAATTACAAGTAGGTTTATTTCTTCCCAGGAACCCAACCTAACTGATAAAGATAAATATTCAATACGAGAGACATTTATTAGATTTAAATTCTCAATTGATATCAGAATACGGCGTCAGGTATGTGTTGTACAGTTGCACTAACGATTTCTAGCAACCGTCAAACACTCCCCTTCGCTGCACTCCTAGTCACTCCTAGTCCTCACCGTGGCAAAGGCAAAAGAAAAGAGACCTTTAAGTACCATAGACACATAAAGGTATCTAAAAAAAATTAAAAGACTAGCTTTATGTGAGCCAATTGCTTTACATCATAGACATATAGACCTGGACCGTGCCATTCCTTTCAATTTAAAAAATAAATATCGACTGCAAAGCCTGAAAGAGAGACGGTATTGTCCACAAAGTAGCGTTGTCTCTTTCTAGAGAGTGGTCAATTTTGTGAGGTAATGGCGCGGCCCAGGTCTATACGTCAATGGTTTACATAGAGCATTTTTATTTTTTTTTGTCAAATCTTTAAGTATATCATAAGTCTATGGTTAAATCTATGTCCGCGTCGTCAAAATAATCAAATTGGTTAGTAGCAGTATTGGTAGTGGTTCACATCTTAAGAAATTGCGTTGCAATATTTTACGACTGTTTTTATTCGTCGTCCATTCGTTAAGACGGCTTTAGATTATTAAAATGTCAATGTTGTTTTATGCTTTTTAATCTGGCAACTCTTGCAAACTAGAAGGCATTGTTCTAAATTTAAATGAAAGAAAATAAAAAGGCTGTAAATGCGGTCTCCTAATTATAGCCTTTCATAAAGCTCCGTCACTCGTTAGGTGCGTTTGTGCTTGACGGTTGCTCTTTTGTAAATGCACGGTATAATAAATGACAAGGTTTTGCCTGAAGCTGCGCCCTTGTAGATGTAGGTACTGAAATAATTTGCAAGGTGCAAGTTTTGTCACGTGAATGTCTTCAATATGACGTGCCAGACTAGGAATATAGATATTAAACAATAAAAGGATAAAATATATCTAAGTATTTACGTAACATAATAACGTAATATTTGTAGGAATACATAGGTATTCTTGGTAGGAGATGGTTGCATTTGCTGACTACAGGAACCTAATACATAAACGATATAGCGGCGGTAGCTTAAGGCGCTGACAACAGCCAAATAGGCTTATCCTAAACAATTTTTTAGCCAAATCTACGTAGTTTGTGACGGCAGAAAAAATATATGTTAATCTTGAACATATTTCTAAGAACCCTGTTGTATTCAAAACACGAATTTGAATTTTTTTCTCGATAAAAAAAAAATACAAACTAACCTCTTAAAATGATCTTCTAACAAAAATATCTGTATTACTTAACAACGTACGTTGGTAAAATAATTAATAATAACGTATTATGTTATAATACAGAATCTGGTTGTTTTTTATTTTCGACTACTCGACTTATTTTCAAGTAATTAATTGTTTTATGGTTTATAATTAGTTACGAGCGCTGCGTGATCGCGCTTCTCTTTCTTTTATAAGCAATCTGACAGTGATCGCAGAGACGCGCAGCTAGACGGACGTATGTCGCTTTGCCTCGCCATCCATTCACTTCATATTTTGTTTGTTGTTTGAAAAATTATAGACATTGGTAAAGAATATAAGTTTAATAAATATACTATTAATTTATACTATCTAAGTTGTTAATTTAAATATATTTAGTTCTAAGTTTAAAAATATTTGTTACTATAATTGGGAAACAAACAAAAATGTCGGAGGCCAGCAAAAAGCGCTTCTATACCAACAAACAAAAACATCTCATGGAAGTAGTAAAGTAAGTATTATATTTTTCATATTGACAAAATATTGCACGAACAGAAGTGAAATCGTAACCAAACCAAAAAGCTACACTAAGCTGTTTTGTACAACGTATAGCGAAAATTCATCTGCAACTGTGAAGCTCGTTTGGTCTAGCGGTATCTGCGTTGGTTCAAAATATCAAGTATCGAGTTCGAAACCTAGATTCGCCTGTTCAATTTTTGTATTTATTTTTAATATTTTCTTTTATCTTTTCAGTAAAAAGAGACGTTTGGCGAATAGTTCAGAAGCAGGTGAAACTTCGGAAAGTTTTTCACCAATAAGTTTGTAATAAGTACCTACATACTAATATAGATAATAATTTTATTATTTATATTACATTAACACATTACACAAAAAGAATCGCCACATGGACAAAGAGGATCCCCTTTACATTTTAGAAAGATAGTTACAAACAAGTATAATGATAAACTATCACATTTGCATAGACCTACGACTATCTTAGAACTGGCCTAATAGGAAAATACTCCTAAAATACTTGTAGCTTTATCCATTGTTTCTTGCCCTTTCCATACAAATAGTTGTGTAGGTTTTAGTATTTTTTACCTATATATGGCGATCTATACATACTGAAGTGTCTGTTCCTAATGTCAAAATAGCAGTTTTTTACTAAATGCTATGAAAGTACGCATAGTACTTAAAACAAAAATACAGTTTTTTTTTATCTGGCTGTCTGTCTGTGTGTTTGTTTCGACAAATCTCCAAAACGGCTGTACGGAGATTGACAGGACTCACTGTCAGACAGCTAATGATGTAAGGAGTAACTTAGGCTACGTCCACAGCTAGTCTACAGCTAGTTAGACATAATAGGTAAGATTAGTGCTGAAGAAAGTTTTTCTAAGTTTAAATGTAATAAATATTTTGTACAGATTAGGAAATGTGGCTGTTGCAGTTACATTAGAAAGTGATGTTATAATTCCTCTAGAAAATGTTACCAGGTAAAGATGATGCCCAAGTGATATGAAACTTCCTCATGATCGTTCTTATACTTCTTATGTTATTGTGAGTCATAATTTTTTTTTCATCACTGGTTTGAAGTATCGGCAAAGGTATCTGAGACAGTTGAATCCACCGATAATATTCCTAAACTTGAGGTAAATATTATTATTTTGAACAGGTTGTCGAAGATAAAATCTGGCAGTTAGTATTTAGTTACTAACGCATAGGTAAGCTTTAAGTATTATTTTTTTTAGACTGCTACAAGTCACCCTGCACAACAAAAAATCCTTATAAATATTATTATTATTATTACATCGGACGACGAATAAACTTATCGCATTTATTTTTAAATCTTCAGAATATTTCTCGCCCTTACCCCTAAATCCTTGGGTTGTAATTTAAAACACATTCATTTGGTAGGAGAAAACATAAATGGATTCTTGTCGAAGTTCACTCTTTTGTGTAAGAAAGAAAAGAAAGAAAGAAATAAATTTATTTTGTCCTCAAAAGAACAAAAAAATACAGTAAGTAGAACAAATTTAATTAATAGTAGTATCGAGAGACAAAAATGGTCCTAGCTCAGCTAGATTGCAACTCCGGTTAATGAGGAGTTGCGCTGGTATTCTGCTAAGACCAAAGTGACGACACGAACATTAACCGTCAATATATAATAGGAAAGTATAAAATAAATATAAACAGAAAAAATAAAGTTTATATAAGTAAGACTTTATTTAAAAATAGTAAAAAAAATAAAAATAATAATAATAATAAAAAAAACATATTTTATGGGTAATTTAATTTTGTAATATTATTTTGTTAAGGTTAGTTATTATTTTGTAAAGTGTAATTAGTATTGAACGCAGCCAAATCGCGCGGGAAACGTTTGACATTGACAGATTTGACCATAGATTTTAAACTTGGATTTGACGTTAGAACTTAGAGTTTTTCGGTTTCGACTGAATTTAAAGTTTTTACCAAGTACCCATTAAAATGCCTAAACTGTATTAAATAGTGCGTACCTATGAAAACTGCAGATGAGCAATAAAATTTATAAAATTTACATTTACATTTATCATTGGAATGATAGCGAGGAGCGCTCATTGAATAAACGGCACAATTTCAAGAATTATTAGGTCTGTTGTGTCTGTAAGTCTAGCAATTGTTGTTTATACTTTTTGCTAAAAGTATGAACAGATTTGCTAGACGGAGTGTAGGATGTGCAATTTAAAATTTATCATTAAAAGTGACTCCAGTGACGAAAATTATTTACCAGTCAATTATTGTGCTGTAGCAGGTATGTTATCAATTTTCGGAGGACTTCAAACTTGGAAGAATTTTCTTCAGCTCTAAATTTACCTTATGTCAAATAAATAATAATATTATTAATAAAAAATAATATATATTATTAACTATCTGTGCAAATAAATAAAATTGAAGAGTCTGTTTGTAATATCAAAATAACAGTTTTATGCATATATATTAATTATTATGGATAACATACCTATATCCATAATAATTACTGATAACAAAAATACAGTTTTTTTTGTCTGTCTGTCTGTCTGTTTGTTCCGGCAAATATCCGAGAGCAAATAAATTATAATTATGCGAAAATATTTAAAATGTTGCTAATATATTTTCGAGTTTTATTTTTCTTTCTTTTATATTGTTTTGAAGTTCATAGCAAATAAAGTCTCCTGAAATAATTAAAAATACAAACGTATAAAAAATATTTATTGTTTTTTTTAATCGCCCTGTCTAATTTCTTTCTAGTTCTTCATATAGAACAAAAAATAAAGCGCCATCTATTGGTTTATTGTTTATTATTGACCGCGTCCTTGTGTTGATAGTTCGCTGTTTTTACCGTCCTTTATCAATGGCACTAGGACATCGGAGAAATAGTGGGCGTGGCTAAAATAGTGAAACATCGAAGTTCAGTAGCTGTTGTCAGCGTCTTAATGGCTAAGGCATCGGTCTCGCAATCATGAGGTCGCGGGTTCGAATCCTACCCATTATACTACCGACGTGAACCCACTCTTAACACAAGCCTTTGAGCTTAGGTGGAGGGATTAACAGGATTGCTAGTAATGTGGAACTCAATCCCACATTACTAACTAGTTATCTTTATTTTAAATAATAAAAAAAAAATAGTTTAAAACAATAAATAAGGTACTATTATTTATTGTTTTAAACTGAATCGTTTATACTTAGTAAAAGCGCATTAATTTTAATCCATAAGAGTGATCTTATTTTTTTTTCAACAAGATCACTAAAAGTTTTGGATTGTGGTCCCACATTAATCCTGTTAACCCCTTCAGCTAAGCTCAATGGTTTGTGTTAGGAGTCATCACACAAAGTGGTGCCCCGTGCGGGAATCGAACCCACGACCTCTTGCGTAGCAGTCGGACAGACTCCCGCCGCGCCACAGACCACGCACAATGGAGACTTCAGGATCGCCGTATATTGTGGAAATATGAGAGCGAAATAACTTTTTTAAGAAAAACAAACCGCCTTCGAATGAACATCAAGGTAAAACATCACCTAATGCAAATTTCGCTGATTTACTCATTTTTGAGACCTTATATATCTGATGTTCTATGAGTTACGATAACGTTTTATTCACTAAAACCTTCCCAAAAAACTATGTAGTCGAATAGCGAAAGCCCCATCTAAATCGTATGACTAGCTTTTGAGAAAATCGCAAACATACATACACCCATCAAACAGACAACCTTTTTTGAAATCTTCAGTTTTCATAGTGAACTTCGTGATCGGTGGCGTGCCCAAAATATTGTATCACGTGGTATATCCGATCATGTCCAAAATAATTTGGTTATACGGTTCAAAAGTTAAGGGGGGGGGGGGGCACAATTTATGCAATTTTCGGAGCGATTATTTCCAAAAATACGTGTAACACGTTGATGTTTGCTGCAATTTTTTTTTTACAAGATATTTTTTCACCAATTTTCATCAATAATCATTGAGTAAAATACCTGGACATATGGACGGACAGACAGACAGACAGACGAACATGACGAAACTATAAGGGTTCTTCGTTTATGCCATTTTGGCTACGCAACCCTATAAACCATTCAAAGTCATTTTTTTTACAAAACACGTGTTTTTATACGAAAATGTAACATTTACGTTGTACAATCGTTCAATGATGAAACGTAGAGGGGCAGGGCAATTGGTACGAGAGCAAAATTACTCGTTTCGCGGTTGATGAGTCTTTTAACGAGCACGGAACGGCCATATTGCCGGAAAACGGACAATTAATTTGTAACATCTATTTATTTTGCCAATTTTATTTTATGTTTCCCTTCTCGTAATTGTGTTTATGTTTTAATTTGTTGCTATCTTAATGTGTAGTAACATCGTTGACAAGTTGTACGAAACTTAGAACCACAGAAGAGTAAGAAGAGGATTTTGAGATGATTCTAACATGCTTACGACGGAAATGGGGAGAGGGGGGGGGGGGGGGGTTCATTTTGTCTTACCCGACATCGGCCAAGTATGAGTTGCGCGCACAAAAAACCCTTCAGGAGGCAAATGGGCAAAGGAATTCGGTACACAAGTTGTTTTGTGTCTGGGGAGTTGGGAGGGGTATGCATTTTTTAGGGTACCTCTGATTTTTTTTACTCACCTATCCCATCGTGTAGGGTTTCATTAGATAGGTCTTTTAAAAACGTTTAGGGGTTGGAGAGACAATTTTAAGATTTATGGATCAGTTTGTTTGTTTTTTTAATTAAGCTTTAAAGTGCAAATTTTTGTTAGAGTCAAGTGCCCCCCCCCCTGCCAGCTAAACGGTTGATGTTGGGTATGTGAAAAAAATCACGGTAATAGTATATATAGTGAAATTAAAAGGAAAATTATCACAGCTAAGTAGGCTTTACTAGTTTATGAGTTGATCAAATGAGAAGTAACAAAATTTTCGTGCAAATTCCATTGAAAAATATTATTAGGTAGATATAACGATATAAGTATGAAACAAAAACAATAGAAAACCCACTTCTTAAGCCACGTTATTCGTATGGGGGGTAGGGGGGACTACGGAACCCTATATTGTGCGTGGACCGACATGCACTTGCCCGGTTTTTTTTAAAGACGACTCCCTTCGTTACTCACTGGATGGCGGTAAATATCTTCTATTTGTAAAAAGTTGGTTTTAGCTGACTGTATATTCTAATTAATTTCGACTCGAATTCTCGGTCGCAATGGTCAATGTTAAGTCTCTCGACAATATGATGACCCCGTTGACCGATATTGTGCAAGGCCGTTACTACATTACGAATTCCTCAATCTGCAATTTAGTCTACCGTCATAATGATTAATTAATCACTTCTAAACCACCACTATCAATCAAGTAATGAAAATAGATGACAGATTAATACTACATCACTACGAAATGGTCAAAATCTTGACACAATATGTACAGTCTGCAACAACAGTTCTATAATATAAATATTGATCTACATCAAAGACAATTATGAGAATGTACTTTCTTTTACAATGAAACGGCGTACGGCTCAAAACTTTGGCTACTGAAGGGCGCCCGAGGGGGGATATTGGTGGTTGCCTCTCCCCACCCACCTCCCCCCACCTCGAAATCGCGAAAAGATAGGTACCCAGTACATATTTAGGCAATTGTACAACCTAAACGGGGGGGGGGGGGGCGCAAAAATAATAATAATATAATATCTTGGGACAACTCACACAAAGCTATCTGATCCCAAACTAAGCAGAGCTTGTACTATAGATGCCAGACAACCGATAAACATACTTATATATTTCTAAATACATACATATTATAGATAAATAACGCCCAGAAACAGAATAAACCATCGTGCTCATCACACAAAGTTTTGTCCTGGGTGGGGATCGAACCTACGACCTCTTGCGTAGCAGTCGGATACACTCCCACCGCGCCATAGAGGCAGTCAGATCCTGGCTACGCCCTTATGGCTACTAATGTTTATTCAGTTGACAGAGAGAGCAGAAATGCGTGCTGTGATGTAATTAGTTAAGGAACCAATGGCGCCAAATGCTACCAAGGAGCACTAAATCATTAGGCGGTATCGGATGAAATGATTAACTCCCTCCACCTTTCTCTTCATACGTGTGACTCACACTTGACCAATATTGGGGCGTCAAAATTTGATCTCGGTCCAACCAAAATCTGGCCTCGGGCCGGCACTGGTTGCGTCAACATTTATCTCTATTCTGTGGTTGTGGTCTGCGTGACGAAGGGATAATAATATGTGCTCAATACATTGTTCTGCGTTCTTGTAAGTGTACCTACTTGATTCGAATATTTGTAATATTTGCAACGACTAACGGATTTTTCTATAAAGAGCAGACTAACCCCTTTATTATTAACTTGTGAATGTTTTGTATTTGTTTCTTTTCATTTTGTTTTCGATACGTCATATCTAAGTCAAAACATTTTAATATAAAACAACGTAATAATATAAATTCTGAATAATGAGGTAAATTTTTTAACCTTTTTTTTAAATTCAATGGATATATCTATTAAAGTTTATTATGGTCAACATTTCAAATAAACCTTAATTATTAAAATGGCTATCCAAAGGCCTTAAAGTGAGCAAAGGAAAAAAAAACGGGTTGCACTCCGGGAGTGCTGGCAGAAGTGAAAACTTGAACATTAACGTTGTGTATTTTTGAATATTTTATCACTCACCGCTCAGGTAATTCTACGTCCCGATGAAGCGATGCTAAGCCACACCTCATCGTCTGATATTTCTAACAATATATTATTTATAAAATGCACACTTTTGCTACTAACTGTACCTACGAGTACAATTAACTTATTAAATGAGTCTATCGCGTGATACTTTACGTACTAAGAAATACTTGTATACCGACAACAGATTAGGGACATACATAATTAATCAAAAAATAATTCGTAAGTAATGTATATTTTTTTACGGAAATCGATACGTTCTTTAAATAAAACAAATTAAGTCTGGCTGGTCAATGAGGTCAGCATTAAAAAAGTATTTATGGAGACTTGAAAACGGCGGCAAACTGAGCTGTGAATATTTTCACAGCACCACATTTAACGTGTGACAAAGTAAAAAAAATAAAAACGTGCAAAATTCGTAAGACCGAGTCTTTGTGCAGTTGAAATGTGCAATAAATTTAACAACTGACGGAAATTGCCAAGAAAATCGGGTTACATTGCCTCCTTATACTGGGTGGCGCAAAAGTAAAGACCCTATTTGGTTCAGCTATAACATTTTTTCTAAATTAGAAAACTAGATTTAGATTTTTTTAAATGTATATTTGTGCCATTAAATTTCGTACCATTAGGATTTAAAGATGATGTCTTTTAAATGGTGACCTCCAGAGTTGATACACATTTGAGCCCTATTTATGACATTTTGCATAACTTGCCGTAACACTTCCTGCGATATGTTCGTTATTTCTTGACGAATGTTTTCTTTTAGAGCTGCGAGAGTCTGTGGCTTGTTCACATACACCCGAGATTTCAAAAAACCCCAAAGAAAGAAGTCTGGACTGGTCAGATCGGGTGATCTTGCAGGCCAAGGCAAATCGCCAAAACGAGAGATAACTCGGCCTGGAAAAGCGTCCCTCACTAAGTCCATAGTGTCGCGCGCTGTGTGTGCCGTAGCGCCGTCTTGTTGAAACCAGATGTGCTCCAGCCCCAATTCGTCCAAACTGGGTATCAAAAACTCACGTAACATGGTTCTGTAGCGTTCTCCAGTGACAGTTATCGCATTGCCTCCAGCGTCTTCGAAAAAATAGGGTCCGATCACTCTGTCAACACAGATGCCATACCATACAGTAACTTTTAGTGGGTGTAGAGGTGTTTCTTGAATAATGCGCGGATTATCAGTGCCCCAGAACCGAGTATTCTGCTTATTGACATGCCCTGAGAGATGGAAATGCGCTTCGTCACTCATAACCAATTTTGAAGGAAAATCATCCTCTTCAAGGTTGAGGTTTATGACGCGCTGGCAGTAATCTAGACGAGCTCGGTGGTCAGCAGGCAGCAGCTGATGAGTCATTTGAGTTTTATACGGGAACATCTTTAAGTCTTTCACCAAAATACGCTGCAGGGTCCGTCTGGAAATGCCCAATTGCGTGGCACGTCGCCTCGTTGATGTTTCTGGACACTCTTCCACATCTTCGCGCACAGCATCGATATTTTCAGCTGAACGGCCTGTTCTTGGTCTCCCAGACTTAGGTCTATCCAATGTTGAGCCAGTTGCTTCAAGGCGTGTGGCAAAGCGTCGAATTGTGCGACCAATCGGTGCCGGACGGTGGGGAAATCGTCGACGAAATTCACGTTGTGTTCTTATCACTGATGAATTATTCCGTAAGAACATTGACACAATTATTCCACGTTCTTGGGGAGTAAAACGGTCCATGTTTATTTTCAGTGTATTTTACATTTGTTCACTACACAATTTTCAACAACAGAATGACAGAAAATGTCATATAAAAAAAAAAAAAAGTATTTTCTTTAGTGCCACTACTTTTGCGCCACCCAGTACTAGTAGTAGCTGGACAGGTCATTGACCTTAGTGTTGTTAACTCATTAGGACAGCCTACCGCCGACAACAATAAGCCTTCCATTTGAGTTCGACATTTGAACATTTGATAAAATCAATGGAAGTCTATAATTGTGTGTGTGTGTGTAGTTATCTAAAACGGCCATTTGTCTTAAATGTCAAAAAATTCACAGGACAGTCACTCTTCTTCTTATTTGAATTTAAGGCAATCTAGCCGTTTTAACGGCTAATTTCTGCCAGTGTCAAGTATTTATGCACTTATTACATGCACAAAATCTCGTTTTTACTCAATTATCACGTATTCAATTAATTTTTTTACGAGTTAAACTCGGAGCTGTAAAAATAATAGCCGGTCAGTTTGCCGCCATTTTTACAACTCCGACAGTCACTCGATTCGGCATAAGACATTGCTGTCACTTTATACGGGGTAGCCAGTTCAGCCTTCAGCGTACTATCACAGATTAGTAGTACTAGTACTAAAGGATGGTGATTGCCATAAACTCACAAAAAAAAAAATAGTCTTTATTATGTCTATGCAGATGTTGAATTGCAAAAATCTTTACATTACGTTCATATACGTATGCGTTGTATGAATAACTACTTATGCAATTAAAGTTAATAAATAATTATTATAAACAATACATGACACTTTGATGTAGAAGGTGGGTGAGAAATTCCGCCTTTGTTGTACCTAACCACCTTTGATTAATAATCCTTGTCACCGTTACTAAAAAAAAAAAAGAATTCCCACCGTTTGATGTACTTATTAATAATATTTACTATTGAAAAGTGTTCAATGTGTCAATGTGTATTTTTTATAAATATAATAATGAAGGGTTCCCACTGTATTGACTGGCCTGTTGGTCCAATTGCCAATTTGAAAAGAGTGGCCTCGAGATTTTATTGCCTTGTTGATTTTTTTACGACTTTACCTATTGTTTGCGAACACGATTTTACTTCTTATGTAATTATTCAGATTTTTGGTCTAGTGAATAGTGACCCTGACTACAAAGCCAGAGGTCGTGGGTTCGATTCCAAATACAAACTATTTTATCAACGGACTGCCTCTGCGGCGCGGTGGGAGTGTATCCGACTGCTACGCAAGAGGTCGTGGGTTCGATCCCCACCCAGGATAAAACTTTGTGTGATGAGCACGATGGTTTATTCTGTGTCTGGGTGTTATTTATCTATAATATGTATGTATTTAGAAATATATAAGTATGTTTATCAGTTGTCTGGTTTCCATAGTACAAGCTCTGCTTAGTTTGGGATCAGATAGCGTTGTGTGAGTTGTCCCGAAATATTATTATTATTATATTATATTAACGTTTTTATTTAAAAAAAAATGTAGAGTGGCAAACTCCCAATTTTTTTAAACATAATATATTCGTACTCGACTTTTAAAACCCTTTGTAAATCATAGGGTTTTAAAAGTCGAGTACGAAAATATATATTAAAAAAAAATACACCACTCAAGGGCCTTTGAATCAAAAAAAAAACTTATCCCGCACAATAACGCGCATATTATTCGCCATTTTGTGTTTTCCAAAACGTGCAACAATCTGAGCAGGCTGCTGGCTTTCTGGAAGTAGGTACTTGCATTGGCTGGAGTCAGAGACAGGATGAATACATAATGCACAATGGCCCAATAAGCAGGCTAAGTGCTATTTTCTTATACGCCTAGGTAAAACTACAGACATAGAGACTGGACCATTTTTTTTTTTTTTTTTTTTTTATATAGGTACTTTTATTTTTGGGGCTTTTATTCTAGGAACATGTCAGCCCCGTAAGGCTTAACCTATACATTCAGTACAAATAATAATATGAGTCTTAGGGAATCACGAATACGCGAACATCTTATATAGTGATAATGCAGCATCTGATGTAGGGTTTGCCAAAACAGTTGCGAATACGCCCATATCCATCATATTTAAATTGAATTCTCGCACTAATGACTCCCGCTGACTCTGGTATTTTCTACAATCTGTTAGTAGATGTTGGACATCGTCTAGTACTCCGCATATTTCACAGTTTGGCGACTCAATTTTTTTCATTAGATGACCAAATTTTCTAGAAGGATAATGTCCTGAGCGCAGTCTATGCGCTACGACTACAATCTTTCTGCTTACTTTTAAATACATAAACCAAGGTATTCGAGGAGGTTGACATTGAATGGTTTTGAACCAGATGCCTTTCTCTTGACTTCTTTGATCGAAATATTCGTTAAATCTATCTGCTATTTTTTTTTTTATTTCACTAAGATATTCACAGTAAAATAATTTTGTTTGATATTCAACACCCTCTGTAATTGCCAACTTCGCTAATTTGTCAGCCTCCTCGTTACCGGTTAATCCGATATGAGATGGAACCCATTGCAATCTTAGGTCTTTACCTCTAATTTTTAACTCAAGTATTTGCTTTAAAATTCTATAAGCTATCGGTGCACCTCTGGAAGCAGAGGCGCATCGAGCTATATGTTGGACAGCACTCTTACTATCTGTAAAGATTACAACTCTACCGTCGTCGTTTAAATCCCAAATACTATGCACAGCCTCTAAGATTGCAATGAGTTCCAAAGTCATAATCGATGCATTACAGTTATTAATTTTATATAAAACTGATTTTTTAAGCCTAGGGTCAAAATACGCTGCTCCCCCCTGACCTATGACGTTCTTTGACCCATCTGTGAAGATTTTGTGCCATGAATCATACATTTCATTTAGTTCGCCCATAACGTCGTGATAAAGTACGGTTTTGTCTATACTATTTTTATTTTCTTTACAACTATCTAAGCTATACTTAATTATTGTATCTACATCTATACAAGTAATCCATATATCTAACAAAAACATGTCTAATGGATAAGAGGAGTGGATATCATACTGTTCACAATCTTTGTATATGGTAGCAAGTAAGGGCTTTCTTTTATTATGCCAATAGGCACCTTGACAAAGAATATTTAGCTCTTGTACAAGTTTAACTGTGTTGTTATTAGTCCAGGACATACTTTTCACACAAAATTTGAAGCCAACATAGATTCTTCTAATGTACAAAGGGTGGATATTTAACTCAGCCTCCATTACGTATATTGGAGTACTTTTAATAAATCCGCCGATTATTCTAAGTGCCTGATTTTGAATTTGTCGAGTTTATATAAATAAGATTTTGCGCTACTGTCATAAAGAAAGCAGCCATAATCGATTCTACTTCTTAGTAAAGTGATATATAGGGTACGAAGATGTCTGGGGTGAATCCCCCAGGAGGGACCGGTTAATACTTTTAATAAATTTAACAATTTTGTGACTTTTAAAGAAACTTCATTTATATGTTTATGAAAAAGCAAAGACTTATCTAACCAAAAACCTAGGTATTTTACATTATCAGAAGTTGGAATTGTATTACTATTAATTTTAAATTCAATATTTGGTCTGGTACGCTTTCGACTAAATAAACAAACTTGAGATTTACTAGATGAGATTACCAGCCCAATACTATCTAATTTGTCCACTATACATTCTAAATGTTTCGTAAACTGTTAATACACATGTTTGGATTTTGATGACTCATGTAGAAGACAAAATCATCAGCATATTGCGAGACCATAATACGCGTGTCTTCTGGTTCTTTACTTAAATCAAATGTAATTAAATTAAACAATAATGGTGATAAGGGATCCCCCTGAGCCAGGCCAGCACCAGTCCATCTAGATTCAATAATTTTGTTATTATTACGGTTCCTAATTGATAGACATCTTTCACTTAAAAACGATGTAATATAGTTGCAAATATGAAAACCCAATTTTAATTCATCTTATGTTTTTATTAATTTTTCTGTCAGTACATTGTTGTACGCGTTTTCTATATCTAAGAAGCACGCCACTGTAGTTAATTTTTTCGAAAATCCGACCTGAATGTGTGTAATAATTCTAACTAGATTCTCCAAACAAGATTGTCCTTTGCAAAATCCTAGTGTATTTTGCGACATCAACATATTTTTTTCTACATACCATTCAATCCTTTTTAATAGCATATTGTGAAATATTTTACATAGGCATGAAATAAGCGATATAGGCCTCAGTTTTATGTCTGAACTGTTATTAATATTGTTTGATGCTTTTGGTATCGGAATAATTAAAATTTGTCGCCACTGACTAGGAATACTAGCTGTTGCAAAAATTGCATTATACAGATTAAGTAAATACATTTTGCATACGTAGGGTAAATGGAAAATCATGGAGTATGTGATCCCATCACTACCCGGCGCAGTATCTTTTTTTTTAAAACATTTTGCTAACTCTACTCTATTGAATGGAACTTCCAATGATTTATTACTGAACCTTACTTTGTGTGGCTGATTAGAAGCTGTGTACGGCGCCAGCGAATAAAGTAATAGTTTTGACTTACATTCGGGGACATCAAATACGGGTTTGCGGTGGTTTTTAAGCCAACGCATCCTATTCCACATATCTAAAGCTGACGTACTTTGATCAATACTTGTGCAAAATTTATTCCAGTTCTCTGCTTTAGCTCAAGATATCAACAATCGTGCTTCTTTAGTTTTATTTTCTAATATTAATAAATTATCTGGCGTAGGGTTTTTCCTAAAATTTTTGAGTGCTAATCTTCTTAAAGCTACTGCCCTGGATAGCAGCGGGCTCCAATACTGCTTAGGTTTGAAATTCTTAGTTGGTACGTTACAAATTTTAATTTTAGGAATATTCTTATTTGCAGATATGTTAAGTTGCCTTTCTAAAAAATCGTACGAGTCTTGTATATTATTTGCAACATTAACATTAAAAAACGCGTCCTGAAGATCGTCACAATATCCTTTCCAATTAGCTTTTTTAAAGTTACGGATTTCCTGAGGTCGAAGGTGGTATTGAGAATTTAAAGATATTTTTATGATGACTGGACCATTTACGAGAAGATCAGAACTGCGCTATAACCTCATTAAATTGACCACTCTCTAGAAAGAGACAACGCTACTTTGTGGACCATATCTGTGTAAGGCCTTACGAGATTTTTCTCTCTTTCGCGCTTTGCAGTCAATATTTACTTTTTGTCTTTACGTCTATAGACTGGACTGTGCCATAGCCTCATAAAATTATCAACTTTCTAAAAACTGACAACGCTGTGCGGCCAATACCTATCTCTTTTATGTAATGTCAAAGCGACATAGAGCAGGCTCAATACGTTTTTTTTAAAGATAGCAGTGTAGAATTGAGTCCCACATTACTAGCAATCTTGTTAAACCCTTGTGTTAGGAGTAATCCACGTCAGTAGTATAATGGGTAGGATTCGAACCCGCGACCTCGTTGTCGTTGATTATTGAGATTTCAAGAAAGACAACAATTGGCCGCACGAGTGCTTGGACTAGCTTCACAGCCTATACCTAATTTACTTCATACTTGAAAGGGAAGGCGCAGTCCATCTTCTATGTCTGTGGTAAAACTAACCAACTATAGTTCGTAAAATATAGCTTGATACCTGTGACTTTAGAGACTACGTTTAAAAGACTGCTACAATAAATTTGTTGTTGGAAAAGTTTTAATTTTTTAAATATTAATAAGACATTTGTATAGAAATCTAGAACACTTTTTTCAAATAGAACTTGTTATCAAGGAGATACTAGTATAAACAAAGGTAATTTAAAATATTTATTATATTTTATTATTTATATTTTTTTGTTAGCTTACTTCGTAAACTCTTTTCGCAGCCTGGTAGGGATGTGTAATCGACTGGCCAGCGAATATCGATAAAATAAATGTATGACAATTTCATTAATATAAATTGTATAAATGATTATATCTAATCGTTTTTTCACAACGAATTCGTATTTTTTTAGTCTTGCAATACCTACTGCTTTCGCATGCAGCGATCAAGCGGGCGCCATCTTTTTTGAGTCAGTACGAGTGCCCACGCCTTGTATACGCTACCGCTACGTGATTAATATTGTTATGTCGTTATTACTGTTGCTTTGTTAAGTTTTGTTGTTATTTCTAGTTATTTGTTTTTTTTTGCACCACAATGCCGAAAAGAACAAAAAAAACTGTTTTGAATAGCGAAAGTCGCGAGTTTGTGATTCGTTTGCGTGAGTATTTTGAGCGCGAGAATCAAAATGGCGGACCGCTACTACCGTTGGAGCAAGTGTGCAATAGAGTTGCTGACGCTCTTGGTATCGGACGAGCTACAGTGTCTCGAATTAGCAAAGAAAAGTATGGAGAATCGTCAAAGGAGATGGTGGCCGAAGATGAGGGAGGTAAAATATTATCGACTCCTAATAAAAAAAGGAAGAGAGTTTCGCCAGTCACCGAAATTGACGACTTTGATGCTGCCGCAATTCGAAATCATATATATGCGTATTACGCACGTGGTGAATTTCCCACGTTAAAAAAAGTATCCGTTTCGCTTAAAGACGCGGATTTATTTAAAGGAAGTCCACCATCGTTGTCCAAAATATTGAAAAAAATCGGCTTTGCTTATAAGAAAAGCGATAAAAGAAAAATTTTAATGGAGCGAACAGACATTGCTTTGACCCGAATTGACTTTTTGCGCAAAGTCAAAAATATAACAGATTGGAATAAAGTGGTTTTTCTTGATGAAACATGGCTCAACGCAAACCACACTGTTTCAAGATCGTGGACAGACGATAAAGCGGAGTCTACCACCAAGGTGCCCGAAGGCAAAGGACAAAGATTAATAATTACTCATGCGGGGACATCGTCTGGTTTTGTGCCCAATTGTTTACTGGCGTTTAAATCAGTAAAAACAACAGAGTACCATGAAGAAATGGATTTTACAAAATTTAAGGAGTGGTTTCTAACTCTTCTAAATAATTTGAGTGAACCACATTTTATTCTGATGGACAACGCTCCGTATCATTCAGTACAAAAAGATAAGGCGCCTACGACAAGCAATCGTAAAATTGAAATTATTACTTGGCTGCAAAACAAAGGAGTAAAAGCCGACAACAGCATGCTCAAGAAAGAATTGCTAAGATTAGTAAGCATTCATAAGCCCCCCACTCCAAGATATATTATAGACGAAATTGCAAAGGAAATGGGCCACACCGTCATCCGTTTACCACCATATCATTGCCATTACAATGCAATAGAACTAATCTGGGCTCAAGTCAAAGGTTCGTATAATCTAAAAAAACATATATAAAAAGCTTACAAAGAATGTAGTAGGTTTTTTGTTTGATCGAATACCTTTTTTTTCTAGGTTACGCTGCCAGACATAATGTAGCACCGCCTTTCACAGCGAACAAAATGTTGACATTACTACATGAAGCTTGTGTACATGTAAATGCTGATGATTGGAAAAAGGTAGTTGAGAAGACAAAAAATGTGATTCAAAAAGATTGGGAGCGCGATATTCAATTTGACAACATATGCGATCAAGAATTAATTATTAATCTACAGGACTGCTCCAGTGATGAATCAGAATTCGATTTGGAAGTTGATCTCGGCTGTACACCATTTGACAATTAAACTTTTAAATACCTTCAAATTCATCTTTCATTTCCTTTTTTCTTTCTTTCAATATCGTTAAAATGTATTTTTTTTAATAAACTCATTCCATATAAATATCGATAAAATACGAAAGACGTCCCATACCTATTACATGTCATTCTGACAAACGTCACAGGTATCAAGCTATATTTTACGAACTATAGGCATCGAGTCACCACATGTCAAAAGTAAAACGAAGAAGAAGACTCGGTCCTATTGAGTTGAGCTATGGCTATGACCAGCGCAACTTCGTCTGCGTAAATTTTCCCCGTTTTTGCAACATTTTTCATTGAGGCTCCGCTCCTGTTGGACATATCGTGATGTTATATAAGTAACCCATAACTTTCCTCGATAAATGGGCTATCCAACACTCAAAGAAGTTTTCAATTCGGAACAGTAGTTCCTGATGATTACCGCGTTCAAACACATAAAGAAACAAACTCTTCAGCTTCATGATATTAGTATAGATGCAATGTTTTCCATCTGCTGGGTCAGGCTATGTTATATGTATGGCTACCATAAACATGCCAATCACGGTGTGGTTTTTCTGATTTCCCACGTGAACCTTAAACTTTATTCAACAATGCGCCGTGGTCTCATTCGTGTTTTTTATAAATACCTAGGTAGGTAGGCCACATTTGCGTGATATGTAAATTGTTGTTCTAAGTCTGATATATAAAATGGTACACGAATAATCTTAACTCATATAATTGACATAATGATAGGTAGGTACATTTAATTTATCTAACAAGGTTGAATGATTGCTGTTCTTAAAAATATACATAAAAATACGATATAAAAAAAATATAATCGAAAAAATAAATCGAATTTTATTTCATTCGAATTTAAAATAAAAACCCGGCAAGAGCATGGTCAGTGTAGGTTCCGGAGCCTTTGTCGTATAAAAAAACCGTTTTGAATAACTGCACCAGCAGAAGAGTTTATGTTCATGTCACTGAATATAATAAATATTCATACACAATCAGCATGGCACTAACGTCCTTTCTGTTACATGTACGGAGTGTCCCCCTTTAAATAATCATTTTTAGATACTACTTAGTTAGCGGCTTACACAAGACAACTATATTCCACATTTCATCTGACAGACAAACAGACAGACGGACAGGCATGACGAAACTTTTTTGACATTTTGGCTCATCATCATCATCAGTCTATAGCAGTCCACTGTTGGACATAGGCCTCTCCAATTGCACGCCACTTTGTTCTATCTTCGGCTTCTCGCATCCAGCTCCTGCCAGCCGTTTTGCGTAAATCATCACTCCACCTGGCCTGAGGGCGTCCTACACTACGTTTGCCAAGCCGCGGTCTCCACTCAAGAACTCGCTTACCCCAACGGTTGTCGGTTCTTCGGCTAATATGGCCAGCCCACTGCCACTTCAACTTGCTAATCCGGTGGGCTATGTCGATAACTTTGGTTCTCTGCCGGATCACTTCATTTCTGATTTTGTCCCTAAGAGAAACTCCGAGCATAGCCCTTTCCATAGCCCACTGAGCGACTTTGAACTTGTGGACCAGCCGTACCGTCAGTGTCCACGTTTCGGCTCCGTATGTCATGACGGGTAGGACGCACTGATTAAAGATTTTAGTCTTTAGACATTGTGGGATCGACGATGAGAAAACTTGACGTAGCTTACCAAACGCTGCCCAACCCAACCGAATTCTCTCTAACCTAACCTAACCTAACTGCAATGACTGCCCGAGGTACACATATTTTTGAACAACTTCGAGAATGGCGTGCACCGCTATCGGTTCCGGTAGTACATGTTCATTGAACATGACTTTGGTTTTATCCAAGTTCATCCGTAGACCGATGCGTACAGAGGAGTCAGCCAGGTCATTCAGCATTCGTTGCAGGTCCTGCAGCGTTTCCGCCATGATGACAATGTCGTCTGCAAATCGCAAGTGAGAGATGTATTCACCATTGACGTTGATGCCCCCCCCCTTTCCAGTGCAGCGTCTTGAACATATCCTCCATTGCATTTGTGAATAGTTTCGGGGAAATAACGTCCCCTTGCCTCACTCCTCGATGCAATGGTATAGGCTTTGTTTGCTCATTCTGTACTTGGACGGACATGGTGGCGGCTTCGTAGAGACATCTCATCACTTGGATATATCGCCAATCTACTTGGCATCGCTGAAGAGACTCCAGAACGGACCAGATTTCAATCGAGTCAAAGGCCTTCTCATCGTCCACGAATGCTAGACACAAGGGCTGATTATACTCCTGGGTCTTTTGTATAATCTGCCGCACTGTGTGGATGTGGTCTATGGTGCCATATCCGCTCCGAAATCCAGCCTGTTCCGGTGGTTGGAATTCGTCAAGTCTTCGCGCAAGGCGGTTCGTGATGACTCTTGAAAACAGCTTATAGACGTGGCTTAGAAGAGAAATAGGTCGGTAGTTCTTCAGCCGGGTCTTATCTCCTTTTTTGAAGAACAAGACGACTACACTTCTACTCCACGCCTCCGGAGTTCTCCCTTCAAACAGGACAGCATTAAAGAGCTTTTGGAGCTCCCTCAGAACGGGTTTACCTCCAGCTTTTAACAGCTCTGTTGTAACGCCATCCTCTCCAGGAGCTTTTCCATTTTTCAGCTGTTTAAGAGCCAGCACGATTTCGTCAATGTTGACTTCTGGCAGGTCTTCGGTGTAGTGGCGTGTTAGAGTGGCTCTAGGACCCTTCGGGGAGGGCTGCCGGCTTCGAAGAAACGACTTCTCCACTTGCTGTGGTCAACTTCGTCAGGTGGCTTCTTCCAAGAGATTGTACGAACACTTTTGACCCCCGGTTCTGCTCGATCGCTCTTTTAATCAAAAGAGTGTTGGAGCACCGAAGGTCGTGTCGTATAAGCTTGTTGATCTCTTGGTTTAGAGCGCGCTTTTCCGACGAAGTGACGGGTGGGTTTTCACGTCGTTCCTTCATTAGCCCTAAAGTCCTTTCCGAAAGCTTTGACTTCTTGCCCTTACGCTGCATTTCACAAAATCTCGTACCTTCTTCCCTGAGTATCCGAACCACATTTACGAGCTTCTGGTTTACGTCTGTTGTGGTTTCCATGGCAGCAAATTGGTTATCCAGGTTTGACTGGAACGCTTCGGATCCTATCATGGTTTGGAGCAAAGTAGGTCGAAGCCTGGACCTCATCAGACGGGCACGTTCCGCCTTGAAGTCGATATTCAGAGAGCCTCGGACAAGTCGGTGATCACTACCGGTATTAAACCTGTTGATCACGGTGACGTCTCTGAATATATGCTTTTTGTCCGTCATGATGAAGTCGATCTCGTTTTTCGTCATAGTGTCGGGGCTTTGTCACGTCCACTTCCTTTGGGGCCGTTTCTTGAAAAAAGAGTTCATCCCGTTCGAGGAAGTTGACTAGCATTTGCCCCCTATGATTTCTGCTTCCAAGTCCATGGGATCCTACTACCAATTCGCTGCAATTTTGTACTCCCACTTTAGCGTTGAAGTCCCCCATAACAACGTTGTAGTGGGTCTTAGTGGTGGAGTGGAGGGCCCTCGATATGTCATCGAACATATCCTCCACTTCGCCGTCTGGATGTGCCGAGGTCGGTGCGTACACTTGCGCACTACCTTGAGGCTATACCTCTCGGTGAGCTTGATAATGAGGTACGCTACCCTGTTCGACACGCTAGACATTTCCACAACGTTGTCAGAAAGGGACTTATTTACCAGAAACCCAACACCACCTTGGGATTTTTGGTCTCCCTCGCGGAAGTACATAAGGTGACCTGACTCGAGGGTTATGGTGTCCTCTCCCTCTCTTCGGACTTCACTTAACCCGAGGATATGCCACCTAATCTTCCCAAGTTCCACCTCAAGTTGTGCCAGATGCGAGTCTAGCCGTAGCGTGCGTCCGTTATACGTCGCCAGGGTCAGTCGGTTGTGGTGGCCTTCCGTGGCCCGGAGATTCTTAGCACCCCCCGCCACGCCGTTCCGCGATTGGCGATCGCATGGCGTAGCTCTCGCATCAGTGACGCTGCTGCCCGTCACTGACCTATTACTTTACCTATGCCTTGGGATGGTTATACCGCCACCAGCCGGTCGCCAGAGCCTCGTTCGTTGTACAGCAGGATGTACCGCGTGCAGGTGAGGTTGGCTTGGAGCGAAAGATGGTGATGCGTCTCCTTACATCCCATTCCATACATTTTGGCTATGGAGCCCTAAAAATGAAAACATAATATGAAAAGGATAGCAATCATATTTGTGTACTCTCACATTACAAGTGCTTAGCCACCACCACTACCAAAATAAAGCTATACTACACTAAGCCTTAGCAAAACATTCGTAAACATTGTACTGCATAGCTAATCTTCAATCTAAGTATAATCTTTTGCCTCAAGGTGTACGAATCAGTCGAGCGGCCCTTACGCTGCAATAAACTCTTACAAGACGTTACTAAAACATGAGCTTTTTGTCGAAAGCAATAAGGTTTGAATTGGCGTGAATAGCAGTTGCTATCAACGAAACAGGGGTACGGCTTAGGGGCAGATTGCCGGAGGCGTGCGCCGGATATGACGAGGCGACCTGATGGGTTCACTATATAGCAGCAGCACTCAAACTGATTTTAGAGGATTAGACGCTCTTTTTGGTACTAAGTGGAAATATATACCTACTTAGCTACTTACTTGCAAACACTAGTGATATTAATAATATCACTTGGTTAATGTTTCAGTCCACACCTTTTTCACACTATCTTTCGTGCATACTCCGAAATTTTACCAGAAAATATGTCTAAAAATGTTGATTTCAGTCGATGTTCATCGATTATTAATAACGTTGAATTTATTATAAATAAACAACAATATTAACTGATTAACACCACAAGTTTTCATTTTTTTAATACAACCGAATACTGACTTTCTAGTTCCTGTTTTACTTTCTAAAAACTATGTTTATATATTTTTTGTACTAACATATATAATTAATGATTACAATGTTGACAGTAGCACTGCGGACTTCAGAGCAGATCCGTAGTGTACCTGAATAATTTAGTGTTGACACCAGTTGATACATTGATTGATAGATTTGCATTTTGCAAGTACGAAAAATGCTCATATCTAGGACAGAATCCCAATTATTTTATTCTACAACCACGTTTAAAATATCGAATGAATCGAATACCAAATTTTTAAAAAAATGGAGCTCTCCATTATTTTTTAATTTAAATTCGATTTCGGAATGTAACGCGTCATGTTTCGTTAAATAATAAGTTTGATTTCCGAACGTGAACTCGTCTGAAAGGTTAGGCTTCATGTTGCACGTGACTTGTATATTAATAAGTCTACGATCACGTGCTTCGTGCTCTCTTTCCCTCCCTCTTGTACTACTGTGTCCCCTCATTTACATACTTCGCCCACAAGGCTCCGGACGCATGAAATTTTCAAACGCTGTCAGAAACGGAGTGCAAGTTTGTCGGTTAAATTTTCAGTCAGGTGGAAAATTAAAAATATGTTCGCCTGTTGTATCATTTAAAATAATGTTTATGTATTTTTGTTGATTCCTTTGTTACGTATGGTTACAAGTTAATGTATTGTATCTATAAATATCTGTGTTATTTCCAAAACGTGGATTCTAGCGAAACATCGAAATAATGAGGAAGAGAGCCAATTTAAAAGGGACACCTTCCCCATCGATGACAAATTGCCGTTCTAGAGATGCGTCTCTATCGATTATGTCTGATATGAATATATGACATATTATCATTCCTAACTCCTAATACTACGTATCTATTAATTTCGTTTGGTATAGTCTCATTTTTGATTGGATGATAATGGTAGATTATTGCTTGGGCACAAGTCCCTACCGTATTTACCTACTACGCAAGATTTTTATTTATAATGTAATTTTAGACGCTCCTAATCTAGATCTAACAGTTTCTAGATCAGTGCTCCTCAAACTTTTTGTGTTCAAGGTATACACCTACAAAGTACAACAAATTTAGAGGTACCTACACCATAGAAGAAAAAAAAAACAACGGGTTGCACTCCGGGAGTGCCGGCAGAAGTGAAAACTTGAACATTAACGATGTGCATATTTGAATATTTTGGAATGGTTAGGGAAAAACACATGCACACTCGAGCAAGCGCCCTGCGCCGCTTAAACGAAACAGCAAGAGTAGGCATACATTTTCGCCGCGCGGTAGAAAGAGAGGGGATATTACTTCTTCTTCTACGCCGCGCCGGCGGTCTACTCTCCCTCCGTCTTACGAATTTTCGATCAGATCACGTGTCCTGACGCGAGTTTAACATTTTTTACCCACCCCAACAAGTGCACAACGCCGTTAAAGAAGTTTTCACTTCAATAAGAGAAAGAGAGCCAATCACACTGTCTGGTATTCAAGTGAAATGAAAATGAAATGCACCCCCCACCTCTTCGTTCTACCACAGATAATATAATACTATACTAGTAGTTCTACTAAAGACGAAATAACGCTATAAATTTTTTTTTGCCCGCTTCGAAATAGTCGTAGATCTGGCTCTGGATTTCTTCGGACTCTCTTTGTCATCAGGCATGCACTTTTTTTTTTCTTGATTATTTTCCGGCGATCGATGTTAATATTTAAATTCCTGCCTTGTATTTTTTAATCAGCGTAGCAAAATTTAATCCTGCTCGAAAAAATAGGCCTAATTTTTTTACCCACGACGGAATGAAGACGGTGTAACGTTTATTTAATCGTAAATCCAAGGAAGCGCTTTTCCGTGAGAAAGTTATCGTAATTCTAAACCTATGAAACAGAAGAGAATGCTCCCATATCTTGACAGTTGAAAGTTCAGCGGTCGCGACTTCTAGTCATTGACAATTTTGACGAAATGACGACTCCTTGAAGGACAGACAATATTTCATCAGGTAAAAACTTTATCATCAGTATTGTCCTGTGTAAAAAGCACCGCGCGCTCCATACTTGTGCGATGAAGCGTTTAGCTCATTACTAAACGAAATCCTCAAGTGTTGGTATTAATTTTATGACTTTTTAATAAACATGAAATTTTTCTAGTTAAATGTCTGTGCCAAATATATTTACTAGCTGACCCGCGCAACTTCATATGCGTTAATTTTCCCCGTTTTTGCAAAAAAAATCTTTGCTTCTCCGCTCTTATTGGTCGTAGCGTGATGTTATATAGTCTTCCTCGATAAATGGCTATCCAACAGACAAATAATGTTTCAATTCGGACCAATAGTTCCTGAGATTACCACGTTCAAACAAACAAACAAACTCTTCAGCTCCCTAATATTAGTATAGATAAAACTGTTTACCATTATCGAAATTATGCTTTAGGACAAAGTAGACACTGAAATATAGGCTGTGTTTTGTTTTGCATTGAGTCTTTGTTATAAATAATCACAAATAAATAAATACAAAAAGTTCTTGTCCAATACTTTTATTTCCTTATATTTATTGAGACAAGTTTTACGACTTACGATATGCAGTGCTTTCTTTGTTTTGATAAAATTCCTATTGATGTTATTTCCAATTCCTGAGTTATTAGATTTTTCTATCAGTCATGCATGACTGATTAATGGGTGGGAAAGTTGCCAGTCAGCTCGTTTCTGTTCCTAGAGCCAATAAGGATATATGATAATATATTGGCACTGGTATGCCTTGGTGTGTCAACAAAGAAATTCGTTTACCTTTGTGAATAATACTATATATAATATTTATTGATGAGCAGGATAAATCATTACACGTTGAAGAGTAGAACACAAAGAATTTCTTCGCTCAGTTACAAATGGCGTACCGTAGTTTTATGTCACCTCAGCACAAATACACATTTACGCACGCGTTTTACATAAAACGTCATTGAATCAAGTGAAGTCATCAGAGAAACTAAAAAAACCGGGCAAGAGCATGTCGGGCCATGCTCAGTGTAGGGTTCCGCAGCCTTGAATAATTGCATCAGTAGAAGAGCGTTTGTTCATTGCACTTATAACTTTTTGTTTACAAACGCAGTTTTTCGGCAATAACTCAATGACGGTATATCCAATCATATCCAAAATACGGTTCAAAAGTTACGGGGGGGAGGGACACAATTTATGCAATTTTCGGAGCGATTATTTCCAAAAATATTCACTCAATCAAAAAGGCTTGTTAGAAACCTTAATGTTTAAGGTTTTTTTTTTAAGGTTGACCAAAAAAAAATTCAGCTTCTGTTACATGTATGGAGTGCCTCCCCTAAAAATATTTTTGTTATTTAGTTATCAAACTAAGTAGCGGCCACTAAAAGACACCTTTTCACCAAATTTCATCAATATTCATTGAGTAGCCTTTGAGTAAAATGCCTGTGACATACGGACAGACAGACAGATAGACAGACGGACATGACGAAATTGTATGGGTTCGTTTTTGCCATTTTGGCTACGGAACCCTAAAAATACCTATACAGAACCCTCTGTATAGGTATTTTTGGTGATATCACACGGTGATATCACACGGAAGAAAACTACCTGAAATATTGTAGGTAGAACATTTTACTGAAAGAAGACTTCATTTTGATTTTAATAATAATTGGAATTGCATTCAAAGATTTTTAAATAATCGGAAATGCACAATAAATGTGGAGAAGCACCATTATGTATTTTTAGGACACCAATTCAAAAGGCCATTTTTTAAATTTCAGCAATTCACGAGGTAAGTTGGTAAAAAAGAGTATAAAAAAAACCTATTGCGTCATGAAAGCATAGAGGTTTTTTTGGAAAGACAACTAGTAAACAGTTATAGGGTGATTAAAAATATTAAAGTAAATGAAAGTGCTTGTATTTTGATTTTTTTTTGAATTAGGTACTCACCGACCCAATATCACGTTGTATCCTGCTAATATTATTTATACCTTAATTCGATATTTATTATTTGTGAAGATGGATGTTTGTTGGTCTTTCACGTAAAATGTACTGAACAGAATTTGGTAAAACTTTACAGTAATGTCAGTAAAGGGAAAGCAATTTATGCGTGTAACAGAAAGGTGTGATCAAATTTCAACAGTGGATAGTATATATGTTATCAGTATTGCACCCCTACCATGGAGCCGTATCCATTTGCATTATTATTACCTACATAGTTTTAGCGTTGTTTTTTGTCAAAATTTTAGTAACGAAGGCGTATTGTATAAGTATTATGTCTACCTATTATTAAAATATAGGTATATATTACGGGTCTTAATCGCGTGAATAATTTAAGGTAAAATACCTTGTTTATTGCCCGACGTTTCGACCGTATTGCAACGGCCGTGGTCACGGGAAGACTGTCTTCCCGTGACCACGGCCGTTGCAATACGGTTGTACAAATCGCGAAAGTTTATCAACATTTATGTCTACCTACTTCCCACAGAGCACACATATAATTATATATAATTTATTTATTGTACAGAAATATATCTCCTAGTGCAAAAGATTGGATTACTTTGGCATAGAACATTTTAAGTCATACTTTTTATAATTAATAACTTTTTCATTGATTAATATTATAAAGCTGAAGAGTTTGTTCGTTTGAACGCGATAATCTCAGGAACTACTGATCCTAATTGAAAAGTTATTTCACTGTTAGATAGCCCATTTATCGAGGAAGGCTATAAGCTATATAACATCACGCTACGGCCAATAGGAGCGGAGTAGCAATGAGAAATGCTGCAAAAACCGGAAAAATTTACGCAGACGTAGTTGCACGGGACGGCAAGTGTAATAATAAAGGGTACACCGATTTATATATAATATCAAAGTATGTGAAGTCAACACGTAAACGATTCACGTTGTTAACGTTGTAAACGATTCAGTATATAACTGTACCTACATATGTAAAATGTGTTTTGAACGTTGCGTCGACTTCATTTTGAAGTGGTGCTCGGTACAGACGGAACTACTACCGTTCCCGGATGTTCGGTGGAAATGACTACGGTATTGTATATCCGTCACGAAACTGATATTTAAAATAAGGAAACCCTTTTGATGTAGGTATATACCTACTTGATATTTGAATATGTTGCACAAACGTATGTTTAAGCTTTTTTGTATTACTGCACAGATTTTTAAGCTGGCTGTGTTGGAGATTTAATTTTAAAAATTGTTGGAGATTTCAGTATTGTCTTGATGTAGGTATATTTTTTACTATAATTATTGGCTGATCAATTTACAGGTCACTGCTACGCAAGAGGTTCGTGGGTTCGCTGCCCACACGGGACACCTATGTCTGATTTAATACCTAACAAATTGTTTGGTCCTAAACATCCTCCATTTTATCTACATTACTATGTCTTAACTTCGTCTGCGCAAATTTTCCCCGTTTTTGCAACATTTCTCATTGCAGCTCCGATCCTGTTGGTCGTAGCGTGATGTTTTATAACCTTCCTCGATAAGTAGGCTATCCAACAGTGAAAAATTTTTCAATTCAGATCAGATGAGATTACCGCGTTCAAACAAACAAACTCTTCAGCTTTATAATATTAGTATAGATATAATATTTTAGGGAGGTAAAGTTTGTGAGGTTGTAGGGGGTAATCTCTGGATCTACTGAACCGATTTTGAAAATTATTGTACCAATAGAAATCCACGATATTTTTGAGTGTCATAGGCTATATTTTATTGCCCGTGCGAAGCCGGCGCAAGCACCTACATCTATACTAATATTATAAAGCGGAAGAGTTTGTTTGTTTGTTTGTTTAAACGCGCTAATCTCAGGAACTACTAGTCTGATTTGAAAAATTCTTTTTTGTTGGATAGCCCATTTATCGAGGAAGGCTATAGGCTATATAACATCACGCTACGACTAATAGGAGCGGTGTAGCGACGAGAAATGTTGCAAAAACGGGGAAAATTTACGCATACGAAGTTGCGCGGGACAGCTAGTTTTTAATAATTCTAATGTACCCAGTATCACTCTCATAACTAAGACGAATCTAACGACACCTCTCAAGCTAAAATCCATCAAATTGTTTAGGCTCTAGGGCGTGCCAAAGAATTAAACACCCACTCGAAAAACATAACCCTCCTTCTTGTGCAGTCGGGTAATAATTGATGTTCTGTAAGTAGCAAGTCGTACTCTCTATGAATACGGAAGAGATACTAGAATATATTAGTAAAAGAACATTGCAATTGTTTTTTCTCGGAGTGCAACGGCCTCTTTCATAGCATCCCAATTTAGAAACTGTCTTCAGTGCCAAGTGTTACGAGTTCCTTGAATTCTTTAGACTAATAATTATTACGAATTGCTTACACTATACATACGCATACTTGCAGTCGAGTTTCGGAAATAATCGGATGGCCAAGTGCAATGACTGCATTAAAAGCCAGGCATGTGAATGTCAGGCCACGCACAATGTAGGGTTCCGTAGTCCGTTATCCAAAAATGCGGCTTAATAAGAGGGTTTCCTGTTGTTTTTGTTTCATACTACTAACAACGTTAAATAAGTATTTTTCAATGGAATTTGTACGAAAATTTTGTTACTTCTCATTTGATCAGCTGTTACTCGTAAACTTACCTAAATAGCTGTAATAGTTTTCATTTCATTTTCACTAAATATACTATTATCGTGTTTTTTTCCCATACCCAACATCAACTATATAATGGGGGGGGGGGGGGGGGGACTTGACTCTAACAAAAATTTGCATTTTAAAGTTTAATATTTCACAAATGCCTACTAAAATCTGAAAATGGTCTTCAGACCCCCTAAATATTTTTAAAAGACCTATTTAATGGATTCCCACACGATAGGGTAGGTGAGAGCTTTACATAGGGATGGTACCCTCAAAAAAAATGATGTCAACATTTTATTCTTTCAATTTGTCAGCATAAGTAACATGAGTATCCATGCAAAATTACAGTCCTCTGGCACTAACAGTCTCTGAACTAAGCTGCAAACGGACGGACGGACATCGCGAAACTATAATGGCTCCGTTTTGCCATTTTAGATACGGAACCCTAAAAAGGACTTATGAAAAAAAGTGTACCAATTCTTTTTATGAATTTGAAAATCTACACTGATCTAGTTTTAAAAATGAATTGATTTATTTTGACAGTTGTCCCAGTTGCAACTCCTTGAATAATCACAGTTAGGGACTAGTATTCGAGCATTCGCAAGTCTTCGCAAATAATTCGAACGTATGTGTATTCTGTTTTATTTCAACTAAATGTTGCTGTGGTGGCTATTCATCAGGTTCCAAAATCATCCAATCCACTCGGAAACTGCGTTTGGAACATAATAATAATAATATAATAATATCTTGGGACAATTCACACAAAGCTATCTGATCCCAAACTAAGCAAAGCTTGTACTATGGAAACCAGACAACCGATATACATACTTATTTATTTCTAAATACAAACATATTATAGATAAATCACAGCCAGACACAGAATAAACCATCGTGCTCATCGCACAAGGTTTTATTCTGGGTAAGGATCGAACCCATGACCTCTGCGTAGCAGTCGAATACACCTCCACCGCGCCACAGAGGCAGTCCCCTTTCCTTCCCGACCCATTAGCTCTGAGTTGGTTAAAAATGAGATTGATATTTTAGTATTGTTAGGCTTCTAGTGTGCTGCCTAGCCTGCGAGCCTGCTACCCATGCTTCAAAACCTGTTATAAAAAAAAGTAAAAAAAATCTCTGGATCTTTATAAAAAAAGTAAAAAAAGAGAAATCGGTTTAATTTTTTATTGTCTGTACTTATGACTATTTTATACATTTATAACTAAGGTAACTATCGTTTATTTACCCACTATGTTTGACTATGGGCACGGCGCAGCGTGACCCGTTGAGCTCAGGCTCGGAGGTTTCTTCATAAGATCATAAAGGCAGTGATCATTTCATCTTTATAAAAAAAAACTACAGTATTTTTGCTTTAAACCCTTACCGAAACGACCTCAAGTCGTATAAAAACAATAAATAAAACCATAACTTATCATTCTAGCTACTGACCAACCATCTTCTTTCACATTTCCAAAAAAATATTTAGTTTTTTTTTTCAATACAAGTACTCCTGGTAATTTTCAAATCATGACGTTTTATGGATAAAATAAAAAAGTTAATAGAAAGGTCACTCTAGCACACTTTGGTTTCGGAATGCACACATTCAAAGATAAATTTATCAGTTTATTTTAAGCTGCCGTCACACAGGCGGGAGAGTACGATGTTGTGACGTCTGTGGACATTCTAATTAGCCAAAACATATACGTCCTGGGCAGTATGTAATCTCTACCAGAGTTTGGTTCGTTATAAAAATCACATCTGTGTCGTCCTTCCGCCTGGATGATAGGAGCACTTCATTGTGCTATTTTAATTCCATATATTCTAAATTCAAATGGACGGGGTCAAGTTTGTAAAACTACAGAGTAGTTTCGAACGTAAATTTTGCGCAGGCGCTGCTGCGTTTATGTATTCTAACGGCGACATCCACACTAAAGGCAGTCACACACTAATATCATCTAAGAGAAAAATCATCAATCTGATCGCACTTCGCAGATAAAGAACGTTTCGAAGGAGCACGGAGAATCATTCCACTTTAGACCTTTGTCGTCTCTGTTCCAAAGTTCTAAGCAGTTCTCTTCTTCTCCGTTCTCGTAGCGGAAGTTGTTGGGCTCGCCAGCGTTCCAGTTCACGAAGGTTAAGGGTCTTCCATTTGCCATCCAGAAAAAGTTTCCTTCTTCGGCCAAATCAGTGCCAGACGTCCAGAAGTGTTCGCGGCCATAACCTGGAATCAAAAATTAATTCAAATTAGAATCTTATCTTTAAGAACTTAGGAATATATTACTACATAAAAGATTTTTTTTTAAAGATAACTAGCAATGTGGAATTCAATCACTCTCTATTTATATCCGAACTACGAAAGTAGAAAATAAAAAAATGAAGCTTATTAAAAGTTATTATAAATCAGTAAGTTTGTGAGAATGAATGTTGCTTTTTCACGCAAAAATTATCTATTATTTAATATATATTATTAATATATTATAAAGGGGGCGAAACCAAGAGGAAAAGCTAGTGTGTTAAATGACGTATATTATCTGGTTACATATAGTATAAACGAAACCTACCAGAATCCTTAACGTATTGTTCAAGTTTGTCGTTCTCTTGCTGCGATGAAATGGAAGCGAGATGCATTCCGTGGAACCGACAGTACTGCTGTGCCTTGAACCAGTTCGCCTGGAACAAAAAACAAAACATATTTTAGAACTTTAGACTATTAACAAGTTAGCGCTTTATGAGCAACTTTTATTTTAGGAAGTTGACGTAATGTTCTGGGTAATTTATTATCAAACTCAGTCAGCCCGCACGACTTCGTTTGCGTCAAATTTCCCCCTTTTGCAACATTTTTCATAGATAGGTCATCGCGTAATGTTATATAGCCTATAGCCATCCTCGATAAATTGGCTATCTAATAATTGGCTATCTAATAAAAATAAATAAATTTTCCAATTCGAACCAGTAATTCCTGAGATTATCGCGTTCAAACAAAGCAATAAACAAACGAACTCTTTAACTTTATAATATTAGTGTAGGTACATATATGTTGTTTAAAATGAGAATTTGTTAAGGTTAGGCTATTAAAATTTTGTGGTTTTAAGTAACTACACACTGCGTGTTATATATTTTTATTTTCAAAAACTGATTTAAATGATTATATCTAATCTAATAGAATAGTAATAATTTTGCAATAAACAAACACATCAATTTGTCGAATAGAAATCTCTCACAAAATACAACAGTCAACTCAACATAATAATTTCAAAGCGTTACAAATACCGCATTTACATATACCGCATTCTAATCGAGCCAGAAATACCAGCTTTCAACAAATATCCATGACTTTGAATTCAATTCTCGCATGTTTATCAAAATACCTGGCTCCTAATCAACTATTGTTCTGGACAAGAATTTTAATGGAAACGTTGAACTTGGCGACTCAGTACCAATAATATAAGTGGACATGCGCGGCACGGAAGCCGCATACTAACTGGGTTAGGAGCACAAAGGCAAAACCTCGGTTAACCAAACGTTGGCACGCAGGGTTGTGGCTTTGTTAGACAATGACTTCTGTTTCTGATGGGGGCGATATGTGGTGAGACGGGCGACACAAAAGCACATTACCTCTGTAATTGATTTGTGTGTGCGCAGCTTTATGAATTATGTAGGTATTGAAGTGTTAAGTAATTATATTCTGAATGGTTTTCTCTTGTTAGGTAAATCTAGACAGTTGCGTAATTCTGGTGAAGATCAGACGAGTTCTGAACGAGACTTGTCTGGGTGTGTTCTGACTACATTGCGTATCGTCTTGTCCGTGTGTCATAGTTTAAGTAGTTGCTTTTAAAATAAATACGTATTTTTTATATGATTGACGATCCAATTTGGTCGTTTTTATCAATCAATGGCGTTTGCGCAATGTTTATGCATTTAAGTATCCTATTTATCCCCTGAAGAACGTAGCGTGAACGTCATTGGTTGATGGAATTTAGCAGATAGATCAAGTCGAATTGTCTGTTTCGTTCTATTAAGTTTGACATAGTTTTATATTATTTTATTTGTTGGACATCTAAAACTAAATTTAGATATCCTTTGTTCTTGTTCCTGTCAACTTTGTCTGCCTGATTTAGATTTTCACTAGTAGGTACTGTGGTAGATGTGTTGTGTGGTCTCGAATGCAATTTTAAACTATTTTTTTTTTTTTAGAAAAGACGACTCCCGCAGTAGTGTACAAGTCTTGTGTCGCGGGGACTTTACAGTCACGGACACAAAGTACACCCAGACTCGGAACAACAATTTGTGGTTCACACAAAGTGGTGTCCCGTGTGGGAATCGAACCCACGACTTCATGCGTAGCGGTCGGATACACTCCCACCGCGCCACAGAGGCAGTCAAAACGTCAAAAGTTTGACGTTATTTTACTTTGGATGTTAGATTATCTTTGAATAAAATAAAAAGTAGGAATAAAACAATTGGAAAAAACAGAACCGTCAGGGCCCATACGCTTGAATGTCGTATTGAATCATATTGTGAAATTTTGCTTTTATTACCCAGGTCTCTGTTTAAACAGCAGTAAATGATAGTATATGTTTATTTTGTTGTAATAATTATATATATATATATCTTTACGGCGAATTGTGTTTGATTCCCACATCCGATCTACGATCCTGAGCTATACTGCAGCTGGTACCAGTTCTCCTGGGAGCTCAACGTTATTATACCATTTAATATTTGTATTAAATATGTAAATTTAAAGCCGAGGATTGTTGCGTGATATCTCGTGACATGTGACACTTCTTATAATATATTCTAATAGTTGCTTTTTTGTTACAACTCTGAATGCTAATCTCTGCAGGAAGCAAGGAAGTAGAGGGGGCATATTCGAGGTACAAGAAATAGTGACGGTTGCACAGATACTATTTAATGTTATTCAATATTCCGATGTCATATAATAATATAATGACATCGGAATAACATCGTTCCGCGCGCAAAATTGAGAATTTTATATTTGCGGTTTTGCACTCGCAACGTAGTCATTTTATTCCTTAGCGTTTATGCCACTTGTCTAGGGTTTCAGGAGTAATAGGGGAGAGGAAAGCTTGAGTCTTATCTAACCATAATACCGATGTTTCTTTATACGCCTAATTTCGCTTCCTGTGTAAGCTTAAGATTATTACGTTTTTATCTCGTGATGTGATAGATCTAGTACAGTTTTTAAGGAGAACTGAGACTTTGTCTAAATAATAATGATCCCGTAACCGATATCGGTTACAGCGGCCAATCTCATTACAGACTAGGCAACTACGCAGTAGATATTGTAGTACACAAGTGTATGCGCAGACATAAGTGCACTCGCTATTCCCTCACTCTCATAGCCCGATGGGACGGAAATCTGACACGGCCGGAGAGAGATTAGGCGCAGGACCGACGGCTTAACGTGCTCTCCGAAGCACGGAGGGATGTGTCATTTAAGGAAAACGGTTATTCATCTTTGAACCAACAGTGTTGACGTTGCAATTTTCTTAATATGTTTGGTTGTTCCTTGTCTAAATATTTAGGTAAAGACTGTTTATGGAATTTCATAGATATTTACTACCACAAGCACGTTGGATAGCTACTTAATATGCTGTATAGTTACGTAATATAAGTGTAAACATTACATGTTGTGACTGCCTCAATAAATTAGGTTCAGAAAAAAAATGATTGGCGAAAGTTGGAAAGTTTTCGTTCTGAATTGCTATATTATATGTTTTGTCGGGTAATTATAAACACGTATTTATGCTGTGTGTGTAAAAGTTTTCGTGCATGGTGTCCGCGCGCGGCTGACGACATGCGGCTGATGCGACAATAGTCAGAGTATGATAGTGTATGTTGCCGTTTCGGAGGACTACGACAGACGCGCGCGGCCGATGACTGACTTATGCGACCGCGCGCACTATGACTATTGTCGCATCAGCCGCACGTCGTGAGCCGCGTAATCGTCTGCAATTAGCGGAAATGAACCTTTAACCTATGTATGTTCACTTTTTCTTAATATTATACTATGCCCGCATTGATACCGGCTACCTTGATAATAAACTATCACTGTGTCCTTTCTCGGGACTCAAACTTTCTCGATACCAAATTTCATCTAAATCGGTTCAACGGTTTAGGCGTGAAACCTTACTGACGTAGACGTAGTATTAGTTTGGATATGAATGCAAAAGTGTAACGTATCTTCTTCATCCCTTTTTGAATGTTTTTTGTTGCTATACCTACCTACCTACCTTGACGTGTTTTTATGGTAAAACAATAAACGTGCACTATCTATTATTGTTGCAAGATTGACATTGAATTTCATGCAAACTTTGCCCTCTTAAAGTGGAATTTTTAAAAATTCATTTTCATTTCAAAAATGAAATATGAAAACTGGTAAAGTATTCGGTAAGGCCCCTGGATTTTAAAAATGTTCCCAAGCAGGCGCGGATTCAGGATCATGTTCTGGAGGGGGGGGGGGGGGGGGGGCAAGAGGACGCATTTCACTCAATACCGGCCAAGTGTGAGACGCTCGCGCGATAGTGCTAGTGCTGCGGTTAAAAAATCAGGACTCTGGGGAGCCCTCTCCAGGGGGCAATTACCTGTCAACACGGACCAAATGTATGTCGAAGACTTAAAAATTCATGAGACTGGGGGCTTGGATCCGCGCCTGTACCTAAGTGTGAAGCGACTTCTGTCTCTTATTGTACATTAAATGATCTTATGAAACCAAAGCCACTTTCTCCCTTGGAGCGCGATTAGTGTGTACGATGAATGATTCGACACATCTGTTCCGAAGGTGATGACGCATGGACAACTTGTACCTACTATAATTATACTTTACGTTGTAGGCAATACACGAAAATGGCCGTCTGTGAAACGTCTGAGGAATTCTATTGTTATGTTTATGATTGATGTTGTGATTATATATGTTATGTTGTTGTTACGAAAGAAATGTCTGCAAAACATGTGTTGGAAATACTGCATGTTTTTGTGAATTGAGCTTTGTATTCAATGAGAAATGTTTCGCCAATACCTACATAGTTTTAGAAGCAAGTTTTTTCACACATGTTTGAATTTTGTAAGCAGTGATGAAAACGATTTAGAATCAAATTGAATTCGTTTCTTTAGATATACATAAATAGGTTTTTAATTTAAGCTACGAAATTGTACATATTTAAGTAATTAGCGTCGAACTTGACCCAAATTCCGGATTTGCGAATGTTGATGTAAATATCACTACATAGTATAATACAAAGTCGCTTTCTCTGCCCTTATATCCCTATGAATGCTTAAATCTTTAAAACTACGCAACGGATTTGAATGCGGTTTTTTTTAATAGATAGAGTGATTAAGAAGGAAGGTTTATATGTATAATAATATCCATATATTTTATACCCGTGCGAAGACGGAGCGGGCCGCTAGTGCCAAATAAAACAGATAAATGGGTTATGCTTCGCATACCTTTTATTTCGCAATGACTACACCAGAAATTTATTAATATAATTTTACGATGCCCATTAGCATTTCAGCGGTAATCATGAAGAAAATGATTGTTATTATGAACATTTATGAACAATTATAACTCTTATAAGGTACATATAATGAAGGTGCAGCTATTTCCGAGTTACCCAAGCGATTAATAATCTCAACAGGAACGTTACTTGTACACAGTTGAATGCCTTCGATATACGCTCAGTCGCCTTCACGACACCCCCCGGAAGGGGTGGGGGTGGCGGATATACGTAGCCTGCACCAACCGACACCGCAGTCCAAATTGACCGAGATATTTGCACTGAAATGATTACTTGAACGAATTCATCGTATCAGCTATATTTATTACTAACGTTATGTAGATCGCAAATGTTCATTTCCATGTTTTAAGCTACCTTAATACCCAATTTCATCTAATTGACCGAGTTGTTTGTAAAGTTTGTATAAATGAGTCTTTATCTCCAACATAGTGTTAGATAACTTCCATTTTTAGGGTTCCGTAGACAAAATTGAAAAACGGAAGCCGTATCGTTGCGGTCTGTCCGTCTGACTGTCCCCAGATTAGCTCAGAGCCCCTTTATTTGGCGTAGCTTACGGTAGGCATTTTTGCAGTGTGTGAAGAAAACTTATAAATTAAAAATTTTGTGAACCAGACGCTCTGGTATAGAAGGAATATATGCTGGGTAAAATTAGGCCAAGTAAAAGAAATGCCATATCTATACTAATATTATAAAGCTGAGGAGTTTGTTTGTTTGTTTGAACGCTATAATCTCAGGAACTACTGGTCCTAATCTAACTTTTGGATAGCCCATTTATCGAGAAAGCCCATAGGCTATATACCATCACGCTACGACCAATAGGAGTGGAACAGCAATGAAAAATGTTCGCAGACGAAGTTGCGCGGGTCAGCTAGACTATTAATAGTGATTATTTTTATTATAACACTAAGAGATTGCAGTGTTATATAATTCATACTACTAACAAGTAATGTTCTAAATAGGCACTAACTCTGTGGTACTATTGTATTTCACCTCAGGTTATACTAGGCATAATAAAATTGTAACACCAGAATTCCCAAGCTATCATTAAAATATGTAAAGTAATACACCAATTTAAATTACATTTTAAGATTAATTGCGGAACTGAATTTTATTACCAATTGTTTGCCGGATTTATTAAGAGAATTTAGACGTTTTATTGGATGTGGGAATTCAAGTATTACTACAACATGGTGTAGGTAAATATGTAACAATGAAAGACGCGTGGGTCAGAATGACAAAAGATTTGTATTAGATAATGTTATGTAGGTCACGTTATACCGGTTTTTGTGTTGTATTATGTACACGTCAATTAGTTATGCTTTTTTACCTACATATGGTGTTGCTCGAATCGATTTACCTATTTCTGATTATAATTGTCTTTGAATATTAAATTGTTCATTATTAATTCTATTATTAATTCTGTTATTAATCCTGTGTTTTTCATAACTAATTTAATTACTTACCTAAATTAATTAAATTATAAAAATTGTAATGATGAATTAATTTATAAATAATATGAAATTGTTTTTTTTTTTTTAATTATTTTAATTTTTTATTTATGAAAGATTATTAATTATTTTTATCTAACTCATTTTATTTTTTGATTGGCCTTTGTACTTGTACCTGTGATGTTTTTATGTTATTCTGTGTTTTAGGATTTTTTATTCTGTTTATTTTGTTTTTTTTTTTTTATTATTTTTATTATTATTATTTTTTCTTGCACGTTGATGTGTCAAAGGGACAGGCTGAAAATCAGCGTTGTTGTATGCAATCTCGCATATAACAGCATTTGCTGAGCTTGTTCCTTTTGCCACAACACGATGTTATGTAATTATTAGTTTAAATTAAGAAAACATTTGTAGATTCGTGTTGGATGGTAATAAAAAAATTCTATTCTATTAATATATATTTTTCACATAACTATCTATACTAATATTAAAAAGCTGAAGTGTTTGGTTGTTTAAACGCGACAATCTCGGGAACTATTGGTCCGAAATAAAAGCCTTGGAAGATGGGCAGACCCTTAGTGTGGGATGCAACTCGTGTCGACACCCTAGCGCCTTCCATTTTCCAGCACACTGCGAGGTGTGCCTGCCCTGCTGCTGCAAACGTTGCAAATATAGTAATCTAGTCGGAGATTACATATTTCAGCCGTTTGGGGTTGAGACGCTAGGGCCATGGGGTGCAAGTGCTCGCCTTTTACTTAAAGATATTTCCCAGCGGCTCGTCAGTGCATCTCGTGACCAGAAAGCTGGCCTTTTCTTTGCACAGAGAATTAGCATTGCCATACAACGTGGCAATGCAGCCAGCCTTTTGGACACTATTATTATATTAACTTCTTCGACGCCTAAACTGGTTGTGACTTCCCTTTTTATCTAATCCTTTTTTTAGGTTTATTTTTATTAATATTTAATATAGTTAGTTCGTAGGGTAATCTAGCATTTAGTTCATTTGAATTATTGTATATTATCGCAAAATTTTATATTTGTTTTAAGGGATAAATGTTTATGAATAGAATAGAATAAGAATAAGAATTATTTATTTGTTAGACATAGGTAAAATTACATGTAAAATTACATTTGTGGTTTTTTTATACAATTACATTCTGTTCCTTATGTCTTACCGTTAGGTGTACAAATATTAATAAAATAACAATAACACGAAATTAAATTGACATTTGATAAAATAATTAAATACAAAAATTGATAAGATGTCACATTAAATTATATTAAATTAATAAAAAAATAATTTTTTTTTTGTAATATTGAATGTCTTGATAATAATAATACTAATAAGTACCTAAATTAATAATACAGCTAAAATTCTCTTTGTCGTCACATACTGTTAGTTAATTAATTTGAAACATTCATTTCCAGGTACTCATTAATTGAATAGAAGCAGTGTTCTAATAACCATTCGCGTAGTTTTGTTTTAAATGGATTTGTTGGTAGATATTTAAACGAATTAGGGAGCTTATTATAGATTTGTATTGCCATCTGGAACACATTTCTTTTTACTAGTTGAAGCCTACAGTATTCAACTTAAAAAAAATTCTTAAAGTGTTCAGGATACTTTTTCACAAATAGACAGATTTGCAAGATGTACAAAGAGGGTAGGGGTAAAATTTTAAATTTCAAAAAGTATGGTTTACAAGATTGCCAAAAATGTAGCCCAACGATTGCTCTTAGGCACTTCTTTTGAACCTTAAATTAATTGCCTTTTAATTCGTGGACAGACAGTAGCATTGTGGCAAGAATCTGCTAAATGCCAAACAGGTTTTTGTGTAATATATTCCAAAGACAGGCTTTAACTACAGTTTTGCATTAAAAAGATTTATTTGGTGTTTAGTCACGTTATGGTGATTTCTTAAAGTGGACTTCTATGGAATGCAATATAAGTTCAACAATAATAACATTGTAAATTTTTATTTTAATAAACTTATTCCTCCTAAAAAAAGAAAAAGTCTAATAGTTTAAAACTTTTCACTAACAGATACCTAACACTAACAGACTTATAAGAAAGATGCCACTTTGCCTGTAATTAGACGATTTATTGATTACTAGCCTGTATAGCAGCTGGGCAAGACCTCCCTTATCACTCTAGCTTTTCATTGTCAACCATAATCTTGTAATGTTATATTTTTTTAAAGAATTTAGCTCACCTCGTCGTCTACCATGTAGTCGCTTGCTATTTAGGGTCCTCCAATCGGACTTATGTATCCTTTACGTAGTTACCTATAGGTATTTTGTAGCCTTGAATAATACGAAAATTACAGATTTCATTCGTATTTTAGAAGCCTATGACGATTCTTGTTCACAATTAAACGCACCTACACACACCAGTGAACGTACTTTCTGAGTAGGTACGTTAAGAACATAATACATAAGAACATTTAAATTATTCACCCCGAATAAGTAATCAATACTTTGCACAATGCGTTATCTTTCTGAGTCAAGGTTGTATCAGATATAGCAGAAAATTGTTAACTATCTCCGATGTTGTCATTAAATTCTGTCATAATATGTGTAATTATGCATCGTTTATGGTCCGTTTATAGGGTTTTTGTAAACATTTAATTAGTCTGTATTCTTCCCTTTGGTAGCACATTGTTTAATTTCTGGGACCGCGGTTCCGACCTCTCCTTGGACAATATTTAATTATTTTTGAGTAGCATATAGTAATTAACTTCAACTTCATGTACTAACTCCAATAATCAGCAGTTTATTTAGAACTAGTGGACGTCTCGCGGTTTCACCCGCGTAGTTCCCGTTCCCTTGGGAATACAGGGAAAAAAATAGCCTATGTCACCCGGGGTTAGTGTAGCTTCAAGATGAAAGAATTTTTCATATCCGTCCAATAGTTTCGGAGCCTATTCAATACAAACAAACAATCGAACAAACAATGAAATCTTTCCTCTTTATAATATTAGTATAGATAGTATAGACAACTGCCATTTTAAAATCCTTTTTTTTTGTGGCAAAAGTTGATAAGAACTTGCACAGTTTAGTAACTGAGTCAGATAAACTAATAGCATTTGTTTACGAACTAAATGCAAATATCTCGAGTACTCGAGTAGGTACTACCTACAAACTATCAGCACTTCAACTCATAAATTGTAATAACGTAAATTGGATCTTCTTAGTAGTGTTTAAATGCAATTCGTAGTCTGACACCGGATGTGTGACAACCGGTCCGGCT
The DNA here is from genome assembly GCA_945859575.2 of Herminia tarsipennalis. Classification (NCBI taxonomy): domain Eukaryota; kingdom Metazoa; phylum Arthropoda; class Insecta; order Lepidoptera; family Erebidae; genus Herminia; species Herminia tarsipennalis. The sequence continues at coordinate 7,800,422 of OX243850.2, read as the reverse complement.
TCACCGGTAACGAGACGACATGCCACGACATCACAAAGTAAACGAGTTTTTTGAAATTTAAGTAACTGACTTCAAAAAGTATGGTATGTATGGTATTCGCTACATGGATATGTAATATTATTGATGATCGATAAAACAGATTTTTAGGTCTTATTTTATAACAGCAGACTTGCATTTACTGCAGCGCTTTGCATCGAGCTACAAAAGGCAGGAGAATAGAGGTATCCTTCATACGTAGTACCTACATAGATAGGTAGGTACTTTGTTCGAGCAATGGGCTTATGGACATCGTTCTCTACAAGAATCTCAGACCACTTCGGGTCTCGTTGGTGGTCTGAAATTTAATGTTCGTTAACGAAACTTTTAAATTTCTGAAAGGAATGATTTAAATTAGTAAAGAGTATTGTTCGATTGTTTTTTTTTTAATCGTGTCATTATGGCGTTAATTTTCTAATTACGTTCTTATTTCTTGTTCGTGCAGGGATTAAAAATGGTCTCGATTGCCAAAAGAAAAAGGAGAAAAGGTAAAATGGGTACTTTGCACGTTTGTAAACCGGCATTTTGCAGGCGTAATAGCCGACGTGCTTCTGCAATCTACTAATAAGCAATGCGATGTGTTGTGAGCTAATCTTGTCGCGTAGGAATTCACTTATTTCATCACTATCTCTGTTGCACTTATGCAAGACGATATGATGTTCAATTTACAATTTAAATTCGATAGACGAGTGTTTATTATTTTTACACAATTTTTTTTTTTATAGACAGCCCCTGCAGTAAAGTACAAGCTTTTGTCTCGCGTGAATGTCGGTTATCGCGATAAAAACTATTCTATGTCTATTGGATTCAAACAATCACCATGCCATATTCCATCTAAATTGGTTCAGGGCTTTAAGCGTGAAAACTAACAGACAGGATTACTTACACAAAGTTGACAAAGTATACACAGACTCGAATCAACAATTTGTGGACTGCACAAAGTGGTGTCCTATAATGGGAATTGAACACATGACTTTTTAGTGTATTTAGCGTTTTCAAAATAAAAGCCGATTTTTTTATACTAAGAAATAAAGGGACGAGCAGGTCGTGCGCCTGATGGTAAGCGTCACGCTAGTCAAAGTATGGCAAAGATTTGTTCACTGTACCGCGTTCGTCAATTGAGACAAAAAATCTCATTTGCCCAGTAATGTCACTTGCTATATTGCCCTTCAACCGAAACACAGTGATGTGTTCACTCTCTCTCTCTCCACGGAAGAATAACTGACACTATTGCGGTACCGACCAAGATGGACTTATATTACATAGGTACTATCTGTCTACATATGTGTCAATTTTATTTATTGAAAGTGCTTAAGGAAAGCCGTGAATCATTAAATACGAATAAGCAAATGCGCCCAAATTATTCTGCGGTGTCGCTAATGTAACATAACCGCAATGTTTGACAATTTCGTAATATAATGTCATAATGTTAGTACATTTGTTTTGTGGCATTCATTACAATCCAAACTCGGTAATGTTGGGTATTTCCGTAGGCAGGCAATCAACTGCAATTGTATTGAGTATGCACATTTTTATAATACCTGCCTGAGTATGTACTACAAAGTTGTGTCTCTATATAAACTTAAATTATAAAGAGTTTAGATTTGTATGTTTGTTTCGAAGATCTGAAATTTTGATGAAATTATGTATCAAACGCAAACATCTCTATTTCGCAATACCAAAGTAATGATTGTTTTAAAAAAGGTTGCTTAAAGGTAGAAGGGAAGCGCATAGACGAATTTATACGCGTGCGGAGTCGCGGTATAGAGTCGGTATACCTAATAGTCCATCATAAATATAAAAAGTTATTCTGTTTTTCATAAACTATGAAACATCGCGCTGTGACGCCTAGGAGAGGGGCAGTACCCAAAAATGACAATAAATTTGACCAAATTACATACGTATGTGACCGTGATATGAGTTTTTTTTTTTTTTTTTTTTATTATACACCTGCGATCAGTCGCTTAGACTATAATCAGGTAAGTTGCAAGAGGTTGTGGTTTGGCGAGACGGAGCCACTGCTCTATCTCCCCTTAGTAAAGAAGCACATCGGCTCTCTTGAGTCTTCTAATCGGGTTTGGTTGCAAGAGCATACTGGATAATAGGTTCGGGTGAATTATTAAGCGGTCCTTGTAGTTGGCTGAATATCGTTTTACTTCGTCCGAGATAGTTGGGATTTCCAGGTACTTATAGATTTCTGAATTGCGAGCACACCAGGGCGCTGATGAAAGGACCCTTAAAGTACTGTTTTGAGCTCTCTGAAGACACATCATGTTGGATTTGCTTGCTGTCGACCACAGTTGGATGCAAATATGAGAAATATAAAACAAAAACTCAATACATCACTCTAGTTTATTTCGTCTAGTTGTGTAGATAGGTACCTACTTATTTTGTTATCGCGGGTGAAACCATAGGGCACAGTTAGTCACTTGACACACACATTCATATATCTACAGGAATTCTCTCCGGTATCAGTGCAGGTGTGTTATGTTATAGATAATCATAAAATAGTTGTAGATGCCGATAATGTTACTTGTTTAGCCAGAATGACTACTTGAGATGCCAGTTAAGATTATTTAGAAATACTATCTTAGGTAATAACTATAATAAACATTTAATGCGAAGTATATTGCACACACATAATAGTAGATTTTACTATTCAATTAATACCTGAGTACTTGTTTTGGATATTAGTATCTATTTGGTTCCAGTTAGTTCGTTAAATGCATTTAAAAGTTTAATTACGATTCTTGCCTAGAGTTCTTACATTTATAAATTTAGATTGAAATAATCAAGCAATGGCACGAGTACCAACTTATTTTGATATAAACTTTAATCTATATTTATTACTGACTGCCTCTGTGGCGCAGTGGGAGTGTATCCGACTGCTACGCAAGAGGTCGTGGGTTCGATCCCCACCCAGGATAAAACTTTGTGTGATGAGCACGATGGTTTATTCTGTGTCTGGGTGTTATTTATCTATAATATGTATGTATTTAGAAATATATAAGTATGTTTATCAGTTGTCTGGTTTCCATAGTACAAGCTCTGCTTAGTTTGGGATTAGATAGCGATGTGTGAGTAGTCCCAAGATATTATTATTATTATTATTATATTATTATTATAAAGAGGAAAGATTTTGTATTTTTGTATAACGAATAAACTTAAAAACTACTGGACCGATTACAGTAATTTTTATAGGTATTTCTTGTCAATTACTTTATAAAAAATATTGCATTTATACTGGACCGATTTCAAAAATTCTTTCACCATTGGGAAGCTATACTATACCCAGGTGATATAGGCTACTTTTTATCCCTGGATTCCCACGGTAACCGGAACTACGCAGGTGAAACCACGAGGCGTCAGTTATTACTCTTTATTTCCATATTTATTTCTGGACTAAAGAAACTATCGTAATTTTTATTGTTCCGCGTTTAACGTGTAAGAGTAATTGTGTAGTGTGTATGTAAAGTTGACAAGTATGAATCTATCTGTGTGAAGTTAGTGATACAATTGCTTGACCGATTTACATTACTAGATATACTGGTAGAATATAGATTAAATTTGAGCTAGATACAGAAGGAATGCAATCTCCTTGATATTTTTTCATTAATCAATATCAAGGAGGTTGCATTCCTTCTTCTTCTTATTGTTGAATATGTGATTTATTTAGCCTCGCCAGCTCCCGGCATGCATTTTAATCATAAAGATTTCCACGCATTTCATGCATTTTAACATGTTAAACGTGGAGTTGCAAACATGATGATGACAGCTCAATTTGTCGCCATTACGAATCGGTTGCAATCATAGATGTATAGAACAGGACTGCGCTATAACCTCACAAAATTAACTACTCTCTAGAAAGAGACAACGATACTTTGTGCACAATACCTGTCAAAGAGGCAGGGCCGCACAACACGTGTTTAGTCTCGTTCACGCTTTGCAGTCAATATATTATGTATACTTTTTAATTGAAAGGGATGGCGCGGTTCAGGTCTATACGTCAATGGTTGCAATTCAAGTTGGTCTATGCTGCGTTAACTTTTTAAACTCTCTACTACTCTGGCCAAGGTAACATGCTAATTCAGCCTATAATCCCACTAAATCGTGTGAAGCGTGCAGTGTAAAGGGCTGCGGTCAGCTCCGAGTTTCCAGTACATTTTGCAGTGAACCGCGTTACTCTCGCTCCATTGGCCCAGAGCTAATACTCTGGAAACTGACAAGTTGCCTGAAAATTCATGAGCTCTTAACGCGATTTTTGACCATCCTCAACCTTTTTGGAATAAACTTGGGATAATTTGGCGTTTGACTTTTGATGTATAAATGATTGTTTCTTCTATGCAGCCAGTAATAATGTTCCTATATAATGTTTTTTTTTTTTTTACTCTATAATGTGTTAGAACGTCGGCGCTATCTATTAACATCAGTTGCAATAGTTGACAGTCCGTTGGGGAAAAGTGTACTTAGGTGTATGCATTGGCAATTTGAAAAGTTCTTTCTCCGGTTTTATCTATTGTTTGCGAACTTGGAATTACATGTACCTACATGTAGAATCCCAATGTATCACAAGAGTTGTTTTGCATCCTAAGTAAATAAAGAATTTTGAATTATGTGGAAATATTCAAAGGTTTTTTACATTGATAAATATAGCTCAATCACTGCCGCAGAATATAGACTAAAGTCTTAAATGGAGGAAGTCGAAAGCCAGTTTATCATGAAGTACTTGACACCAAACGCTTATAAACAGAAAGTTACAATTCAAAACACAATATGCAGATATAATTAACACTCAATACATTATGAAACAGATCTACAATCAATCGCCGGTTGTCGAAAGCTTATAACAATAACTGGCGACCTGTTCACCACTTTCTATATCTTTATAATTATCTTGGGCTATTAAACCGGCCTATAATAGTGTTATACCCGGCATGGGTTCCTTCGTAACTCCCCATAATCGGCTATCAAGGGAGAACGGGACTATAACCATAACGGTTACCGATTCCATTGGGACTTGTAAGTGAGATGTTATAATGAGGGGTGCTATTTTCATTCGCAAAGAGGGTTAGTATCTTATACTGAAATTATTTTCTTAACATAGTGAATGGAGTTGTGATATTGGCAAAATGAGGTGTCATCATACTGCCTCTGTGGCGCAGTGGGAGTGTGTCCGACTGCTACGCAAGAGGTCGTGGGTTCGATTCCCACACGAGACACCACTTTGTGTGATCCACAAATTGTTGTTCCGAGTCTGGGTGTACTTTGTGTCCGTGATTTGTATGTTTGTAAAGTCCCCCGCGACACAGGGCTTGTACCCTAATGCGGGAGTTGTCTTTAAAAAAAAAAAAAAAAAAAATCATCACAGTTCCAGTGCTCAGTACGAGTTTGTTTAATGTTTACGCGATAGAATCGCTTACCGCGTTAGCGCTCAGGGGGTCTAGACAAAGTCACATTCGAAAAGCGATGTCGTTAATGGAAAATAATTATAGTATAGAATTTGACGTTTGTGGCGGAGACCATAGACATTTTTTTTTTTTGCGAATTATTAATACGGCGTTATCGAAGACGCCACGGAACGAATTTACCTTGTTTAACCTCCCTGATTGGTTAAGAGCTTTCAGCGGGCCAAGCGCGGTAAATGATTCACTAAGCACACTTTAACAGTATTTTTTATGAATAGTGCATAATTCATAAGGCCGACTTTGTCCCGTTTAAATAAATACTTGACAGAGTAATCAATTGTTGTTAACTCGGCCAGATTGCCGTCAATTCAAACTTAAGAAATCATATTTCGGTTAAATTAAACGATTGACAAAACCTATCTCTAATTATAATAAGATAATAGCAAAAAAATAAATTTAAAAAATAAAAAAACCCACCTGCACAAAAAAGATGGAAACAAGATCCCCTACATAATTATATAATTTCATGCAGTCAGAAGCATTTTACTTAGTTCACCAAGATTCATTAATGCCTCCGTGATGGGTTAGGAATCAGCGACGTCTCGATTACGAATTTGACGACTTAATTACTAGACCACCACCTCTACCTTAATTGAATGAATTGTTATTGAAGTAGGTTGCCAATTATTAAGCTAAGCGCTAAAATTCGCAGTTATAGGATGTTCTTGCCAAAAAATAATCCTTACCAAAGAATAATATTTTACGTTTCTTATAAGTAGACTTTTATGACTTACTCACCAAGTATTTATACGGTCCTCCTCTTTAATACAACTGTGTAGGTATATTGAAAAGAAATTGAGCCCAGTTTATACAGATTTTTATTGCAGTTTCCGGAATAAAAGTGTCATATATACGGTCGCCCAATAAAGTATTGATACTTGCAAAATGATTACGAGTACGGTTTACAGTAAGTATTAAGAAGGGAAGGGAACCGAAGTAAATTTTATGCATAACACTTGCCATTGGGATTAGAACTTTACTTCTATTGTCATAGGATAAAAAGTAGTATGGGGAATGTTTCCAAAAATAAAAGTTGTCGCGAATTATCGTGCAATGTCAAAGGAATCAACGAATAGGGGCAAAAAGAAACGCAGAGACAAGTGTTAACCTTATGAACGCTCGCTGCAGTTGAAAGCTTAGATACGAGAAGTAGCGACCCTTTTTTCATAATACGGTATTATGGTAGTAACAGTATTTAAGTAGTGAATCTTTTATCCTCTTCTATACGAATTTAAAAATAGAATGAAACGAAAGTACTAAATTTTATGAATAGGGGGTTTAGGACACGCCGGCTGTGTAATTTAAAAAAACTAGGCAAATGCATGTCGGGCCACGCACAATGTAAGGTAGTCTCCCATCCGAATAATGCGGCTTAAGAAGTGGGTTTTCTGTGGTTTTCGTTTCATACTAACAACGTTATATCTACTTAATAATAATTTTAAATGGAATTTGTACGAAAATTTTATTATTTCTCATTTGATTAGCCGTTACTCGTGAACTTGTGAAGCCTACTTAGCTGTGATAGTTTTCCATTTAATTCAGCTACATGTGTATACTACTACCGTGATTTTTTCACATATCCAATATTAAGCATTAAAGTCAAGCGTACCCAGGGGAGGTACCCCCCCTGGGTACGCTTGACTTTAATGCTTAATATTTCACAAAGAGTTCCCTAAATTTAAACATGATCATTCCAATTTCTAAACGTTTTTAAAAGACCTATCTAATGATACTTTATACGATGGGGTAGGTGAGAAAAGGGAAGGTACCTTAAAAAAATAAATATTTTATTCTTTCACTTTGTCGGCGTAAGTAACAGTCTTGGAGCTTAGCTGCGGACGGACAGACGGACGGACAGATATGGCGAAAATATAAGGATTCAGTTTTGCCATTTTGCCCACGCAACCCTAAAAGCGGTCACCCATATTAAAATCTGACAAGTCTTTTCTAATAATCTTACAGATTTCTCGAATACCACTGAGTCTACCTCAAACAAACCCATAAACGTACAAGAATAAGGTTTACGCGACCATAGACAAATGCTAGTACAATATTAACGCTACTCTACCGATCTGATCAACATTGCATTTCCTTGTGGTGACAAAAACCCGTTCTAAAATACACTGAAAATAAACTATTAGGTATAGGGTGGTGTAGTTTGGTTGCAATATAGTTACAACTTGAACAAGACTTATGTGCAGTGTAAATTAAACCGAATGTACTAACTAGTGACAGGTAATGACTACAATGCAAACTTTCCCTTCTAAAACCGCTACGACCTTCGTATAACAACTATACAGGGTGGAATTTTGTAATGCCACCTGGAGGGGAAGTACTCTTAATACTTTAGATAGAAAATTTTACTCAAAGGAAACATTCCTTTATTTTTGAAAAGAAAAAAAACGGCATTAAAGATTTTTAAAAATTCGCTTGCCGCACACGGTAATCGAACCGACTAAAATCTGTAAAAGTACCGTGTACTTTTATTGCATTGATTGTTAGGGTCAATAAGGATGAAATCTCTTTAACAAACTTCATAAATTGAATTACATGAAAACAATTAAATTTTAAATTAATTTAATGATGTACAAAAATTTAAACTAACTAATTAATTGCTCGAAATGAGCTCCATTTTCAGAAGTTAAATGAATGGAAAACAATGAAATCTTAAATTATTAATTCAATGGGTCAAGTTAAAGCACTTTTACTCAAAGATCTATCTGTGTACTTATGTTATTCATTAATTATCATTGACGTCATTTATCCATCGAAATGACGAATTACTATTTAGATAAGACGATTGCAATTTGCACGTGTTTGTAATGCAGACTCCTTTCTTAGATGCGACATAACTGCGTGTATGACGTAGTTTAAATATGGAATGTTACATTTGAAAATAGATTTTCATCTGTTATTCACATTTGATTGTTTTTACAAATCATTTCATAATTGTTTCACGGTAAAAATGGCTTATCAAGAGCAATTTGATTTAATGGAAGCTTATTTTTTAAATAATAAAGATGTGAATCGTGCTCTGCGGTGGTATGGAGAGAGATATCGAGACCGTCAGACACCAACTCGATTTGTACTGAAAAGAATGATAGAAAATTTAAAGAACACTGGAAGTTTTAAAAAGCGACGGCACCCTCTTCAACAAAACAACTTTGATTTTGAATTAAATATTTTAACATACTTCGAAGCATTTCCGAAGGCTTCAAGCAGAGATGCTGCCGAAGTAATTGGAACAACCCACACTCGCATACTTAAAGTGCTGAAAAAGTATAAGTTTAGATGTTATCGTGATGGTCGGTTGGTACAAAAATTGCATCCTGGGGATTGTGAGAGACGACTACAATTTTGTCAAAACATGCTGAGAGAAATTGACCGTAACCCTAATTTTTTGAGTAACATTGTATGGTCTGACGAAACCAACTTCAGCAATAACGGCATGTACAATCGCCGCAATAATCACTATTGGTCTAGAGTGAATCCTTTAAGGTAAAATACCTTGTTTATTGCCCGACGTTTCGACCGTATTGCAACGGCCGTGGTCACAGGAAGACAGTCTTCCCGTGACCACGGCCGTTGCAATACGGTCGAAACGTCGGGCAATAAACAAGGTATTTTACCTTAAATTATTCACGCGATTAAGACCCGTAATATATATATTTTAATAGAGTGAATCCTCTTCGTGTTCATGAAACTAACAGTCAAGTAAGATTTTCTTTCAACGTTTGGTGCGGAATTATGAGAAATATGGTTGTGTTAGTCCATGTATACGAAGGTCACTTAAACACTGTTAAGTATTTAGAAATACTCGATTTATTAAGAAACGAGTTAAATGGTTTCCCCGAGGAAGAGCGACACCAAATAATTCTACAGCAAGATGGTGCTCCAGCCCATAACAGCAGAATCACTACTGCCTACATTAATAACCATTTTAATACCTGGATTGGTACAAACGGCACAATCAGATGGCCTGCGAGATCACCAGATCTCACCCCTTTAGATTTTTTTTTGTGGGGATATGTAAAAAATCAAATTTACACTAAATCTTATGAGAATGTAAACGAGTTGAGAGTTGAAGTTCAGAATACGATTTATAACATTCACCACAATACGTTATTGAAGGTAACTAGAAATGAATTCGTTAGAAGAATAAATTTGTGTATCCAAGAAAATGGAGCCCATTTCGAGCAATTAATTAGTTAGTTTAAATTTTTGTACATAATTAAATTAATTTAAAATTTAATTGTTTTCATGTAATTCAATTTATGAAGTTTGTTAAAGAGATTTCATCCTTATTGACCCTAACAATCAATGCAATAAAAGTACACGGTACTTTTACAGATTTTAGTCGGTTCGATTACCGTGTGCGGCAAGCGAATTTTTAAAAATCTTTAATGCCGTTTTTTTTCATTTCAAAAATAAAGAAATGTTTCCTTTGAGTAAAATTTTCTATCTAAAGTATTAAGAGTACTTCCCCTCCAGGTGGCATTACAAAATTCCACCCTGTATATATACCTATCTTCCTGGTGGTTCTATGTATGTGAAAATCCCTCCATTCCGTGGAGATATCTAGCTATTTTCACTTGTAGGAATTATGTAGTGTTGAGGCCGGCTTATGTTAGAAGTCACTGCGACCTAAAACATCTATTGGGACACCTTATTCTGCCATATAGGATATCCTCAACTTTTAGTCTGATCTTTAAGTCGAATGAGACTCTTGGCAGAGAATATTTAACTCAGCTTCAGCTAGTTCGATTAAGTGCCCTTTGGTTAGTAGTAAATAGATCTTTTTTTTATTTTTTTCTTTAATATAGATAACTAGCAATGTGGGATTGTGGTCCCACATTGCTAGCAATCCTGTTAACCCCTCCAGCTAAGCTCAATGGCTTGTGTTAGGAGTGGGTTCCGGTCGGTAGTATAATGGCCAGGATTCGACCCTAAGACCTCACGATTACAAGACCGATGCCTCTTAGCCATTAGGCTACCGCCGCTTTTCCACCAGGTGGAAATAATCAACTTTCCCACCATCTCTAAACGAATGATCACCGGTAGAGATAGTAGTTGTATACGAATTGTAGAAGCTGTTTCGTGCGATGACGTCTGAAATCGGATACCTTTCTATATCTATACTTCTATACTAATATTATAAAGCTGAAGAGTTTGTTTGTTTGTTTGAACGCGGTAATCTCAGGAACTACTGCTCCGAAATGAAAAATATTTTTCTGTTAGGTAGCCCATTTATTGATAAAGGCTATAGGCTATATTACATTACGCTATGACCAATTGGAGCGGAGCAACAATGAAAAATGTTGCAAAAACGGGGAAAATTGACGCATACGAAGTTGCGCGGAACAGCTAGTAAATCATTAAATTGACATAATTGATCAGTTCTGCTATAAATCTAGACTGGTTAATATTACTTTCATTGAGTGCTAGATTGCTTCGAAAAAACATACAATATAAATTGGTTTATGGAAAGAGAAAACGGTTCTAAAGTACTAGGAAATTAGGAATAGATTTAAAGATGTCGAAAAACTAGTTTTGATTGTGCGATCAGTTATATCATAGAGACGAGACCTACTAGATCAATTTTGTGAATAAAATGCATAAAGAAATTATGGATTGGTCAAGTGTTATATAAGAAATTGTAACAAATTAAATTATCAATTCAATCGATTTTGTTGTAATATTAAAAAGTAAAGTAAGGAAACTCCACCTTTATGTTCAATTAAAAATATTATCTTTTATCATATTATAGAACATGATATAAATAATATTAAAAATGTTAGAAATCTAGGACAGTTCAAAACTGCCTTTACTCGGAATCCGTTACTAATGAATGCAGCCAAGCGTTAACCGTTGAGTTCCAAGTATCCGATATCTACTACCAATCTGCTATACTTAGAAATCGTTTATCCGTTTATAAGCTACATTATAACCATATAAAGAGATGTGCTATTCTTAATTCATGTTTTTTTCGACTGTGCAAGTAGGAGGGTTATATTTTACTAGCTGTCCTGAGCAACTTCGTATACGTAAATTTTCCCCGTTTTTGCAACATTTCTCGTCGCTGCTCCGCTCCTATTAGTCGTAGTGCGATGTTATATAGTCTATAGCCTTTCTCGATAAATGGGCTATCCAACAATAAAATAATTTTTCAAATCGGACCAGTAGTTCCTGAGATTGGCGCGTTTAAACAAACAAACAAACTCTTCCGCTTTATAATATTAGTATAGATAACTAGCTGTCCCGCGCAACTTCGTATGCGTACTTTTCCCCGTTTTTGCAACATTTTTCATTAGTGCTCCGCTCCTATTGGTCTGAGCGTAATATTATATAGCCTATAGCCTTCCTTGATAATCAGGACCAGTAGTTCCTTATCGCTTTCAAATAAACATACAAACTCTTCAGCTTTATATTAATAATTTAAATTACTTCAACCGCAGTAGAGTACAAACTCTGTGTCACGAGAAAGTTTTACAAACATACAAATCATGGATATACAAATTAGGAATAATATTTTTTGCTCACACAAAATGATGAATCGAACTCTTACGAGTCGTAAACACTCCTACCAAAAGCCACAGCCTTGCCAGTTACATAATAAAAACTCGATGGAAATAGGTAAAAGAAACCTTCAAAAATCGAATTACGAAGCGGAAATAATCGGAAGTATGTAGCCAAACTATTAATAATATCATAATAAGTACTCACACGACGACATACCGAGAGAAAGAGAAAGCTCTCGGTCCATCGATCAGTTCTCGCCATGCCGAGTTACGTCATCCAATGATGCGTACGCGCAGTTATCTTACGTAGTGTTACGACTCCACAAGCTGATGAATCGATGTCATCGATTTGCCCGTGAAGGTAAACGATTAATCGTGATAGTTTTTACCTCGATTGTGAGATTTGTTCTAATATTTCGTGGTTTTGACCTAGAATGTTATTAATGAGATGCTTGACATTTTAGCGGTATAGCGACGCTTTAGCACACCTGCTTACCAGAAACAGTAGTACTTTAAGGAGCTGGGTATTAATAGCTATTATTGGGAAATTTTCATTATACGTCATACTAGGTACATAAATTGTACCTATTTATTTACTTATTTGTACTAATATTATAAAGCTGAAGAGTTTGTTTGTATGTTTGTTTGTTTGTTTAATGTCAGGAACTACTGGTCCGAATTATAAAATGTTTGTGTTGAATAGCCCATTTATTGAGGAAGGCTATAGGCTATATAACATGACGCTACGAGCAATGGGAGCGGAGCAGCAATGAAAAATGTTGCAAAAACGGGGATAATTTACCGCAGACGAAGTTGAGCGGGTCAGCTAGTAGGTATTCATATATCTACCGAGCCCGGCTAAATACAGGGTCTTTGTATACGAGTTACTGTAGGTCCGGGTGCTCTTAAATTATCACTACCTTTGCTAAATGTCATTGTTGTTTAAATTTCACGGAAATGTTTCCTATATGTCAAGGAGTCCATATTTTCTTTGGGTACATTCAACTGTCGACATATTTTAAAACTTTTCGCAACGTCACGTGGCTAGCGGTCAATGAGAAAGGGCCGATTCAATTTATTAAATCGATTAAACTTGAATGTTATCACATTGAAGAAGACAAGTGGCATAAAAGCTAATAGAATTGAGTGAGTTGTTTCATGTATAAAACCGCGAATCTCATAATAAATATTTTCATATTTGCGGTTTTGCACGCGCTGCAAAGTAATAATATCTTGGGACAACTTACACAACGTCATCTGATCCCAAACTAAGCAGAGCTTGTACTACGTAATATATTTCTAAATACATACATATTATATATAAATAACATCCAGACATAGAATAAACCATCGTGCTCATCACACAAAGTTTTATCCTGGGTGGGGATCGAACCCACGACCTCCTGCGTAGCAGTCAGATACACTCCAGCGCGCCACAGAGGCAGTCAAAAAAGTCATTCTATTCGATTGCGTTTATGCCACTTATTTAGGGGCTCTGAGCTGTCATCATTTTCACAACTCGAATTACAACTAGTAATTCATTTTCAATAAATTAATCTGTTCCTTTGTTTGAACGCGTCAATTTCCAGATGAAATTTGGTATGAATGTACGATAACCAACTTTCACGCAGACGCAGCTAGTAGCGTCGCAGCTAGTAGCGTAAAAACGATTAAAACTAGTTCCATTAATATTTGTACCAACAGAATTTAAGGCATTATGTTATTATTTCGTCCATGTAGTACGTTTTTTATTGAAATAAGTATTTGTAGAATGCAGGTTTGTTTCGCCCGCGCGTTTTATAGAACCTTACTGATAAATGCTCGCCAGTTGTGAAGGTTTTAGTTTGAGGTCATTGCTACAGCTTGCTTTCTGAGCAGTTCCGTATCTACTGGCCAAAGTCATTGTTTTAGTTGAACGCGTGTTCCTGTATTTGTTAATTAATCATAGTATTAAATATTACATAACGGAAGTTACTAATTGTTGGCAAGAGAGGTATAATGAAAATACTAACGGATGTAGCGATTCCGAGGATGCAACCTCCAGTACCTATCGAACTAAATAGAGTAAATGACAGATAATCGTTAATAAAACATATTTTATTGTTGGTACTCGACGACGACGTTAGAATCGAATCTAATCGAATCGATCGTGGTCACTGGTCGATCGGCGCAGTTTGATCGAAACTTTAGGTAAAGAAAAACGGTATTGTACATTTAAATATTTGTTTTGAAGACCAATTTATACCTATACCCGTATTAAATGTAAACTTTGACGTGCTCACTCAAACTCAAATATCTTTATTTCGTAAAATCAGGTAAGGATTATTTGAAAACATCAAATTAATACATACTAAAAATATATATTAAATTATGATTGTTTGAAAAAAAAAACAAAATGAGGTTATAGCCAAGTGTAAAAGCTTATGCTTTGTTAAATACCTTCTTAAACTGCAATCACTACCCTATGTAGAAGTCGAAAAAAAATTGTAATGATTTTAATCAACCAACAATTAAAAAGAATATCTACGCTTCGTCTTCTATGCAATCAAGTGTCTTTCCATTAAGGGTAGATTACGCGAAACTGGGTTCGTCTCTGTCACAAATGTATATAGAAAACTTAAATATTAGGACACGAAAAAAAATGTGTGACTAGCCAAAGAGTTCTTCTAGTAGATGATAAAAAGTAATTTAAGGACTAGCTGACCCGCGCAACTTCGTTTGCGTAATTTTTTCCCGTTTTTGCAACATTTTTAATTTCTGGTCGTAGTGTGATATTTATAGCCTATAATCTTCCTCGATAAATGGGCTATCCAACAGGTAAACATTTTTTTAATTCGATGAGATTATCGCGTGCAAACAAATAAACTCTTCAGCTTTATAATATTGGTATAGATATGTCTTAATATTGACCCGTAAAAAAATCTTGAAGTTACGGAAAGATTTTCGTATTATCATAGTTATGGCGTTTGTAATCTAACATATGTGCGAACGAATATTCAACTTTATTTTGTCCTGTGCTCCTGCGCACTGTGAAGTAATGGTGGTGTGCGGGAGAGCGAGGCGGGCGTCCGTGTCGCTGTGTGCGTTGCGCTCAATGATATGATGTGAAAGTTTATACAGTGGCTGATTTGTGTGATAGTTTCTGACACACGATAATCAAAATAACATTGCAATTGCAACGCACACCTAACATTAGCTAACTACTATTTATGAATAATAACTTATACACCCACTAACTTATCCTCGCAATTTCGTCTGCGTCAATTCTCCCAGTTTATGCAATTGATACAAAATGCTAAAATCCCGATTAAAGAAATACTTTACGACCTATTCTCGTAACTACCAAATATACAAAAAAACATTAAAATCGGTCGAGCCGTTTCAGAGCAGTTCGACCACAAACACCGTGACACGAGATTTTTATATAATAGAGAAGATTAGTAGTTAGTTAGTATCTCCTTGAAATGAAATTATGATTTATATTAATTCTAAATAAATAAAATAAATATAATAGGTACCGATTTTTGATCACGTTTAATAAAAGGCATCCTCGGTGGCGCACTGATAATGCGTACGATACGATACGATACTGCTGTTCAAGAGGTTGTGTGTTCGATTTCCATACGGGACAAAAGTTGTGGGAATCATAAATCTTGGTCCCCAGTCTGAGTATGTGTACCGTACATAGTGTTCGCTATAATAGTCGACTTATTCTAATCGATTGAATCGAACGTCGCAAATGTTATACCTGTCATTCGCTGGGACATGTGTTTTTTGGTTGGGTTAATGGCTGAACGTGTTTGAATTCTTGTTTTAATTGATTTATTTGATAATTTTGTCACCCAGGCATTTGGATTTTGAAGTACCCTTGGGTACCAGCAATTTGGGGTGGTCAGTCAGTAGAACTCCCGCAATTGTAAAATTGTTGAAGTCTAGCAAATTCGTGTGACGCCTTTGTATGCCCCGTCACCCTAGCAGAACTATAGTGGATGAAACATTGGTGATGGAGTGATTGTACGTGAAACCATTACACTGCGGGATTAAGGGTGAAATATTATATATCCGTAGCCTACACATAGTGCCTTTTAATTGTATATAAAGTCCCTTGAATCAAAGGGTTTGCACTCTAATGCGGAAAAGTCGTTTCCAAAAAAGGAAAACAAGGTTTTTAACTTAAATATCTCATACCTTAAAGAAGATTCCCAGATAGTATTTCTTTTCTCCAGATTTAAGCAGAGGCATCGTCCACCGCGTTACACCAAGTTCATCGTCGTTACAGCTCGAACATTCTGTAAATAAAACAAAAAAAAACATGAAGCCTAACATCAAAGATCAAAAGCTACACCAAATGAATCAACTTTCAGAAAAAAACCAAATCATTTAGAATTCTATTTATCTCTTAATTAATAATTTTGGAAATCACGATCAAATTCTTGTCTCGCTAAATGACGACAAATGATCGAAATCCAATTAAATGAATTCTAAATTTCAAATCCAATCAGTCTAATCCGTTTCGCGACAGATGTGTATCAACACAGGCAATTATGCCAAACGGAATTGGGTCACGGAATTAATGTTTTTTTTCAATTTCAAAATGGAGGTCAATTTATTTACATAAAAATTAGGTGATTAAAGGATGGGTTTTATTTATTAAGTTTCATATTAATCATTATAGTTAATTATGTGAATGAATAAATGACATATGCAATAACTAATCAGGAACTGAATAGTATTTGATACATTGATTAAGGGTATGTTCCGAATAAAAATCGTTCCGTTATGATTGACAGTATACTGCCGCAGTATCTTAGGGAAATATGTGACGTCATAAATCGTCACCATTTTCTTACTGTGAGTACTGGAAGCACTTTATCTAAATAAGATGCTATCAGTACTTTGATCACGTAATTCAGACACTATGCAATTAATTCAATACCTTAAAGAACCAATTTATAAATATAACTACATTCAAACAATATTGTTTCTTGTTGAACAGATATCTTGTACATTTACAATTATTTTCTCGTGAAAACAGCGCGTAAACTTAACTGCGTTCCGTTTTAAACAGTAACCAGTTTAGCCAACTAAAAGGAACGGCTTCGCAGTACCTGTACTAAATTGACGTCGCACCTTACAGTGCTCCAATGCCTAATAATATGAAAAAATACCCTAAATACGTCCTTTCAAAAATATTTGGCAAAGGTCAGTAATTTGACTGCTTCTGTGGCGCGGTGGGAGTGTATCCGACTGCTACGCAAGAGGTCGTGGGTTCGATCCCCACCCAGGATAAAACTTTGTGTGATGAGCACGATGGTTTATTCTGTGTCTGGGTGTTATTTATCTATAATATGTATGTATTTAAAAATATATAAGTATGTTTATCAGTTGTCTGGTTTCCATAGTACAAGCTTTGCTTAGTTTGGGATCAGATAGCGTTGTGTGAGTTGTCCCAAGATATTATTATTATAGATATTTTAATTAACCATTTTCCTACAAATATCTCACCCAATATACGCTACCATTTTAAACGATAATTTGGTCATAATAAACATATCAGGAAAATTAATTTTAAAAAATACTTAAATTTCAGCCATTCAATTTTAAATTGTGCAATTTTGGAACTATTATCAACTATAAAAGCTGATAATGTGAAAATCGGATGTATCGAAAATGAGTTAACCATATTGGGCCATCTTTAACTCATTCTGTTTTATAATGAACTAGCAGTTTCTTTCAGCTCTACCTGCGTATTTGGCGTATTTGTTGGTTATTACATTATAGCATAAGTCGTTCCGCAAATGTTAAACTACCTCTACGCCGAATTTCGCCAATATCGGCTCATTAGTTTCGAAGATTACCTACCTAATCGAGTTCGTCATCTTATCATAGACGAAGCAACTGTGTTAAAATATTTGCAGAACATAAACGCTTTAGGCATTATTATTAGTACCTGGATGACCGAGCTATGCTCGATATTTTATCTCAAACGACATTTTCTTGAAATGAAACCTAGCTAAATCGATTTATCTCCCTCGAAACCCCTTGCATATTAAGTAAATTTCATGAAAATCGTTGGAGCTGTTTCCGAAATTTAGACTATATATATACCATATACAAGAATTGCTCATTAGATATTAGATTTATTTATATTTATATTCCAATCAATCTTAACAAATAACAATGCATGTGGTGTCTTAACTAGTTTTTAAGCTACAGTTATTAACATTGTTTAAGCTGATTTCAATGGCGAACGGGCAGATCGAGATCTGCGAGGTTAAGCAACGTTACCACTGTCGGTCCATAGATAGGTGACCATTTTTAAACATGTCACGCTTCTCCGTGCTTCGGAGACCATGTTAAGCCGTCGGTTCTGCTCCCGGACCTAGGCGGATTTGCGTCTCATCGGGCTATGAGATTGAGGGAATAGAGAGTGCACTTGTGTCTGCGAATACACTTGTACACTGTAATATCTCCCGCGTAGTTGGCTAGTCTTTGATGAGATAGGTCACTGTAACCGACATCGGTTAGGACCATTATAAGCCGGATCCATTTTAGGTGTTGTGTAAGCAACGATGGAGTTTCCATGGAAGTATAATGAACGTAATAACATAGCTGCTAGTAATTGTAGCACGCAACACTATAAACTAAAGTCATCAGTTTGTTACAATTGCTTCGGTAGACAGCTGATGTTTTGTAATTTTTAATGAGAGGATCAGGTATTATCAATGAGCTGATCACGAAGTACCATCTATAATTTGTCTATCATTGAAATGCAATTTGAATGATGTTATTATTTGTAAAAAGGTTTTGATCTTTTGTTCTGAAAGCTCTGAAGTGTACTACAAGAATATAATCAGGGTTCTTATTTACGATCTTAATTTCGTTGTCGTGACAAGCCTGTGCGAACTGACGCACGAGCGGTGCGCTCAAAGATGTCCTCCTCGCATGCGCGTTGATGCATTTCTAAGCGCAGCTCTCTATTTACCAATACGATCCGTTAATAGTTATGAAAGATTTTGACAGTTCGCAAGGGCTTGCCGCGGACACCGAAAAAAAGAACGTGAATTAGTACTGCTAGTTTATCTGACCCGTGCAACTTCTTTTGCCCGTTCCCCGGTTTTGCATCATTTTTCATGAATGCTCTGCTCCTATTGGTCGTAGCGGGACGTTATATGCCATCGCCTATGACACTCACAAATAACTGGCTTCCTATTGGTGAAAGACTTTCAAAATCATTTCATTAGATCCAGTGATTACCCCCTACAACATCACAAACTTTACCTCTTTATAATATTATACTTATAGATTGGGTAGGACTTATTTTTACACGTTATTTAAACCGACAAAGCAATTTTTAAAATTGTTTTAGCTAATTTCATAAACAACCCATTACGACGAGATTTCATTGACAGATGTTATTAAGGAGTACCTAACTTAGGCTAGCAATGCATATACTGTGATTTTGTAGTCCTTTTGAAGCTCATTTTTTTTAACCTAGTCCATGTAATTTTTAAAATATTGTCATTTTTTTAAAATAAAAATCTTATTGATCCGCGCAATTTTTTTCCGTTTTTGCAACATTTTTCATTGCTGCTCCGCTCCTGTTAGTTGTAGCGTAATGTTATATATAGCCTTTAGCCTTCCTGGATAAATGGGCTACCCAACAGCAAAATAATTTTATTTAGTAGTTCCTGAGATTATAGCGTTAAAAAACAAACAAACCAACTCTTCAGCTTTATAATATTAGTATAGATTGCCTTAAATTGCCTAAAGCGTGACGTTGAGTACTTTTGGGCGGTGGAAAACTATGAATTATATCCAATATAATTAGATCGTACTACCTACCTATTCTCAAAACGTGAAATCGCGTAGCTCATTTATACGACACCAATTTCAATTTTTATAAAAAAAATGTTAATATTTTCTTAAATTAATATTTTCGACCTAGTCTTTTAGACTAGGTTATTGTGGAGTTCAAAATTTTCGACTCCAAAACGCCTCTGTTATTTAAATTCCGCAATAGTACGAGCATATTGTAATGCTCTCTGAACCTAGTTTTATTAAGTAGCTAATGGGATGCCAATCTAATTTTGATGGTTTTTAAAATATTAAAGTGGAAAATGATCACACGGCTAACTTGTTTATATTCTTTATATACAATCATTTTAATATCTATTCGTAATTTAATAGAATCTTAATATCATTTTAATATCTTCTCGTAATTTTATAATGGTAATCGCTTGTAATCAATTAATCATGTTCCGTAAGTAGATAATTACACTCCATGTTTTGTTCGTACTTTTAAGTTTGTAATAAATTAACTAAAAATGCCAAATTCCTTAGCATTTCGTAAAGTAACCGGTTCTTCACAGATTATTACCAAAAATTAACGTAAAATGACTTTGGCAACATTTTCAAGTGGATTTGATTGAAGCATTATTTTAGCATATTTTATAGGTAGTCGTACATCTATCAAGAATTTCGGCATTGATAAAATGCTCCCCCCCCCCCCTTAAGTCCAATGCGCCCTTCTGGGACGGAACGGAACAAACAACAACAAAATTATCACAAGTTTCCTGTGATTATAGAGAAGTTACAGATTTGGCATAATTTTAAACGTCTCTATATTTCATATGCAACATCGTTACCGTATGATTGTGATCATTATTAAATGTTGAAAAGGATAGCAGTCTTTTTTTTTAAGTTTATAACCTGTGAATATGGAATCGTCATCTTCATACATAAGCATATACTTATAAACGTCATCAGCGGCGAAGGGTTAAAGAAATCCTAAGTAACTCGATAATAGTAGGACACGGTCAACACGGTTCTTCATACGTATATTATGTAGGTATCTAGAATTCAAAGGGAAACCGAAAAGAATTGTGTTCTAAGGAGTCCCCGCCACTGTAGGTACGTCATAACATACGTGACATTTATTTTGTGATATAGCTACGCACGTATTACTTATTTGATATGATGTATATGATCTCTAACCAGGTTAGCAAAATAGGTTACGAAAATAGGTTAGAGATCATATACGTGCAAAGCTATGTCACAACAAAAAGAAAAAAAGAAAAGAAATGAAAAAAAGAAAAGGAAACGTTTATTTTGTTGCGATTATCTAGAAAATGCTTTTCTTATAACTAATTAGATCCCTACTTAAGTAGAAGGTAGGCTAGATTTATGTGTGACCGATTATAAGTTAGCAACTATGTTTTTACCTATATAACATGGCACTGTCAGATATAGATTTCCTTTCAGGGAAAAATACAATTTCCTACTTTGTGGCAACAGTTTAAGCTACTTTTGACCAAATCCATAAATATATTTTGCCTATCAAAGACAGTTGACAAGTGATCTGGGTAGCTTCCTTATGTTAAAGAGTTTTTATTATTATTATTACATATATTCGTTGCCTTCAACTGACATATGAATAAATTCTTTCTAATATTAACTTTCGGATTCCTAACAGATAAACGTGCGCCTTCACATAAGTTTTCATTTAGTTTTGGACATTTTCTCACTTTTTAAGAAGTGTCAATTTTTGACACGCATTTAATCTCTTGGTCAGAAAATATAACACTCCTTCTTGCGCAGTTGGGTAATTAGACCATTGCTAATACTAAATAAATGCCATAGGATCGGTAGGAAACCTCCTAGTACAACTCATCTGATGGTAGCAAAGGTGAAGTAAAGAAACAGCCGTGTCTATAAAGAATTAGATACAGATTAAATTCGAATGATGAACAAGATAATCAATTCATACACGCTATTTAACTATTAATCTATGTGGGAATGTGACTATTTAACATAATCTGTGAAAACAAGCGACCTTTTCGGTACAACAAGCTCAGCTAGTACAGTCATTGACAATCGTCCCTCACACTTGCAGCACGGATAAATATTTTTAGTATTTGTTGTAACATTTATACTATTAATATAAAGCGGAAGAGTTTGTTTGTTTGTTTAAACGCGCTAATCTCAGGAACTACTGGTCCGATTTGAAAAAATCTTTTTTTGTTAGATAGCCCATTTATCGAGAAAGGCTATAGGCTATATAACATTGCGCGACGACTAATAGGAGCGGAGCAGCGACGAGAAATGTTGCAAAAACGGGGAAAATTTACGCATACGAAGTTGCGCGGGACAGCTAGTTAGTAATATCTACCTAGTTGTACTTTTTTAAAGATTACTAGTAAAGTAGTTGTGTAATGAAAAAAGCGTTATTTTTAATATTAAAATATAGTTTAGTTAGTAAATACCTGCTCATCCTACACTTGGCTATGATATCTGAATTTTGTATAACTTAGGTTTAAAGATCTTTTTTACTCATAAGAACAATGAGTTTTCTTAAAACAAAATTTTATCTTCTATATTTTTCTTAAAATGTTTGTCTGTATGTCCTCTATGCGTTCCGAAACCATTGATCAGATTGTGATGAAACTTTAGCAAAATGTTCTGAGAAGGCCGGCGAATGTTCCAGGCTTTAAAAGCCACAGCGAAGCGTGGCCGAGTTCAGCTAGTATAAATTAATAATAAGTACAAAGTATTTGTTTTACCTCTGGAGCACTCAACAGCTCACAGTTTACATTTTTCGTATTTATTCTACAAGTTTACTTTTGTATATGTGCTATCACAATCTTTTATATTATTTTGTAAATTATCATACAACTGTGCTTCCTTTACCTACGAAGACGGAATAATATATTGATCATGGAAATTCGTTCGCACATCTACATATACTGAATCATAGTAACGTTATCAATTAAGTCACACATACTATAAATAGTACCTACATACAGCAGAGAATGTTTTATTTTACAAAGTTCTAAGAAAACTCTATTAAACACAGATTTTTGTTGGTAATCGTACCCGCTTATACATCCTACACATGACGCAAGTTTTGCGTTACTTTGTAACATACATACCTAAATATAAGCATCTTTATTCATTCTACATGACATTTAATCAATCGATCATATTCGGAATATTAACAAACAAAGGTCATCGATGTTTCGGAGTCTCGTTACAAAACATACAAACTATTCGTTTATTACGCCTTTTTTATATATAGTTAAATTTGGTTATATATTCGTCATACTTATTTGATACCCAATCTAATATATCAAACTCTCGTGTCGCGGTGTTTGTGGTTAAACTCCTCCGAAACGGCTCGACCGATTCTCATGATATTTTGTGTGCATATTGGGTAGGTCTGAGAATCGGACAACATCTATTTCTCATCCCCCTAAATGTAAAGGGTATTTTTAGGTAAATTTTTATTTTTTTAACCCTGAATTTTCACCTTTCTACGATCAACCCCTGTTGTTTTATTTACCCCTATTTTGCAAAAACTGGTTAATTTGACGCAGAGGAAGTTGCGAGGGTCCGCTAGTATTATATAAAAATCTACACGAAGAGAAATAATTTGATTTCATCAAATTAGTTATCTCTGCTTCGTGGTGCAGTAGAAGAAAGCACGGTTGCTGTGCATGACGTTGTAATTTCGATTCTTACGAAGGACTAAACTGTGATTAATAAATATTCCTTCCAATTCTAAGTGTACTTTATGTCCGATAATGGCTGGTGGTGTAAAGTAGAGCTTATACTCCGTAGTGCAAAAGATGAGTAAAAAAAAAACAAGGTACGCCTGTCATCTGGTTACGAGCTTGTGGTCGTATTAGTGTAAAACGCATGCGCAATATCAATGTAAAAAACTTACGTAAAGAGCAGATCTGTCAATCAAAATCAATATTATAAAATTTAAGTATAAACATTGAGCAAAAATTATGTAGGCATCGGCTCATATCACACTTTTTTTTATTACAACATGAATTTGAATAATTTTATACCAACATATTGTCTAGATTTATGTATAGGTAGGTATTATACATCTGTACTAATATTATAAAGCTGAAGAAATTTAAAAAAAATCAATTAAAAAAATATTTTGAATTTTATTTTTTGTTTGCTGCATTTTTTGTTTGAAAGTTTTTGTAATACGTCAGTTAATCTATAGCCTAAATTCCAGCCAGACTTGGTCTATTGGTGACTATCCAAATATTGGAAAAGTATATTATTTTGTTTTGCAATCTTGTTTCCATGAGTCTAAAATATATCGAACACGCAAACGCATATCTAAGCTACGTTGGTTTACACTAGGAAAAAGCAAAAAACAACAGTCACTAAATATATACAAAAGGGTATATTATGGTTCCTGATATATTTACTTTGTAAAAAGTGAAGTATATATATATATAATATATTTATACTTCACTTTATACTTATGTGTATATATATATGTAAAATTTAACTCTAAAATAAGTAAATATATACGTAATTAGCAAACGCAGTACTTCATTTCTTACAACTTATAGTATTATTTATTAATTAACCTTGTTCAAACACTTGCTTCGTTCAATAAAATGAATTTTTGTAAAGAAAATTGATGATTTTAAAAGAGTGGCCACTGAGTTTCTTGGCAGCTTTCTTCCCATGAGCTTTACACTTGCCGCCTAACTTCATTTTGTTTTTTCAACATAAGATATATATATATATATATATATATATATACATATATATATAAAGATGATATATATATATATATATATATATATATATATACATGATATATCATCTCTGTGTATCATGTATACGAAATAAATATATCTGAGTTTGATACTGTCGTATGTCAGTAGGATCAAAGAGGCTTGCATTCAATAGGCACGTCTGACCTTACTGACACCAGCCATTAAGTTTTATTTACTGTATTTATAGGGAATACTTACTTAGTTGCAAACCTCTAGGACAAAATACTTAGATTTCGGAAAACAAACTTTATAGATTTCCATGGAAGTACCCAGGATCATTACTGGGGCGGTATTTCAACTTTTCATAATTTTAAGACTTTTTAAATAAGTGGTACTTATACTCTGGCAAAATGTATAATTTGTACCTACATTTTTGCAATTTCTAGTGAGGGGCGTTTCAACCCTCAAATCTCCCCTAGGACGCGGATGATATATAATACACTAACAAAGCGCACATAGACATCGCTCATGGTAATGGAATCTCGTAGTTTCTTAGGAACGAAGGGAAGTCCTAGGCCGAAGTGGTCCGAGATTCCATGTTCATGAACGATGTCTGTGTGTGTGTGTTCCTCGAATGAGACACCTTTGAAAGTTACCTTCAGTCACTGACCTCTATTAAACTATTACACTGCTGGACAGGCTACCGCCGCCGACAGCAACAAGATTCCATTTGATTTTGACATTTGGACTATTATTAGACAAAATCAAATAATAATATCTTGGGACAACTCACACAAAGCTATCAGATCCCATACTAAGCAGAGCTTGTACCTACTATCGAAACCAGACAACCGATAGACATCTAATATATAAAATTCTCGTGTCACAGTTTTCGTTGCCATACGGCCGAATCGGCCAACATCTATTTTTCATCCCCCTAAGAGTTTGTTTGTTTGTTTGAACGCGATAATCTCAGGAACTACTGGGCCACATTGAAAAAATATTTTATTGTTGGATAGTCTATTTATGGAAGAAGGCTATAGGTTAAAACATCACGCTACGACCTATAGGAGCTGAGCAGCAATGATAAATGTTGCAAAAACTGGTAAAATTTACGCAGACGACGTTGCGCGGGTCAGCTAGTACTTATATATTTCTAAATACATACATATTATAGATAAATAACACCCAGACACAGAATAAACCATCGTGCTCATCACACAAAGTTTTATCCTAGGTGGGGATCAAACCCACGACCTCTTGCGTAGCAGTCGGATACACTCCCACCGCGCCACAGAGGCAGTCCCCATTCCATCCCGACCCATTAGCTCCGAGTTGGTTAAGAATGAGACTGGAAATGGAAGTCTATACCGGGTCATTCGATTCGACATTTGAAATTACTGTCACTTTATACGGGGTCCTTATTCTCGTTCTTTTTTCCCGTGTCCGCGAATGTGCAGCGGAATCTTTGAGCGCACCGCGCATCCGCCAGTTCGCATGGACTTGTCACGGACACGGACTTAAACACCTTTAGTGCTTTCGGTGTTGATTGAACCTGTGTAAAGTATACTTTTTATAGGTATACTTTATTGAATATATTTCTTTAGAATAAACAATAAGTACATGACCTCATTTAAGTCAATATTTATCCCACTTGTGCGTGACGGAATTTCGTTGAATCGATATCGAATTTAAAGAAGGTAGGGTCTCGATTTTTTTCACTCTAAGTAGGTACTCATTGATTCACAGATGGCACAATGGTTAAACCCACTACACATGCGAGCCAAAGTGTTGCATAACTAAATTTTTTGTCATACAACAAATTGTTTATCTGAGTATGGGTATGTGTGTTCGTGATTATGAATGTCCGAAAAATCCCAGAGAGTTTTCAAGAAAACTTGTCATCAAGCGGAATTTCCATCAAAGATTGACACTCATCTTTAATAACAAATAGTACCCAGAGGGAGATTTGGGGTACCCCCCCCCCCCCTAAAAGTCAAGTACAAAGTATACATTTGGACAGTGTTCAGACACCAGGCGCGAAATTATGAGCCTCCCCCCTGAAAAAAGATCCTGGGTTGCATTAAAGGAGGTAACTGAAATGTAACATAAAAAGCTGATTTCCTTCAAAATTACTGAACAAATTTGCGTCGTGGATGATTTTACCCCCTTAAGGGTTGTTTTTCCCTTTCAACGAAGACGCTGAAACCAGCGTTTTCGTTGAAAGGGAAAAACAACCCTTGAAATAGTAGTATTTACATATTTCTTTATAAAAGGGAAAAGAAATATGTATTTACATATTTCTTTATAAAAGGGGAAAGAAATATGTATTTACATATTTCTTTATAAAAGGGAAAATAAATATGTATTTACATATTTCTTTATTTACAACCACAACCACAAAGTCAAACACGTTTCATACAAACTTGCGACCCTATTTTAATAAAAAAAACTGCATTCAAATAATTTCGTTTGCATAATACTTTTTATTTTGAGAAATATTGACACACGATACATAATAAGAACATACGCTTTTGTTTTTGAGTGGAGTATTAAAAAATACAAAATAGATAAACATTACCTGTTTTCCCCAATCCGTTCCCGAGCGTGTTTTGATAGCTGACTGTAGTACTGCTTCCGATCCAACTGATCACGAGCATGAGGACACACACTACTTGCTTATGCCACATCTTGGTTCACTGTATCACCACTGATCAAGCTATAGTAAACGTTTTCACATATGTGTTGCGTGGTCTGTTCTACTGCCTTAGTCGGACCCGCTTGCCCAAATGAGGTGACGAGACCTAATGAGATATCGGGTAAACTGCTCAATTACTGGTAGGTACTTTTTAATTGATTGATTTATATATTTTTTTCTTTATAATGTGGGTCGCACATTACTAGCAGCTTCGTTAAATACACAGCTTATCGAAATTGCTTGTGTTATGAGGGATTCGAAGCTACGATCTTTCGATGGCGAATCTGATGCCTTAACCACTAGCTCGCCGCTTCGATGGCTTCCATAAACATTAGGCCACCGTTCGCTTTGGTTATTAAGTTAATTGTGTTGACGCGAGCTGGCAATATAGCAATTTATGCGTGATTATAAAATTTCATGCATAATTCAATAATGATGATGCACTCCTACAGACAACAGTATTATTATTTTTTATTATAAGATTAACCGGTTCCCTAAACAAGCTAACTAACACAATGTGGTATTAAAATGCCGATTGACTGTTAATAAAAAATATCACTTTTTATAAGTGTTGATATTAATTTATCTAATCATAAATATTTAATGACAAAAAATATGTAGAAAACTGGCTTAAATACAAATTATAAGAAATAAACCTTAGTTACTTTTATCAAAATTCGTATCAAGATAATAAAAAAAATTGTTTTCTAAAGCAATTTAAAACATAATATTAATTTTAAAATGTAAATTAAATTACATACAATTAAATTTTGAAACGTAATTTTCATTCTGAAATACGGTTTTAATTTCAGGTACCAGCAGTTATTGAGGCTATTTACCCTACAAAATGTAGATGAAACACCTTCCGTTTGCAACTTGGTCAGTCGTAAGCATTCTAAGCGAGTAAGTTTGTGTAAAAATGTTATGGCTAAAGAATTTAGCTGGTAATATCGTTATCTAATGATCGAGTATTAATTATGTATGTATGAAATAGTTTCCGGTAGACTATTTGGTATGTGGGTCTTCATACGATTATGTACTTGATAACGTAACTTGAGTGCCTGAGAATCGATTAAAGTTATGAACAATTATGAAGTACTCGGATATAGAACATCGGTTCAACTGCAACTATCAGGAGACGAGCCGTCTTTATTTTAAATACTTTTTGTTAACTTCGTAAGTATGTTTGTATGTTAATATGTAGGTATGTTAGTATGTAACGGAATCTTTGAACGTGTTTTTTTTAAAAACTGAATAACGTTTACTTTCAGAAACTTCGCACAAAAAGGGCTCGCTTCGATAAAAAGGGATTTTTGAAAATCCATCCCTTAAGGGGGTAAAATAGTGGTTGTTAGTTTATATGAAACTCCGCCAGTTTTAAAGTTAGATATGTGGAATTTCGTATTTAGCTTATTGGTTTAAAAAGGAAACGTATTTCCGTGTTTGTGAAAAATCAACACCCAAGGTGGTAAAATAGGGGTTGCAAGTTTTTATAAAAGGCCGTTAAGTTTTAAAGTTAGATCTGTGAAATTTCCTATTTGGCTTTCTGGTTTAAAACAACTAAAAAATGAAATATAAATAATAGTTTAAAAAACTATAAAAACACGCTTTTGTAAATAGCTGTACATACATACATACATACATATCAACCCATAAGATGGCCCACTGCTGGGCACGGGTCTCCCCAGTAGAACCTACTAGTATGTAGATCCTGGGGGTAATTGCCATAATCGCCACGCTTGGCGAGCGGGTTGGCGATCGCAGTAAGGCTTTAAGTACGCAGAGGACGCTGCTGCCCGTCCTCCGGGTTAAAATCCCTTAGTCGCCTTGACGACACCCACGGGTAGAGATGGGGTGGTACTATTCTTAAGCCGGCACCACACGGCAAATAGCTGTAAAAAGTATTAAATAAAAATCAGTTTTACATCATAATAAAAGCGTGGGGTCATTAAAAATCAATATCGTTACAAGCACCCTACGCTTTTTTACAATAAACTGCAATAAACTGATTTTTATTTTTTACTTTTTACAGTTATTTACAAAAGCGTGTTTTTATAGTTTTTTAAACTATTACTTATTTTTGACTGCCTCTGTGGCGAGGTGGGAGTGTATCCGACTGCTACGCAAGAGGTCGATCGCCTCCCAGGAGAAAACTTTGTGTGATGAGCACGATGGTTTATTCTGTGTCTGGGTGTTATTTACCTATACTAAGTATGTATTTAGAAATATATAAGTATGTTTATCGGTTGTCTGGTTTCCGTAGTACAAGTTTTGCTTAGTTTGGGATCAGATAGCTTTGTGTGAGTTGTCCCAAAATATTATTATTATTATTATTTACTTTTAAAGTATAAGTTCTAGTCTAGATACCAAGTAAAGCTAATAAGATATTCAAGTACCTAATATTTAAACGATTATTTACATAACTTTCAACTTATTTAGACTACTTATTTAATTACTTTATTTAAGCCAAATAGGAAATTTCACAGATCTAACTTTATAACTAAACGGACTTTTATAAAAACTTGCAACCTGTATTTTATTTTTTTATTTCCCTGATAGAGAAGTAATAAGTTGTAGCGAATTTACAATATTAGAAAATTTTGAGTCTGTTTCGCAAGGAATACTTAACGTATTTTGCTACAATCTAGTACACAGACTATAACTTCGATAATTGAGGCATGTGGGAAGACAAGAAAAGAGAGTTAAGGCCATCGAAAATTACTTGTCAAATAAAACGGTTAGGTACCTCGAATATGGTTTTGCTAAAGATGATTTACCAACAATAGGTTTCGATTGTGGTTAAAACTACTATTGACGACCGTTAAGTCTAGTGCAAAACAAACAGTTTTGTTTTTTAGCAAACATTACAGATTTCCTTTAGTTAAGGCCAAGGTACAACTTTCTCTTTGACAATGCTAAATATTATATAAGTGTTTGAATAATATGGTGAATTGAAGTGTAAATGGTAATATTTAGTTACCTATCTTACGAAAAAAATAATAAGAGCCAGAATGTGTAGCGGTAGTAGTATGCAGGTACTTATAAAAACTTATGGGATCCACAAATTGGTGATGAAAGCTCTTGAATGACACGAAAACAATACCTGACAGAGTCAAGACCCTGGAGGCCTATTCTAATTTAATAAAAATTAAGTTTCGATTAAAAATGAGGTGGTAATACGGAACCAGTAACATTTATTTAATCCATTTGTTCCAGGAAATGTTCCATGTGTTCGAACTTCTCCTGCTTATCCAAAAATTAATTGGAATAGTCCCGTAAACTTAAGAAATTTAAGTAAAGGAAAATTCATGAATTACATTTTACAGAAAGAGAGTCTCCATATTCTAAAATAGCTCCGAATCTTGGTCAACAGTGAATCTAAAGAATATCGACTCTTTTAAGATGTAGTGTTGAAGGAGAATGCTAGGTATATCATGGACAGCAAAGCGAACTAACAAGAACATTCTGAAGCAGTTCAAAACCAGCACCAGGCTCTCTACCACATATTATCAACGAATCCTAAGCTACTTGGCTCATATTGCACGCAGACAGCCAGATAACCTGGACAAACTAATCATAGTTGGCAAACTAGAGGGTTCGAGATCAAGGTCCCCCGCCAGGACACGGTTTTATTTTCGTCGAGTTATGTTAAGTTTATTCTTTAGTTTTGAAGTTGTTTTTTAATATAATAAGGGCGTATGTCCACCGCAGCCCGTCAACGGGACGTCAGGACGTCGCCGAAGCAGCGATACATAGAATTACTATAGCCGGGTGTCCACAGCACCTCCGTCATCATCCCGGTCGCCGAAGTAAAACAATATCGTTCACAGTGACGTCTCGTTGACGGGTTGCGGTGGACAAACGCGCTGTGTGTTGCAAAGAATGACCGTGAATTATTTTTGCCTTGTACCTAATCTTCTCAATAACTTGCCATATGTACCTTGGCAAGTATTGTTCCTACTTATATATTAGCGACTAACCGCCAAATACTCTAACGTCACATAGTTTTGAGAACTATCAAGTATCATGCAGTCACTGTCACTTATGATGAATACCTATAGAAACAGAAATATATTAACCACGACTTACAGTTGAGAAAACTTATAACTGGTCTTATTTCTTGTTAGTGTTAACTACGAGTATAACTTTAAAAAAGAAAAACAAATCGAGGTTAAAGGACTTAACCCGTAAACGACTCGAGTGCTCAATATAATAAGGTGATGATTGCAAAACATGCCGAGTTGTCTTAGGAAGATACTTGAGGTTACATCTAAGGAACATGACACATTATAAATTCGTTCGCATCTCGTCGTTAGATGTACTCGTAACATATAATCGGAGTAAAGTAACCGCTTTCGTGTGCCAGTTCACGATATTATTATTTTGGTTGCATTGTGCAAGATAACAACATTGCAAACGATTTTATGTAACTACAATTATGAGCATTATGTGTTTAAAACATAATTTGTGAAACTTTTGTGTAAGAAAAACAGGCTCTTTTGTAATTATAATGTGTAATTTTTTCAGTGGATGGTTTTATGCAATTTGATACAAAACTAAATGAAAGGTAAAGAAGATGAGTTAAGGAACTCATTTTTTTACCTTTCATTTAGTTTTGACATACAAGTAATAAAACGACATATTTCTTAAATTACCTGCCTAAGTCCAGGTGTGCTATAGAATCATCTGATCATCTGTAGATACTACTAATATAATAAATAGGTAATACCTATTGATTTGTTTGTTTCTAATGGATAATCTTTGATCAACAAAGTATGTTGATTTTAATGAAATCTATCTAGAGGTAACTTAGAGCTAGGGTAAGGATACAGGTTACGTTTAATCTCGATAAACCAAATTCATTCAGACAAAATTGCGGGGAACAACTAGTGTATTGTTAGGGTTGGGATGACACGGTAGATATATACCTTTTTTTTTTTTTAATTCTTTATTCAATAAAATATAAAATGATACATAATAAATTTACTCGCCAAGCTACACCGCTTGTTGGCGAGATACGCTCGTTAACTTATTAATAATTTCCAAAACATAAACAAAAATAACAAAATATAAACAAAAGAAAAATAAAACTTAAAGCTATATAGGTCTTAAAGTTATCTAGGTATGAGGTCTATTCAAGGGAATGGACCTCACTGATCGTGGGGTCGCAATCTCCGAGCAATAGAACCTTCAGTTTCTTTTTTAACAAATTCTTACTAAGTTTAGGTTCCATTCTTAAAAAATCTATGTTATTGAATATTTTAGGGACTAGATATGCAGTCATTCTCTCTCCGTAATAATTTTTAGGTTTAGGTTTAATAATCTTTCCTTGTACTACACTCCTTGTATTGTATGTATTATGCATTCTAATTTTGTATTCGTCTGTATAATAGTGTTCAATAGATATTAATAATGTTACTTTTGAGTCTACCGGTAATATTTTACATAGAGGATACAATTTTTCATAATCTTTATTACATTTCATTCTAACTTTCTTATTGACTAAAAATTTCATGAGTCTGGTCTGTATATACTTTATTTCATTTATATATGATGTGAAAGTGCGTCCATATACACTGAGGCCGTAACTGAGTATTGAGTCTGCAAGGGCGTAGTATACCATTGTCATGGTACGCTTGTTTATTACTGGCTGTAGTTGGTATAGTTTAGCAAGCACTGATCTGAGCCTGTTGCAGACGTCATTTACATGTGGCTTCCAGTTGAAGTGAGTGTCGATAGTCAGACCTAAGTATGTATAGGTATTAACGAATTGTATGTTGGTACAGTTGCAATTTGTATAATTGTTGTGCAGACATTCATACGTATGGCCTATGATTTTTAAATACGTTTTATTAGTTTGCTTAGCACATTGGTTGTAGGGCGAGTATATATGCATGTATTTTGTTTTATTTAAGTTTAAAATAATACCATTGTCATGTGCCCACCGAGTTATGTTTTCGAAATCATTTTGGATATTGTCTATTGCTTCAGAGAGTTCTTTAGATGCACATAGCAAACACATATCATCGGCATACATATATACTCGACACCTACTTACAACATTCGCGACACTGTTTACGTGCATTATGTATCCCACTGGCGCGTACACCGACCCGGTTGGCACACCCAGTTCAACTAGAGCCTCTTCTCCCGCTACTCCCTTTACTACCGTACGGATTCTTCTGTTGGTGAGATACTGCTTGAACCATTCTTTCGTGGGACCACGGATACCGCATTCATCCATGGCCTGCAGTAATACATTATGGTCCAGCGTGTCAAAAGCTTTTTTATAGTCAATAAAAAGAGCTATAATTTGCTTACCAGAGTTGAGGCTCTCGTTGACGTAATCTGCGAACCGCGTCAGCGCAGTCGCTGTGCTGCGTCCCTTCCTAAAGCCATGTTGTGCGTCCGACAAGATGTTGTTACCTTCAAGGAACTTATTTACTTGGCCAACTATAACTTTTTCGACAATTTTATTTATTACTGGCAGTATTGCAATAGGTCGATAGTTGGAATATTCTAAGTGACTACCCGCTTTATATATTGGTCGTATAATGGCCTCTTTCAATTGATCGGGATATACAGATTGACTTATACACATGTTAACAAAATTTGCTAATATTGGGCTCAAAGTTTTACACAAGTATTTCATATCACGTACTCGTATTTTATCTATTCCTGGGGCTTTTTCAAATGACAATGTGTGAATTATTTTCTCTATATCTATTTGGCTAATTTTATTATACCTAAATGTGACTATGCTAGGATTAGTATATTGTTTTCTGTCTAAAAAATATGTGTTACAGTTATGTTTAATATTACAGATTTCACTTGTAAACGTTTTAGCAAAATTGGTACAAATATTATGAATATTTTCTTGTTTCCCCAGGTATCTTAATATTACACTGTCTACATTTGTTTTACCCCGCCCCAGCCATGAATTAATATTTGCCCATATTTTTCTATAGTCGCCATTACACTTTTGAATTTTAGATTGCCTATATTTCTGCTTTGCCTCATTTACTAATCTGTTTACTTTATTTCTAAACCTAGTGTATTCCAGCCGTTTATTCATATCTTTAGGCGACTGTTTCCATACTCTAAATAAAAAATCTCTCCTATTTAACATATTAAATAAATACCTATCTACCCACGGCTGCGTATTACGTTTATTACGTTCCGAAACTATAATGGTACACTCCTTATATATTGTATTAAAAATCTTAACTATACTTTGATATAACACTCTAGGACACGTTATTGATAACAGCTGTGACCAATCGTAATCATCCAATTTTTGCTTAACTAATTTATCACATATCACTTCCCGCACAGTATTGTTGTTGTCTTTATTCACACATGTATCAGGTTCAAAATCCACCATTAGTCCGACTGCATGATGATCCGATATATACGACTCGAGAACATAGGCCGTAGAATGAATGTTGCGTCCCTCTCGCACCCACACGTGATCCAAGCACGACGTCTCGCTCCGTCCGTTCACAATGGCTTGGCGGGTAACTTGGGTTCGTGGAATCGTGCATCTGAGGCCGCGACCATACAGGGCGGTTTTATATTTTGAAATAATCGGATTAATTTCGTTGTTCAATAAATCGATGTTTGTGTCTCCTATTACGATAAGGTTTTCTGACGGTGGGATTTTTGTAATTATATTCTCAAGTTCTTCGATGAAGTGGGTTTTGTTTTTATTCGGCGGTCTGTACAAAGCTATAATATTAACGGTATGATTTGTATATTTTATCTTCCCATGTATTGCTTCCATATTTTGACAGTTTACTATGTCTGTAGTGAGTCCAAGAACATCTTTCGCATATATTAATATTCCTCCTCCTCTTTTATTCTCTCTTGTTAATATATGAGTTTCGTATCCAGATATTTTGTAAAAAGAAAGTTCGTTTTTTTTTATATTTATCTCACTTAATATAATAATATCTATTTCGTATTTATTTTCTTCTAGTAGGACTATTAATTCATTGAAGTACTTTCGAAGCGAACGAATGTTAAGATGCATTATTTGAATTCCGTTTTGTTTCTTTGTGTATTTATTCAATTCTTCCATACTAGTAAATCTGCAGTAGGTTGCTTCGATATTTGGTGAATTAATGAATGAATCGAATTTTATAATAAAAAGTCACGGTGTGTGTTCACGCACTCGGGACACCTGCGCGACTCGGCGCTCAGGTGTTCGAGACTTATTATTATTAAAAGTTGTCTAAGTCGCGCTCCGTTTTAATATTATAAATTTTGTTCTCGTCGTTATTTTTCTTTGCCAATATGTTGAAGTTTTGAACCCAGATGTATAAAAATCCTTTCTCTTTCAGCTTATTCCGTGTTAGCCACAGTAGTTGGCGTTTTTGTTTAGGGAGATCTTCATTGATGTATATTCGTTTGTCACTACCATTCGAATGTAATTTTCGGTTGGTAATTATATGATCCTTCTTCGCTGACATCCATTTACTGCGGGCATTTCTGTTACGTAGTTTGACTTTTACGATCCTAGGTCTTGGGTCGTCGGCTTTTTCTTTGCCTACCCTCTCTGCTTCCTCCACATCATCGGGGCTAAGTTGTAACAATTTCGCAACTTCTTGTACCACTTGTTTCGTATTTTCGTGGGGTCTTTTCTCCAGACCGCATATCTCTATATACTTTTCCTTCTCCTTCATCTCTAGCTCGTCCACCCGTTCTATGCCCTGGAGGGAAAGTACCAACCCCAAAATTTTTTTTGTTTTTAAATTTGATTCAGAGGAAACATTATTTTATTTTTAGAAAAGAATATAACGGCATTCAAAGATTTTTTTAAATTCACTTGTATGAGCCGGACATCGAACCCGCAAAATATAGAAAATAAAGATTTTGTATTTTTATTATGCACATTAAAAAGGTAAATCTTTAGGAAGAAATCTCTCTGCATCTAATGGCTAAGGCATCGGTCATGCAATCGTGAAGTCGCGGTTTCGAATCCTACCCTTTATATTACCCAAGTGAACCCACTTCTAACACAAGCCTTTGAGCTTGGCTGGAGGGATTAACAAGATTGCTAGTAATGTGGGACTCAATCCCACATTGCTAGTTATCTTAATAAAAATTAAATAAAAAAAACCCTCTAGGGGGCATAGGTTTGGTCCTCTCTGTACCTATACCTAACCATAATGGGTTAATAAAGTTATTGCATAATTTTGCAATTAAATTACTTGTTTATCTACTTAATGTATCATTAATGACCTATTAACTTTCAAAACTTGTATGATGTATTGAAGAAGTATCCAATTGATATTGGCAAACTTGTAATGTTAGTTTAATTTAAAAAAAATGCATTATTTATGTGTTATATTGTGCATATTCGGGTTTTTGTAATGACATACATTTCCGCGTTTAAAAATACTAATTAGATGCATAGATATTTATAAATTGCCACATTAAAACAAGTATTGTAAACATTGATGTTCTCGGTGCAAACAAGTCATGTAGGTAACATTTGTAATGTAATTTTTAATCAATAAAATACGATTGTTTTCTAAATAACATTACTTTTTCATGCTTCATGATTGTTTAGAATTGAGATAAAATCATGAGAAAGGAAATAGATAGTGCAAAGTAACTGCCAATATTATAAAATAATTAAATATTTACTTTAGTCAATTTTGATGAAACCTCTCTAAATAGGAAGTGATTTTTTATAAGAATATCTGATAGTCATGATAGCAATGCCGTGGACAAAATCTGGTGTAGATTTTTTTTTGAATCCTCCGTTATATGAGCGTTGATGTCTTTTGTATGTATTTTTATAAAACATTACTAGCCTCTGTGGTGCGGTGGGAATGCGTCCGACTGCTACGCAAGAGGTCGTGAGTTCGATTCCCACACGGTACACCACTTTGTGTGATCCACAAATTGTTGTTCCGAGTCTGGGTGTACTTTGTGTCCGTGACTTGTTCCCTAATGCGGGCGTCGTCTTTAAAAAAAAAAGAAAAAAAAAAAAACTTTACAGGCTCGATGGTAGCCTTACGATTAAGGCATCGGCTGGCAATCGAGACGTTGTTTAAATCTTACCCGTTATAGTTCCGACGTGAAACCAAACCCAAACTAACCTAACCCAAACACAAGCTTTTTAGCTAAGCTGGAGGGGTTAACCAGATTGGTAGTACCAAATTAATAGCTATATTTTTTTAAAAAGAAGGCTTTAATTATACCTTTAAATTATTGTAACTATGACAGTAGTCATATAGTTAGTTCTTTTAAGTCATAGTTTAGAGTGTTAGGCTACACCCACTTGCTGCCAACAATACAGGTTTCTAAGAGAATTGCAATAAAACTAATACCATCTGTTCACTATAGGTTTACAAGCAAATGAAGTCATCTACATAAATTCATGAACATAAAAAAGTATCATAAATATTCTACATTGTCTTGACATATTTGAAAGTATATTTTACAATGATATGATATTACTTACGCTGCAACGTATCTGATGATAAGGAATTAGACCGGTTCCCTGTTAGTGCCGGTTCACGTAGTAGCTACGGACCTCCCAACCACATTGCTTGGTGACAGACAACACGTAGTAACTATAAACTTAAAAGTCCCGAGTCCTGACCTTAGTCAACGTTGCCTCAAATCTATTATAAAAAAAAAAAAAAACAATGAAGCTCACAGATGCAAAATGTCACCTTTCTAAAGGTGAGTGAGTAATATAACTCTATGCCTTCTTTTTATCCGTTCGAATACCGACAAGGATTATTAATCTATAGTTATAAAACCTGTCGGACATATTCTGTGTCCTCTACGTCTTATTATTAGTTCTTTGCTCTTAATAGAATCGTATTACAGTATCGTATCGCATGACAGGTGGGTGTGAGTTTAAAGATATGTTTAAATTGTCATTTACAGACTTTTAGTAATATTGCTTTTATTATATGCCGGATTTTATTTAGGTATGTTACGTATACCACTGAGAAAAGTTTCAAGGCAGACGGAAGGATAATTTATGAGATTACAGTCAAAGTAAATTACCTACAAGTACTCAGAAAATAATCTGTTTTATAACCCTCCAGAAATTACTTTCGTCTTTAAGAATTGAAACCATTTTATTTTGATGAAAATAAAGTTGATATTGTGATTTTTTTAAAGTTTATTTTTGAAGTAAAAACTTCTTTAGCGGCGTTGTGCACTTTTGGGATGGGTAAAAATGTTATACTCGCGTCAGGATCACGTGACCCGTGATCGAAAATTTGTAAGACAGGGGAAGAGCGCAGGGCGCTTGCGCGTGTTATTTTTTCTTAGAGATAAACTTTTTAATTGTGATGTCGTTGTCATTTTTTAAATTGTCTATTTGTGTACGATAGCGCATTAGATAAATATTGTATTTTACCACATATATATGATAGTACTTTTATGCTAATTAAAAAAAAGCCAAAATATTTAAAAATGCACAGCGTTAATGTTCAAGTTTTCACACCTGCCGGCATTCCCGGAGTGCAACCCGTTTTTTTATAACAACACCATTTTATAAATCTTTATTGGCGTTGTTTATATTCATTAACCCTCAAAACACCGAGCAAAGCTTCGTCAACTGAGCTAGTGTTTAAGTAAGTAGAATAATAATTAAGCGAAACAACAGTTAGTACGCTCGGCACGACAAGATATGCTACAATATTATCGAAACGTCGAGAAATAAAAATATTTATACGACTAAGATCTGTAATCTAAATATTGTATAATGTATAAAAGCGCGAAAGTTTAACAATATTTAAGCTACGTAGCATCGTTACGAGTTCCAAAAAAAGAACGTAATTATTTCAATATTTATGCCGAGTGAAATTATAATATCGAACCGGCTATCAGGTCACAAAGCAATGGGAATATACAAGGTAAAGTGCATACAAGTCGCGCTCGAGAAATACGCACATACGGAATCTCGAACCACTTTGTTCCGATGGTGTTCCGAAGTATCTAGCTTATCTTCTGTACATGCTCTATGGTTTGTGATCAGGGGCTAGTTATTAACATCTGTAGTTGTAAAAACCGCATTTGGCTTCAGAATAGTGATGTTCTAATTAACATTTAGCATTGAAGTATTAAGATTTTTGACATTAGCATTCTTGTTTGGCTCGGTTAGGTATGCGTATTTAAAAAAATCGACTTTCGATATTACTACCTGTGTAGAAATATTGCACCTAATAATATAACTGCATATTCCTTAGTGGTATAGGCAGGTATATAAAAGTGTCTTTGAATTGTTAAGGCTTCGGTTTTATCTACAAAGTATCATTTCAGTCTTAAGGTACAATTATAGAGAATAAAAAGAAAAAAAAAAAGAAAAAGAAAAATAAGACAGAACCGGTCTAGAATTCGAAGAATTCTTCTCTAAGTTGATTGGTAACATTAACAGAGGAATGACAACATTAGTTGTATACTATCAAAATTAATTACTATCATAAGTACGCACTCGCTAAGCAATATCCTAATATACGAGTAAATCTACCTAATAAACGTATTCCGTTTTATAACTATTTGGTATTTACAATATTACGACACGTATTGGCAGCAAATATCTACTTGGCCAACCGAGAAGCATCCGTCCGTTGATTTAATAGGATATAAGCATTTCCCTTGCTCTTCCGCCGCAATCGAGAAACCGAGTAGAAACTATATCGATACTTGCAATAAATACCACATATAACCGGTTCCTATATATTTTGATGCTTTACTAATGTTGTAATGTAACATCCATATTTTTTTATTTTAAATAAAATAAATGTAGGCAAGATTGGATATTTTTAAATATAAATCAGTACAAAAATCTAAGCTTTTTAAGGAAGTTACTGTACGAACAATAGTTCAATAAATAATGTTCGATTTAACATTTAATATACGGCCAGAAACGCATAATTTAAATTAAAAAAAAACATATTTCGACATGTAGGTTATAACCTATTTTATAATAAGGTCAAGATCTAGGCAAAAAAATACCAGCCAGTCAACTTTATACATCAATATGAAATAGAAAAAAGAAAAAATATTTAAATGAAATCCAATAAAATCGTAGATGAGCTTACACTGTTAAAAACTGTCACGCACACACTAACACCTCATTTGCAAGCGGCGCCTGCGACTAAGTACTTTAATACACAGTAAGAAAAGCTGAACGAGAGTTTAAAGATATGCGCGAGCGCGGCCACGCATGCGCTCTCCGCGATCGTACCGGTTATACTAAAGCGTCCAACAATGATAAAATATAAGCGAAGCCTTTATGCAACCTTCGGATTGAAAGCCGCATTTTTGTGGTCAAGCGCGATCTAACGAAGATGTCGCAAACGTTCACGATGAGGTTTCATTTTGATTGACCTTTAGAAGGTTTTGTGTTTTAGAAGAACGGTTTATGTAACCTCATGTGTTGGAGTAGGTTGCTGTAATAAATAAGGTTCTATTATAGCTTCATTAGGCAGAATCAAATATCTAAGATAATGGAATTACATTTCAACCCATATGGTGTCCCACTGCTGGGCCCGGGTCTCCCCAGTAGAACCTACTTATTATAGATCCTGGGAGTAATTGGCATAATCGCCACGTTAGGCGAGCGGGTTGGCCATCGCAGTAAGGCTTTAAGTACGCAGAGGACACTGCCCGTATTCCGCTAAAAAAACCCTTAATCGCCTTGACGGCACCCACGGGAAGAGATGGGGTTAGGTA
Organism: Herminia tarsipennalis; assembly: GCA_945859575.2. Taxonomy (NCBI): domain Eukaryota; kingdom Metazoa; phylum Arthropoda; class Insecta; order Lepidoptera; family Erebidae; genus Herminia; species Herminia tarsipennalis. The sequence continues at coordinate 7,759,462 of OX243850.2, read as the reverse complement.
CGGTACCAAGAAAATGAAATTAAAAGCGTCATTTTTACTTAGCAAGTCTGATGTCTGTCGCAAAATTGTCAAGAAGATAATATAAAAGTATGTATTGGGAGGAAATTTTTGACGCTTAAGGGGGCATTACACTGAGAGAATTATTTATTTAGCGCTACGTACACAGCGACACGATCGCCGGCCTCGCTCTTCCGCACACAACCATTACTTCACAGTGCACAGGAGCGCAGGTCAAAATAAAGTAGAATATTCGTTCGTACATATGTTAGATTACGAACGCCATGACTATGACAATACGAAAATGCTCGTTTTTGCATTTTTCCGCAACTTCAAGATTTATTTGCGGGATAATTTTGAGACATATCCTTAAATTTCTTTATTTTATCTACTAGAAAAACTCTTTGACTATTGACACAATTTTTTCGTGTCCTAATATTTAGGTTTTCTATATAAATTTTTGAGAGAGCCGAACCCTGTTTTGTGTAATCTCCCATAACTGTTTTGTATAGTCCTTTTATGTATTATTTTAGACGTACTTAGGCCGTGATTCTAGAAGATATTAAGTTTATTTTCCTACGTGTACAATAACAGAAATTAAACATTGCGATATAAAAAGTATGAAACAAAAAAATATCCTTTAAACTTAATTATCGATAACTTCTAAATATCGATATTACGTTAATATTTATCTAAAACGATAATTTAATCGGGTAAAATTATGTAATAATATAATTTCAAGCAGCATGAAGCTGTCATGCAGATATCACAAGGATCCTAATGACTACCTAGAATATACTTACTAAAGTTGTCTGTTTTCTACATTAGGTAGCGTACCTACTTTGTTACAGTTTCAACTATTTTTTTTCCGAAGTTTTTTTTATGTAGGCATATCACGCGCTTAAATTATGTAGATAAAAGCCTGAGCAAAGTCGGATCGGGACGCTTGTTAACAAATTGTGGTTGATTGACAAAGATGGCTTACTACACTCGTTTTAATTTGTTTTTTATAGCCTCTTAAAAAATATAATAACGAACCAAGGCAGGTTATGCTTAAGGCGTTTTGTACCACTCGACCTACTTGTATATGTGTCAAGTATGTAGTAGGCAAACTATTGACATTTCATTTTACCCATTTTGCGGTTTGGCCCCACTTAAGAATTAAGTAATGCATCACAATACTTTCTAGGTATTATTACATCCACTGTGTGACTTTGAAAGGTACTAAAGAGGTGGTGGTGAACATCTGCATATATAAAAGGAAACTATGACGATCAATTTGATACGTATATAATGCACAGCTCAAACCACTTCAAATCACATATAATTATTGACTTCAAAAAATTTCAAAAATCTCTACTTAGCAAATACCTAAGGAGCTGAAACAGGAATTTAAAATAACGTAAAGGAAACTGCAGTCGAAAGCTAGCGTTTACATAGGTAGATTTAATGGCTAAGTCATCGGTCGCAATCGTGAGGTCGCGGGTGCGAATCCTACCAAGGTTGTGAACTAGCTATGTGGGATTGAGTCCCACATTACTAGCAATCGTGTTAACACAAGCTTTGGAGCTTAGCTGGAGGGGTTAACAAGGGGTTATTGAAAAAGAAAAAAGATTGATTGGCCACAGGATGCGGCCTACACATTCCAGTATATGCAAAAGAATATTGTTGGCATGAAGTCACCGTTACTTTTGAATACCGGCACGACACAGACGAAATACGGTTCGCTTGCGTGCTACAAGGTTCAACAACAAATAAACTGAAATATGACGTCTTGTTGAAACGATCGTGTATCGTACGGGGTAACGTTTAGTAGGTGATCCTCCAGAATAAATTCTTTGCTGTTTACGTCTCCGACACGGTCCGGTTCATAACCGGACCGCTATGATTCTAGAAGCTATGATCATAGATGTTAACTATGCTGAAGAAAAAGGCTTCTAAGAGTTACTTATTCGAGCCCCGTATAAGACCCTAATCAACAAAACAGTCTGGGTATCCTTTGACCAGTATGTTGTAACGTCTCCTGCGTGACACATAGAATAATCCCTGACTGTGGAATTCGCTTTAAAAAAAAACTAAAACACTCAAACAAATGCTCCCATATAAATCGAAAACCTGCTGCCGCAATTATGTCGAACGATGTAGGCTTATGACTTATATTAATGAAGGATAAAATATTTCTAGCCGAGACCGCAATAAGGCTATCAGAAGTACAAATAACTGCCTATACATAGCGAAGCCATGTCGTTAACTTATAAAGAGCAAGGTCTTTCGACCAAAGACCTAGACTTAGCGCAACCACCTTCGTAAAACGTTCCCTGGCATTTTTTGTTACTTTTTTCACAGTGAACGAATCGACTCACCTGCTTCTTGTTCAGACAGTTGAATAAACTTTTTCTGAAAGACTTTTAAATGTTAATTCAGCGTAAAATTAATTCAGAATTTTGTGTGGCACAGTGTGGCGATCTTTTCTGAATTACTAGCTAGAGTTCCTTCATGATATTGTACAGTTTGTAACGCTTAAACTTACTATAAGCCATCTTATATAAGTAAAGTCACTCAAACGATGCAGACTTACTCAAGCTTAAATCGAATTGAATTTTTATACTGAAGACTAGCTTTCGCCCGCGGCTCCGCCTGCGTGGATATCGGTTACCGCGGTAAAAACTATCCTATGTCCTTCCCCGGGACTCAAACTATCTCACATTTCATCTAAATCGGTTTAGCTGTTTGAGCGTGAAAGCGTAACAGACAGACAGACAGAGTTACTTTCACATTTATAATATTAGTATGGAATAAACAGACTGGCAATAAAAAGTAATATAATCGCTTTCAAAATTTAGGTTACCTACATTCATTTTCAAATAAAATCTTTGTAAACAAATAGCTAAAGTTTTAACGGATGGTCTACCTCAACAACAACAATTTTACGACTACCAAACATATAAACTCCGCGTCACATCCAAGGTATCGCTCCTGAAAGAGGCACGGAGTAAATCGTGGTTACGGCTCACGGCACGGCCAAGATACCAAAATTGCCTTCCATCACGCCACGCTATACAAATTGTTATATCAGGCTAATGACGTTTCCGCATTGCATATCAAAAGTTTTCGAATATCATGCCCGGAATCCGGATGTATGCGCCTCATCACTGTTGGAGTTCGGGAAAGAAAGTTTCAGTGGAAATATTCTAAGTATAATAAGGTAAATATAGAAAAGGGAAATGTAGTGTAGGAGCCTTGGGAAATACCTACTGTGCTGCTATTTAATTATTTTTCTTTTAGACTTACTTTAAATATAGTTTTTATACAGTTATTAAGTAGATATAAAAATAAGTTGTGTATTACAAAATTTTGTCACATAATACATTTAAATTGACTGCCTCTGTGGCGCGGTGGGAGTGTATCCGACTGCTACGCAAGAGGTCATGGGTTCGATCCCCACCCAGGATAAAACTTTGTGTGATGAGCACTATGGTTTATTCTGTGTCTGGGTGTTATTTATCTATATTAAGTATGTATTTAGAAATATATAAGTATGTTTATCAGTTGTCTGGTTTCCATAGTACAAGCTCTGCTTAGTTTGGGATCAGATAGCGTTGTGTGAGTTGTTCCAAGATATATTATATTATATTATATTATTATTATTATAAATTTGAAATAAATATGTGAGAAATGAGGAACCGTGAAATAGTTATACACGTTGCCTTATTATAATGTGTGTTGTAAAAAAAAATCTTTAAAAATAGCAATCCACCGGGAATAGTAATTACCTAAACCATTAACATATATAACGATTTTTGATCTATGTAAATTAATTATTGGTTACAATTCCAAATAGCTCAGCAAATTATTTTTTGAAAATTAGCTATTAATTTGTTGCTTTCTGTGTCCTTAATCTTAATATTTGATAGATTGTGCCCAACCTAGGTAAATATTTGGAAAATAACATAATATAACCTTGGCATTATATTAGGTATCTATAAATCGCAAAAAATAGGGCAATACGAAAATTAAAACGACGCTTTTAATATGAAGATTTGACATCTTATCAAAAATGTCAAATCTCCACAATAAAAGTGACGTTTTATTCTACTTAAACGATAAACGCGACAGATTGTGTATATAAAGTATATGTATATGTGTAGTAACTAATAAAAGTTAAGTAAATTTGTAAAGCGAATTAAAACAAAATCTATTTGAATTTAATGATAATATGTGAGAAATATTAGGTACATGAATCGGATAATATTAAACTGTAGGTGAGCGGTGCGTGCAGGTACACATTCGATTTGAATCGAATGGTTTCGAGAGGAAGATCATTGTGCCCTTGACTTTTACAAACAACTATAATTATCTTACATGTTGTAAAATCGGTGAGATTTTGGACTAAAGAAGAATCTTAATGTTTATTTCGTTAGGCCGTTTTCCCATAGAGTCGATGATGACTTGCATTGAAAATGCCATTGTTTTTTGTATTGCAATCGTATACAGGGTGTAACAGAAATGTGGTCAAATTTCAGTAGCGGATAGGGTGTGTTATCAGTATTGAAGCTACCATGGTGCCATAACTGGTTGCATTATTATTACATAGTTATAGCATATTATTTTTGTCAAAATTCAGTAGTGAAAGGCGTGTGACATAACATTTATACCTCCCCTGGTACAAAATTCGATTATTATGACATGGAACTTTTTAAGTCATACTTTTTTTAATTAATAACTTTTTCATTCATAAATAAACGAATGAAAAAATGAACAAATTTTTAGGGTACTGCGATTTTGATAAAATTACGTATGTGCACTCTTTATCAATGGCACATACCAACCCTTGAATATGACCACACCTTTCTGTAACACCCTGTATGTTATGCACGCGTTATTGTATTGACAGTCACCCTTCTGTCTATATAAAAATAAATCTGTAGCTATATTTAACGATTATATGGAACGATAGAACATATAGTTATTATGTCGTAGGCGTCCGTTACTAAAATATTTTCTAAAATTCACCCCTAAGGGGGTGAAACGGGTTTGCATGGAGAATAAAGATCCACACGGGCAGAGACGCCGTCGAAAGCTATAGGTATCTATTACTCTCTTCAGGATTCTCATAAGAATTTCAGTCGTTACAGTTCGGTCACATTAAAGTATGCGACCCAGTATGACGGAACCTACATCGGAAATCTCTACTATTCAATTTAGATATTTAATTAATAGTTATATTAGTTACTATAAGGTTTTGTTAAATGCCCACCCAATGTGAAATAACTTACTAAATTTTAAATAATTGACTGCATTTGAAAATTCCGTTGCCACCAGTTTTTAAATTGTTCTTTTTTTAAAAGTCAAATATGGCACTAGGAAATAAGGGACGGACTTTACTAAATCATTACAATAGCTCCGCTTTAAGAGATTTTGGACCTTAGCCAAGTGGAACAGTAATTTATTCCTGAAAGTAAAAGTAAAATAAACTAGAACCTACATTTATAAATAATAAACAACACAGTTGAATATTTGGCTGAACTAGATTCAAACCCGTGTTTCAAGCGAAAATGTCAAAAATGTTTAAAAAAAAAAAATGTAAATGTTGCGTAAAAGAAAAATAAAGTGACTACATGATACTATAGCGAATACCTATTAGTAGGCACGGATCTTCTTTTCTGTGTGGTATCATCATTGTATGAGGATGCAGTTACTACAATATTTTAAAGGGTAACTAGAGGTGGTGTCTTTAAACTTTATGAATACACAGGAAATAAATGCTACAAGTAATTAAACAATATTTTAACATTTTTAACACGCACCGGAAAAGGTCAAGTTTAAAACTGACATTTTTGATGGATTACCTTGCGCAATCCACCGGGAATAGTAATTAAACCATTAACATATATAACGATTTTTGATCTATATAAATTAATTATGGGTTACAATTCCAAATAGCTCATCAAATTAATTTTCGAAAATTAGCTTATAATTTGTTGGTTTCTGTGTCCTTAATATTGATTAGATATTTGATAGATTGTGCCCAACCTAGGTAAATATTTGGAAAATAACATGGTATAACCTTGGCATTATCTTATATATAAAATTCTCGTGTCACAATGTTAGTTACCATACTCCTCCGAAACGACCGCACCGATTTTTTGAAATTTTATATGCATATTCAGTAGGTCTGAGAATTGGCTACTATCTATTTTTCATACCGATATCCATAGGTGATAAGGGTTGCCCACCCCTAACATTTATAACTATACTATAATATTTTAAAGCTGAAGAGTTTTGTTTGTGTGTTTGAACGCGATAATCTCAGAAACTACGGGTCCTAATTGAAAAATTCTTTTACTGTTACATAGCCCATTTATCGAGGAAGGTTATAGGTTTTATAACATCACGCTACAACTAATAGGAGCGGAGCAGCAAGGAATTTTTTTGCAAAAACGGGGAAAATTTACGCAGACGAAGTTGCGCGGGTCAGCTAGTATTATATATAATTCGCAAAAAATTAGGGAATACGAAAATTAAAACGACGCTTTTAATGTGAATATTTGACATCTTATCAAAAATGACAAATCTTCACAATAAAAGTGTCGTTTTATCCTACTTAAATGATAAACTTAATTGATAAATGGTGGATATACTAATTGTTTTTTAGGGTTCCGTAGCCAAAATGGCAAAACGGAACCCTTATAGTTTCGCCATGTCCGTCCGTCCGTCCGTTCATCCACAGCTTTGATCAGAGACTTTTAGTGCTAGAAGGCTGTAATTTTGCATGGACACACATATTACTTACAAAGTGAAAGATAAAATCTTAAAAAAACATTTTTTTAGGGTACTTCCCCTATATGTAAATACAACAGAAGACCCACTTCATAAGCCGCATTATTCGGATGGAGGGGTGACTACGGAAACCTACATTGTGCGTGGCCCGACATGCTCTTGCCCGGTTTTTATTCCTTTACTCATAATGTATAGATTTTGATAAAACTTTACAGTTACAAGAATACACTTTTTTGCGATATCTAAATGCTAAGCTATGCTATAATCGAAAACAATATCTTCATATAAAAAAAAACGATAAATGTGGAACAAGGTAGGTATAAGAATTACTTATTGTTATTTTTAAACATTTTTATTCTAATTTCAACATGTTAAGTGTATGAAGGAAAAAATTGCTCGGCCAGAACTCGAATCTGTGTTCATACGACGACAGCACCGAGCCACGCCCAGGGTAGTCCAATTTCTTCTTCGTGTGTTACGATTTAAATACAATAATTGCGATTAAATTGTATTGCATTGTACATTTACGCTACTCGATTACAGGAAAAATGTTTACATGGCATTTTGACGTCATGAATATGAAAACAATGTATCAGTAAATTAAAATTCTGACATCACAATGAACAGCCATTGTTACAAGTACTCGTTATTCAAAAGTTCTTTGTAGAAAAGTCTGTGAATTTATTAATTGTATAGTACTAAAAGGTATAAACTTTTTGCTCTGCAAAATGAGTAGGTTCCTACTGCCACTAAAATGGGTGTTTGATTATCACGGCAATACTCGTAGATGGATGGTCTCTTTTGCACAAGGATTATTTTATTTCGTACAAATGATTAAGTTTATACGAAGAAAGTTAATTTAAAATCTTACACGTAGGTGCCTATTGCCTCCCAAGTTAATTGTTTTTTGACGTGATAGCACGCACGAAAAACTATCACGGTCCGTCACTTTCCGCCTTCTGATAGGCTAAATGTCACGGTCCGTCACGTTCTGCCTGCTGGCATGCGCCCGGGTCCACTAAAGCTGTATGGTTGTTTATTACAATTTCATCAATGTTAATGGCGATTACAGAAACATGCGACACAATTAGAAATAAAAACACGTGAAAAAAAAGGTTGTCTGTTAAGTTGGTTTACGGACTATAATTTACAAAATGCTTGTGGCTTTTTTTTTGCAGTGGGAATTTACATATACATATTTATTAACCCACCTCACTGCTGGGCATGGGTCTTCCTAGTAGAACCTTCTTATGACTTATAGATCTTATGGGTAATGCCATAATCGCCACGCTTGGCGAGGGTGTTGGCGATCGCAGTAAGGCTTTAAAGTACGCAGAGGACGCTGCTGCCCGTCCTCCGTTGTGAGATCCCTTAGTCGCCTTGACGACACCCATGGAAAGAGATGGGGAAACCTTCTTAAGTCTTATAAATTAGAATTCGTTCAGTGCATTAAAATAATAGCTAGGATTAGTTCTGATAATATTCAAAATAATAATAAAAATATTATTTAACTACTAAATTATGAAAAGATACTTATGTACCTAACAATAAAACGAGACTTTTTATTATCAAGTAAATAAATATACATAAATAATGTTGTTATAAAATAACGAGTGGAACAAGAAAGCCATACGTACAGCCTTAAAAATAAGGAAAAAAATGAAATGGAAAAGAATAAAAAAATAATATAAATGAAATAACTATTTTGAAAATTGTATAGCTTACGATTGTAACCACTCGGTTCCAGGTCGGCCTCAAACGGTGGACCATTTGCGTATTTTTTGGTCCTACCTGAAAAGAAAATAAACATTTTTAATAAAACTTTACTTAAAGACACACCATGTAATTTTTTAAATACGTTATCAATAGGTAGGTACACGTCACATGAATATAAATCAAAAAAATTGTAAGTTGTGACGTAAAAATAACAGTTATTCTCAATTCATAATAACATTTAATGATTTTGCACTGTAAATTAGATTTTGTTTTTAAAGACGACTATCTCAGTAGGGTACATGCCTTATGTCGCGGGGGACTTTACAAACATACAAGTCACGGACACAAAGTACACCCAGACTCGGAACAACAATTTGTGGATCACACAAAGTGGTGTCCCGTGTGGGAATCGAACCCACGACCTCTTGTGTAGCAGTTCGGACACACTCCCACAGCGCCACAGAGGCAGTATTACAAGTTGCGCGTGCGTCGGGCAAGTTTTTTTTTGTGTGGGCAGAGGATTCTCAATTACAAAAGCAATACTGAGTCGTAATGCGCAAATATCGTTGCCAAGCATTAACCATAGGGCAGGGTCACTCAACCATAGGTTGTCAACACTGCCTATTGCAACAGAAAAAAAAATGAGAAGATTGACAAACTTAAACGACCTTGGTTGTCAACAATTGTTGGATGAGTAGCCGTACATAGTCTCATAAGTTGTATAAAATTAATTATATGTAACTGAGCATCAGGTAATGTGTTCATCACGATTATGTTTTTACCTTCATCGCTTTGTGCTCTAATTATACTCAATATAAAAGGTTTACAAGGACAATAATTAATTAACTAATTAATCGTTGCTGTTGTTGTAATGGATTTGCACTTTATTATATTTCCGATTTACTATTATTATATAGGTAAAATGTATACATATCTAACTTATAACAAAATTGTACATTTCATTTTTTTAAATATTGCATAGGACTTGAATGTGATTTTATTTTATTAGAAGATTAGTTTAATCGAGATTATTTTTGTTTTTGTTTGATGAAACTCAATTTAGCCGTTTTTAAGATATTAACTCTACCCCACTGTGCAAGAAGGAGGGTTTTGTTTTTCGTGTGTATATATGTATAAAGTCTAGAGCCTTAATGGCTTGATCGATTAACGCTTAAGAGGTACGGTTAGATTTGCCTCAGTTGTGAGAGTGAATTGGCGCCAAAATATTTCATTGAGTATTAATTTTAAGCAGCTCTTTTTTGTTTTGTAATAATTTAGCTTAAATTATGTACAGTAGGATAAACGTAACTAGGCCGGACTGAAGTAGGCGACAAGTGGTTGCGCAAATGCATTTTTTGGAAGTAAATGGTGACAGAAAGCGGGGGCGGGGGCGGTATCTAAACTAAGAGAATTATAGATGCGATTACGCATTACATTGTCATAATTAGTATTACTAACACATGTTTTTTGTGATTATTTTCGTAAAGAAATGGTTTTACAGTTTCTTTTGTACCTATTTACTGTAACTGTTCTAAATTTAAACTTTTATGAACTTATATAAATATTGTTGTTTTTATATTGTTGAATTAAAATGTTGTTAGTATTTTCAATCAATTAAACATAATTAATCGTTTTCGTAAGTAATTTTAGGGTCGCATCTCTATGACATGCGCGAAAGTGATAAAAACCTAACTTCAATCCGGTCAAGTTACGGTGATCCTACTGTATCTTGTGTTTTGGTATAATGGTCAGCAAACAGAACATTCACCAGGTATGTAAAGTTATAGAGATCTATAAAAAAAAGTTCTGAGAAATAGGCTTTATAAATGCTAACAAAAAGTAGCCGGAAATGCTGTCACATTCGTGTATAACTTGATACGTGTTTGTTCTTACTATACTTTTTCAACAGACCGGATAAATACTTAAACAGAACCAACTAGTTATAAACTAGTAAATATACGGGGTGTAACAGAAAGGTGTGGTCAAATTTCAGCAACGGATAGGGTATGTTGTCAGTATTGCGATGGTGCCATAGCTGGCTGTATTAATATTACATAGTTATAGCATATTCTCTTTGTCAAAATTCAGTAGTGAAAGGAGATATATACGATAAGAATTATAGCTCCCCTGGTTCAAAATTCGATTGGATTATTATGGCATAGAGCTTTTTAAGGCATACTTTATTAAATTAATAAATCTTCATTCCTAAATAAACGAATGAGAAAATAATAAATATTATGATACTAATTTTATCAAAATTATGATTGAGATAGTTGATTAAAGTATGTGCACTCAGTATCAAGGGCACATACCAACCCTTGAATATGACCATACCCTTCTGTTACACCTTGTATATGTGGGATATTGCGATAAAACGTTATATATTTCGAACTTGATTCATCTTTAAATACATTTTTTTATTGCTTATTAGCTTTTGCGATTTTTACACATAATAGAATATCATATACATCAAATATTATCAACAAATGCAATCGTTGCAGTATAGACATCGCGCCTCAGTGTAAAGACGTAAATAAGTAGAAGTATCGGCAGTAAAAAATATCAAAATTATCAAGACCAGGTGACGGTAGATATTAAAAAAACCCCGCGCCTCACGGAGACCATCAAAAGCTGCCAAAGCTGCCATCTATCGACCCTTGACCACGATCGGTGCAATTCGATCGAAACGTCGCTTACAATGTTTATTTGTTTATTTACGGACCCTATTCACGTCCTTTTTTTCGTTTTCGCGGCAAGCCTACGCAAACTGGCGAATGCGTGATGTGCTCAAAGATGTTCGCCGCGCATGCGCGTCAATGCATTTCTAAGCCGAGCTCTCTGTTTACCATTATGACAAGATTTTTATAAATCTCGTGGGTTTGCCCCACGGGAACAAAAAATAAAGAACGTGAATATGGACCCTGAATTCATAATTAAAATTGCTGCTACAATAAACTGCTCAAACCCCCCTAGACAAGTGGCATAAACACTAATCGAATAAAATTATGTCGTTTTTAATTACTGAGAAAGGCTCTAGGCTATATAACATCACGCTACGATGAATAGAAGCGGAGCATCAATAAAAAATGTTGCAAAAACGGGGAAAATTTACGCAGACGAAGTTGCGTAGCTTAGTATAACATAAAATACCTCTTTTTTTAAAGTCGGGTTAGAAAATGAAAAGACGCAATCATTCCTTTTAAAAACTTTTAATGCAAACTACAAATTACGAAGCTCTTCCTTTGCGGGCCTCATTACGACAATTCTTCAAAAGAACACTTGTAATATCAAAGGCGATGTTTTATAGAAATAGTTGCGGGAGATAATTTAGACGCTTATGGTGGCAGAACGGTTGTAAATGAGGGATTATTTTGCACTGGTATAAACAGCTCACTATACGGAGCACTCGGGAAACTACGGAAATAGGTCAGTGAGTTCTAACGATGCTCCTTTTTGCACTTTTTCGCCAGCGCGGCGGCATCTTCCGACGTCACTGATTACAGAAAACTTTTAATGCGGTATTCAAATTATGTTATAATAGGGATAGGTGCATTTATTTACAACTTACTTATTTCTGGTTATTACACAATCGCACTAGAGGATTAATTTGGGCATTGAATCAATGCCTTTTAAAAGTACCCTACCTATTTACTTTTTAAGGTATGTCAGTGTAGGTTTTCGGAGCCGTTGCTGTATAAAAAAAATCGATTTGAATATTTGCACCAGCAGAAGAGCGTATGTTCATGGCACTTTACGCCCTTTTTGAGAAACGCAGTTCAGCTATAACTCTAATGACGGTATATCCGACCATGTCCGAAATATTTTAAGTTTAAAGTATTTACTTTTTTGATTTGAATGCTAAAAAAATATAAAAAATATTATATCCGTCAAAATGTTTTTTTATTGAATATTAAATTCACGATTTTAGTATCCAATTTCGGCGAAATGTATAATTTTTTAAGATTTTTTATCATCATTCCTTATAATTATAAGCTCTCTTTATAATCAAAATAATCTTTTTCGCCTCCGCATGTTTTCCCATATATGACATCCGTCAAGAATAGGTTACTTTTATAGTCATTAAATTAAAAAAAAAATGACGTAAATCGAATAGGAACATGATACTTAACAACACATTAACGGATTGGACAGGAATTAAATATACCGCCTGTATAACATCACGCAATGACCAATAGGAGCGGAGCTTCAATGAAAAATGTTGTCAAAACAAAACGGGGAAAATTGACACAAACGAAGCAGCGCGGGTCAGCTAGTCTATAATAACTTTATGGTACTTACTAAGTGACTTAGTTGCTTAGCAACGCAGTCAAAATACCAATAATTTTGTAACATTTTTATATTTTTTCTTAGCATTCTAGACAACATTATGTACCTAAGTCTATAATAATAGCACTAGGGTTTGTATAATGTTATATTTATTATAATTAGTTAGATGACCTAGAACACACCCAGCAAATTGAGGAATCCAGTTATTCAATTTTAGAAGGAAAAATATGTACCTAGTCTAGCCATAAATATTGTTACGAAGAAAAAACATTTTTTTTTATTGCAAATAATATTTATTACTTTTACAGTGTGTTAGTTTAATACATAAATAAAAAACAATTCAAAATATAAAAAGCTTATTCGAAGTGGTCTCCATTGGCTGCAACACAGTCCTTTAAACGTTGAGGCCAGTTATCAATAGAAGCACGCACTCTTTCCATGGGAAAATTCTTCACTGCCAATCGTATGGATTGTTTTAGGGACTCCAAATTATCATGGCGTTTAGAGCAAGCCATACTCTCTAAAACTGACCATAAATCATAATCCAGCGGATTAAGATCGGGACTAGACGACGGCCAGTCTTCAGCTCTGATGAAGTCCGAAACGTTCACTTCCAACCAAGACTGCGTGGACCGAGCTTTATGACCCGGCGCTGAGTCTTGTTGGAAGGACCATACTTGGTTATTGAACATGGTGTTGTTAAGGGGTTTAACTACCTTCTCAAGAATGGTATCTTGATACACTTGTGCCGATGTTTTGATACCTTTTTCACAAAAATATGGCTCAGTCACTCCTTCATAGCTAACACCCCACCAAACCATCACTGAAGTCGGATAATGCCCACGTTGCACTCTGTCGACCAATTGGGAAGCTTCCTTAGAGCTTTGAGCATAAATACGGTCATTTTGTTTGTTAAAATGTTGCTCAACTGTAAAGATTTTCTCATCCGTAAACAAAATTTTTCTGTGACCTCCCTTTGCGTACCGCTTCAGTAGTTGCTTCGATTTTACCACCCTATTCTTTTTTAAATTATCAGTTAAAAAATGACCAGTGCGTCTCTTATAGGCTGCAAGTCCTAAGTCATCTTTTAAAATGCGTGACATGGTTCTGGGTGCTATCTTCATCTCCCGAGATAAAATCTTTTGCTTTCGGACAGGATTTCTTCGAATTCTTTCCCTTACTGCTTTGACCACCATTTTCGTACGAACACTACGTGGACGGCCAGATCTTTTTCTGTCACAAACAGAGAAGGTCTCATTGTACCTATTAATAGCCCGGTACACAAACATTTGACTAATACCAAGCGTATGGAGAGTTTTAAAAATTACATTCGGCTCCATACCAACTTTGTGTAATGCAATCACAGCGATTCGGTTTTCTTTATCACCCCACTCCATTTTAATATAGCAAAATATTGTACAATGTATTGGCGCCAAAATTAGAAAATACAATGAACAATCGTATAAAAATGACAGATTCCAAATTCAAATGTAATATCTTTCTTATTTTTAATTGTAACAGTATTTATGGCCAGACTAGGTATACACGTTATTTGACTGCCTTTGTGGCGCGGTGGGAGTGTGTCTGATTGCTACGCAAGAGGTCGTTGGTTCGATCCCCACCCAGGATAAAACTTTGTGTGATGAGCACGATGGTTTATTCTGTGTCTGGGTGTTATTTGTCTATAATGTGTATTTAGAAATATATAATATGTTTACCAGTTTAAGATCAGATAGCGTTGTGTGAGTTGTCCCAAGATATTATTATTATTATTACCGTAGTTTTATTACCGCATTATCGATATATTAATACGTGAAGAAAAAAGGTTGTACCCCTTGGCGAGAAGTGCGCCGACGGATGAGTATGAAATTTCGCACACTTATCCATACCACAGATAATATAATACTATACTAGTATCCATACTATACTTACTAATATTATAAATGTGAAAGTAACTCTGTCTGTCTGTCTGTTACGCTTTCACGCTCGAACAGCTAAACTGATTTAGATCAAATTTGGTATGGAGCTAGTTTCAGTCCCGGGGAAGGACATAGGATAGTTTTTATCGCGATAACCGTCATCCACGCGGGCGAAGCCGCGGGCGAAAGCTAGTAGTTTATAAAGAGAAGGAATGCGGGCTGATAATATTTAAAAAAAAACAACAGGTTGCACTCCGGGAGTGCAGGCAGAAGTGAAACTTGAACATTATATTACATACTCATGAAATTTGAATAATATGTTTAGATCTTGCTGACAATAAGTAATTATAAATAAATGTCAAATAATAAATTCCAAATCAAAAAACCAAAATCAAAAGTTAAAATAAAAAAGGGAAAAAAGTAATCGTTACTCGGACTCGAACTAGGGTCTTCTGGTTTGTGGACCACCCGATTTCCCACCTGAGCTATAATTGTAGACGGTGGCAAAATTTACCTTCGTTTTTTAATGATAATGTAGCAGTTTTTCATTGCTTTCCCTCCGTCTTACGAATATTCCATCAGGTCACGTGTCCTGACGCGAGTTAAACATTTTTTACCCATCCCAAAAAATGCACAACGCCGCTAAAGAAGGTTTCACTTAAAAAAAACTAAAATTTAATTATGGTCCAATTTCGACCACTAAGCAAGCGACAGAAAAATATACCTATATACCTGCTTTACTTATTTATAACAATGTAAAAACTATGTTAGTTTACCCTTGTTTTAACACCAACGCAACAACAGATCGACGTGCTTTTATAAACGGTGTGATATCATAGCAACAAAGACTGCTTTTCATACCGGAATAATGTCTATTTGATAATTTACAAGGACGGAGCCACTGCCAAAACAAATGGATGTTACAAAAACAATAGTTAATACGTATTTGTTAAATCGTACACAAATATAGTAAATTCAAACTAAGTAAATAATTTATGAAGCGTGGCAAGGATATGCGCAAGAGTGCTTGCTGCACGAGGTCAAGTTTAAGTATATTTGCAACTAGGCAATAATACTTTAGATACAGACGCTGTAGTGCTGAATGTAATTGTTTATTTGTGGTAATTAAGAATATTATTAGTGAATAACTCTTCTAGACCAGTGTTCCGGACAAAGATCTAAGATTGTATCAATTTACTTAAGGGGCGTCTAAACGAGCCATGTTTTACGACAATTTATGGCGGCAATGCTGTAGCCGGCAAGATGGCAGTAATGTCCCGACCTTATAGCATTTGTATGGTCATCTATGGCCAATGTCGATTTAGACTAATTGGTAGCTCACTTAATTGTCTTTAAAGCTGTCACAGGGTATGGCTCAAGTATGGCAATTGTTGACGGGCGGTGTAGCTCGTTTAGAAGACTGGATTATGCGCCCAACTATTGCAGACATATTGCCATTATTGGCTGAGCAATTAGTTGCCAATAGTGCAGCCATATTGCCATTATTGGCTGAGCAATTAGTTGCCAAAAGTGCAGCCATAAATTGCCGTAAAACATGGCCCGTTTAGACGCCCCTTTAGAAAATCGTTCCATCAAACTTCTACACTATCAAGCCAGGTTTTAGTATAGTTCCAGTATTCGGATAAAAACCAAGGTATATTTTTACTGTACCTACTGGTTTTTTATACCATATATGGACTTTGGTGAAGAACGTTTCTTGAATCGTGACTTATATAATGAAGTATTGCTCCGAATCCCACGTACTCATTACCTTTAATAAACCATAACTGTATAATTAAGAAGTAATTTATTACTAAATCCTCACGCGCCAACATAAAATACAAATAGATACAACTGTAGTACTTATCTTAGGCACTAATTTGTAATCTAAATGGATAAGTAAGTAAAATAACAAACGTCACAGTTTGGACAATACCCTAGTGATATTTGTTACATCTTCTCTCTTTCTCTGTGGCGCGATGGGAGTGTGTTCGACTGCTACGCAAGAGGTCTGGGTTCGATTCCCACACGGGACACCTCTTTGTGTGATCAAGAAATTGTTGTTCCAAGTCTAAGTGTACTTTGTGTCCGTGACTTGTATATTTGTATAGTCCCCCGCGATACATGGCTTGTACCTTACTAAGGGATGCGTCTTTAAAAAAAAAAATTACTGCAAAAACGACTGGATGGACGTTGATAAAACTTTAGGAAACGGAGCTTTTGCCTGTATTGTACCATTCGTAAGAATGTTACTTATCATTGTTCATCAAAGTGTTTTTTTTTAAACTTCTTCGAAAATGTATTCTTTAATGAAATATGTTTCGTAGCTCCTGGACAGCGGCATCATTGTCGGTAATAGCAAGATTGGCGAGGGCTCAGATATTATGACGAAACTCGAGAACCACCCGCTTGTCAGACATCGTTTCTAATGACTTAAATTGCAACGCCTTCCTCATTTAAAATTTACCTTTTAACTAGGTATTTAAATAACCTGTAAATTAATACAAGCGAAGAATTTTGTTGCACCTTTTTTTAGAACGTTTGTAATTTAGCTGTGTGGTGTTTTATAGATATTCCAATTTATGAATGTACTAGCTTACGCCCGCGACATCTAACCAAACACACAAACTATTTCCATACCAAATTTCATCTAAATCGGTTTAGCGGTTAAAGTGTGAAAACGAATCAGATAAACAGCCAGATTTACTTTTACATTTAATGTTTGTATAATTAAATCAAAACGAAGTTTCGATCAAAAATGTAGTGGTAAAATAGCCAGCAACATCAATACAATCCACTTGTTGGAAATCGTGTGTGGTTCTGACTTCTTGTGCGTAACTAAAACGAAAGTTTATGAATTTCATTTTATAAAAAGAGAGTAGGCCTACATTTCGATCAGATTGCACTGGCCGTGGTCACAAGCAGCCAGTGCAACCTGGTCGAAACCTCAAACAATTTTAAGATTTACATAAACTGTTAATCAAATATTGTTATATTAAAATCATGAATATACTTAATGATGACTTTATTATAATTAGAAACAAAAATGTCAAAACAAACTTGCATTTTGATACTTTAAAACTCTTTTGAACTATACCTAATTGGAGAAAAAAGTAAAATAGATAATTAAACGATTTTATTACTACATTTTATTTGGTGTATATATACATAATAAATACCTACCTAATTGTCCACCACATTTAAATATTTACCTATTCGTCACATATTTTTTGTACTTTGTTAGTAAATTCTTAAGAGGTCACATACCTGTTGCGGGCGATAATGTTGTATATAGACGTTTTGTGTTTTATTATTATGTACAATCTATATTTTTATAATGTAAAATTCTTTGTCCTGACTGACTGAATGACTGATGGATCAACGCACAGCCTAAACCGCTCATAGTAGAGACGTGAAATTTTGAGGACGTGTTCCTTATATAATGTAAGCATTCGATAAGAAGGGATTTTTGGAAATTCATCCTCTAAGGGGGTAAAATATTGGTTGTAAGTTTGTATGAAACTCCGTCAATTTTAAAGTTAGATTTGTGAAATATCTTATTTGGCTTTTTGGTTTAAAATAATTAAACACGAGATTCAGCGTTTTTGGAAAATCAACCCCTAAAGGGTAAAATACGGGTTGCAAGTTTTATCTAACTTCGTCAATTTTAAAGTAGGTCTCTTAAATTTCGTATTTGGCTTTTTGGCTTATCTTATAGAAATACGTATTTCAGCGTTTTTGGAAAATCAACCCCTAAGGGAGTAAAACAGGGGTTACAAGTATGTATGTAACTTTGTCAGTTTTAAAGTTAGATAATCTTTGAAAATTTAAATTTGTGGATAAAGGACGTTTAAAAGCGAAAGTCAACTTTTAATGGGCTTTAGTCATTCACGCGGGCTAAGCTGCTGGCGATAACTATCCCAATCCTAACTACTAACAATATTATAAATTTGAATGTGAAGATGTTTGTTAGTTTATTATGCTTTCAGGCCTAAACCGCTAAATAGATTTTAAAAATTATTTTACCAATAGAAAGCTATATTATCAGTGAGTAACATAGGCTATATTTTTTTTTATAAGTTAAAGTTTTTTTATAAGTTGTATAAGTACGCCGATCGTCGCCACTAAGTCAAGGTTCCCCCCATACCTCACTACCTTAATATTCATGCCGTCCTATAACTCTGTACCGCTAACAAAAAAACGTAAGTAATAAAAATTATCGTCAGTTGGCAGTTATCGCGATCGGCTAGTTGTTTCACCTCACGAGTTCTCCTTGATTAAGTTCAATGCTGCGTTTAACGACCGGTTCCACTAGGTAAGGAGACTTGTACAAAATGACTAGTTTAATTTAACAATTCATTTAGTAAAAATTGAAGGACTGGATAAGTGCATCTCTATATAAAACACTAGCTGTCCCGCGCAACTTCGTTTGCGTAAATTCCCCTTTTTGCAACATTTCTCATTACTGCTCCGCTCCTATTAGTCGTAGCGTGATGTTATATAGCCTATAGCCTTCCTCGATAAATGGGCTATCCACCAGTAAAAGAATTTCTCTTATCAGTAGTTAATGAGGTTACTGCGTTCAAACAAACAAACAAACTCTTCAGCTTTATAATATTAGTATAGATGAGATTGACGCGATTATGCATTTTTTACCTTTAGACGTTTCAAGCAGGTTGCGCCGACCGCTTCAACACAAAATAAAGAGAGTACAGAAGCCAAATCGTGTATGTACTTACTACGACTTTTATACTTTACAGTCACACGCTCGCATAATTTTTTTTTTAATATTATATCTAATTTTCAGATATTTCATTTCAGCATTTCTTTCTTTTTTCTGTCTGTGACTTTTTAGACTTTTTTCATTTGCAAAGAGGATCAAATTGGATGATATATTTAATATTTATTCGTTTCTTAAAAGAAGAAAAAATAAAATAGATAGCTGAACAATAAAGACAGTATTATTATTTTAACATTTCATATAATCACCTCGGCAGAATAATAAATAATAACCTACCAATATAACTATCTAATAACGCAAAAAACTGGATTAACGTTATAATGTAATAAAATAACTATTCGCATCTCATTAGCTTTATTTTATGAAACAAGTTCCATTAATTGATTAAAAAAAAGTAAGTCCCCATCTCTTAAAGTTTCTTATTGCTGCAGACATAATTAGGAAAGTATTTCCAATTACAATAAAATAAATGAATTTTATAACCTCGTTCCTAGATGAGAAATATGTTAACAAATATAACGTTATTTTGCCAATAAAAAAACTAACACACAAAAGGGTGTGAATGAATATTATTGTATCACACACATTACGCCAAGGTTTTTCGTTTATTTTTAAATCGCCCAAAAGTTTTTGATATCCCATTACTAAGTACTATCCCTAATACGTTCCAGCCAAAAAGTATCTATTACTATGAATGTATTTAATTTTCATGTCGAGTACTAGTGTTATTAATTTTAGAGAACAGAACTTTGAAAAATGTATGTGTAAACCTATTATTTGAAATAGCTAAAGCATACTAGAACAAAATAGTGGTTATAATTCTAGATTGTAATGCCTAGTTTTTCACCAATTAATTTAATTTCGTATCAGATCAGCAATTCAAAAAGCCCTTACCACATTGAACTTGTGGAGGTGAACTTTAAATGTCAAATGGTATGATTGATCCTCGAGATGTTAAAGCTTTTGGATCAAAGGTCGCTTCTAATTTGATTAGAAGTTTCTTAACACATAAACCTTGAACTTCACTTATTATGGATACTTATTTTTAAACTTACCTCCTTTGGGATAATTTACTCGTATGAAATTTGCCTTTTTTAATTATTCACCGATGGAGTTTAAGTATACTTACCTGTATAATAAAGGTCATCAATAAGTATTATTTTGGCAATAACAGTTATTAGTTGCAGCCAGCTCTAAAGTTAGACAGGCACTTACTTTAGTTCTGAATCAATACATTTTAAAACTACTTTCAAATCATATCGCAAAATTTGTATATAACTATGCATTTTATGGACTAAAGCGTTCCATTTTAGGTATATGTAAAAAACGTTATAAAAACGTTATTTTCGCAATTAACCAAACACAAATGTTGGCCTGCAATCTTCAAGTTTACTCACAAATGTTTGTTCAAACTTTGACATAACATTTTCGTTCAAATATTTGATTTAGGTCGCGGTGTCTTTGGCACCTATGTGTACGCACATTGCGTGTATTGTTTAAGGTATTGACAAATGTTTGAATAACAAATTACAGTATGGTCACAGATCACACTATGGCCCAACATGCGTACCAATATTAGGTTAAGCCATACTATGGCGATTTAAAAAAATATATTTAATAAATTTATAATAAATTATCTTGGGACAACTCACACAACGTCTCTCATCCCAAACTAAGCAGAGCGTGTACTATGGCAACCACCGTGCTCATCACACAAAGTTTTATTCAGGGTGGGGATCGAACCCACGACTTTCGACTTAGCAGTTAGGGTCACTAACCACTAGACCAGCAGGCCAATCATTTGCCCAAAGCTTTCATCATGTATTAGATAGATATAGATTTACAACTGTATTTGTGTGTCTATTTTATGGGACTTTGGGAATTTCTAAATTTTTAATAATATCAGATATTAAAATATGCTATATTTTACGTAAGATGCTTTAAACAGTTTTTTACACTAACAGTCTACAAATTCGTATAAAGCTTGCGAATTCGTATGAATTCACTCATCGGCTCATTCCTCAAAGATTAGAAATATGGTTAAATTTTGGGTCAATGTAAATTTAACCTAAGAAATGAAAAACGAAAGCAAACTATAGTGACATCATACAACGTCACTAACATCACCAAAACTAACGCCTACGCAGAAGAAAATACTACACAGGTTATTTTCTTTATCGTTAATTATAACGGTATTGCTAATTTAAGTTGCAAGCTACTAAATTAGCAACTCCTTATGCAATTATTACGTCAGTTTCATTCAAAACTCTTTAGGTGTAAAAATGGCAGCAAACTGAGCTGTCATTAGTTTCACTTCTACGCATTAGAATACTGTTGAGCATTTAATATTAACAGAACGCGGAGCATTCGCTGTTGTTAAATTTACTCGAACCACACTTGATGACGTTCGATGTTTTGTTACAGCCTGATCTTAAAAACCAATGAGCGTTTTGGGTGTAACGTTTTATTGAGCAACGGCGCGGGCGCGGATGACGGGAGTATTTGCAAGACAGAAAGAAATATTACATGTAAATGTTCACTCGCCTTACAGCATTTACCTGCAATTACGTCGAACACAATATTTAGCATTCACAAGAACGTTACAATTCATGAAAATACTTATAGGCCGACCGCTTAACTCGTATATCGCCTGCGCGGTGAGAAGGGAGCGCGGGGTGATGTTAACGGGTGGGTGAGCGGTGTGCGCGGGACAGAGAACGTCCCGCGCACACCGCTCACCCACCCGTTAACATCACCCCGCGCTCCCTTCTCACCGCGCAGGCGATATACGAGTTAAGCGGTCGGCCTATAGGAAACTAAGCATTTTTCTGTATTGTAACATTCGTAACAACGTTACATAACATGCTCTAGCAAATGCTCAAGTGTGAATTGTAAGACCAATTATTTGAATATCAAGTCAAATGAGTATGTTTTTTGAAACGTCAAAATAAACGCTTATAGACACATAAATGCAGTTTAACATCAGATCAATTAGTTATTGCTCTGAGAGTTTAACATAATGACGTCATCATTTTCTGGTGTGAAATCATTTACTTTTAGTGTTTATTTTGTTGATTATAATAAATACCAGAACATGTTAAATTGTGGACGAATACTTTTTCAGATAATTTAAAAACATATTATTTCCTGATTAGTGTAAAACAATTTATTATTTGTCATTCTGTGGATATCAAAACACTGGCAGAAGTCATATAGAAATTGGCTACAAAATTGCCATCAACTCAAAATAAAAAATAGACGAAGACGAATATTCTGAAAAAGTATTAAATTATTATTCAAAATTTTAGAAAGAATACGTGCCTTCAGTGTTGTAAATTGAATCTATTTGTTCGCTCTCGACGCTCTGTAGACTGTCGCTATCAATATACTCTTGATTTTCACCACTATCCTGATTCTCCAGATTGTCTTGTTCTTCTAAATCTTCTTCGACAGGGTCAGGTTGTCTCTTAGTGTTCAACGCTGGTGTCGGCATTGGCAGGATGTCTAATAGCGAAGGCGCCTTATAACTGTTGTTCTTTAATCCCAATTTCTTCTGTATAAACGCTTCCAGTATCTGCTTGGTGATCTTGTTCTGTCTCTCCAGTTCGTGTACCCCTGCGAAGAAGAGAGAAGTCAGATAAAAATGACTGTACGTATTAATCATTTAGAAATAAGAAGGAAGATTTGTAAAGAATTTGATATCGATGTCATTTTTATCTGGTTCTCCCTTCAGAGTGGGAAAATGGGGGTATTCTATTTTTAGTGTATTACTTCAATTACTTCTAGGTTTTATGCTAATTGTTAGTTTATGACTAAGAGTATTTAATTTCAGAAAAAAATAATATACTGATTATGATGACAATGGTATATAAAAATAAAAATGCCAATAAATTATGTGAAATGTATATCTTTAAATATATAATATTTCTGTGCGTGTGTATGTCACTGAACTCCTACTAAACGGCTGGGCCGATGTTGATGATTTTTTTTAGTGTTCCAGTGGTTTTGAAAATGGTTTAGATTCACAATTGAACTCGATTCACAAAAAAAGAGGCGGCACGAAGTTTGCCGGGACAGCTAGTTTTTTTATAATTCTGACGGACTTTTCTTAATCAGTATGTATGTACATACAAGTAAACCTTCCTATAGAAGTGTATAAAAATAACAATGCTCATTTTGATGATAGGTATATGTTTTATAATTCTCACGGATTTTTTTTGAACAAAATGCTTGTTACACAGATAAAAATTCCTAAAGATATTCTATAAGGGGCGTCTAAACAGACCATTTTTTACGGCAATTTGTGGCGGCACTATTGCCAACTAATTGCTCGGCCAATAATGGCAATATGTTTGCAATTGTACGGCGCATGATCCAGTCTCCTAAACGGGCAACACAACCCGGCAACAATAAAATAGAGAGCTAATGAAACAACAACAAAATTGGCCGGCCAACATTGCGGAAAATCGATCGCTCAGCGATCGTCCGGCAACCATCAAATCAATATTGACGAGTACTGCCATGTTGCCGGCCACATCATTGCCGCCACAAATTGCTGTAAAAAATGGCCCGTTTAGACGGTCCTTTAAATTATTGTGAAAACTGTATTAAAATCCCTTGCATGTTTAAAATTCATCTCAAACAGGTTCCGTCTTTATGTGTATGTTACACAAAAAGACGGACAATGGAAATATGTCATGAAACTTTTTATAAGCCATCTTTGCATGCGCTATCTAGCATGATATTACCACTCATACCACCTTATTTTCCCTATCGCTGTTTCTGTAATGTAACTTTTTCTGTTTTCTTTTATTAAAAAAGACGACGGAGTGTGAAAGAGTGTGTCGCGGAGGACTTTACAAACATACAAGTCACGGACACAAACACCCAGACTCGGAACAACAATTTGTGGATCACACAAAGTGGTGTCCCGTGTGGGAATCGAACCCACGACCTCTTGCGTAGCAGTCGGACACACTCCCATCGCGTCACAGAGGCAGTCAAACTGTAGGTACCATTAAACAATCATTAATAAGTTGATATATATTTTTTCATCAGATTATTACCTACTCAAAATGAAGATTACGATCATTCAATAAATAAAAAAGTAAAACTTATGAACAATAATCAAAAGTTTGTACCATTAAAAGAGTTTTTTTGTTCCGATAAGAATCTTTATAACGACTCATTTCTTCATGCTTTCTCCTATTCATTGTTATACTCTGTTATCATTAGTCAGCATAAGATGAAACAAACTGACTGGAATGAGCAAATCGTTTTTTTATTCAACGTAGGTGGCAAATAACTTGTTAATCAGACCGTAGGCCATTTAATCTACTAAAATATGGCATAGATGTGGTGTTTTCTATAGTGAGACTTAGTATTGTCCAAAAAGTTTATTGTGAAGACTCAGTACAATGAATTTGCTACTGAAGAAAAAATTTGAACTTATTTGACGTTTCGCAAGTTTCTCTTTCTGTTTTTTTGATTGAACATAACTATGTTTACCATAGTCTCGAAAGTCAATTTGTTCTCTTACAATAGTGTTGACTCTAGTCTTCATTAAAAACTTCTTGGTATTGCACCTTCTGTGGTGTAATATTCGTATGAGACATAGAGAAATATTTATAGAATTTTATAAGTTCCCGTAGTATAATCGCGTAAATATTTTATTTTAAGGTTAAATACCTCTGTTTATTGCCCGACGTTTCGACCGTATTGCAACGGCCGTGGTTAATATTTACGCGATTAAGACCCGTAGCTTATAAAATTCTATGTGTACAAATCGCGAAAGATTACGAACATATATAGAGAAATATTCGCCTTTATGCCGCTTCAATTGATTAAAATGAGCTATTTTATGGTACTTATATGTTGATTAAATTATGTAGGTACAAGCCCTATACATCTTGTATGTTTATTGAAGATTAATCCAGACAGGGTTGACATAAATATAATTGTTGAAACCAGTTACATTTAATAAATCCCTTTTCCAGAAACATGTCATTAGATTGCACCGCGATTTTCTGTAAGATACCCTTAAATATTCAAACTTTAACTTTCCATCTTCCAAAAATGCAATTGTTGTATTTATAAAGTAATTGGCAAGAAATGCCTATAAAACTACTATAATATTGGGCCTGCGATATCATAATTTGTTAAAATGCTCTCTGTTACGAAGCAATAACAAAAGCCGTGTTAGTTCTTTAACTACCGGCTAGATGGCGCATGCGAGGGCTCAACTCGCGAGCATGAAAGGATAGAAAAATTTAAGGTTTAGTAACATAGTCCAGATAGGTGGTTCGATTACGGCCCCGGTTTAGCTTACGGAAGTCTCCGATTCGATTCCTGAGCCTGGACTTCAAAATTTTTCTATCTTTCAAAAAATTAAATTGTTGTATTTACTCAAACTATACTTTAAGATGCTGACAAAACTATCTCTGTCACTCTTGAAGTGACAGGGACAGCATGAGACATCATCATCATTAGTGACTTATATAAGTAACGTACGTTAGAGCATTCGGCCGTTTAGTAAGTCACACTGCTTTTGAGTAAAGAAACTTCGGTACGCATACATCCAGTTCTTGCTACGTATCATTGTTGAAGCATCCATTACGAGAACAATAGCGGTATATGCCTGCCAATTGTGTTGCCTCAGTGAATGTACGGAAGCGTATCTTGACTTGATTACAGGGCTCCGGCACCAAAGGACGTATGAAAGATGATGCTAATAAATATGTTACACCTTGAATTGTTTTTAAAGGGTCACTGGGAAGGTAATTATGTTCTATTGTGTTGATGCTCCATATGAATTGATACTTTTTAATGTTTCCGTTAGTATAAATTATTATCGTCTTCCTGACCGAAAAAACAATCACTATAAGACCTGCTAATTACGTAGGTTAGCTTCATACAAGATGTACATTTAATCCATGTTCGTTTCATTAATGTGTTGTTAGGTATCTTATACAAAGTTTATTTATGTTTTTTTTATTTTCATGACGAAAAAAAATAACCAAAATTAATTTTGTTGACGTGTGTGATATTATATTATATTTTAACTAAATTACTGAACTAATTAATTAACTAAAAATAAAATACTTAGCTAATAGCACTTAGTTCAATAAATAGTTAATTAGATATTTGTAAAATTAAAACTATATTGAAATTGAAATGTACTCCATTTAAATAAAAGCAGACTTGAATTTGTATTTTGTTTCTAAACAATAATAAGATTGTTTAGAAACAAAACACGAATTGTAGTCTTTCATAGTTCTATCAAATGTATTTTAGGTAAAATACCTTTTTTTACAGTAATCAAGTCATAAAATAGGAAAATAGGTAGGTACATACCAGCGACATCGAGGGTTCAAATAGAGGTGAAATAATAATAAACAAGTAACAAATATAAATATAGTTCTAATGTCTATGACATTGGAGTAGGACATTGAAATATAGACCAGGACTGCGCCATTACTTTTAATTAAAAAGTAAAAATTGACTGCAAAGCGTGAAAGAGAGAAAAAACTCGTGCGGCCTTTAACGGTTATTGTTCATAAAGTAGCGTTGTCTCTTTCTAGAGGTGGTCAATTTTGTGAGGTTATGGCGCAGTCCTGTTTTCTACGTCAATGGAGTAGGTCATGAGTAGGTGAGTAGGTAAAGTTTGCTTAATATTACCATAGACTTTATTATCATCTATGACCTCTGCTCTATAGTTACCATTCTATTTTCAATTTAAAATAAGTATCGCACTTTTTTTTTATAATGCAAAGGTAATCGAAAGCAGGCTAGTACAAAATACAAAAGAATAAAAAAGTTTGTTGTTGACGATAGAAAACGAGAGTCCACGTCTATTCGTCAAGTTATTACTTTCATTTTGGTGGCAAAATAGCAATAAAAAGCGAGGTTTCAATTACTACATCGCTCAACCAGCTAGTATATCGCCGGCTCGTTACTTTTGCTAAGTAATATTTTTGAAAAGACGTATATTTTGATATACCTAGTAACTGAGACCTGTGAATATGTTTCTGTAGGTATGTAATGTATTGTCCATCTAAATGTCCTATCTACCGAAACAGTAACCATTGGTTCTTTGAGAATCGGTAAAAACAGGGGGTCAATTCACGTAAATAAAGCAGTGCAGTTGCAGTTCAATTGCAGTTAAGTTTCGATTAAAACGGCCATTTTTGTATTCTTGTAACTTTGGGATCGATCTCAAAAACGCAACGCTGCTACTGCACTGCAACTGTACTGCTTTAAATACGTGAATTGGACTCCTGGCAAGTTTTATCATAGAGGAGAGTATCATAATGTTACAGGTACTGTAATTACCTAAAAATTGATTTAAAGTGATTACTGATACGATAAATTAAGAGAATTGATATACAATTTAGATATTTCATCTTTAATCAGGAGTGATTAAAAAACCTGTGTAGGTAATTTATAAAAAATGATTTATTAAAATGCATTCGTTAATATGTCAATAATTCAAATCATAATAAATGACTATCATAACTTATATAGTTGCCTATATGTAGGTATATTCTCTACTATGTAGATATTTATAAAGGTTTTGGAATTTCGTAAAATCTTCAAGGCAACCCCCTTCGATCCAATTACTCAAAGAATGCGCTTAATTAACTAAAGTTCATCCTTATTAACTAAGAATATTAACTCCAAAATGAGACGGAATTATATAAAATGTTGTTGTGGCATTTTTAATTATTTTTCAAGATTTCGCATCATTAATATATAGGTCGTAGGAATAAATTAATCAAGCCTAAAGTTTTATTTAAAAACACACATTTACGCTATTTTAGTGTATATACAGTCATTTTGAAATTACGCAGCAAAAATGTTAACGATATTATAGAAATTTAAAAGCTACGGGTCTTAATCACGTAAATATCGTATTTATTGCAACGGCTGTGGTCACGGGTACTCTACCCGTGACCACGGCTGTTACATTACGGTCGAAATGTCGGGCAAAAAACAAAGGTATTTAGCCTTAAAATAAAATATTTACGCAATTAAAACCCGTAGCTTATAAAATTCTATAATGTGTACAAATCGCGAAAGTTTACGAACATATATAAGTTAACGATAGTCACGAGCTCCAAGCCACATGACTTAAATATATTAGGCGTTAAGAATAATAATATAATATCTTGGGACAACTCACACAACGCTATCTGGTTCCAAACTAAGCAGAGCTTGTACTATGGAAACCAGACAACTGATAAACATACTTATATATTTCTAAATACATACATATTATAGATAAATAACACCCAGACACAGAATAAACCATCGTGTTTTTCACACAAAGTTTTATTCTGGGTGGGGATCGAACCCATGACCTCTTGCGTAGCAGTCGGATACACTCCCACCCCGCCACAGAGGCAGTCAAAGAGAAAAGAAAAATATAGTATCTTTCTAAATCTCATAACATATTTTTTAACATACATAATAGTTTATAAAAATGCATCTCTTGCCTCCCTACCTATCCTATGCGTTAATCAAGGTTATTAACTACTAGCGGACTCCTCGCGGTTTCACCCGCGTAGTTTCCGTTCCCGTGGGAATACAGGGATAAAAAATAGCCTATGTCACCCGGGGTTAGTGTAACTTCACAACGATAAAAGAAAACAAAGAAAATCAAACAAACAATCAAATCTTTCCTTTATAATATTAGTATAGACTAGCTGACCCACTCAACTTCGTATGCATCAATTTTTCCCGTTTTTGCAACATATTTCATTGCTGCTCTGCTCCTATTAGTCATAGCGTGATGTTTTATAGCCTATAAGCCTTCCTCGATTAATGGGCTACCCAACTAAAAATAATTTTTCTATTCGGACCAGTAGTTCCTGAGATTACCACGTTTAAACAAACAAACAAACTCTTCAGCTTTATATATTAGTATACTTAGATTTGAAAATTGGGCCAAATTGGGCATTTGAGTACTTCATACAAATCCATTTATCAGTTTTTGCATGAAATATTTATAATATTGCAAAGGAAACAAAACAAAGCGAAACACAGTGTTCACTCCAGTTCACTCTCATTCATCTGATTGATCAAGTTTCGCCAAACTATCGATCTCTAGAGAATTAATCGGATAATGAAGTGAGATACGTAATATATCAGTGTACGCATACCTCTATGGGGACTGTCCTGCCTCTCAGAACTCTATCGGGATTTGAACCACAAAACACTGAAAGTACAGAAGGTAAGGCTTCATCAACGCGCGATCAAGCAATAAACATCGCTCACGGCCCCGGAATCTCGCAACACTGAGAAGTCTAGCCAACTTACTGCCGCACTCAGAGTCGTTTAATACTGAAACGGCTATTACATTACCTACCCTGACTCAGGGCCCTAAATCAAAGGTGGCCTTGAAAATGCTAGAGAATTAGGGACCTAACTCTTATTACACCTCGCTTTTTAAGGGTTTAGGGACCCTTACTAAGGATTAAATTAAGTGAAGAACTGACCGCGGCAATTAGACTATTTAAGGGGGTTAACCTCGGAATTAAAGCTAGGTATGTCAATGAAAAAAGAAAATCTATAGAAAACATCAACGCTCTACAATTTTGGAAATATATATTATGCTTTAGGTTTAATGCACATATCACAATATCTCACACAAATTATTTACTGTGACTTTTGTTGTAACCTTTAACATGCCTAAATAAAGGTTCTTATTTTCCATTCCGAGGTTCAACCCTAAAAAGAGGGAGAAGAAGGAAGATACTAAAAAATCGAGATTCTGTATTCGTAAGCAATGTCCACACGTATGTATATGTCGGAGAATAATTAAATCGCTAATTGATCTCCGTTGATCTAATTACTGTTTTGATTAAAAAGCAAGTCTATTGACTCATTTAAACATGGGCGCCTTAAGATGGCGTGACTTTAGTTTGACGTTTACATTTAAAGTGTCGGTAGAGAGCAGTCTTAATCGAGCGGTCGTAGCAACAACACGTCTTCCGATAGACGTCGCTTTTTATAGTCAGGTGTAGCAAAGTGCTAGTGTGGTATATTACTAATATCATAATGTTAATATTGAAGCCGAATATCGAATATTGAGTAGCTAATAGCTCACACGGCTATCCTAGCACTCTGACATATATGTATATGCCTTTCTCGAATTTTCCTTCTGTAATCTCGTTGCTTTTGTATGACCTGTCTGAGTCAATAAGCAATTAAGTAGGTATCCTCGCACATAGCAGCACGTTCAGGCATATTACATCGGAACAACTATCGCGATAGCTGTTTGGGCCGATTGTTATTGACTCGTCACTGCCTTTGGTTCAGTCCAGATTGATTCCTTTGGGTTTCGTGTAATGCAGGACGTGAAATTAATGTCAAAGGCCCTTTAAATTAATTGACAATGCGTTTAGTTAGAAATATTGTAAATTTTAATCCGAAATAACACTAATTTAGGCAAAAAACATAATTATAATAAACTGGAGTTTTCAAGTCTAAATACAGTTGTTTAACAATCAATACTAATCCATACTAATATATAAATGTGAAAGTAACTCTGTCTGTCTGTCTGTTACGCTATCACGCTCAAACAGCTAAACCGATTTAGATGAAATTTGATATGGGGATAGTTTGAAGCAAGGACATAGGGTAGTTTTTATCGCGATAACCAACATCAACGCGGGCGGAGCCGCGAGCGAAAGCAAGTTGATACAAAACGGGTTACTTGTAAAAACAGTTAGGTAATTGTATAATCTACTAGGCAGAGACTTATGAACAGCTAATCTGTATTAGCACTTCTATGTATAGGTAAATAAATTTATTTATTGTTTTTGTAAATACCAGAAAAAAAGTACAACAGAACCAATCCTAAAAACAAAATGGGTTTCTGTTGTAAAGTTTACGGACGACAATTTAACGTGATAACGTCTTAAGAAAACATTGATGACATATCCCCATTCGCGTTGTTTAGCAACCAGTCAATAACGTGACACCTTTTCGTGAGTGCAGCCAGTCATCGATTTATAAGACTAACGTCTTATAAATCGATGACTCACGTCAAAAAAACAAAAATAATAACAAAAACATTGTTGATGATAGCGGAGAGGTTTAATACAAGTTATCTAGTGTAAGTACTAATGAGAATATCGGATTAAAAAATAAATTACTAACTTATTTTCTTTAGAAATACCTACTACTATCACACTATCACTACACACTACCTACACTACACACGAAGGGGGGGTTAGACAATGTACATCGTTTCGTGGCGAATTCGAAAACGCCGTACTAATCGTTCGCAAAAAAATAAAAAAATATCTATGGTCTCCATCGCAAACTTCAAATTCCATAATAAAATTATTTTCCATTATCGACATCGCTTTCGAATGTGACTTTGTCGAGACCCCCAGGTAGACATTAAGAACTTCACATAAAGTCACGCACGATATAAATCGAGACATATGATTATTACTTTTCCTTGGTTGCCAAATTAACTGACATTATTATTCACTTCATCTCCAACGGTCATAAATATAACCACAGTGGGTAATTTTGATTAAATAAAATATTTGGAAATTTGCGGTTCAATACGAGATTGGCAGATAATAAATAAATAAAAAAGCTTTTAATGAACAAAGTTTATGTTGATTTAAGGAGGAACTCAGTCTGATTTAATCAGAAAACAGTAGGTACTAAAAGTGTCGATAATTAATAATTTCATTCGGCGATGATAAGTTAATTAAAGTTAAGTTTTTACTTTACTTAAGTTTTTAATGAGGAAATCACAACTACAGCAGACAGTTTCTTAAATTACCAATAAATAGGACCGCGTTTAAGTTAGATGTAAAATCGCGGCCGCGCGCGGCCGACGACCACGTGCGGCACATGTGCGAATAATTTTTTTATGTTTTTGTAATACATGATCGTGATCGTCATGATCAATGATGTTGAAATATGAAGGTTCGATTTTTTTTTATGTATGTCAAAAAACTTATAGTCCTTTGAAAACCGCAAATGTGAAAAACTGTACAATTTTGTCTTACAATTCAGATTCGTGTTCTCGTTCGGTTCATGGAAAATTGACTTAAGTACCTACATAACAAGTTCTCAGCAAAATAGACCTTACTATGGCAACTAAAAAGTTTTGTAATATAAATCTGAATCTAAATAGATTTATCCAGTTTTTTTTTTCATATTATTATCCTTTAATATTCTGATCCATATATATAGTTTAATATTAGAAATATAATATAAACGGAACCCTAAAAACTGACGATGTTGTACCGTGAAATTGAATTATTGAACAATATTTTACAACATAATTATCGAGTTCTTATTTTACATATTCGCATCCATCTTCCATTAATTGCGGAACGATCATAACAAAATTATTATTTTTACTGTCTTGAGGTTAATTAAAATATAATTGTCATATTATTTTTGCAAATTTTGCTACGGCATTTTAAGCAACTGACACGGTTGGTTTGGCATTATTTGGTATATAATAATAATTAGTTATAACATTAACCACGCACCTTCTGAATAGATACTATTCAGCCTACACTCTGAATAGGAAGAAACAGTATTCCATTGAATGGAATACTGTTTCTACCTATTCAGAGTGTAGGCTGCCTGCGAAATATGTGGTAGCACCCCTAACAAAGAATCGATTTGGAATACGGTAGAAAGCAGTTTTAAGTGTGTCATGTAAACACATTCAGTGGTTATGAAGATAAGTATAAGAGATATTGCCTATCGTATCTATTGCGTGTTTTTTTCAAAGTGTACATATCTATCAGCTACCATTGTCGATGTATCCGGATTTTAATTCTTGCATAATAAATATATGGTATCGTAATATTTTATTTATTAAGTAGGTAATATCGGTCCGCTTAGGACCAAAAAATGAAATATTGATGATCATAATTTATCATCACTTATCTAATAACCGAAAGTTACTCATTAGTCATTAACCTCATTACCAATATCTACGCATTGTGTGTGTATGTGTTTGTATAATGTAGATATACCTACCCTACCCACCCAATACCCAACCTACCCACAAAATGTTGAAAGTACAGAAGCCAAACTTCATCAAACTTTACACAAAACACGCTCGAGAAACGCACGCATAGACATCGTTTACATACGAGATCGAGATAATAACGTACAATAACACCTCAATGTCACACACACGGAATCTCGGACCACTTTACTCCGAAGATGTTCCGAAATTACGTGTACGTGAGCGATGTCTCTAGAGCGCATTTATGTGAAACTTTCCTTCTGTATGAAAGAACCTCACCAGCATTTCATGATAACTACTCATAAATGAAGGCAGTCGCACCCATTTCGTTACCTTAATAGACCCTTCAGCATTTCCATTCTGTAATTAAGGTTGTTTTCCATTTTCGCCCTAATTATAGAAGTCATACAATCTTTAATCGCATTGTGAGGTATTTCCATTTTGTGGGATGTTTTAAGACGAACAATGATGTTTTAAGTTAAAAGGTGTAGATAGGTTACAGGCGCACAGCAAGCGGCACCTTAAAATTTAAACAATTGACCAAATTTTTATGTCAGTGACACATTGCCGCGTCAACAGATGAAAGCGATGGATTACATTTTTCTCTTTTTCGCTCGTGATAATTAAATCATGCTTTCCTACTTTTACCAATTTTTATGTAACCTAACTATACCTTTTACGGAAAACATCATTGGCTTTGAAGGTATAGTTTCTGTATTAATTTACTTTTTGTATTATAATAATAATTACGACATATTTATAAATCATTTTGAAAATATTATCCACTTGTGAACCTATCTACAACTTGCGCGCACTTTGAAATCAAACGATGTGGTTTTTTTAAGGAATACTAAAAGTTATGACTTCATCTATCTGTCTGTACCTACATTGAAAATATTAAAAAAAAACTAACCTAGATCGACTAATTTAGTTTGGTTTGGTTTCTGAATACAAAACCATACTTTGTTTTTTTTTGTGTCTGTTTGTTTGTTCGGGGTTGGCGCCAAAACTACTGAACAGATTCCATTCAAATTTTCAAAAATCTCCTTTGTCCGGATTAAGTTATAAGCTATATATCATCACGCTACTTTACTTAGGACCTGAGCAATAGCGTATATCACCACGCGGGCGGTTCCAGAAGCTGGTAGTATTACATTTCTATAGAGCTTTTCACTTTGACATTCCATAAAAAAGCATGACTTGGCAGACCACTACTCTCTTGTGCGGTCGATCTCTCTTCTCCAGCCTCTTTGGCATTCCCCTACAACACAGAACTTGTATCTTAGTAGGTATGGGTTTGTTGTGGTTTATAAAGAAGACCCAACATATTTGTACACTGTTTAATTATTTTTATTTATGCCTAATAAAAAGGCGAAATCTTTCATCATTCTGAAGGCTCTTTCCCAATAAGACCCAGAACAATATAGCCGATATTAATATAGAATCTAATCAAAGGTCGATGATTTTATAACCGAACCATAATAAATCCATCAGTCTTTAATATAAACAAGTATAAATAAAACATGGCGATAGCGATAATTAATCAATAAACCTTAATAAAATAAATGTATAATCGATAGTTAAGTAAATGTTTATACGTATAAAACTATTAAATGTTTATAAATTGCAAACATATGAACTGTAAATCTGTTTCTTGACTCCAAATAGGTGGATAACCTCATTATTATGATCGGATATAAACCTTTTTAGGTCAATGTCCCGTGGTTGCGTTGGCTCTAGCCAAAAAAATAATAACATAAAAAGTAAGAAAATTAAATTTATATCCAGGATTTTACGCAGAGTTTGACGAACTCTATCCGATATAAGTCACTGACACCATTTAAAAAAATAAGAATTTGTCAATGGTTGTTATATAAATTATAGAAAACGTATTCCTACTTTTTTTTGGTAATTTATGTAAAAAAATATTCGTAGTAATATATTACAAACACCAGATGTTTACCTACTGGATACTGGTTGAGAGCTTTTTCTAACACCTAACAAGAAAGGTCACTGAACATATTCCTAATAAATCAGATGTAAATCTTATAATGAGAAGCTATTTAATACTGGAAGCCGACGGTACTGGGCGACAACTAAAAACGAACAATCCGATAAAAAAGATAAATTCCGGAGCTAATATGTAATATCAATTCAGGCCATTAGTGTACAAAAATAATACTAGTATTCTATACCAATATTATAAAGCTGAAGAGTTTGTTTGTTTGTTTGAACGCAATAATCTCAGGAACTAATAGTTCGAATTAAAAAAATCTTTTACTGTTGGATAGCCCATTTATCGAGGAAGGTTATGGGAAAGCTATATAACATCACGCTACGACCAATATGAGAAAAACAGGGAAAATTTAGGCTTACGAAGTTGTGCGGGTCAGGTAGTACAATATACTTGCTCTTATTTTAAAATGAATTAGGCCTATCCAGTTATACAAAATTTTAATTAGATTGAGTAGCTGGTTTACTGGCTTTGTTAAGCGACTTATGTAGCTACTGTGCTGACTACTGTGCATTCGCTATTACCATTTACAATCCGAAATCAATCTGATAGCTAACAAAATAGACTTAAGAAGGTTAGGATCTCTTTTAATAATCTATGGTTTCTGATCTCATTTCAGATCTACTATTAAGACCTCTGTAAGCTCTAAACTCATTTTAACGTTACGATTAGTTAACAATAGTAATAGGATGTAGGTCAAGTGCACGCAGAGTATTTAATTGATCTATTGTCTGCTGAATAAATATCTTAACGGTTTGATTTGCCGGAACTTATCGGTAAACAAGATTTTGCACAGATTAACAATCAATCAACGATTAATGTAATTACTTACACAACGTTTAACACGCCTCGTTGGCGGGCAAAATTTTAATTCTTGTTTTTTTCTGTTCTTTTAATAGATAACTAATACCTATAGGTACCTATTTAATAACCAACAATTACTTATCTCAGGGGGTCT
This sequence comes from Herminia tarsipennalis, assembly GCA_945859575.2. NCBI lineage: Eukaryota > Metazoa > Arthropoda > Insecta > Lepidoptera > Erebidae > Herminia > Herminia tarsipennalis. Next base: position 7,723,033 of record OX243850.2, on the reverse strand, counting down.
TTTCTTAATCTATATAAATAAAATATCCAAAAAGTCGTCTATAAAAAAAACTCCCCCAAAAAACCGCATTCAAGCGAAGATATTTCTTGAAAATTGGCTAGACCGATTTGATTGTTTTTTTCTGTGATCATATCTCAGGACAAGATTTGTGAGAAAGAAAATTGTGTTAATTTATGGTCCTTCCTTTCTTTAAAATCTCCTTAAAAACGTGACATTCTGTTTGACATTTAATCACTGATATTAAGATAAATATGTCAAAAACATTAATCTAAAAATCCAATTTTCATTTTCCGTAAACAATCAATCGATCAAAAAATTCTAATCAACATTAATAACAGAGAAACCAACAAATTAACTAGCTCATTTCATAACAGTTAATTTGATGGGCTGTTTAATGAGTTATTCATAATTTATATAGATCAAAAACCGTTATACATGTAAATTTTTCTATATTATTTAGTTTATGATATGTTAATGGGTTAATAACGTTTAGGAACATCGTATCTTCCCGGTGGATGGCGCAAGGTAAGCCATCAAAAATGACAGTTTTAAACTTGACCTTTGGTTGTGCGTGCTAGTTCTAATATAAACGTCAGTAGATACTTTTGCAATAGCCTAGCCTACTACTGAACGAGACTAAATACTTGACATTGAAACAAAACCAGCATTTTTTTTAATTACTGAGGTTTTTTTATAGGTTGTTATACTCCTTAATGACATGAAAATGTAGCATCCAATAATACCTATGCTTACAAAATAGAAAAATGTCTTTCGAATTATTTTCTTTATATTAATATGCAGTTACCGCAGATATTGATAGCAATAAAAATATTTTTTGCAACATTATCAAACTCAATTTCTTATGAAGATATTAGTTCATAGGCATATCATATGTAAATCTGTTTCTTGACTCCAAATAGGTGGATAACCTCATTATTAGATATATATTAGATTTTCCGCAGAGTTTAACGCACTCTATCCGTAAAATTGGTTTAAATAAGTCACTGACATAATTTTAAAAAAATAAGAATTTGTCAATGGTATAAATTATAGAAAACGTATTCCTACTTTTTTTTGATAATTTATGTAAAAAAACTTCGTAGTTAATATATTACAAACATCAGATGTTTACCTACTGGATACTAGTCGAGAGCTTTTTCTAACACCTAACAAGAAAGGTCACTGAACATATTCCTAATAAATCAGATGTAAATCTTATAATGAGAAGCTATTTAATACTGGAAGCCGACGATACTGGGCGACAACGAAAAACGAACAATCCGATAAAAAAGATAAATTCCGGACCTAATATGTAATATCAATTCAGGCCATTCGTGTACAAAAATAATACTAATATTCTATACCAATATTATAAAGCTGAAGAGTTTGTTTGTTTGTTTGAACGCAATAATCTCAGGAACTAATAGTCCGAATTAAAAAACCTTTTACTGTTGGATAGCCCATTTATCGAGGAAGGTTATAGGCTATATAACATCAAGCTACGACCAATATGAGAAAAACAGGGAAAATTTACGCTTACGAAGTTGTGCGGGTCAGCTAGTACAATATACTTGCTCTTATTCTAAAATGAATTAGGCCTATCTAGTTATACAAAACTAGCTGTCCCGCGCAACTTCGTATGCGTAAATTTTTCCCGTTTTTGTAACATTTCTCGTCGCTGCTCCGCTCCTATTAGTCGTAGCGCGATGTTATATAGCCTATAGCCTTCCTCGATAAATGGGCTATACAACAAAAAAAGTTTTTTTCAAATCGGACCAGTAGTTCCTGAGATTAGCGCGTTTAAACAAACAAACAAACAAACTCTTCTGCTTTATAATATTAGTATAGATTTAAATTAGGTTAAGTAGCTGGTTTACTGGCTTTGTTAAGCGACTTATGTAGCTAACTGTGCATTAGCTATTACCATTTACATTATGAAATCTATCTGATAGCCAACAAAATAGACTTAAGAAGGTTAGGATCTATTTTAACAATCTATGGTTTCTGATCTCATTTCAGATCTACTATTAAGACCTCTGTAAGCTCTAAACTCATTTTAACGTTACGATTAGTTATCAATAGTAATAGGATGTAGGTCAAGTGCACGCAGACTATTTCATTGATCTATTGTCTGCTGAATAAGTATCTAATGGTTTGATTTGCCGAAACTTATCGGTAAACAAGATTTTGCACAGATTAACAATCAATCAACGATTAATATAATTACTTACACAACGTTTAACACGCCTCGTTGGCGGGCAAAATTTTAATTCATGTCTTTTTCTGTTATTTTATTAGATAACTAATACCTATAGGTACCTATAGGTATTAGTTATCTATTAAAAGAACAGAAAAAAAACTACTTAATAACCAACTATTTAATAACCAACAATTACTTTTCTCAGGGGGGTCTTTTCTTAATCTATATAAATAAAATATCCAAAAAGTCGGGGGTCGTCTATAAAAAAAACTCTCTCAAAAAGCCGTTTTCAAGCGAAGATATTTCTAGAAAATTGGCTAGACCGATTTGATTGTTTTTTTCTGTGATCGTATCTCAGGACAAGGTTTGTGAGAAAGAAAATTGTGTTAATTTATGGTTCTTCCTTTAGTATTTTTTTTGTATAAAAATCTCCTTAAAAATGTGACATTCTGTTTGACATTTAATCACTGATATTAAGATAAATATGTGAAAAACATTAATCTAAAAATCCAATTTTCATTTTCCGTAAACAATCAATCGATCAAAAAATTCTAATCAACATTAATAACAGAGAAACCAACAAATTAACTAGCTCATTTCATAACAATAAATTTAATGGGCTGTTTTATGAGTTATTCATAATTTATATAGATCAAAAACCGTTATACATGTAAATTGTTGTATATTATTTAGTTTATGAGATTTTAATGGTTTTTTAGGAACATCGTACCTTCCCAGTGGATGGCGCAAGGTAATCCATCAAAAATGTCAGTTTTAAACTTGACCTTTGGTTGTGCGTGCTAGTTCTAATATAAACGTCAGTAGATACTTTTGCAATAACCTAGCCTACTACTGATCGAGACTAAATACTTGACATTGAAACAAAACCCGTATTTTTTTTAATTATTCAGGTTTTTTTATGGGTTGTTAGACTCCTCAATGACATCGAATGTAGCATCCAATATTATCTACATTTGCTTACAAAATAGAAAAATGTCATATATTGTCTAGATTCCTAATCCGGGCATCTAAAATTTAAGTAAAGAGCTGTCAAAAAGTACGGTCAAATGGACATACTTTTTAAGAGGTAAGAAGACTCCTATCAGATATTCTAGCGCGCAATTTTCAACAAGTATCAAACGTCAAAAATAGTAGCTTCATTTTATTAATAGGCGTAAGCCTATAAAAAAATATGACATGTATAGATAAAGTATATATAATCAAAGCTCTCACCATTATTTATATCCATAAACTTATATCCTAAGTCTATGATTTATATCTGATTGAATTTGATAACTTCAACTCTTACTGTGAATACTGCATTTTTTTAGTGTAGCATTATATGTCAAATAAAACACTAGAACTAAAGAATAGAATCAAAACAATAAATATAATAGAAGAAGACAAAACAATTGATAGGTCAAATGCTGTAACATTAAGGCAGTCTCGATTTGGTACTACAAATCGACTCTACAAAAAGCGTGCGCTAATAACTTGTTTTATATGTTTTTAATATTAAAAAAGTAGTAGATAGGTATTCTAGTTTGTCACTTAAAAAAATAAATGTTATAAATTTCCCAATGCTGTGAATTTATAGGTACAGGAATTTTGACAATTTTGTTAAATGGGTTCATAAAACCAAGCGCATGCCACATAAAGTCAATGACTTCGTTTAAAAACTAGAAATGTATTAGGTATCTAATATTATATAAAGCCTTTCTTAGTATATTGACTTATAAAAAAAATATTTAAATAATGTATAATAATTATTTGTATGTCTAAATTAATGGACCAAGCATGTTGACACTACTTTATTAAGCTATTGCATAGCTTCTATCGCGGGCCTTGAGCGCGGGGACCGAATCCAGAAATTCCGTAACGAAAAAACCTCACGCTCCCCACTCCGACGGATGATACTTTTTACTTTTGCCATCTATCAATGAATAGCAGAACTTTTAATGTTTTTTTTTTTTTTTAATTTAAAAAAAAAACTTTTTTAAAAACTAACTTTATTAAAAACAAAAAAAAAAATTTGTTTTAATTAAAAAAAAAAAAAAAATTTTAATTAAAGAAAAAAAACTTTTTTAAAATCTTTTTTTTTTTTTTTAATTGCTTAAGTTGATAAAAATGCTATGCAATAGCTTTACCGCGGCAGTCCCCGAGTGCCACACGTCTTTTTTTCAATAATGTAACACCAATTGTATACATGTCTTGACAAATGAACATATCTGTATCTGTATCTGTAAAGCTTTCAATAGCACAGCAATTTGAGGGCAACGAAGTGACAGTTGTGACCATGAAAGATGTCATTACTGCTTACAGCCAATATAAACGAAGATCGTTAGGTGTGTAGTCGATATCTCAGCATCTCAACGAATGTAAGATCCATTGTTATCTAAATTGACATCAATCTCAATGCACCTTGGCCCAAATCAGTGGACAAAGTTACTCAAATTATCCTAATTTGTATTACCTTGTCTATATCTCCAAGTTTTATTAAGTGTTAGAAGAAAAGTATGTATTTGGGTTTTTGTTTTAGTTAATAGGTAATCTTTTTTTTTATAGATGGGAAATCATCAAATGACTTCTCCCGCTGTGGGCATGAGCAGGAGGGCGTGTCAGACTCTTACTGACTAAAACCCATCTGTGTTCCTTCTTTCGCCCTGGTGTTCCGGAAGGACGGTAACTCTTTCGAATGATCCCGCACTCCCAGTGGGAGTTATTAGGTAATCTGAGGGTTATTTCTTTGTTTGAATAAATGCAACACCTCTTAGATTTTGAGTTGTGAAAATGGCGCCAAACTATAGCGGTAAACTGTCATAATTTTCACATCTCTGTGGTTAATGTGTGACAATACTTACTTACTTGTAATAAGTGAAAAATTGATATTAAATGGTTGCATCAATTGCGACTGGTAGAAGAACCTAAAAATTGTCTAAGGTAAAATTGAAAATTAGGTATACCTATCGACTACGTACTTTGCTTCCCAAGTGAATAATGAATTTCTGATTTGATTTTGAAAATTACAGGCATTATTAACATTATGAATGTCAATGAAACAAGTAGCCATAGAATTATTAATTGCGACTGTAGTATGATACCTTACAATAATAATATTTCTATACATTGAAAACAGATAATTTTAGATATTAATGCCAAGGAATTAATTAATATCGATTTGTAAAGCCTAGTTTAAAATCTTAATTATAGACATTATACTGAAGTGTTATTTTTCAATTAATAGTTTCTCGACATCTTTCATCACCTATGAAATTGTTAATTACTATTTTAATAGTATCATTCATATATTAATATGCCGTTACCGCAGATATTGATAGCAATAACAACATTTTTTGCAACATTATAAACTCAATTTCTTATGAAGATACTAGTTGATAGGTATGTCATGAAATAGTCATAAAATTCTACACAATTATTATGATGATTTGAATTCTTGCCTCATTCTGAAGGTTACACCAGGCATCATCAGATTTTATTGGAGCACTGCTAAACATAGGCCACCCAGTTCTCCACTTTCCGTACCAATCATCTTTAAGTCATCGGTCCATCTGGATGGCCATCGTCTTATCCGACCTACGTTTAGTAAGTCGCTGCCTCCACTCCAGGATTCATTTGTTCCCGGAGCTGTATGTTTATCGACAATCTACCAGATATGCAACCACGACATCCTCTGAATATGTAAACCTACATTATAATAATAATAATAATAATAATAATAATAATTTATTCATGAAAGTAAACGTACAATAAACTTATATAAAGGTATAATAACAAATAGCACAGTTAAGTATTGGCCTGAACTAGGTTGAAACCTGTGTTTCAGGCTAGAAAGTAAAAAGTATTTTAATAAATACTTTCTGAAACTAAAACTATACTTAATAACTAAAAACAAGAACTGTTAAACTAGAAAACATAGACTAAAAAATAACATTTACAAAAAAATAGGTAATTATAAGAGATGTTACAACAATAGGTCTTATTTATTTTAGTACAAGTAATAAGTCCTCCGTCTGTTCGTATGACATATCTTGTAATTGTGAACTTACTGCTTGTTTACAATTAAAATAATTTAGGTGGTATATATTTACAATTCGATTTAATCTGTTATACAAAAAAGGGCCTATGAAATTAAAAAATCGGTTTGAGAACATATATCTTGAGGTGGAATCAGATGTGCAGACTATATCTTTTCGTCTCTTATTAGTTAAGTCAGTATTAAAAGTAAGTAGCTCGTGTTGTTTTAAAATTATATTTACTATAAAAAGCTGACGGACAGTCAATACCTTACAGCATTTATACAGGAGGAAGGTGGGATAAAGGAAATGTCGAAAAGTAGCTACTTTTAGAACTGCTCTCTGTGCTCTTTCAAGTGGCAACATAACAGTTTTTAGTGTACATTGAATATACTTGAATGTTGTTTTAGCGTGTTGTGCTATTAATACAAAACGACTTATATTAAATTACTGTATTTATTCATAGGCATTGAATAAATTAGATATACGGCCATATACTCAAACGTTTTGAGACACGTGCTGTCACTATCACTTGAAGGTTAATAGTAATGACAAAAACAGGTAAGTACCTACTTTAGAACACTGCCTCACTACTCAAAATTAAGTATCATTTGAGTTATAAGAGCGGCCATTGACGATGCATCCATCAATCCAAATGGAGTGGACGTCCGTCTTAAACTCATCGTGAGTGTCAAAAATGGACGCACCTACATCACGTCACGTCATTTAGAAGACGTCCGTAATCATAATCATAATCATAATCATTTATTCTTGCGATACATGGGTCTTAAATATAGTTGTTACATTGTTATTGTGTTTCACTATGCTCCACCGTCTCGGTATGCAGTGCCGTGTTGACTGTGAATGGGCAAATCAAGAAGCTTTTAGTAATTATACCTAGGGCTTATCATCTTGTCTCACTTACGGCCGGTCTCAATAATCTACCTACCTATCGATGGATTTGGCTACTAGAGGTAGAATTTTGATATATTTTGTATGGAGCTTATGTCAAATATATACCTCTAGTAGTCAAATCCATCGATAGTTAGATTATTGAGACCAGACGTTAGAAAGAGACCTACCTTATCTTTTTAAGCATAGTGTTAAATCATGGTTACAGTAGCAACTAAAGAGTCGCTGCTTGACTTTTTCCTTCGAACCTATTCAACGTGTTATACGACCCCAACCGGTACATCTTTTCTTGAACCGAACGTGAAGATGAGACGCAGGTTCGTCGGAATAACGCGGTTATACGATACTGTGAGAGACTACACCCCTCGTCTTAATTAATGTTCCACAGAATATAAGACTTTTCTTTTTAAACGTAGTGTCAAATCATGGTTACAGTAGTCACGAAAGAGAAAAACGGTCTTGCAAATTTGTTATTTCGCTTCTTCATTATAACCTTCTCGTGTACGTCCAAATAGAAGACATACGTCCTATGCGTACATGTCTCCAAATGGACGTTTCGTCATGGCCACCTTTAAGGCCTCTCGGGCCGTCTCACCTGAGTTTTATACATACCTACTTAATCGTAGAATATTCTAGAAATAAATATTATAATTTCAACATGATATAATCACATTAAAACCCACATTATCATAAAGGATGACTGAAGGTGGACCAGTTTGTTAATAATGATCCTTTTCACGACATATTTTTTACTCTCCAAAAGTTATCGTTGTTTTACTAGTGAAACTCGATAAACTGTGATCATTAATATTAATTACCCTCATTTTAAAGAGTCAAGAGTAAACAAATGTGTAGTCGACTACGGAAATAGAAAAAAACAAATAGGTAGTTAGCAGACACACAAAAGGTATTAAAAAATAATTATAATACCTACATGATTAAAGAATTGTAGATACGAGATGTAATTAGATTTGCGTCAAAAAATAGTGTCATTAAATTCTTGTTTACCCTCAAGATTTGGTTTAAAAAAATAAACGTTCTAAGTTTAATAAATGTTGGCCCGTTTACGAAATTTCGTTTTGGGAAATGAGAAACCTATAAGAATAACAAACCTTCGCGGACGTACTGCTACTGATAACACACAAAAAATGCAATATCTACGAGAGAAGACGGCATTGTCCATTGGAAAATCCGCTCAAGAATTTACAAAAACAAGGAGTACATAGTGGTAGCTGGCAATACTAACTACTAACTACCAACAGTGCTTACTGATTATCAAATTCCGTTAAAAATAAAGATTCATCATCATTTACGTATTTATCGAAGATATAAATTAATTAATGTCATTTGTTATACAAAAAACAACCTATGAACTCTTAAAATAAATTTAAAGAAGTTAACTAACGTTAATAATCGGACTCGTGTTTTGAGGATTCTGTACCTTATTTCTTAATGGTTAAAAACTATTTAATTTGTATGTTATCGGTTTATTGAATTCAACACAATGTTTTCACATACACATCACCCCACTGTTGTAATTATAGATCAAAATCCATTCAATATTCTTATTTATTCGTTCACTCATCAAACGGTCAGCTAGCCCAAACTCTTGTACCTTCAGAGCTGAAAATTTACCGAGAGATTTCCTTTGTATTGCAGACAAGGGATAGGAAATATTCTGCCCCTAAGGGGGCACGGCAGAGCTCGAAGTGAAAAGAGCTGCTAGTTTATTTATTAAAATACTAGCTAACCCGCGCAACTTCGTCTGCGTAAACTTTTCCCTTTTTTTTTATAATCCTATGTTACTTCTAATACCTCCAATAATATGTGTACAAAGTTTCATGATGATCGGTTGAGTAGTTTTGGCGTGAAAGCGTAACAAACAAACTGAAATTGACATTTATATATTAGTAGGGATAGGGATTATTTGCGGTAGGTCATGTACGAGTAGGAGGGTATTTAATTATGTCTTTTGATACACGAAATGTGAAAAAAAACTCTTTAAATATTGGACAGACGCTAATATAGCGAAGGGTTAATATTAAGCTTTGATTGGTACCTACTTCTTGTTTACGACACACAAAAAAATATAAAGTCATTGAGTTTTTGTGAAAAACATTGTCATGATGAAAGTCCTTGAGAACTCCTTGTATGAATGTATAATCTAAACTGGTAGGTATCTCGTTAACCTTTCGAATTACGCAATTCTATGACTCGTCGTCACTCCTAAGTCCTCATAGATTAGTTTTCCGGTTATAATATTTCAAATGCCATCGATGTTATCGTGAAAATTTAAACTGTCACTCATGTATTGAAATGTGCGTAATATTCTTTATGAACCTTATTGCAAAGTAACAGCGCTTATTATGCATAAATCTTTAATTAGAGCTATGGTACACTTGATACTTTTATTATCAACGATTTTCGGGCGTAGTTTTAGAACGACTTTCTCATTTAGGTTTGTGCCAAAATCGGGTAATAACACGGAGGGAAGTTTCCATTTTTTTGGAGCTATTAAAAAAATGGAAATAGAAACAATGTACAATGCAAATGTATTTAAACCTCTCATAAATACTCTAAAATACTTCAGGAAAAGCTACTAAGTATTGATTTGAGACATTTGCATAAAATTAATTTAAAATGATCAGGATATCTGTTATTTATTACTTACATTAGATTTTAGGGTTCCGTAGCCAGATTGGCAAAACGGAACCCTCATAGTTTCGCCATGTAAATAAATTATAAAAAATATAGTCTTTTAAAAACTGCGAGACTCGATTCCTGAACTATTTTACGTACCTTCAAATTTGCAAATTTGTACGGAACCCTCGACTAGCACTTGTCCAGTTTTTTTAATATACATATATATATATATATATATATATATATATATATATATATATATATATGTGTGTACTAACAAAATGGACTATGTCTAAAACAAAAAGTTATTGGTGGTTCATGGAATTTTAAAAGGCAAGCGTCAATCATTAACCCCCGATGCAAAAAAGGGGTTTTATATTTGAGTTTCACGATTTTAGCGCTTTTTACCCGACTGCGGAGGTGGGTTACCTATGTGTTTGACGCGTATGTATGTATCCTTCTAATGCTCCTATGTCCGATCATAACTCCTAAAGGGCTTAACCGATTTTAATAAATGATAACTTATTAGATTTATCTTGATGACGCGAATGCCAATAGGTTCAAACAAATTGCGAATTTTATGCGTGGGGTATTAAATCAAAGAGCTTTAAAAGGTGTGTACGAAAATAAATATAATCAAATAGTTCAATAAATGTTTGAGGTGGCCAATCATAAAAAAACAGCGTTAATAAAAATAAATAATATCTCACAACGACTAAAAAGTGCTAAATAAAAAAAAACTAAAAAAACGCCGCCTGCCTTATGACAGAAACAGGATACCTATAATTAATTCTTATTATTATGCAGTCGGAGGCATTAATAATTGCTATTGAACAGAATATCGTGCCTCTGGTATCTTATTTATGTCATTTTACAGGCGGGTTTATTTTTATTATTATTTTCCTTTTTTTATTATTAGTAAATAGTTTATCGGGTTTGCTTAGCTTTATTTAATGAAAACCCGTTTAGTTATTTTTAAGACCATCTTTAGGTATCTAAGTACACCTTACGTGTCGGAAGTATTTTAACGTGCAGACATTAAATTACCTTGTCTAATACTATGACCAAATGAGCACAGTCTTCTTAATTAATTAATCTGGCAAATAGCTATACGATCAACTGCTTGCATTAAAAGTATCGTATGTGCTATGATCCTTACTTCGTGATCGTGAGTCAAAAAATAACACTGAACGCTACCGTCGACCTTAGCACCTAAACGTTTAATTTCACGAAGTAGTTAACATTGCTTTCAACAAACATATCGAACTGCCTACATATCTCGCCTAATTTCAATCTAAATGATAATGAGAGTCGGATTCCCATTGAGTCGGAATGATATTCGAATCAAACTTCATTATGATGCAATCTGCGTACTCGATAATAATATTAGCGATGAACATGGCCGACTGTGTATTGGTTATTCTGCAACTGAACGTGTGTTTGATTGATCAGGAAATCTTTTTTAGGGTTCCGTAGCCAAAATGGCAAAACGGAACCCTTTTAGTTTTGCCATGTCCTTCCGCAGCTTAACTCAGAGACTGTTAGTGCTAAAAGGCTGTAATTTTGCATGGATAAACATGTTACTTATGCCGATAAATATCTAAGCTTGAAAAATCACGGTAGTAGTATATATAGTGAAATTAAAAGAAAAAATGGTTGCAGCTAAGTCGGCTTTACAAGTTTACGAGTAACAGCTGATGACAAACACAAAAAAAACTGAAGTAACAAAATATTCGTACAAATTCCATTGAAAATTATTATTAAGTAGGTATAACGTTGTAAGCATGAAACAAAAACAACAGAAAACCTACTTTGATGGGGGAGGGTGACTACGGAACCTTACATTGTGCGTGGTCCGACATGCACTTGCTCGGTTTTTACTATTACTTAATATTCTCTAATCTGTGTACTTATTTCAACTCATCCTGTTCAGTAGATTGAGCTTTACGTCAATGAATAGATCAGCTAGTCAACCAAGACGTTAGCGGCTATTATACGCTCTATAAATCTCAGTCTCACATCCCATTGTACATGGAATCAGTGGCGGTTCCAGGGGGCAACCATTGAGCTCCCCCAAAAAATCATTTGAGTTCTTACGTGCAAATCATTAAGTGAACTCAAGCCTATTCTCGAGTGTGTCAGGAAATATAGAACATGCAGAATTTTCAACATTACATTCGATTCGTGTCAGATGATGCAATAACCTAGTGTCCCTCTCTGATTCAAATCCCCTCCCCCCCCCCTCCAAACGACAATCCTGGATCCATCACTGCATAGAATAGAATAATCTTTATTTACCTACCTACAGTTACATATTATAGACGCTTTATTAATAGACTAGCTTTCGCCCGCGTGGATGTCGGATATCGCGATAAAAACTATCCTATGTCCTTTCCCGGGACTCAAACTATCTCCATACCAAATTTCACCGAAATCGGTATAGCTGTTTGAGCGTTTAAGTGTAACAGGCAGACAGACAGAGTTTGGCTTTCACATTTATAATTTTAGTATAAAAGTATGGATTGGACTTGACAGTTGACACTCACATAATACAACGACTACGTTTAATACCCCCGGATAAACAAGTCCGAAATACTATTGTATAATGGCATACCAAATGTGTTATTTAAATGGGCACACGATGCAAATATAAATCCAGACAGCGTTAATAATAGATTGTTGTGTGGAATGTATAAAACAACAACGGTAAGGGTACCACTGTCTTGAATATTGTATAAGTGGGAGTGAGATGGAATATTTATACTTGCAACTTGAAAATTTACACATATCTAGTGAAACCCAATCACGATAAATGTAAAACCTCTTTGGTAAAACAGTGAAACCTAGCCAAAGAAGGTTGCTGTACTGTAACTGGTGCTTTATGGAAGCTAGCAATAGCAGAACTAAATATTATGCTCATCCTATTCTAAAAAATGAAATATTTATTTTTTCTTCGTTTTAAAATGTATGATTTTTCTTAGTGATTGCTGTCTTAGGTTCATTCTGTGGGTATGTTGGTTATCGCGGTAAATGTTCCTATAGATATATGATATAGAATATGTTAGCTAATTCAGCTCATATATCAAATCGGTGAGTACACCAGTTTTTTTTTTTTTTAATATTATTACGAAGTTATTTGGTGTAATGTAAAGAAGTTGTGTTGGTACCAGGTTTGCAAGAAATCAGTTTGTTCGAAAGAAACTGATTTCTCTTAAATAAAATAATTTACTTACATGAATTCGTTCAATACGACTTTTCTGGCCATAGGCTCTGAAGGAGCTTCTCTTTCTCAATTGTTCTCTTCTCCTTTTAATTTTATTTAAAACTAGCTGACCCGTGCAACTTCGTCTGCGTAAATTTTTCCGTTTTCGCAACATTTTTCATTACCGCTCTGCTCCTATTGGTCATAGCGTGATGTTATATAGCCTATATATAACCTTTCTCGTTATATGGGCTATCCAACAGTAAAATAATTCCAGCAAACAAACACTTTAGCTTTTTATTATTAGTCTATAGTATTATTAATATTGATTAGATATACTATTATTGCCTTATTTCTTACTACAATTTTACTATGACCTTCCAAAACATAGCTAACATCACCCACTAACTAGTACTAATTCGATCTACAAATATTTTAGTGTCAGCGCAATGTCTACATAGCCTTAATTTATTTGAAATACGGAAGAGCTGAAATCAACAGGTGGTGGTAGCTATAACGTAATAACAAAAATGCTGCAATATTTTTTTGGCATCAGATATTTCAAGGCAAGGCAAGAATTTTTCTAGTGCTAAGAGATTTATTTTTTAAGAGAAAACAAACAATGTAGGATTAAGCCCACATTATTAGCAATCTTGTTAACCCCTCCAGCTAATCACGCTATGCTAAATCAGCTAAAGTGGGTTCACGTCAGTAGTATAAAGGGTAGGATTCGATCCCGCGATCTCACAATTGCGAGACCGATGCCTTAGCTATTAGGCTACCGCCGCCGCTTCAATTACCCAACTTAGTACAACCCAGGAGATATACAATATATTTATACAATTGGGTAGTTGACTACAATAAAAATAAATAATTTTATACAAATCAGGTATAGCAGATCCTAAAATGCTTTGAAAATAACTGTTCTTTTACATTTTAACATGTTTTTGAATTTAAAAGCATGAAAACGAATACTAAAAGTAATGATTTGACGATAGGAACTTATGACGTCATAGGTTGCTATTCCATACACATTTCTATAGAACTTGTCGTTTTGACACTTCATAAAAAGAGACGGATTTGACTTGACAGTCAACATTCCTATTCAACAGAGGAATAACTCGATCATGCAACCTATACAGAGTGATTACTGCTCTTGACTTCTTTACATTACACCAAATAACTTCGTAATAATATTTAAAAAAACTACAAATTGACCCTTCACCACCTACGACATATTTTTGCCACACAATCATTTACCATGGCTCCGAGAAACGCCGGAGTAAAATCGATGTTTCTTTGTCAGATTTAGGGTCTAAACCTCACAATAAACAACGATTTCACTCCAGTAAAAGAGTCTGTAGGTGGTTAAAGTCATAACTCCAAAAACAAGTGGTAAGTGATTAAGGGTAAATATGTTAAATATTTTCCAAAACTGATATTACAAGGTTATATAATGTTATGTAAAGAAGAATATTACAAATCACCCTGTATAGGTAACTTCCCTTAAAATGGATTTACATTTCGCACCGACCATGGTCAAACTCGATAAACTCGACTGCCTCTATGGCGCGGTGGGAGTGTGTCCAACTGCTACGCAAGAGGTCGTGGGTTCGATTCTCACACGGGACACCACTTTATGTCCGTGACTTGTATGTTTGTAAAGTCCCCCACGACACAGGGCTTGTACGCTACTGCGGGGACGTCTTTTTTAAAAAAACTGACTCCGTTGAAACATCTCTTAACCGGTCAGATAATTCAAATTTAATTTCACATTCGGTAACTGTCTGAACCGATTTAGTTGAAGTTTGGTATGGAGATAGTTTGAGTCCCGGGATAGGTCATATGATAGTTTTTATTGCGATAATAGACAATCATACAGGCGGAGCCGCAGACGAAAGGTAGTTCAATACATAGTACATAATAACTGTGATAGTACTAAGATGGACTGAAAGCGGTTTTAAATAGGCTCTCGTGCTATCCAGTACCTACTTATCTATGTCTAGATCTAAAATTACATGAAAGTGCAATCTTATTTCTGAACCGATGTGTAGGTACTTTATTTTAGAAATTAGTAAAAGCCTTATTAGTAATGTAATTTCTACCACTTCCACTAAGCACTTAATGGTTGAAAATAAGTTATTATAAATGAGATTAGAAATACCCGATGCGATCGTATTCCTAATGGTTGTTTAATTTCCCCTTATTTTCAGTTATTACCCGTAAGTAGACTAGACTAGACTTTCAAATATATGCTTACGTATAAAGTAATACAGTTCACACTTTGACCAATCATCAATATTTAGTAGGTTAATAGTTCATCATAGAGTGCGTGTCATGGTTTTACGTTTCATTTTACTAAAATCAGGTTTTTAAAGATAACTAGCAATGTGGGATTGTGATCCCACATAACTAGCAATCCTGTTAACCCCTCCAGCTAAGCTAGTATAATGGCCAGAATTCGAACCCACGACTTCACGATTACGAGACCGATGCCTTAGCCATTAGGCTACCGCCGCTTTTAAACTGATTCTCTTTTAACCAATGACACTAGATTTTTCTTTTCTTTCTTTTGAATTTATATTTAATATTTTTTAATCATTCGTTACCATTTAAGTACTTACACACATTTTTACCCATCCCAAAAAGTGCACAACGCCGCTAAAGAATTTTTCATTGCAAACATTGATTTAGATTTTTTTGATTTTTGATTTAGATGAGCATGTACCTACTTACTCTTTATAATTTTATTTACTCCATTGGAGGTCCAAAAAATTCTATATTGTCACGATATCTCACAAGAGAGGTAGATAGATAGATGCTTTAACTTAAAATAGGCACCTATTTACAAAAAAAAAACAATAGTCCTGGATATACATTGAAGTGCATAAAATATAAATATATAGAAGAGGGGATACCCGAGGCCGGGTCGCGAGAGCTTGCCCTCAATCCGTTATCTCCATTGGACATTGGCTCGTCGCCAGCCAGGACTACGCCATACATGTCGTAATTATACGTAGCATTAGTGGAACAAACCAACGATCTTTTGTTCTCAAGTAAATGCTTTTGTTTTAACAGCGTAGAAACGATCTTATGCTTATCTAACCCTGCCTGCTACTAAAGCTGCTAAAATTTTCGAAAACAAGGCTTTACTTCAAATTTCTATTTGTATTTACTTACTATCGATTTCCCCTACTTCGACTTTTCATAAAAATATCGTCTCCGTGGCCGTCGCGAGTAAAAAAGAATATTATAGGGAACAATGACGTAGTGACTAAATTACGTTTATGCATTATTTTGTTAATGGCCCAATCATGACTCTATGTGCGGTTAATTGCCTTACGAAAAATAGCTCCGACAAACAACCAGTAATAACTTCGTAAGCGGTAGATTAGTGGAATCCTAACATTAAACAGCGGAATATCTCAAACATCTACACTACTAGGATTATGACAGACAACGTAAAACTTAAATAGTGCGCGCGGCTGATGTGACAATAGTCAAACTATGAGAATGTATGGCACCGTTTCTGAGGTCTACGACATACGCGCGCGGCCGACGACTGACGTACGCTGCGCGCGCACTCTGACTATTGTCGCGTCGGCCCCGCGCGTCAGCCGCTTGTCGTAAGCCGCGCTCGGCTCGCGATCGGCCGCGATGCACGGAAATTAACCTATAATGGTCTCCCAACCGATGTCGGTTACGGCGGCCACTCTCATTAGAGACTAGCCAACTACGCAGGAGATATATTATAGTGCACAAGTGTATGCGCGGACACGAGTGCAGTCTCATAGTCCGATGTAGATGGGACGAAAATCCAACACGACCGGAATGAGATTTGGCGCAGGACCGACGGATTAGCATGCTCTCCAAGACACGGAGGGTTGTGACAATGTTCGAAAACGGTTGGGTAACCGTTTTCGAACATAGTCACAACCCTCCGTGTTACGTTACGTTATTGAACGTTACCACTGTCGGTCCATAGATGGGTATCTATGGATCTCGATCCAGTCGCGCAGTTATCTTGATCTGCTCGGTCGCCACTGAGTTAGGGACCGCACCCATAATATTATGAACTAACCTTCATCTACTGCTTACGGAAACCATGCATTTATAATTGTTAATTTTGTTGAAAATACCTATACATTCCATGAGAAATTGAAATACGTTTCACCAATCGGCTGCTTTATTACAGCGTGAGATTATAAGAAACCAACATACAGTTTTGGGTTTATGTTAAAGCTCAAAGTCTAATATAAAATTCTATTTGCCAAAACTAGATTTACATCTTCCAAAATGAGACCAAGGACGTTTACAGAGCTACTCAATTTGGATATCACAATAACTGAAATATGGCCTAAGAAATAAAAGCATAAATCTGTATTATAGCTAGACATAAAGTCCTGTCTGAATGTCTGAAGCATTTGGCAAAATATCAAGAGAAAGGTTTTTAGCACTACGAGTTCTGACTACAGATATTCCTTTTAATCCTATTTTTAATAAGACTTCCAAATATATGTCCAGATATTTCTAGAATTTTCAGGATAATATTGCTAAATGTCATTAGACATGAACCGACTATACTACCATTTACTACAATATTAAACGTAATGACTGTACTACCATTTACTGCATATAATTCGCTGCATATATTTTATATAATTTTCTTCACTTCGGTAAGCTTGATTTATCAGGAAAAGAGTTGTCCGAAATCATTTTATTGGAAAGTCCGCCGGAAAAGTTGAGAAGGTGGTATTTTTGCATGAAAATTTACAAGAATATCTTATGATATTACGTTTAGTTATCAGCAAATTTTTAAGCCGAGTGTAGTCAATAGTTCTAAAAATAAATCCAAAGACCAGCCTGGATTTATTTCGAGGTAGCATAGGTCACGTAATTGAAAAAGTAGAGAGGAATCTAATATTAGTAGAAATCGCCTTAATGGGTTTTATTTTCGTCGATTACAGACATAATCATAAGGATCAACAAAAAACCGATCTAAAATCATTAGTGACACAGATCAAGAGGTCTAAAAAGGCAAATTTAGACGATCCGTCTATATGACATTCATAACTTTTGTATTTTTTTTTTCAGAAAATTGCTATCATTATTATGACGTTAGCATCAATAAAATGTAATTGACCTTTTTGTGACTTCGATTATAAATATTTATCTTCTTTAATATTTCGTAACATGATTACGGTTATTGCGAAGTGACATTTTTAGTCTTCACAATCTGGTCATAATTAGGTTGCAGACACCGTAAGCCACCGATTTCAGTACTTTGCAACTACGTTTAATTAAGAGGGAAATATTTGTCACTCATCCGACGCTCGTTCAAAATCAAAAACCCTTATTTTACCATATTAGTAAAACGGCCACTACATATTTGTAACTATAAATAAATTTGCAACATTTTACTGTCAAATTTATAAGCAAGGTTTGTTCACCAATGACGCTGTTTACGACGAACGACGAACTTCAACCTATCCGTTCAAATCACAGTTATCATATACCTGTAAAGACTAACATTTCCTCGTTCAGAACAGTTCAGAACAACAACTGAAAACGCAGCTTAAGCGTGCCACGCTGACTGCGAGCGCAGTTGCCGATGTATAACGGTGTAAAGCAATTTGAGCATTGCTTCAATCTGGACGCCTGCCAACTCGACTACGTGTTCCAAGTTTGACAATTGCATGATTTATAGCATTCCTACTAGCTACGCTATGACACGACTAAGTATAACCTACGACTCTATCGACGTCGATTTTGGTTATTACATGCATTAGGAGTTTCATATATTTTTCGTGTTCAGTTTCAGCGCACATCATAAGGTTACGAAGAAAAAGTTTCAATACAATGTCGATGCCTGATATAGAAAAAATAAAACCACTGACGTTTTTATGACATGATGGACAAGGCTTCTTATCTATTGTTGAGCCGCCGAAAACGATTAAAATATTTCAACAAAATGGAAAAACACTCTAGTTCTGATAGCAATATTTCATTGGACAGTTTGGAAAATAATAATAGACAGAAATCTAAAACGAAACATAAACAGACTAAAGAAAAGGTTGACACAATACTTGTACCGTTTTACGAAAATGACGTGCTTATAAAAGTACCAAAGGATCAAAAAAGAAATACAAACACTACAAGTAAACCTAACAAGTCAAATCAAAAGGTAAATAAAAAAGAGGCTCCACAATGCTACCTTATGAACAAAACGAAGTCAAAACGGTCCTCATATCTGGAAATGTTTAAAAAACAGTTTATGCCTAATAACAAAGATGTAGAACCTGATAAAAACGAAATACGGTCTTTGTCACCAGAATTCGGCGATACCGAGAGGGAAAGTATAGAAGATGACGACAATAATCAAGTTACAGAATTTTATAACACTGAATCCTATAATGAAATATATTACGAAAAATTGTTAAATAGAGATATGTCTTACATGGATAATTCGTTAGAAGATGATGTGGGTTGTGAGTTTACTGAAAACATAAACCTTGAATCAGCAAATAATGATAACCAAAGCGGTGAAAACCTTAGGAGTATTTCCGAAGTAACAAATCCACGCCGTCAAGTTCGACGAGCCACAATTGATCCTATAGTACACGGCTTGAAACTGGGTGGTCTGGGTCCTGATGTAGAGAAGATAAAACCGAGACTAGAAAGAGCTAAGAGTCTTCAAAGGTATTCAGAAAAGGTCAGGATGGAGAATCGACTAAAAATTTACAAGAAAACAGTTCAGGCTGAGAACGATAAAAGGATTGAAACAGAAGTAACTGCAAATCGTCGTGCAAATACTGTTAAAGAATCTAAAAATCGTCATGATGATAATACCTCTTATTTAGTAAATAAAAAGGGGAATGATAAAAATACTAAAGTTAGAAACATATATACTACGAAGTCAAAATCAGCTGATGCGCAGAGAACGAGAGAAAGAAATATGGAAAAGGATCAGCGTCAGAAACAGCTATCGGCTTCCAAACAAAACGAACAGAAGAAGACTGAAACCAAACGCAAAATTGAAGCCAAAACACCAATAGATGGGAAATGTGGTGGAAGACCTAACTCGAGAATAAAATCTGGATCTAAAAATAAAGGTATTAATACGGAAAGTATGGAAGCTCCTGTGCAAATAAGTTTCATGGTAAATATTGGTGGAACCCGCCCGTCGAGTGCTTTGAAAACACTAGAAGAGAAACATCGAATGTATCAAGAGCAAGTTAAGGCGTTTATGAATGATAACAGTAGCGGGTAATATTTAATTTGCTATCCAAATATTTTATAACCGTTATTTCATAACGTTGTCACAAAAAACAATTATTATATTAATTGTTTAATGTTTGTCAATTTGTAATATATATTTTGGAATGTATTTTCTTTATACTCTACTCTTAACTCGTTATTAAGGAATTCGATCGATCCCGGGCTTTTTTCTCGAAATCATCATAACTATCATCTTTAGCAAAGTGGTATGCAATTCATTTGTGAAAAGATTCAACCTTATTATTATAGAAAATGATTCGTACTTAAGTAAATGATATTAAATTATTTTAGTCGTTGAAATTGGAGATAGGAAAACTATACTTATGTACTATTTAAAAACTACGCTAAGTTGTATTTATTTTGACTAATACTTTATCTTCTTTAGATTTTAAATGCAATGTTTAATAAAGAGATTTGTTTCTCATGATTGACCCTTAAAATCTGCATTATAAAAATACATAAAGTTCGTTTTCTCTATTTAGCGATGCCCGGCTCTTGATAAGTGACTATTAAGAAACTTTTGAATGCGGTTCATTTTTTTCTAAAACTAAAAAAATTGTTTCCTTTGAGTAAAACTTGCTAACTCAAATATTTATGGTATTTTTCCTTCAGGGGTTATCAGTTTGGTCCATCCTGTATACTAGACTAGCTTACCCGCGCATCTTCGTCTGCACCAATTTTCCTTGTTTTTGCAACATTTTTCATTGCTGCTCCGCTCCTATTGGTCGTAGCGTGATGTTATGTAACGAACAGCTTTCCTCAACAAATGGACTTTCAACCGTAATAGTTTTTCAATTCGAACCAGTAGTTCCTGAGATTATCGCGTTCAACCAAACAAACAAACTCTTCAGCTTTATAATATTAGTATAGATAGCTACATGATCTACGTATACCTACATGTTAAGTATGAAAACACAAGAAGAATCGTATTTAATTCCGTGAAACCTCATGTGTCCAATATTTCTTTGTCTTCTGTTTACCTGCCTATTTATCTAATTGAACAAACAACGCGTGAATTTTACGTATACATTAATGGAATAGGTACGTGTGTAAAATCCATAAGATTGAGTCTTTGTTCAATTAAATTGTATAAAATTTGTCTATGGACTTGGCGAAATTGACAGAAAAATATGCTAGATTGTTCAATTCAAAAACATTAGGTAGGTAATGATATTTTTTGTTCTAGATTCGCACGATAGGAAATTAATTAAAAAAAATAATTAAGAAACTTCAGTACAGACTAATTCAGCATATTAATAGCCATTGTAGACAGGTACGGCGGTGTAATGTCTTTTCTAAATAGCTTGCAATAGCCTTGTTCACACATTTTTGTACAGAGATTTAATCTGGTGCGTTTAATTGATGCCTTAAATGACGTGCGGAGACAAGAGAAAGCAAGCTGCTTGTTTGATGTCGAGTTATTTCACATATTAATTATTTTATATATCTCCGCCTCTATGATGTCTTCTTTTTGTATTCAATACGTAATAGCTCCAACAAATAATATCTACGCTCATTGCGTACAACCGTGACTTTCGTCCAAGTGAAACTGAGTGAGATAATATTTTACGAGGTTTTAATTTTCTGCAGAGGATTTTGAATTAATAAAACTTTATGTATCTCACTCACACAAACATGCTTATAGCGCGTTCACTTGCAATTTATTACCTAGGTACTTTGCTATGTTTCCTATGACTTCGTTCGCGTGCATTTTCCATTTTTTTATTTTTAATTATGATAACTAGCAATATAGGATTGTGGCCCCACATTACTAGCAATCCCGTTAACCCCTCCAGCTAAGCTCAGTGGCTTGTGTTAGGAGTGGGTTCACGTCGGTAGTATAATAGATAGGATTCGAACCCGCGACCACACGATTGCAAGACCGATACCTTGGCCACTACCGCCGCTTCATAATCTATCTCTCAAGCAGAGGCGAAGGGTTAAAATTTTCCTGTGGTAACCCGATACGAAAATGTATCTTGTTAGAGACGGTTTTTGTACAATATTATCTAAATACAATTTAAAGGGAAGCTGAAAAGAATGGTATTCTAAGGACCCTTCGCCACTACTTTCGAGTAGGTATATCCGAGTTGCAGGCCATAGTATCTATTTCATTCTACCTCGACTAGACATCCGTCCAGGCGAGAGAGATAAATATATAAATCTAAAGTACCTACCTAATCAAGAATGTAGACTCCATGTGGACCCACTTACTTGCTAGTATAAAGACGATGCATGTGTTTTTACAGTAAAAATAGATACGGGCATGCCAGTTAGCGTATACACATGACAAAACATACAACAACTTCTATTTATATAAAAGGAGAAGCTGACTGACTGACTGACATATCAGGGCCATGAAATTTTTCACAGGGGTTCCTTTTATAATGTATGGAAGCACTAAGAAAGGATTTTTGAAAATTCAACCCCTAAGGAGGTAAAACGGGGTTGCAAGTTTGTATGAAACACCGCCAATTTTGAAGTAAGTTTTGTCAGTTTTGACCTGTGAGGTTTCGTATTTTTAATGTAAAATAAAGAAATATGTGTTTCAGTGTTTTGATCAAAAGTGGAAATTAACCCTTAAGGGGGTAAAATCGTCTACGCTTGCGAAGCCGCAGGCGACGGCTAGTTAGGCATACGTGCAAGGAGCGGTTATACAAGCGTGCCATCTACAGACATGAGTATTTTCGCCCTAATACTAAGTTATATCTCCTCTGAGTACATTTTAGATAAATCCAACACGAAAATAAGTCACTGAATAATCACTGACAGTATCGTCACATTAGTTAGACGTAACATTTTCCTCCAGTATAAACATTAGCTAATTTTAGTAATCCGTGTACAGTTTCCGGTTTCGCAGAGAAAGTGGTTTCGTCTCAAGGCGCTCCGTTTGATCTGGTCACTACACAACATTACCTAAATTACTTTACCACACGCATGAGCAGCATGTTATGATAATAAAATAATACCTCTTCTTATTTACAAATTAAGGTAATGATACTAAATTGGTATAAGCACGAAAGTTTACAATCGAATAAACGACATATACCTATTTTGAAACGATAAGACCTTGTTGCGTTTTTTTAAATATCCAGTTTTGTTCGCGGTTGCGTTTGCGCAATGTGTGCGTAAAATACTTGCTAGAAGAGGATTTGGAGGACCAGAGAAGAACCTATAGTCCAAGAGCTGATGGTAATTTTTGAGAAGATATTAGAGGCTCGCTGAAAACTTGTCAGATACTTCTTCTATGTCAGAACCGTAGACCTGGCTGAAGGATAACGTTCGAATCCTACCTATTATACTACCGACAGTTAACAAGATTGCTAGTAATGTGGGACTACATCCCAAATTGGTCTAAATCTTTAAAAAAAAAGTTGTGTCCAACCGAAAGTATCTGTATTTTTTAAACGTTTGATCATTAATTTTAAATAATATCCTATTATAATTTCAGCATGCCTCTAATATATTTTATTTAAGCTTTTTGCGAATTAACTTTGCAAGCGCCTGGCTTAGTTTAAGACCTAACTAAATAACCTGGCTTTTTTTTTAACTCTTTAAGTAGGTATTAAATGTAAAGTCACAAAAATAACAAAACTTTCTTTGCAAAAAATTGGTTTCTCTATCAAAATATAAGGGTTAATCGATTTAGCACCGTTATCCCGCAGTTAGGTCTGTGGTTATTTATTCTGCGCTTTGGTATTTTTATGGGATAGCCAAGCTTTCAGCGTGCCTCAAATACCTAACCAAAAATTACCATCAGCTCTCCTACTACTACCTATAATACCGGTTCAGTAGGTATATCATTTTTGCGTGAAAGTGTAAGAAAAAATTATACAGCCATCCGTCTTTGCATACTTTGACTTTTATAATCGAGGATTATTACTAATAAGCCTCAGTTTCTAGGTGGTGCAATGGAAATGCATACGATTGATGCGCAAGAGGTTGTAGGTTCGATTCTCGCTAGGTACACAATTTTAAGTGAAGACTCCGTTTGAGAGTCTGGATGTACTGTGTATCTGTGATTTGTATGTTTGTTAACATGGGTGGAAACCGCCTGGGGGGTGGGGGGCACGCAGAGTTTGAGAAAATAAACTAACAAACCACTAAAAAAACACTGAAATAAACGAAGTTTCAGTTTATAATAAATTGTCTAAAATCGTAGATAGTTGTACAGCGCCATCTGTTGATTTATAATGGCTAACTGATAGATGAAATTGCATCTTTGGTTTGCACACTATTTGCAACACCGTGCACAACAATCGTGTATTTGTAGTTTTATAACAAGTTAAAATATTACAAAACAAAAAACCTGTTTCAAATTAATAACTGAAATATTTTGACGCCAAAAATCCACACAACTGAGACGAACTGAACGGTGCCTATATCTCAAGCTAAAATCTTCAAACCACTTAGACTCAAGAGCGTGCCAAAGAAATACACACTCGAAAAACATAACCCTCCTTCTTGTGCAGTCGGGCAAAATACTATTAAATATGTACCTGCAGCAATACTGCTAGCCGATCACTGTTCCAACCAACCAACCGCAAGAATTACTTAAGCCGATCAGTTCTGCAATCCTTTTCACCCTGCTATCGAACTTAAATAAAAATCTAGGTCAAAATACACTGGTTCTTGGCAACTTTTACCGTCCTTGGTGACTTTGATACATTTCAGACTTAATTTTAACCTAAATATGTCCCACATGAGAACGCTTATGAAGTTGTTACTAGGTCATTATCATTAAGACAACATTCAATATTGGTATAAATATTTTACGATTATCGTTTAGTAATTAATGTAAGTAATAAAGGAGTAAATCACCTTCGTTTTGAGTCACATGTCAAATCATACTGGTGTCCTAATTATGAACTATACCACTATGAACACATGGGTGATCAAAGGATAAGAAAAACACGCCATAAGCACTCATATATATTTGCAGAATTTAACTGTAAGTATAGAAACAAAAAGCGTTTGTTTGCTATGGAGTAGTGCGTGTTTATAATTGTGTGATGATTAGAATTAAGGCCTTTTTAATGATCACACTGTGTAATGTCACCTGAGTGACCATATGAGACACTTTAGTTTCCTTTGGTCACCTATGAATCTGATTATCATGATGTTCACTGGCGTGGTAACATCATATAAATTATCATCACGTAATTAACATTAACGTTATTTTAAACTTTCTCCTTGTAATCTATACTACTACCACTATAAAGCTGAAGAGTTTGTTTGTGTGTTTGAACGCGATAATCTCAGGAACTACTGGTCCGAATTGTTTTTTTTTAACTGTTGGATAGCCCATTTACCGAAGGCTATATACGACGCTACGACCAATTGGAGCGGAGCAGCAATGAAAATGTCGCAAAAACAGGGAAAATTTGCAGACGAAGATGCGCGGGTTAGATAGTGTTGTATAATCGTTTTTGCCTTTTTCGATCATGTAGGTACCTATTATTTAATAAATAATATTTTTAAAACGTGATTACAGGTCAATCGTACGAAGTGCCTTCTCCTTGACCAAAGTGACACTCAGATGACATTACTCAAGATGTGTCACAGTTTTCGTTGCCATACTCCTCCGAAACGGCTCGACCGATTTTGATGAAATTTTGTGTGCATATTCGGTAAGCCTGAGAATCGGCTACTATCTATTTTTCATACTCCTAAGAGTTTGTTTGTTTGTTTGAACGCGATAATCTCAGGAACTACTGGGCCGCATTGAAAAAATATTTGATTGTTGGATAGCTCATTTATAACATCACGCTACGACTAATAGGAGCGGAGCAGCAATGAAAAATGTTGTAAAAAAAAAAGGAAGAAAAAGGGAAAATTTACTCAGACGAAGTTGCGCGGGTCAGCTAGTATTAATATAATATTGTACAATAGCTGTATTTAAAAAAAACTAATATAGCACATAGCAGATATTTAAAAAAAACTAATCTAAGTTATGGGTTTCTAGGTCCAAAACCATGATTACTTTTTTTCACGTCTGTTCGTTTGTTTGTTCGGGGTTGGCGCAAAAACTACAGGACAGGTTCTATTCAAATTTTGGGAGCATATTAGCATAATCCCCTATGTCCGTGTGAAATTATAGGCAATAATATCATCACGCTACTTTCCTTATGACCTGAAGCGCCACAAAATGACAAACGCGCATATCTCAAACGTACATAAATGCACTTTTAGTTTGTATACTAACAGTTAAAATCTGCAAATCTGTAAGTCAGCAGGGCCGAGAGCCACCTACTCGGAGGGGGGGGGGGGAGCAAATAGGCAAAGAAATTCAATACAATACACCTGGCCTATGTAAATAGTTTCTTACTGCCAATTAGTTATATGTAGTTCAATCATAATATGTATACTCCTTCTTGCGCAGTTGGGTAAAATACTACTAAATATGTACCTGCAGCAATACTGCTAGCCGATCACTGTTCCTCCGCAATCAATCGCAAGAATTACTTAAACCAATCCCTCCCCTCGTACCCTGGCCTATGAAAGTCAGTAAACATAATGCATGCTTTTCTTACTGCCTACTATTACTACTACTCTATCTCTCTCTACTACTACTCTAGTTATATGTATTTCAATCTAATAATGGACATTGCCTACTGGTGTGAATTCAGAGCTTAATAAAAAGCAAAAACATTAAACATACATTCTATCACATACACACAGCACTTGCAAGCTAACTCTCAACGAATTTGGAGCGGCTTATGATTCCATTTCGAAATATCAGATAAAAGAGAAACAATGGGCATGAATTTCGCCGTATCAGATGACAATACCGTAGTGGGCATCCGCGGCCTTTGTCGAAACAGCTTAAAAAAAAAAACAATTTTTGTACGTGCAACATCCCTTCCTTATGCAATGCTGGGCACACCAGCCGATACGGTTTTTGAGTTCGCCGCTATTGTATGGGGAAAGTGGAGCATGTAGATAATAGGAATTTATGCTAATGTACTTATATTTTAACATAATATTTGTTTATTATTAAATATATGAGCAAGTTATGCAAACAACGTCGTAATACTAGCTTAATTATGTTTAAATGGCATATTTGTTTTTATTGTCCGTCTAGAAATTGTACAAGTAGATAAGTTGGTATAATTGGCAACTAATTTATCCACTGACTAAATTTAAAAAGTAATTTTTTTATAATTTTAATTTCGAAACAGGACCATAAAATATTTATCAAACTTTTAAACGATAGTTATATGGCACTTAGCATAGTCGTTTGCAAAGATTTTTTTTTTAATTTTCAATAATTACCGAACAAGTATAGAACCTCTTCACCTTCACCTTAAATCCGTTTCATATGATCGATGTATAAAAAAGTGACTAATGATTGCGTGCGAAACAGGTAAATTTGAAGTACTTAAGTATTGTTTTTCTGTGTTTATTATTATTATTTACATTCCAAAATCCTTGAAAGGTCAGTTTTAAAACTAGTTATCCACTTGTCTAGCGATATGAAAATATATCCACTATTAAAACTATGTAAATGGGCTTAGAAACGAAGTGTTATTGAACTTTTAATATATTTAAAATACATATTTTATTGATTAATACCTATTTTATTGATTAATAAGAAGTTTGACTAGTATCAAATTATTATTTAAAATAATGATGGCAACATAATCTCTAATCTTCTCCTTGTTCCTCTCCAATTACTTAAAGGTTTTTTTTTTTTATTGAATATTATTAAACATGCATTATAAATACATACAATATCATTGTCCCACAAAACTGTTTACACAGTTTGTCTGTGGGATCTAATGAGTCTCAAAAATTTTTTACTTATCTCATTTTTTGAGTAGGTAGGTTCATAGAAAAGTTTATATAACAAAGGTTCGACATCAACTTTGAAAAAATCCATGTCCGAGATGCCGAAGTGAATCAACTCCTCGGCCCTCTTGACCGGATCCACTTGCGGATGTTTTGAAGCCACGACTTTTTATGACCGCCTATTCCATGTTTGCTTGCAATTTTGTCCATCATATTGTGTCTGATAGGTACCTAATATCATGTATTAAACACTGATATAATTTACTTATTAAATGTGGTTAGAGCATCAAGGAAGTAGGTTTTTTTAGGAATATAATTTTAGATGACATTTAAAATCGGCTTCAGGCACTTAGATCAACTGACTGAAATTTTGAACGTAGGTATTTATAAAGACCGCAAAACGTGGAGGCACATAGCTAAAACTATATTATGCTCAGCAGTTGTGTCATCATGAAACCACGACCACTCTACAAGAGTGAAAACTGAAGAGAGATTATTCAGGTCTTTTGTTTAATCCATACTAATATTATAAATGTGAAAGTAACTCTGTCTGTCTGTCTGTCTGTCTGTTACGCTATCACGCTCAAACTACTGAACCGATTTAGATGAAATTTGGCAT
This sequence comes from Herminia tarsipennalis, assembly GCA_945859575.2. Taxonomy (NCBI): domain Eukaryota; kingdom Metazoa; phylum Arthropoda; class Insecta; order Lepidoptera; family Erebidae; genus Herminia; species Herminia tarsipennalis. The sequence goes on along the minus strand of OX243850.2, from coordinate 7,694,354 downwards.
GGAGATGGTTTGAGTCACGGGAAAGAACATAGGATAGTTTTTATCGCGATAACCGACATCCACGCGGGCGAAGCCGCGGGCGAAAGCTTGTTCACTATAAAATACTAAACAGTAACAAATATTAATATGTCAGAAAACATATAAATGGCAAAGCCCGTAAAGTATTGGCATAAAAAGAATAAATACTAATTTATTATACACATTATGGTATTAGTATTCAGTGTTTAGGAGTATTTTCACAGAACATTCAGAAATGTTCTGATAGGCTCCGTAAATACTTACAGTTTAGAGTAACCCTAATTGCTTACAAAAGTTAACACCTGTTTTGAAAAACTCTACCAAAGAATACTGATTATAACTCTACGCACCTAAGGGCCTAGACATAGTCACATTGGAATAGCGATGTTGATAATCACACTAATCACACTAATATTATAAATGCGAAAGTTTGTGAGTATGTGAGTGTGTATGTTTGTTACTTCTTCACGTCTAAACGGCTGGAGCGATTTTAATAAAATTTGGTATGGAGTGAGTGATAGTTAGCTGAGACCCTAGATTAACACATAGGCTATAATAAACCACGGGTAACACCGCGGGGCACAGCTAGTGGGAAATAATTATTGTATAGAATTTGACGTTTGAGGTGGAGACCATAGATATTTTTTGCGAACGATTAGTACGGCGTTATCGAATTCGCCACGGAACTAATGTACCTAGTCTAAGCCCCCTGTGATGATTATTTATTCCGTTCTTTACTGACTTCTTAAAAGATGGATTAATGTAAATGAAAGCCTCGTTAGCAACCAAAGAGAATGAACAAAGTCGTAACATCACCACCGTGCTCTATCGTACAATGGTTGTAATCAAAGTCGATTTAAATGCAGCCTTCCAATTTAATCGAGCTAACTTAAATGGCCCGATTTAGTGGAAACGGAAAATTTAGCGGTACTCTAAGGGCAATCGATATATCGTAACTTTACAGTTTAAGTAAAAAGATGGTTTTGTGGTTTTTATTTCGATACCTACCGACCATTCTAATGACATGAATTTATCACTCGCTGATCTATTTGTGTAGTTTAGACACCCCCGCAAGGTTTTGACGTTAAGGTTCAAGGTACTTAGTATACCCAGAAAATTAAGACGTTAGGAGGGTTTGATTTTACATACAAGCGCTAAGACTGAGAATGGAAGAACATTTCTTTTTTTCTTCAATTCCTTGCATAGAACTTCTTAGTCCCAAATTAGGACTAAGCTTTTGTTAATACTCTTTATTTAACACGCTTTTATTAGCTTCGTACGTTTTCTATTATATTAGTATGTAACGGAATCTTTAAACGTGTTTTTCACCAACTTCAGAACGTCGGATTTAATTGAAACTTCTCACACTTGACAAGGACCGATGACAATACCATTCGATAAAAGGGCATTTTTGAAAATCCATCTCCTAAGGGGGTTAAATAGTGGTTGTATGTTAAATATGAAACTCCGTCAGTTTTGTAGTTAGATGTGTGGGAAAGGTTTGTAGTTGGGTTATTGGTTTAAAATAAAGAAAACATGTTTCGGCATTTTTGACAAATCAACCCCCAAGGGGGTAAAATAGGGCTGGCAAGTTTTTGTAAAACTCCGTTAGTTTTAAAGTCAGATCTCTGAAATTTCCTATTTGGCTTTCTGGTTTAAAACAACTAAAAAATTAAAAATAAATAAAAAAAACTAAAAAAACACGCTTTTGTAAATAGCTGTACTAAAAAGCAATAATTAAATATCAGTTTATCGTAAAAAAGCGTGGGGTGATTATAAACCATACACAATATCGTCACAAGCACCCCACTCTTTTCATTAACAGACTAGCTGTGCCCCGCGGTGTTACCCGCGGTTTATTAGCCCATGTGATAATTCAGGGTGTCAGCTAACTCCATACCAAATTTTATTAAAATCGCTCCAGCCGTTTAGACGTGAAGAAGTAACAAACATACACACTCATATACTCACAAACTTTCGTCTTTATAATATTAGTATGATATGATATGATACTTAGTATCTTGCGTCGCAAGATTAATGATTAAGTAGATGGGTTTTCAAAATAGAATTTAGTCCTTAAACAGGGTAGAGCCCTCCCTCACCGAAATCGAAATTCCCGGCTCCAAGATCGCCATGTTTATAATATGATTAGAAGGGCACAGCCTGTAAAGTAATATAAAATCTGTGCCATAAGGGTCACGACGTAGCTATTAAAAAGAACGTTCAAGTGTAAAATTTAATTAGAAATACATCCGGTGCTATCAAAAAATAGTAATTGTTTACGGCGCTTTTTCAATGCAAATTTTACGCGTGATTTCCGCTGATACGCCACGGTATTTTAATCACAGACCGTGGTTATTATAGAACGGAAATTTGACTATAGACAATTTACGTTCATTGAGAAGCTCGGCTAAGGAAGTACCTATTTCTACCGAAGACCATCGAAATAATAGGTACTGGTGTTAACAATGCCTAAGACTAAATGCGGTACTATAATGGGTTGGCGCGACACGCTATACGTATTGGGACTCGCAATTTCATCCGTGTGTATCTATACTAATATTATAAAGCTGAAGAGTTTGTTTGTTTGTTTGAACGCGGTAATCTCAGGAACTACTGGTCCGAATTGAAAATTTATTTTTCTGTTGGTTAGCCCATTTATCGAGGTAGGCTATAGGCTATATAACATCACGCTACGATCAGAAGGAGCGGAGCATAATGAAAAATGTTGCAAGAACGGGGAAAATTGACGCATACGAAGTTGCGCGGGACAGCTAGTTCAAAATGAAATTTAAACCTCTTAAGGAGTAAACTTACTCCGTATGAATTAAAATCGGATCAGTTGTTCGGGTTTCTTTCAAAAATGTTTTTTTGGTTTAAGTATCATGCAAACACATACCAAACAAAACAACGCAACACGCGTTTGCGTACAAGCTACTCACACATGTATACATGTTTGACTGGCCTGTTGGTATAAGCCGGAGGTCCTGGGTTCGATCCCCATCCAGGATAAAACTTTGTGTGATGATAATTAGCACAATGGTTTATTCTGTGTATGGGTGGGGGTAATTTATCTATGTTTTGTTGATATGTATTTAGAAATATTTATAAATGTTCATCAGTTGTCTGATTGCCATAGTACAAGCTCTGCTTAGTTTGGGATCAGATGACTTATGTGAGTTGTCCCAAGATATTATTATATTATTACCTATTGACGTTACAGACCAACACTTTCATTTTATTCATTTATATATATATATACCTAATATCCATGATACAATATCATTTTTCTACTCTACGCTAAAAGAAATTCAATCAACATTACCAACAGTCCATCACGTAAAACATAACCTACAATCTGATGGCACATAATACTCATATCAACCATGTAGAGCAGATAGAGATATATATCTGAGATGATACAATTTGTAGAGAGCTGTTATATAACTTGTTATATAACAGTCGTAGATGACCGGTGTATGAATGGGGTAGTGATGCTGATTATATGCCATGTCGGACTCAAATTACCAAGAGTGCCAACTTGGACTTGACCGTATTCTTACTTCTCTACTTAACTGAGCGGCAGAATAGTCCCTGGTTTTTAAATAATTTAAAAAAAATGGCTTTTTTAGTTCTCAGTTTGAATACAGGTGTATATATAGTAAGATCATACATTAAATAGGCCCATTTAGATTTTATCACTATGAGGCGTGCAAATATAATTTTATTTTCATATTTCCCTAAATAATCACTTAACCTTAATTATGACTATTAATTAATTTATGTCAAGATTTATAAAGCTTGTGATGTTATGGAATTAATAATATATATAAAAAAATATATATATAAATTGTAATCATAATTAATTTATACTTATAAGATATATTAAGTATGTTCGTGATTTTCTCAAAAACTATTATTCGGTGAATTATTTAATTGCACCGATTGTAGTCACGGGACACATTCGATCCGTGATCACGATCGGTGCAAATCGATCGAAACGTCGGTAAATAAAAGGAAACCTTTAAATAATTCACGCGATTAAGTCCCGAAATATATCTAATATGTATAAAAATCGCGAAATTTAAAAACAATAATTTAGAGTAGTTTAAATATAAAGAATACCAAAGTAGGTAGTAAATTCAAAGACAGTGATTAATTGCCTACTTCGTATTTTTTTAAACATGGGTAATTCGTCTCACATAATGTTTAAACTATGTATTATAATTATAAGGTAAGTAGGTAAGACAGCATAAGAAATTGGTTTTAAACGATCAAATGAGTACGGCTATTAAAAACAAAAACACAACACATCTATACTAATATTATAATTAAAAAATGAAAAGTTTGTTTGTTTGATTTTGACGTGATAATAATTATAAACGAAAAAGTGTCACGTTATCGCCTGTTGAATGGAGATTGCAGCGACATGCGATACAATTGGTACAAAAGCTGTCACAGGCATAGTTGTTTATTTCAATGTCGTTGATGTTTTCATAAGACGTTATCAGTAGCTATCACGTAAAATTATCTTCCGTAAACCGCTGTACAGACAATAATTTTTTTTATACCACCGAGGTAGCAAAAAGGTTACATCCCGCGTGAGGGTAAGCAGTTACCGTAGCATATGGACGTTTTCAACGCCATAGGTATCACTCGCGCGTTGCCCACCCTGTAAAAACTCTTGTGTTTTGAAGAACCCCATGCTGTAAGTCTTTTGGAAAAACCTTGGCAGATACTTCATTCCACAGCCTGATTGTACGTAGGATGAAGTTCCTCTGGAACCGTACAATACGCAATAATATTGGTTGCAAGGTGAGAACGCGATAATTTCCGAAACGACCTATTGGTTCGAATTGAAAAAATCTTTTAGTGTTAAATAGTCCATTTATCGAGGAAGGCTATATAGGCTATAATAGCATCACGCTACGACCAATAGGAACAGAGCATCATTTAAAAATGTTTCAAAAACGGGGCAAAATGACGCAGACGAAATTGCGCGGGTCATTATTCATTCTAAAATATCGTTTGTTATCAAATGATTTTCTATATTCCTTATTTGAGGTGAAAGTAGTAGGTAAGGATTTGTATCACTCACTACAAACACTACGAAAATTGGCGCAAGTTCGTCTGCGCCAATTTTCCCCGTTCTGCAACATTTTTCATTGATGCTCCGCTCATAATAGTCATAGCGTGATGTTATATAGCCTATAAGCCTTCCTCTGTAAATGAGATAACAAACACTAAAAGAATTTTCCAATTCGAACCAGTAGTTCTTGAGATTATGGCGTTCAACAAAACAAACAAACAAACTCTACCATATAAATTCTCATAATTCAAAATTACAACATAGGTAATAATGATATGCGTGATATAACACCGAATAATAGCCATTACCGCGTTAGGCATAGTGAATGTCCTCGATTTATGGTGCATAGATTATAAACTATAGGCAGTGTATTGCTCCAGTTAGGACACTTAGGGCCTATTACACAATACTGTCTTCCTTGTACAGTGAATGGTCTAGATAATGTTGCTATTCCCGTAGTTGTTACCTCTCTCTACTAATAAATTACAAAGTTTGCATGCTGCATGCTCGACCGCCATATTGATAAGTAGGTAGCACCTATTTCTAATTGTTGTTAGTTTTTTGATATCGGAAAATGTTTTCTTTACCCTATGAGCATTTATTAGCCTAACTAACTACGGAATCTCGCAATGCAATGTTCAACGACTTCCTATCGTCTAAATAATTTCAGTTTTGTTTTTCTTTGGGTTCATTGTCTATACGCTAATATCAACTCCAAGTTTAAATCTTCCATCCATTTTAACTTAATTCAATGATTATTGTTTTTACATTTTGTCGATCTTTATACATATTATATATAGTACCTGGATGACCGAGCTCTGCTCGGTACTTTCAGGGTTCCCTAGCCAAAATGCCAAAAACGGAACGCTTATAGTATAATAGTCTGTTTCTCCGTCCGTATGTCACAGGCATTTTACTCAAAGACTACACAATTAATATATTGATAAAATTCGGTGAAAAGTCGTCTTGTAGTAGCCGCTACTTAGTATAACTAAAAAATAAAAATAAATATTTTTTGGCATTCCATACATTTAACATAAGCTGAAAAAAAAAACAGCAAAAATCACTGCGTGGCATCATTCTACAGGCCTTTAAAAACATGTACGGTTTCAATTAAACTTTTTTGATTGAGTGAATATTATTGGAAATAATTGCCCCGAAAGTTACATAAATTGTGTCCCCTCCCCTTATGTTTTGAACTGTGTGACTAAAAAATAATAGAAATTTAAAGGCATTTTGCCAATCACTTTATTAAAAAATGCAATAATTGTATTAAAAATCATAAAGGTAGCGCTTAATAAATACTTTAAACTAAAATAATTATTTTCGACATTATCGGACATACAAGAAAAGGGCGTAAGTGCCATGAACATAACGCTCTTCAGCTGGTGCAAATATTTATATAAATTTTGACTGCCTCTGTGGCGCGGTGGGAGTGTATCCGACTGCTACGCAAGAGGTCGTGGGTTCGATCCCCACCCAGGATAAAACTTTGTGTGATGAGCACGATGGTTTATTCTGTGTCTGGGTGTTATTTATCTATAATATGTATGTATTTAGAAATATATAAGTATGTTTATCAGTTGTCTGGTTTCCATAGTACAAGCTCTGCTTAGTTTGGGATCAGATAGCGTTGTGTGAGTTGTCCCAAGATATTATTATTATTTATATATTATTCAAATCGGATTATTTACGTCAACGGCTGCGGAACCCTACACTGAGCATGGTTCGACATGCTCTAGTCCTTTTTTTTGGTTAATCGTGTATTTTGGAAATCATATTTAGACATGCATTACATACTTATGAGATATGAATAATATTTTTCGATCTTACCGATATAATAATAAATAAATATGAAATGATAAACCGTAATAAATCACAAATCAAAACGCAAACAATTAAATAAAAAAACCGGGCAAATGCATGTCGGGCACAATGCACCTGAATAATGTGGCTTAAGAAGTGGGTTTTCTATTGTTTTTGTTTCAATATCTACTTAATAATATTTTTCAATGGAATTTGTACGAAAATTTTGTTTCTTCTCAATTGATCAGCTGTTACTCGTAAACTTGCAAAGCCTTACTACTTAGCTGTGATAGTTTTCCTTATAATTTGACTATAATATACTTCTACCGTGAATTTTTTCAAATACCCAACATTAACTATTTAGCTGGCAGAAGGGGGGGAGGGGGGGTGGACACTTGTCTCTAACAAAAATTTGCACTTTAAAGCTTAATATTTTACAAACGGATCCCTAAATCTAAAAATCGTCTTACCAACCCCTAAACGTTTTTTACAGGCCTATCTAATGATACCCCACACGATGGGGTAGATGGAAAAAAAATCACACCCACACTTTACTTAAATGGGAAGTACCCTAAAACAAAGGTTTTTAAGATTTTATTCTTTCACTTTGTCGGCGTAAGTAATATGTGTATCCATGCAAAATTACAGCCTCTTAGTACTAACAGTCTCTGAACAAAGGTGCGGACGGACGGACGGACGGACATGGCGAAACCATAAGGCTTTCCGTTTTGCCATTTTGGCTACGGAACTCTAAAAAAACGGACGAAAGCATGTCTGATCATGCTCTAGAGTTTCAGAGTCGTAGCCGTATGAAAAAATCCGATTTGCTACTTACGCCCTTTTGTTGAGAAACGCAGTTTTTAGGCAATAACTCATATCAACCCATAAGATGGCCCACTGCTGGGCACGGGTCTCCCCAGTAGAACCTACTAGTATGTAGATCCTGGGGGTAATTGCCATAATCGCCACGCATGGCGAGCGGGTTGGCGATCGCAGTAAGGCTTTAAGTACGCAGAGGACGCTGCTGCCCGTCCTCCGGGGTAAAATCCCTTAGTCGCCTTGACGACACCCACGGGTAGAGATGGGGTGGTACTATTCTTAAGCCGGCACCACACGGCAATAACTCAATGATGGTAAATCGGAAATAACTTTTGTTTAAATTATTTGTTATGCGCTACCTTTTTGTTTTTTTTTTCGTATTTTTTGACACGGTTCAATCGATAAGGGGCTGGGGGAGGACACAATTTTTGCAATTTTTTTTCAATGTGTAATAAAAGTTTATTGCAAACCCATGTTTTTAAAAGACCTGTCGAATGATGTGCCACACGCTAAAGTTTGCTAAAAAAAATGTTACAGCTTCTGTTCTGCCCCTAAAGATATTAATGTTAATTATTTAGCTACCAAATTCGTTTGATAGCTAAATAATAAACATTAATATTAGTGGCTACTACAAGACACCTTCACCAAATTTAATCGACAGACAGACAGACAGACGGACATAACGAAACTTTAAGGATTCCGTTTTTGCCATTTTGGCTACGGAACCCTAAAAAGGGAAAAAAATAATCATCTGGACTCAACCCGGGGTCTACTGGTTTTTGGACCGCCCGATATTTTATTTATTTATTTTATTTTTATAAAGATACGCCATGAACATACGCTCTTCTGCTGGTGCAATTATTCAAATCGGATTTTTTCGTACGGTTACGGTTGCGGAACCTTACACTGATATTTTTTTGGTAAATCGTGTTTTTTTGGAAATTATATTTAGATAATTAAATGACATACTGATGAAATTTGAATAATATTTTTCGATCTTACCGACATAATAATAAAAAAATATGAAATAATAAAGCACAAATCAAAAAACAAAAATCCAAAGTTAAAATAAAAAAGGGAAAAAAATATCATAAAATAAAAAAGCATAGGTATATTTCATTCGGATTCGTACCGGAGTCATCTGCTTTGTGGATCGCCCGTTTCCCACCTAAGCTATTAAAACAAAGAAAATTGAGGCGAAATTTACCTTCGTATTCTAATGATATTGTAGCAGTTTTTCAATACCTGAAAATACGTTGTAGAACGACGTTTTTTAAAAATGAAACCTAGCTAGATCGATTTTTCGCCCCCGAAACCCCCTGCATACTAAATTTTAAGAAAATCGCTGGAGCCGTTTCCGAGATTCAGATTATTATATAAATATATATATATACAAGAATTGCTCGTTTAAAGATATAAGATGATTTCGGGACTTAATCGCTTGAATTTATTTCGGGTCGAAGGAGTCGACCCGTGACCACGATCGGTGCAATTCGATCGAAACATCGGGTAAATAAAAGGTTCGTACCTTTAAATAATTCACGCGATTAAGTCCCGAAATATATCTAATTAATTCAATGATGGTGTAGTTTTTTCAGTCGTATCTAATTTAGTATTGGATTACTCTGGTCCCACCTCTTCAACTGCAATAGGTACATGTGTACTTAAGTAGGACAGATTACACGATTATTTTAAAATAAGCATGACTTTTAATATCCTGCAAAAATACACCTATAAATATATACAAAAATATCCCAATTTTCAATAAGTAGGTAGTTAGCACGTTTCGGCAAAAACCAAATTCAAATCCGGCTTTAAAATATTTGTGTTATTTTGTTGCTGCATATTTTTAAACATAATTGGTATATCAATCACCACAGAAGGATTTAGACATGGAATGATTAATGCATAGCATTTGATAATAGGTAACCCATGTCGTAAGATATAATATCCTCTACAATAAGTACTGATTACGATTGCTTAGTGCATAATATATCTTCGTCCGAATCCAATTTTAAAATAATTAAGTAAAGTTCTCTTCAATTCAATTCAAGGTAACATTTTGCAAGTTCTTAACATGCAGGGAAATACTGGTTATAAAATATTTTTCACCTAAAGTTTATATACGATGGCTGCACATTAAAAAAACGAAATCGATACCAAATTGAAAATTGATGCACGAAATTGTAGCGTAAACCATTTAGCCGTAGTTTCCACGCAGCTGGATAATCATTTTACTGGTACCATAATCAAAAAAATACTTCGAACCATATTTGTCACAGGCTAAAGTTTATTTTCGTTTGAATGTGACGTTGGACCATTTTGCAAGGTCCAGGTTGGCGGCTCACGTCTGAAATGTAACGAAGTGTTATCTTCGAAGCTATCGTACCACAGAGCTCCGTGCTAGGAAACGCTATATTGCACCCTACATTACGGTAATCGTCGGGAGAATAGTTTATTCTGATTGCAGCGTATGTACATTTGAACGGCGCGGAGTCGGCGTATAAACTATTTTTAGTCTAAGTTACTTCAAAATCTATGAAGTCTTGTAGTAGAGTAGTAAATTAAAAAGAAAACGATGTTCCAAATTCAAATAAAAATTGAGCCGCCATGAATGGTGTTGTTTTACACATCTGGAGATCTACTCTCTTTTTACGAAACGAAAACAGAGTCCTTCTGTTTGCGTAGAAAGTCGTGTTTGGCGATGGGCGATCATTCAATGAATTGATCGTATTTTCGTAGTATCTTAAAATATACTACGACAGTGAGACCACAATACTTGTATTTAATAGAAACCAAAATTTATATGGACTATGCCCATATTATCCTACTTCAGCATTAAAACAGTGAGGGAATCAGAACTTCAACTACAACAAAACTTACACTGAATTATTTACTTGAATTGATTAATTAAGTACCTAATATACCTACGTTCTACGTTTAATTAACTAATAGTACATTGCAATTTGTCTTGCATTAGTCGTGGGACTTGCAAATTCTTAGTCAAACAACTTGGAATTCAGATCGAATCTCCCAGTACAATCTGCTCTAGTTACCTAAAGATTAATTAAGCTCCTGTGTCTCGAACACAAGACTGTGAAAGTGGTCTTAACTAGTGATAGGTAGTTGTATGCTATTCGATTTATATGTACGTAGCTTTAGGTAGGTACTATATAGTTTACAGAATATATTATATTTATTTTTCTAATTGAACTTGATTGGTAACAGCTTGCTCGCAATTAGTAATTATGATACAAAATTGGACAGTTTAGAAAGAGTGGACATGAGTTTTTATTGCCATTTTTTCACAGTAACTTTATACTTTTCTTTCTTTCTTCCTATTCTAAAATAGGCACAACAAAATATACAAATAAATGTAAATGTAGAGTCAATTGTATCAAAGACGACGAGCGATTACAGTAATTTGAGTTAAGCTTTTTTTATAGGAGAAAGTGCACTGATACAATCTGACCCAATTTAACTAATAGCATTGTATGCATAATATACAATACGAATCGTCAAATTGAGTTTATTGTGTTATCAGACGATGTTGTCCGTATTTGTCTAATTTTGTCTACTGATCGTTTTTCGCACACCGTTCATCTTCTTGTCAATTTGAAATGGTCGGAACCAACTAATTGATTCATCTGTTAGCTTTTGTAATTATAAATAACATGGTATTAGAAGTCATACTTTACCACCCGAAGGAATGGAAATAACGATGTGCTGTGGTACTTACCTGAAAATAAAAATAACAAATAAGCATAAATTAAACATAACATTCGTTTCGATTAATTTTCGATTCGTTCGATTCTGAATTTTACTATTAAAAATTTGATATTTCTGTATGAAATAAATAAAAATTGCAATCATATTGTCCGATCACAATCATAATTATGTCCTTAGGTCTAAAAGTTGGTAGGATTGGATATGATGTTGCCAATAGCTCACTTAACATATGTCCTATTATGCACCACAATATTGACCCACCTGCATACTGTTCTCAACTCGCTAGTGTGTGAAGTGTCAGTGGAGAGGCGAGATCAGTGGCGGATCCAAGGGGGAAGCTAGGGGGCTCAAGCCCTCCCCTCAGTGTTGAAACTACGATCCTATCTGGTTCAAGCCCCCCCCCCTCCCCCTAAAAGACAATCCTGGATCCGCCGCTAGGCGAGATGAGACATTGACATAACCGTGAATATTTTTCAAGGTGTATGTACAGTCGGCCATAAATATGGACTATCACCATAAGGTTTAAGTTAATTTGCACATCATAAACAACAAGGTCGATTTTCTCTTCTGACAGTTACTAGGTTCAACCTTAATGCTATTCTGGTTACAAAAGAAGCTTTGTCTAAACTGGTAGACTACTTTCTTGGCCGACTATTTCTACCTATCTTTTACGAATTTCAGGGTGGTTCATCCCTTTAAGGATTTGGACCCCTATTAGATTTAAGTCATTAATAGACGCTGCCACTAATCTAACTATATAATTTTACAGTTAACGATATATATATATGTTTGCAAATGTATATTTTTAAACTGGTTACTCATATGAGGAGATAGCGGTCAGTAAAGAGGGGTTTAGGTTTTATTAAAGAACAATCCCGATTGTACAGTAGAATCAACGCAACTTGACCGGATTGAAGTTGGCGAAAAGTGGTTGCGCAGATGCACTTTTAGTAATGGTGACAGGAAGCGGGGGGCGGGGGCGGTAACTAAACCAAGAGAATTAGAGATGCGATTACGCATTACATTGTCTTATTTAGTATTACTATTTTTTGTGATTCTTTTTGTAAAGAAATTGTTTTTAAACTTTCTTTAGTATTTACTGTAACTGTTCTAAATTTTAACTTTTATGAATGAATATGTATTTTTATATTAATTTTGTTGTATTTGTATTGTTATTTGTTGAATTAAAATTTTATTAGTATTTCTAATCGATTAAACATAAGTCATCGTTTTCGTAGTTAAGTAATTTTAGAATTTTAGGGTCGCATCTCTATGACATGCGCGAAAGTGTTATGAACCTAACTTCAATCCGGTCAAGTTACATTGATCCAACTGTAGTATTTAAATTAAGAAATTCAACACATTTAACATTAATTTCGGAAAGACGCGCGTATTGTTAAAAGCGTGCCATTTAAACGCAAACCCCCACTTGACCTTAATTGTTTAATCTATACATTTATATTATAAAGCTGAAGAGTTTGTTTGTTTGAACGCGGTAATCTCAGAAATTACTGATTGAAAAAATATTTTACTTTTGGATAGCCCATTTATCGAAGAAGGCTATAGGTTATATAATATCACGCTTCGACCAATAGAAGCGGAGCAGCGTCGCCAACATTGAGAAGACAAAGTACACATAATGTTGAACGCACATACACTGAAATCTAATGTCAAAACGGTAGGATTTCACATACATATGTAAGTATCTAATGATGCATGGAATATAAATTAATATCAATTTGTAACAACCGTATATAGCCTGTAATACATCTTAATTTGATTTTACGATGTCAATAAAATATTATGAAGCTATTGAACTTTATATAATAACTCCACGGTGTGATTGATCTAATACGAGTCATCAAAACATTATTTTTTACACAGATTTTGTGTCGCTAGGTTACTCCACCCGTTATGGTTTTATTGCTATATTTTAAATTAGGTGAATAGATATAACCTAATGGTAAAAATGATTACGAATAAGAAACATTTGCAATTAGAAAGCATGATTCGTAAACTTGCAAATAAAACAAATGCAATTTATTTATTAATGGTTTAAAAAGGTCACACATAACATAAATTTAAGTTTATCAATAGTTTGCAGTTACTTTTTTTTATTATTATTATTATTATTTAATGGCAACTGTGCCAGTGTCGACAATTCTGCCAATGTCAGATGTGCAATGGAGAAACATGTAATTTTGATTTTTTTGACGTTGAACTCTTTGTTTTAGTTACTTTTTTGATTTTACGTTAAAAATTGACATTTTGGGTGTATATATTTTAATAACATTTTGTCATTAGTAATAATTATGATTCCTTTTTTATTATACACAAAATGGATTCGTATAAATCATTAATTATGTAGGTATATTCAAATGTAAAAAAGTAGGCGATTAAGTAATGAAAGGAAATAAAAGACTTGGCAATTTGTATAGGTATAAGTACGTTACACAAAAAACCATTAAAACATTATTAAATCAGAAAGCCAATAAAAATAAAATCTCTATTCTTACTATTAAATGCATTTTGAAATAAATCAATCAAATTTCTACTTTAATAATATAAAAGTAATCTAGGTCACCTGAAAATGACTACCAAACATTAAATTAATTGAATTACGCCGTCCGCCGTATACCTATATGAAAAATACACAAGGCATAAAATTTTACATCACTCTTACTGAAAATACATTTGGAAATAAATCAATCAATATTCTGCCTTAGTATTAAGCAATGTAGGTCACCTGATCATTACTAGTAACATGAAAATAATTGAATAATGTATGCAACCTGCCGTTTGAAAAATAAACAGGCCATATTTTTTATACCCCTTACCACAGAATAAGTAATAGTACCCTTACTGAAAGTACGGCACGTCATACGGCAAATAAATACCTACCTACTTAGGTAGGTAGGTATTTATTTGCCGTATGACGTGCCGTACTTTCAGTCCGCGACAGTCCAAGATGATAATATTAGTATTAACATTTAAACTTTCGCGTTGCATGATTATAACTAAGTATTTATTATACGGGAATTAACGCGCATTGTTTACCTTAAAATTGCTTGACGTTTCCGTCAGTCCGCTTGTGACCACGGCCGGTGTAACCTGGTCGAAACGTCAAGCAATTTTAAGGTAAACAATGCGCGTTAATTCCCGTATAATAAATAATTATAATATTAGTATTTATAATAATCTTTGATTTTATGATGTCTAGATGGAACATTCCCTCAATAAGCCTATAAAAAAATGAAACTACGGTGTTTGATGTACGGTCTTTTTAAAGACTAGTAGTGTTGCCGAGTACTATTTTCTCCCGTTTATGTGTGAAAATTGTTTGTTTGAAACCTACTGTTTATAATAAAGAAGGGTAATCCCTACTTTTTTATAAACAGAACCTTTAAACCAAGATTTTTTTTTATTTCTTTAATTAACAAGTAATAAAGTTATAAAATGTTTTTCATTAAATATTTACTTATAATCTCGTCTACCATTTTAACGGATTGCTTTTAAAATCGTTGTCAAAAGTGAATGTGGGTTTCCTCCTGATTATTTATGATACAAAAGTGAAAAAAAAAACCTTAGTTAATATAGACTTATTAACCATGCTTAGGTTTTTAACATAAAATTAATAAAATGAAACACGAAAAAATTAAAATTAAAATAAAAAGTACGTCCACTTGACCGTACTTTTTGACAGTTCCTTGCTTCAATTTTAGATGCGGTATTAGGAATCTAGACATTATTTAATCAAAGATTACGGTGAAGTGGACATAAATTCAGGGGAAATCTTAAGCAAGTATAAGATGGATTAATGCATTTCACGGAAACTGGTACATACTAAGATATCACGGGACACTTTCCTTGGTCTTCCGCATCTAACCTCATGATTCCGATTGCCCCGTCAACCTCTCACCACAATACCAGGGCTGACTTGCTTGCACTACAATAAATAAAAATGCTTGCCCATGAGTTATAAATATAAGGTAAAAAGTATTTTGAAACATTTTTTTAGTTCTTAACCTGATTTATAGTCCGTTTCTAGTTAACGAGATACGTTTCGTTTTTATCGCGTTGACCAAACTAGGTTATACCTAGGTACGTGATATATTTGACTAACTAAATATGAAAATGTAGAACTAGAGACACGCCTATGCAACCTCTTTAAGGATACATTGCCAATTTTGCAGTACGTAACTTGTGAGGATTTTTTATTTTAAATTTAATTAAGTAGGCATATTATTATTGCATGTATCTATCATTCTACTTACCATATACCATAAACCAAAGCATCAAGCTCTGGTTAAAGTCATCAGGGGGTCAATTCACGTATTTAAAGCAGTGCAGTTGCAGTTCAGTTGCAGTTAAGTTTCGATTAAAAAGGCCATTTTTGTATTCTTGTAACTATGGGATCGATCTCAAATACGCTTGCGTCAAGTATGCGTCTCGAAAGCACAATAACGACATTCTAGTACGGTGCGCAAGCATTTTTAAGATCGATCCTAAAGTTACAAGAATACGTAAATGGCCTTTATAATCGAAACTTAACTGCAACTGCACTGCTTTAAATAGGTGAATTGACCCGCTGGTCAAGAACACTCCAAAGCGCTCTTGGAGGGCTTCAACGCAAGGTTCACTAAAGAGAGTAAGAATAAGAATTAGATTAGAATTCTTACCAGAACCCTAACTGGGCACTGCAGACTAAACAAACACATGCACAAGATGCATCTCAATGATACTTATGTTTGTAGGTTCTGCCACAAGGATGAGGAAACACCTATACACAACCTCTGTGGCTGCGAGGCAATTCACCACACCAGAAGCCAGCACCTTAGAGGGCACTTAATCGCACCTGACGACATTAAGGCCACTCCACCAAGATACATAGTCGACTTCGTGGTCAGACTAAACCTTGGAGATATCCTTTAAGGAAGGAAGAGACGTCACAATAGATATTTTGGGTCGCAGCGACTTCCGGGCTACACATCCCGGCCTCTATCCAGATACAATACAAATCTATCTTTCTGTTTATTGTACATGCTTGAAAGGAAAGCGAAGCTTAACAACTACACCAGTAGTAAAAGCATTTCTTACAATTATTACATTGAAATGTTTTTCACCAGTAGGTATGAATATGTTTTTTTAAATCACATAATACTTATTACATTGATTTGCTAACATTTAAACTTTCACGTTGCATGATTATAACTTTAATTAACAAGCGGACTTATGTGACTACGGCCGGTGCAACCTGGTCGAAACGTCAAGCAATTTTAAGGTAAATAATGCGCGTTATTCCCCTATAATAAATAGTTACATTGATTTGGTTTTTCATCAATATGTGAACGGAAATGTCTTTTTAAAATGACTTTTTTGAATTGTTTAATTTTCTTTGGCTTGTAATTTAGAAAAAAATGCTCGTTTTTTAACCTCATTGACGTGAAATTACCTACCTACAGAAAACAATCTGTCAATTCCTAACATTTTACCTTATTTAAAAGAATACTGTTATATTATTAATTTACTATCGATAAACAGTTTCAAAAAACTGTCAATCTTTTCGGTTCTACTAATTTAACTATAAAAAAGTCATGTCAAATAATATATATGTTTAATAAATGTGATAAAAATTGCATGTTTTCTAATAAAAATATATATGCACATTCTGTCGCAACATATGAGCATCTAGTTCAGTAAGTGCATTTAAAAAATAAAATATTTTATATTTCGTGTTACGCAATCGTTTCAATCGTAACGCACTGTTTCCGAGATATTATACGATTTCCTAATTCATCACTCGTTATAATATTTATTACTCATTTTTATCTGCAATTAGTATTTGTAAATAAACCTCCTTAGTGTATTTTTTTTTTATTTATGCACTGTTTGTAGACCATGAAGTCTGCCATCTCATTATTTACACTTTTGTTGGTAATGTCTGTTTGTTCTAATTTGATTGTGTAATATATTATTCAATCTTTTTTTGTAATTGTTATACACCTAAGTTAGTAACTTAAATTATTAAAAATAATGTAATTACATTAATGTGTTGCGTGTATTCTAGTAGGTCGGTGTTCTTTTTATTTTATTATGTATAATTATTTCATTTTGTCGGTTGTTACGTCTTATAATATGTTGTATACCTACCTACGTAGGTGTTGAAATAAAGACGTTTAAACTGATTAATTGGGTAGGTATGTAATTTACTTCGCTTTAAATTCTACAAATTAAAGACATTGCCATTTTTACCAGTTAACTTTGCTATTCATAGATAAGTAAGTAGCCGATAACCGATGTCTCAAAATACACCTAATTCAAGAGTAAATGCAGTGCTTTTGAATTAGGTCTATTTCAGACATTAATTATGTACCTATGAATAATAAGCTTGCAGTTTGCATTAGCTGAATAAGCATATCATGTAAGCACATGCAAACATAACGGCATTAAGCTGTTTACATAAGGACAGCTTCATTTGAATATATAAATATTAAGCAATGAATTTCACTGACAAAAGTTTCTTACACGAAAAAGACATTGCAGGCATTTATATCATTGAGATAATGGGCTCCTCCATTTATCTATGCTGCCGTGCCAATCCAAAAGACTGTAAGTCGACTTACAGTGTTTTAGCTTAACAAGGCCCAATCAATTTCTTTAAGTCTGTTTAGTACCCCTGATTGACTCTTTTTTCATTTCAACGGTTATTTTGCAAGATAAAGCAAGTAAAAAAACACTGTATTGCGTTGAAAATAAGGTATAAACACGCAAAAAAACTGTAACATAGTATACAGTGTTTTGTCAAAACAAGCTACGCGCATCGCTAGAAAAATACAGTGTTTAAATGTGAATTGCCACGTGCTTGCGCGTTGATGTTAGCCAACCAGCGTAAGTAGAGTTGACAACAGTATTACTATCTCGCTCTTTCATGCGCTATTATAGACTCCTCTTCCTTGTTTTTCACGGCGGTTCGGTTTACGCTAGTCGTGTGCCGCGCGAGGCTGAGACCGCTGGTTGCGGTTGTGATTTTATCGGATGATTGCGTGTTTTATTTGCTATAATTAGAGTTATTAAGTGTTAACTGTGAGTGACAATGAGTACAAATCGTAGTAAAATGTTGGTCAGACTGTCGAAACAAAATATGAAACATTATAATAACACAGACTCAGTTACTGTTGTGTCAAGTGTGATTAGCGATTGTCTAGAAAAAGAAAACATAGACTGCAATAACCACAATGAGTACGAAAAATACTTTCATGATAATGTGGAATCAAGAAACTTTGTAAGTTCTGTTCCCCTAAGTGAGTCTCAACTTAATGAATGCCTTTCAGAAGAATTTGGAGTAGGAGTATACACTCAACTGATACCTGCATTGATTTGTGACAAAACTTTGATCGTGTCAAATATTTATTCAGAAAATATTCAGCAACCCAGTACCTCTTCGCATTTTCATTCAGATAGCGTTCTGTCTTCTTCATGTTTCGAGCAACCTGTACATCTTATCTCCAAAACAAACGTGCCTGAAATTCAATCAACGAAAAACCTAGAACCTATTATGAATGCTAATTCTACACATAATTCAACTGAAAATGAAGATGATACCTTGAAAACTATTCCTAATCTTTTACATGAGACACAGAATACATTTTTACCTGAATTATCGCCTGAGATCCAACCATCAATTACAGGTTTCGCCTATTCTTCACCACCTTCAGCTTCATCGAATTCTTCGACTTTTATCGCTCCTGTAAGCCTTATCGCACATAACACTGAAACAAAAACACCGACAAGCAAGAAAAGACGTCTCACCCTTAATGAATCTACTGCCAGTGATAAACCTACCGTTGAAGATAATAATCGTCAAATATCAAAGAAACCTAAGCGGAATAGAGAACCAGGAACTATATTAGAGAAACAGAGATTGAAACATCCATTATTGTCACCTTGTTCATGTAAAAAACAGTGTATCCAAAATATTCCTGAGACTGAAAGACAGTCTATATGGACACAATTTTGGGACTTAGACCGACAACGGCGCCGCGACTTTTTATCGAGAAGTGTTGATAAGTTATCTACCACATGCACAAAAACAAAAGGTGAATCTCGAAGGCATAATACCTTAATATGGTCGCTCAATGACATTAAAGTATGTAAAGTATTTTTTCTAAGGACCTTGGGCTATACAAATGACGAAGCCGTACAGTCAGTCTTGAAAAATAACTATTTGGAATGCAATAAAAATCCAAAAGTGAACGCCACACCTGATCTTCGAGGACGTCGATTTAGACCAGCTAATAAGTTTCCACAGGAGTATGAAGACCGTTTAGAAGAATTTATATTAAAATACAACCCTATTTCATCACATTATAATAATAACCATGCACCGAACAGAAAATATTTGCCAGTAGGCATTAATTTCTCCACTATATACAAGAATTTTAAGCAGTTTTGCCAAGAAAATAATCTACCAACTTGTGGTTGGACTCATTTTCATACAATGATAAAGAAATTGAATCTATCATCTGCCGAATTATCTCAAGATATTTGCACTAAGTGTAAAAATCATAAAATAGCTCATGAAAAACTACCTCTTCCTTGCAATTGTGAAGATTGTATTATCATAGGACAGCACTTGGAAAATAAACGTAATTCACGAAGAGATCTAAAACTAGCAGAAGATCGCAGTGATAACTCTGAAGGAAAAGAAGCTGTATTCACAGTTGATATGCAAAAAGCTATATGCATGCCACTTCTTACAACAAAGGAGTATTACTTTTCAAGAAAACTTGTTCTCTTTAATGAGTCATTTGTGCCGCCAGGTAAAAATAAAAATGCTGCATGCATTTTATGGCATGAAGGCGAAAGTGGCAGAAAAGCTTTCAACATAGCTACCACATACATTTATTTCATACGAAAATACTGCCGAGACCTACACCATTTAAACTTCTTTTTGGACAATTGCAACGCTCAAAACAAAAATAAAATTCTTTTTTCTGCATTAGTCAGAGTTGTAAACGATGATAAAACTAATATCCAAAGCTTGAAATTAGAATATTTTGAACCAGGTCATACATTTATGGCTGCGGATGCTGTACATGCTGCTATAACAAAAAAATTGAAAACAGCTGGTGAAGTTTATGATCTGGAGGATTTCGTGACCAAAATCAAACAGTCAAGAAAAAACCTAGATGTCGACGTACTCAAACACAATGACATGTTAATTTTCAAAAACGACTCTAAAATGGCTTTTCCAAAAGATTGGAATATTCAAAATTTAAAAATTATTGAGTTTCGTAGAGGCAAACTTTCTCTTTTTGCCAAAAATGATTACAATGGAGAGTTTAGGGAATTACACTTTTTGAAGAAAAAAATTGAAGGAGATTTAAGAAAGAGAATGAACGATGGACTAGATCTTATAAATATGATAGAAACAGAAAGTAAGCCAAGAGGCGTGAGTGAAATAAAAAAAAAAGAATTGCTAACACTTACAAAATCTATGCCTGCATCGCGGCGAAGTTTTTATGAAGCCCTTGAAGAATCAGATGCACCTGATCTCGATAAAAATATTGATTCTGATTTGTAATCGACTTCAAAACTATTTTTTATATTGTTTTACTATATAATAGATCTCAAAAAATAAAGATGCTATTTGTTTTTTCGTTTATAGAAATATAAACAAGGTTTTGTTTTTAATATGTTTTTCGTTACTTATTTGATTAAGTTCAGATAATTTTAAAAGTTCATGTTTTGTTACGTTCTTTGTTTTAATATATTTTTTAATTTTAGTACATTTACTTACTTTATTACATTCTTTATTACGCTTTTGATCTCATAGAAACCCAAAGAAGTTTCTCATTGTGATGTGTAAGCTTGCAAAAATATTAGAAGGCCTTGTTATGTTTCCTTTATGATTCTAATACGCAAGTGTATTATATATTCATTACAGTTTATTTTGCCGTCATATAACTGGTTTTATTTATAAATTACACAAATAGACATCTAATTTTTGATATACCTCATCTATCTTTTCAAAACACTGTATGCTTGGATACAGTGTTATAGTTTAATTAGTTTAAAAAGTTATAACACTGTACTATGTTTTACAGTGTTTTACCTCGTTAGGAATTTATTAAAATTTTATAATTGTCTTGTCAATACAAGTTTGTGGCAATATATTTTTTACCTGCTAAAATTATTAAAAAAATACTGTTTGGCTATATACTAGAGATGTACCCCTACCTATTGAATGCATAAAATTATTTAATTTTGACTAATTACGTATAAAATAGGCAAATAATCATCAAAACAATATTTTGTCAAATATCTCAAAAGCGGATTTCGAAAGTTACAGTGTGTTGGCTTGGCACGGCAGTATGACTACATAACTTGGAAGTCATCATCACCTTACTAAGTAATTTTAGTGTTGTGTAAATCACATAGTTGCCCTGCGTTGAGATATGACGAGCTTATCATGTGAATATTAGTCGCAGCACCTTACCCCCATATCAAGTTTATAAACATTCAAACATTGTAAAATTGGCAATTTGAAAAGAGTGGCCGCGAGCTTTTATTGCCTGGCTCTTTTCTCCGGCTTTACCTATTGTTTGCGAACTTGGCAAAACATGTACAAGTAGAATCCCGACGTATCACAAGAGTTGTTTTGCATCCTAAGTGAATAAAGAACTTTGAATTTGAACGTATAGAACAATATGGAAGAAATTGCAAACGAAGCGCTGATCATCTGAACGCCAGGCGTGGATTCAAGGAGCACAGGAGCAAATGCGTCCCTCAAACTCGACTGGGGGAATGGGAGAATTTGGACACTTGAACGGTGTGCTTTGACAGGCAATGGGCTAGTTTCCAACAAATCAAAACAACAACTCTTTATGAAATTTCAAAACACTGATTTTATAGATCTCATACAAATAGTGGTCTAGAATGTCACTGTTTTTTTCTCGTCAAATCGCTTCTTTTTATGTTATGATCAAATCCAATTTAATACGAAATTTAATCGAGAACTTAACTGTTGTCAAAATTCAAAATTCTTTATTCACTTAGGATGCAAAACAACTCTTGTGTTGTGATTCGTCGGGATTCAAGTTTTCAGTTTAAAATGTCAGGTTTATTTACTAATTAGTCTTTTGGTTTTATTCCCCTCCCCACCCCGCGGTGGTCGAGAAACTCACACTGACGGCCGGTTGAGTCAAATGCCCCCCCTGAACAAAGTTCTGGATCCGCGCCTGGATTAAGCAAAGTCTCATATGTACTGGCATATGTGTAACTACTAGTACTTAGGTATACATTGATACCTACTACTAGTAGTAGTCAATGACTCCTACGTATACTATCGTATGTTTATCGTATGACAAAAACATCTTGCGGGAAAGCAATTTAAAGGTGTGGTAATCCTGTTGTTTTTTAAGACTCTAAGTAGAAGTTGAAATGAAATTTATTTGCACGAAATATTGTTTGGTTTCGCCTTGGCTAGGCATGCAAATATTAATTTATTTATTTTTTAATCTTATATCTAATAATTTTTAAATAAATTGTTGTTAATAAAGACCCTATCATGCATTACAATAATGTATTATATAATCAATATGATAATATTAAATTAAAATGTATCATTATTAGAGTATCATATATATATATTATTATTATAGGTATAGGTGGCACGACGGTCCCTAAGTTACAAATCAATCCATAGTTAGTTCTAGAGGCGGTGTTTCAAATAACTAAATCAAAGTGAAATACCATTGTCCATATTAGCGATATGAAACCGATTAACCTATAACTATTGCGTAAAAAGTCAAATTAATTTGATTTATGTATAATGTAAGTATTTCTAGATAAATGTACGGATAAAACTAGGTGCATTGTACATTACAATATATTATTGTTTTATCATGATTGACGACCACATCATTAAGTATGAGCAACAATGAATTATATTTTTCGTAACGTCCGCGATGAACTCAACTCGTATTGTGTTAAGACTTCTTTTAGATGTAACCATTAGTATATAGGCTAGGATCGCGTGAACATTTTAGAAAAATGATTATTATAAGGCTGAATTTAGGAGTAATTTCGTTTGGACAATACGGCTAATTTAAAAATGTATATATAGCTTAGTGAATAAAAGAGATGTTGAAATGAAACTACTCCAATTCAGCCTGATAGTAATCATTTTACAAAAATGTTCCTGGGGCCCCGGCTTATAGATTTTTTTATGCTTAGATGGCAAGTAAGTAGATCTCGTGACAAGGTGGTATGTACCTTAATCGACGAGCTTGCTTTTCTTTGATCAGCAGTCAAGACTTTCTTGCGAATAAAATTTATTCTGATTCTAATTGCGACAAGCGACCTTTTTGGATGTTAAACACGAGAGTTAGAGTTCACTCTATGTTTTTCTCCAAGGATTAAGCTAACTTAACATTAAATTTCATCAGAACCGACCCTATAGTTTCAGAGACCTACTACTGAAAGATCAAACCACACTTAGACAGTCTTTTTTCTTCACTTTTATTGTTCCATACACAGCGCTTTCCAACTTAATTTTACACTCGAATATTGCTCAAGACAACCTTTGACGTCTGTAGCTCCGAACGGACTGCTTTGAAAAATAACTGATCAAATTTAAATTAACGTTAGTGTTGCTACCCTCAATAAGTAAAAATATGTTTAAATCAGTGTTGCCAATAAAATACATATCGCTCAATTATTGTGTATGCTAACACTACTTACACCCTAACGTAACTTTACCTCTTTATAAATAGGTGTAGATATGTTTTTCTCCAAACATTAAGCTAACTTCACACAAAATTTCATCAAAATCGACTCTATAGATTCAGAGACCTACTACACCCAAACGTAACTTTACGTCTTTATAAATAGGTGTAGTTATCATTAAGTTAAAGTGATACGTCGTTGTAAGTGGAAGTTCACCACAGATTTCATAATGAATGGAAGGCCAACATGCGAAGGTTAAAGGTGGTGTGTCTGTTTGTACGTAATGATCGACCCACCTGTTGTATGGACAATGCAATTAGGTGAAGATGAGGCAAGCGTACATTCAATCTAGATACGTTGCTTGTAATTGTATGGGTAGCGAAATCTTCTATAAGTAGTAAGTACTATTCATACAAGTTATACGTATAAATGCCTATTAACGCTTGACTGTTTCATTCTCACGATTATATTCCTAGATCAATTTTAGTGGAGTTTGTGTTGTATGGATTCCATTATAAATTTGGAAAAGGATGCTGCTTGTTCTTAGACAGCTAAAAAATGGAAAAGCCCCTGGAGAGGATGGCGTTACAACAGAGCTGTTAAAAGCTGGAGGTAAACCCGTACTGAGGGAGCTCCAAAAGCTCTTTAATGCTGTCCTGTTTGAAGAGAGAACTCCGGAGGCATGGAGTAGAAGTGTAGTCGTCTTGTTCTTCAAAAAACGAGATAAGACCCGGCTGAAGAACTACCGACCTATTTCTCTTCTAAGCCACGTCTATAAGCTGTTTTCAAGAGTCATCACGAACCGCCTTGCGCGAAAACTTGATTTCGGAGCGGATATGGTACCATAGACCACATCCACACAGTGCGGCAGATTATACAAAAGACCCAGGAGTATAATCAGTCCCAGTGTCTAGCATTCGTAGACTATGAGAAAGCCTTTGACTCGATTGAAATCTGATCCGTTCTGGAGTCTCTGCAGCGATACCAAGTAGATTGGCGATATATCCAAGTGATGAGATGTCTCTACGAAGCCGCCACCATGTCCGTCCAAGTACAGAATCAGCAAACAAAACCTATACCATTGCATCGAGGAGTGAGGCAAGGGGACGTTATTTCCCCGAAACTCTTCACAAATGCAATGTAGGATATGTTCAAGACGCTGCACTGGAAAGGGCGGGGCATCAACGTGGTGAATACATCTCTCGCTTGCGATTTGCAGATGACATTGTCATCTTGCCGGAAACGCTGCATGACCTGCAACGGATGCTGAATGACCTGGCTGACTCCTCTGTACGCATCGGCCTACGGATGAACTTGGATAAAACCAAGGTCATGTTCAATGAACATGTACTACCGGAACCGACAGCCGTGCACAGCGCCGTTCTCGAAGTTGTTCAAAAATATGTGTACCTCCGGCAGTCATTGCAGTTAGGTAGAAACAACTTCGAGGACGAGGTGAACAGGAGAATTCGGTTAGGCTGGGCAGCGTTTGGTAAGCTACGTCAAGTCTTCTCATCGTCGATCCCACAATGTCTAAAGACTAAAGTCTTTAATCAGTGCGTTCTACCCGTCATGACATACGGAGCCGAAACGTGGACACTGACGGTACAGCTGATCCACAAGTTCAAAGTCGCTCAGCGGGCTATGGAAAGGGCTATGCTCGGAGTTTCTCTTAGGGACAAAATCAGAAATGAAGTGATCCGGCAGAGAACTTATCTTATCGACATAGCCCACAGGATTAGCAAGTTGAAGTGGCAGTGGGCTGGCCATATTAGCCGATAGGCTGATGATGATGATGATATCATGGGCATAACTAGGGGGTATTTAGCGGTTGAAACCCCTCCCCCCCTGAAATTGCAAATAGGTAAGCCTACTGCACATTTGGCAGGTATTTAGAAAATTGTGCTACAGAAACATGGTCCTGGTACGCTCAAAGGCAGAATAGTTGGAAAAAGTTTGTATTTACTTTAAGTGCTTACCAAGCTTATAATTTGTATACCTACCTACATACTAAAGGATCGTCTCCATGGGCGAGAGAATCGCGGCGATTCAGCTCTACTATCGTCGGGGAGTCTCCACGTACGAGCGATTATTCCGCCAGTGTATCGTCGCGACTCGTAACGGAATCGCCGCGTATCCACGAATATGATTGTCACTCTTTCGAGGCGGGACACCTGTGTTTAACAGCGCACTAAGCGCGGCGATACGTTGACGTTTCTCTCGCACTCAACCACTCGTCGCAACGTCGCGATAACATCGCCGTGTGGTGACACGTTCTAAGAGAATGTACACAAATAGGTGGCACAACGATAACCTCGCCCATGGAGACGGTCCCTTACATCCTAATAATATTATCAAAACGAAAGTTTATGGCCGCGGTAAAAAAAAGTGACCTATGTCCTCCAATTTACAACAAGAAAAATGGTATCTATTTGTCTCCTTAAAAAATCGTGAAAAGGTAACAAACAAAAAATAAACAAACTCATTTTCACATTTATAATATTACCTACAACACCTCGCAACTTCGTCAGCGTCAATATTCCCCGTTTTTGACATTCATACATAAATTATAATTAAAAAGTATATTTTACGACGTATTCTCATACCTACCAAATACTTTATGTGTTTGGTTCAAAATATCATTAAAACCGGTCATAGAATCATTTATTTTCTTAAAAAACGTAGGTTACTTATGGATGTTAATATAACAATACTGCCTTATACATTTAGTCAAATAAAGTGAAATAAAATCGGGATGCATATACCAATAATAAAATCAAACTCATATCAATTACAAATTAAAATAAATATTAACAATACTAATTAAATAATTAACGAATTGATAAAATGAAAAAATAATCAATTATTATTAAATTTCCAATTACCATAGCGAAATTGCCTTAAGTAAGAGTTCGAGATTTTTAGAGATTTTTATATTTAGGAAGATTAGACAAGTCTGTTTTAGTCGGCTATGGCATAACAATGGTACAACAGAACAGGATACGCTATGACTCAATATTATACCTACGCAGTTTTCTCTTTACTAAGAAATATCACAGTTTTCAACACTTATCTAACTGTCAATTTGTTTAATAAACTGTCCAATTAAATATTTCGTCACCAGTTCGTCGACAGTTATTATTTATGTTACCTAAGACTGGCGACTCATTAAATAATGAAACACAAGTTATCACCCAACATCGGTCAAGTGCGAGTTGCTCGCACGTGTCTGAGCGAGCTGCGTCTGGAGGGGCACGTGCCCCCGTGATCCTATATATTTTTGAAAGACCCCCACACGATGGATTAAATGAGAAAAAAAAACACATCCCCACTTGTACACATTGCGGAAGTAGGTACCCTAAAAAAATGATTTTCAAGATTTTATTTTACTACTTTGTCGGCGTAAGCAATATGCAAAATTACAACTTTCTAGTACAAAAAGTCTCTGAGCTAAGCTGCGGACGGACGGACGGACATAGCAAAACTGTAAGGGTTCCGTTTTGAGTCCTAAAATCAAGATATAATGTTTGTTCATCTTGTTATTTTTGATTTGATGACAATCTAGCCTATTTTCCAGTCCATTTTTGCCAGTGTCAAGTATTTATTTCATCTACTTAGACTTTAACTGCACAAAGAATTGGCCTTTCGGATTTTGTAGGATATCACTAACCTCTATAGTAAGTACTAGTACTTACGCTAGTCTGGCTACCCCGTGCAAAGTGATAACAATTTCAAATACCGTCTTGTCAACTTTTTTGACATTTTTGAAAAATGGCCGTTGCTGTTTAGCTAAGCGTATTCACGTATTTAAAGCCACTGCTTTACTTAACTGCACTTGCCAACTTAACTGCAACTGCACTCAGTTGCGGTTAAGTTTCGATTAAAACGGCCATTTTTGTATTCTTGTAACTTTTATCATAATTAATAATAACACTATTTTTTTCTTCCTGAATTAAAAGGGAACCAAAAAGGAAAAACAGGTTTATTGACAGTGATTGCCAAATACGAGTATTGCCAGGAAAAACCGGCTACGATGATAAGGACAGAAAAAAGTTTTCATCCTTTTCTTTTTCATTGGAAACGTAACTAACTATCCTTGTCTATCTTCTTGATGACGTCACGTCGTTCATATCTAGTAGTTTTTAATCTGAGCTGTTTAGTATCCTTGATATCTAAGTTTAAACTTCTATTTGATTTTGTCAAATGACCACCCAAATATCTAAATTATAAAAAAGCCTTATTGTTGTCGGCCAGCGATAGCATCAGGAAGATTTTCTATTAGATATTTTTCGTAAGTTTAAGCAAAAGAACTTAATATCTATTGACAATTATTGTAAACTAATAGATGGAATCTACAACGGATCTTTGTATTAGAGTAATTAGATCTTTAGAACTTTTAAAAAATAAATGTACCTACCTGTCTATACTTCCTCTTTGTTAAACTATTACCATCATCGCTTTACTCATAAAATCTGTTATTACTAAAACCATTGCGAAAAACACATGTAATTGAGTCAGGATGTTACGAAGTCGAATGAATGCACGCAAAATATTGCTTCTCATTGAGTACTAGGTAGATACACCAGCAAATGAGTGCATTAAAACAAGTAGGTAAGTATTATCCGGCACGTAAGATTATTTACAGAACAGGGGTTACAAACTTTTAACATATCGAAACTCCTACCAAATAGGTTTTATTTTATGGAACTCCAAATTCATGGGGAAGAGGATGTTGCAATCTGACAAAGATCTCAGTAGATTTACCATTTGTTGACTAAAATATTCTCTAATTTGATGGTCTAAATGAAATCAATTGTCCTTATAGTTAAGAAACAAAAATCACGGATCCCTGGTAACTTTTCTACGGAAACCACTAAGGGAAACGATGATGTACCTACAGGTGTGTGTATATATATATATATATATATATATATATATATATATATAAATTGATCCCAAACAATTGCCGTGTGGTGCCGGCTTAAGAATAGTACCACCCCATCTCTTCCCATGGGTGTCGTCAAGGCGACTAAGGGATTTCACCCCGGAGGACGGGCAGCAGCGTCCTCTGCGTACTTAAAGCCTTACTGCGATCGCCAACCCGCTCGCCAAGCGTGGCGATTATGGCAATTACCCCCAGGATCTACATACTAGTAGGTTCTACTGGGGAGACCCGTGCCCAGCAGTGGGCCATCATATGGGTTGATATGTATGTATGATCCCAAACAAAGGAGAGCTTGTACTATGGAAATCAGACAACTGATAAACATACTTAAATATTTCTAAATACATATACATAAAAATAACACCCAGATACAGAATAAACCATCGTGCTCATCACTCAAAGTTTTATCCTGGGTGGGGATCGAACCCAAGACCTCCGGCTTAGCAGTCAGGGTGACTAACCACTAGACTAACAAGCCAGTCATTTGGTTAATTCTTTTTTTTTTATATTTGCAATTGGTTGGCAAAAGTATGAAAGAAGTAGTGCTGTTCTTTGATCGCCTTTTGCGGTTTACCTACACCGTCATAGAAATTAACTAGCTGTCCCGCGCAACTTCGTATGCGTACATTTTCCCCGTTTTTGCAACATTTTTCGTCACTGATCCGCTCCTATTGATTGTAGCGTGATGTTATATAGCCTATAGCCTTCCTCGATAAATGGACTATTCAACAGTGAAATATTTTTTTAAATCGGATCATTAGTTCCTGAGATTACCGCGTTCAAACAAACAAACTCTTCAGCTTTATAATATTAGTATAGATTATACGATTGGTTATACGCGTAACAAGTCGTTGCCATTCCTCTGGCACCACAGCCATACTGATACATTTGGAGTGGACTATTTAGTACCGCTTTTATATGATCAAAAAACACTGAATTAATAAATTGGTCATTCTGTATATTCGCGGGTGACGAGAAAACACTGAAGTGGTCCACGTAATATCACCGAGATTAGGCTATCATCTATACTAATATTATTAAGCGGAAGAGTTTGTTTGTTTGCTTTGTTTGTTTGTTTGTTTAAACGCGCTAATCTTAGGAACTACTGGTCCGATTTGAAAAAATATTTTTTTGTTGGATAGTCCATTTATAGAGGAAGGCTTTAGGCTATATAACATCACGCTACGACCAATAGGAACGGAGCAGCAATGAGAAATGTTGAAAAAACGGGGTAAATTTACGCATACGAAGTTGCGCGGGACAGCTAGTATTAGAATAAACCTCCGCAGGAGGAGCACTTACCTACGTACATAAAAACTCTATCAATTCATCATACAATCGCATTACGACACAACTATGACCAGAAGCAAATTAACAAAGCAAACTGCGATTTGAAATTCTTAGATTTGCGGTGAAAATACACACTGACACTAAAATTGTGTCATCTCTGTACATAAAAGGTGAAATTGACTACTGACCACAGGCGGTTTTGGCTGTGGCTTGCTTCTGAACCTATTTGTATTTTTTTTCTTTTTTTTTAAATATTATTTTTAATTTATTTATTAGATAAACAAAGTTACATTAATTAACACATAGTAAACTCGCCAAACTTACGTTTGATGGCAAGATGCGCTCTATTTTAACTTACTACTATCATGCATTATATACCTACTTTTTAGTTACAATTTGTACTTTACCTATGTGTTATACATATAACAAGGCTGAGGTCTAGTTTCTCAATGGCAAGAAGATGATGTCTATCCGGCATTGAGGAACCAGTCCTTCAGTTTTGCTTTTATAACACTTTTGCTATACTTAGGAACTCTCCTTAACAATTCTATTTTATTGAATATTTGGGGTACTAAATATTTTCACATTCTTTCTCCATAATAGTTGTTGACCTTCGGTTTTACTCGTCTTTTCTCTCTTACATTTCGTGTATTATTGCTAATATTTTAAAATTAATATTTTTTTTATAAAAGAAAGCAGGGTGATTGCACACGTCATAATCGGTGTCTCGGTCGGTCGGAGAAAATGGAAACTAAATGTTCCATAAAAGTAAATAAAAATCCTCGATTGGAACCACTTCCGAAACTCCGGTTCTATACACGGCCGAAGGGGATTCTTCAGTAAACCAACTCAATGTCACACAAAAATCAATCCAATAGAATTAAATCAAAAGTCTTAAAACGGTGACATAATTAAAATCAGTATTAAAAATTGGTCGTCACAAAGCACGTTAATGTGGTTTTCCAACCTCTACATATGCGTTCAGTAGAAAAAGCGTTAAGTTAACACTAACGTAGACCAAGTTTAGTGGAGTTTTTGCGGAAAGGCCTTTGTGAAACATCGAAATAAATATTAATAAGTAGGACAACGCGGTTGCCTACTGTTACTACTAATAATTTCCCGCGGGTATAGCAACTACTAGCTTTTCATGTAACTAGTTAGATTGATAGAGGTTTTCCGTACAGTTCCATGGGTAGGTATATTATGGTTCTAGTTCCATAGCAATATGCTATTTATACCAGCTGTAACTGTGTAAGACATATAATAATAATAATATCTTGGGACAATTCACACAACGCTATCTGATCCCAAACTAAGCAGAGCTTGTACTATGGAAACCAGACAACTGATAAACATACTTATATATTTCTAAATACATACCTACATATTATAGATAAATAACACCCAGACACAGAATAAACCATCGTGCTCATCACACAAAGTTTTATCCTGGGTGGGGATCGAACCCAATCGAAATATGTTCTAAAATACATAGGTATTGAAAAGCTAGATATAGAGGTAGACATATCTAAATATTCTTGGACTTTCAATAAGTTTTTATAATATCTGTAACATTATTATTTACCCAGCCAGGCATGTTATTTGAACATTGAAGTAATTTTTATAGGCATTTTTTGCCAATTACTTTACAAATACATTGTATTATTTTAACATTATGTCGCAAGTTAGTGTCAAGCTATACCTAAGTATTTACCTGGCTGTGCCAAAAGAATTAACAATTTTTAGGGTTCCCTAGCCAAAATGGCAAAAAGGAACCCTTATAGATCACCATGTCTGTCCGTCCGTCCGTCCGTCTGCAGCTTTGCTCAGAGACTGTTAGTGCTAGAAGGCTGTAATTTACTTGACTGTTTTTTAGGGACCTTCCCTATATGTAAAGGGTTTTTTTTAATCAATTGTCCAACCCCCCCCCCCCCTTGCCAGCTAAATGCAAACATTTTTTTAGTCTGTTGTCTGAATTAAGGTCAACCGGGGGAATTGTGGTACATTTTTTACTCGCATAAGCGTCTTTTTTTTTAACAATAGTACAACTCCCGCAGTGGGGTACAAGACCTGTGTCGCGAGGGACTTTACAAACATACAAGTCACGGACACAAAGTACACCCAGACTCGGAACAACAATTTGTGAATCACACAAAAAGTGGACATACTCCCACCTAATTGGCAACATCTTATCCATAAGATCATCAACGGACAATAGCACAGGTACAGATGTCGTTCAATAGCCATGACATCATCAGACAGCCTGTCTATCACGGATCCAAAAAAAAAGTAGGTATAGACAGATAGTAAGTGTGATAACTTTCACGTTTAAAAATGGCGTCTATTTTAATTAACACCTTGCCACTCACCTCACAAGATGTAATACACTAATAGAGCCTTAGGCGTCTAATATTGACTCTAATTACATAGTTGGAGAAAACAATGAATACTTAGGATACGTTACGTACTTAATCTAGGTAAACAGCTGAGTGTGTTAGATTCAAAATAAGAATCGTAAGCAGTTTTAGCAGAATTTAATACTATGTTAGGACATATAAATCTTCTACTCAATCATCTGATCTTTCACAATGTAAAACCCTGTTCAGACGAGCGTTCACATGATTCGCGCGAGAGGATTTCACTTGCACTTAGCAACATCTATCAAGTGCTAGGGCAATACCTGCGAGCTACGTATAAATCTCATTCTCGCATAGGGTGAAAAAAATGTATGATTTATAATAACAGCAGTCAATATGGGGGCGTTAGTGTCCCAAACTACCCTGAAAACTGATCTACGAGTACATTTAAAATATTTTAATATTTGATCTTATACCAACGGCCATGGCCAAGATCATGTCTTGTCTAATATTTAATCATAAAGTGTGTTAAAGATGAGTAGTTTAAATAAAAAATAAAATTATTAATAAAAATGAAAAAATAAAAATAATTTACTGATAAAGAAGAACCTCTATGGCCTCTTTCGTCAGTTAAAAAGTTGTTAGAAAACAAATACTTGTGCTATGCACATAATATTATCTAGGCGTCTACTCAACAGATTTATTTTTTATTTAAAATTATGGTTATAATAATTATACATATTACTAGCCAATCCTGTTACCCCTCCAGTTAAGCTCAGTGGTTTGTGTTAGGAGTGGGTTCACGTCGGTAGTAGGATTCGAAATTCGCGACCACACGATTGCGAGTCCGATGCCTAAGTCATTAAGCTACCGCCAGATAATTATATGCACCTATTTGTAGTGTTCTTATATAAGAAGCATAATAATTAATAGAGCAGGCAATTAATTTGTACGCGTATTATATTTTTTTATTATTATGTAGGTAAAGATAATTACATGCATGCTCGTTAATTTAATATTAAAGGAATGTACTGTACGTGCGGTTAGAAAGTTACTTTCTTGCAACTTACTTTACTTAATGACTTAAGTAATGAATTAAGTAAATTCTTATTATGGTTAGCCGAAGAACCAACCATTGTAACAGCTTTGAACACAAAACAATTTTGCTATAATGATGCCTGCCTGTTCGCAATTTCGTGATAACAATAGTGATTTCTAAATTTACGCAATAAACAATTTACATTACGGCAACAAGTAAACTTATATTCGTTGGTTATCTTTATCTCAAGTTTCCTGTTTTATAGGTTTCCTTGTAAAAAATAAATATACCCATTGTGACTGTAACAGGTTGTTGGGTTAAATTCAATTTTGTCGAAATTCATAAGCTTTTGTAAGTCTTCAATTTCTAGAATAGTCACCACTATTCTTATTAATTTTAGCACAATAAGCACGAATCGATTTTCGAGAGGATGCAATTTAAGTAGCTGGCTCAGTGTATTACATAATTACCTGACTACCAACTTATTTTTGATCGAAACATCGTTTTCATAGAACTAGAGTAGGCCTCCAGAACTTTAAAGATAAGATAAGATTCATTTATGATGAATACGAGTGTTAGTGTTCTTTGTTTGTTAGTTATATTTCATGTTTGTAAAGTCTCGCGATGCAAGGCGTGTAGGTAACCCCACCCACTGCGGCAGATGTCATATTAAAAACTAGCTGACCCGCGCAACATTGTATGCGTTAATTTTCCCCGTTTTTACAACATTTTTCATTACTGCTCTGCTCCTATTGGCCGTAGCACGATGTTATATAGTCTACAGCCATCCTCGATAAATGGGCTATCTAACAGTAAAAGATTTTTTTAATTGAAATCCGTAGTTCCTCAGATTATTGCATTCAAACAAGCAAACATACAAACTCTTTAGCTTTATAATATTAGTATAGATGATAAATCTAAATATGCGTAACTCAGATCAATATAATTTAACTACGAAAAAAAGTCAATATAATACCTAAACTTTAACATTTATGCAAAAAAAAATGCATATTTTGCACCTACTTATTGTCCCATAAAGGTATTATTTCGTCCAGTATTTGTGTTTTCCCATACCTACTTATTTATCGTATAATCTGTGGTCTCGACTTGGTCGAAATTATTGGAGTCTTTTGTCATAAATTTACTCGGTACATGATCCCTCTGCCGATTTATAACAGAATAATCTTTGATTTATCGTCACTGCGTCTCATCGGCTTACGAAATATCAAAGATTGCTGTACCCACTCGCCAAAAATCGAAATAATTGTGTAAACAAAACAAGACTGGTACAAAAAAGAAAAACCAGAATAATGCGTTTGTTTTATAGACACTACTACTAGTTCCTGATTATGGCGTTCAAACAAACTCTTCAGCTATATAGATGAACTAGCTGACCCGCGCAACTTCATCTGCGTAAATTTTCCCTTTTTTTTTACAACATTTTTATTGCTGCTCCGCTCCTATTGGTCGTAGCGTGATGTTATAACCTATAGCCTTCCTCGATAAATGGGCTATCCAACAATAAAATATTTTTTCAATGCGGCAGTTCCTGAGATTATCGCGTTCAAACAAACAAACAAACTCTTAGGGGGATGAAAAATAGATGTTGTCCGATTCTCAGACCTACCCAATATGCACACAAAATTTCATCAAAATCGGTCAAGCCGTTTCGGAGGAGTATGGCAACGAAAACTGTGACACGAGAATTTTATATATTAGATAGATTTAGTTACTATGTGTACTAGTATAGTATTAAATTATCTGTGCTATGTGCAATTATGACCTTTTTTGACTTTTTGTTAAACCTACCTAATATTTTTTAAGTATTTTTTCTTAAGGAATAAGAACATTTAACTAATCTATAAATACATATAACTCAGTATTGATCGAACATGTTTGGAAAGTATTACTTTACGGAAGTTAGGCACATCGGTCATCTCGCTCGAAGCGACCGTGACAAACAGATTCAACACACACTGTTATTAACACAACGTATTATTTAACAGTGGCAACACTTGTTATGAATGAAGTGTATGGGAATGTGGCATTAGAAATTATTGTAGTAACGGGTCACAGATCTATAATTGTAAAAAAATATTCTCTTTTACTCGTTTAAATTTCAACGGTTCCTTAAGGTTCATTTCCGTGCATCATTTCTCTTGTAACTTAGAGAAATTACAAAACGCACTAAAAAGTAATTTATCTATAATATATGTATGATTTAAGTATTTAGAAAATATAACTATTCTTATCAGTTGTCTGGTTACCATAGTACAAGCTCGGCTTAGTTTGGGATCAGATGTCATTGTGTGAGTTGTCCCAAGATATAATTTTTTTTTATATAGAACATTTTGTCATTAGCACTATATCTAGACGAGAGAATGCAAAGAACATAGCAGCATAGTAGGTCAGTCACCGCAAACCATCGCAAGGACGTCGGGTCTCATCGATCCGAACCAGAAAGTCTAAATAATGTCAACTTGTTTATGATTCAGGCAAAACACCTACGGAAAATCTATATTGTATCATGATACTACTATCTTAGAATTCTTACCTAATTATAAAATGCTTACGAATTAGTTTAATCATGTAGAAGATCTTTTTTTACTAATTTCAAATTAGCTTTTTATTATGTACCAATAGTATAATAATAATAATATCTTGGGACAACTCACACAACGCTATCTGATCCTAAACTAAGCAGAGCTGTACTAGGAAAACTAAACAACTGATATACATACTTATATATTTCTATATACCTACCAATTATAGATGAATAACACCCAGACATAGAATAAACCATCGTACTTATCACACAATTTTTTATCCCAGGTGGGGATCGAACCCACGACCTACGGCTTAGCATAGCAGTCAGGGTCACTAACCACTAGACCAACAGGCCAGTACCTAGGTTACATTTAGTTACATTCAATTGACTTGTTTAATATTTATCTCTAAACTAGCAGTGCCCTGCGGTGTTACCCGCGGCTTATTAGCCTATGTGTTTATCAAGGGTGTCAGCTAACTTCATACCAAATTTTATTAAAATCGCTCCAGCCGTTTAGATGTGAAGAAGTAACAAACATACACACTCTAATATTAGTGTGATTATACAAGTACTTAGGTATAAGTACCTACCGTAGAATTATACCTATAGTAGAACAAGTGGGACCACTGTAGGTAGATGCTTAGTATAATATACCTAATTTAGGTAGGTATTTTATTTTGTTGGTATTCAAAATCAAAACTAGGAATACTAAATTCAAGTTCGCTTATTTTGAGCGCCAGAAATCGTGATTAGACTGACAAATAAAACATTAAACATAATAATCTACAACTGGGCATTCATTAGGCAGGTGCTATCTATGTGATTAGGATCTATAAATTAAAAAAAAAAACTAAACAAACTGATGGATCTTTCAATAAACCTCTTTTGACCTTTAATAATGCTATGATGATAGATTTGATCTCCTAAAGTTACTTATGAGTTAGAGGTTAACTTAGTTTTTGTCTTGTCAATCAAAACAACTTTTTAAAATCAAGTCTGCTTTTTGTTTAATTATCGCTAAGTCATGTTAGAACATCTATTATTTTAATCCTTTATTTAGTACAATACGTGGTACAATAACCTACAAAATTAAACAAGTGGCACAACTTCTATGGAACTCATTCATAGATTATGGACTGGTGTTATGAAAATGGCAGCTGACTGATCTGTCATAATTTTCAAAACTCTGCTTTAACGTGTGAAAATACAAGTGCGAAATCTAGATGATGTGTACTTAGTGGAATATGTCTAAAACGTGTGAAAAAAGTGAGCTAAACAGCTTAATAAAAAAAACAGCAAAATCAATAGCTTAGATTTGGGTGCTTTTCAGGTTCTCTTATCCAACCCAGGTAGCGATGTTTGTTATAACATCTATAAGTTTGTGTATAACTCACTAACTAAAAGAGTGCCTCTTTAATAATAAATAATAGGTAATAGTTTATATTTAGTTATAGTTTATTGCTTTTGTAATTGCTACGATGGGACTGACATGGTCATATTATGACTAAAAGCCCCTAAAATAAAAAGAGATTAAAAAAAATGTGTTTCACTTGGGGACTGCCGCGGTAAAGCTATTGCATAGCATTTTTTATCAACTAAAAAAAAAACAAAAAAATAATTGTTTTAAGAATTAAAATAATATATTTATTTAGATATTTTTAATTGCTTAAGTTATATATTTTTTAAGTTATATATAGATTTTTTTTATTTCTTTTTATTACATTTCGGAGCAGCTCGTCTCATTTACGTTAAGCGAATGCTCGGCCGAGCATTCGCTTAACGTTTAAAAAAATTGTTTTAAGAATTAAAATAATATATGTATTTAGATATTTTTAATTGCTTAAGTTAAATAATATATAGATTTTTTTTATTTCTTTTCATTACATTTCGGAGCAGCTCGTCTCATTTACGTTAAGCGAATGCTCGGCCGAGCATTCGCTTAACGTAAATGAGACTATGCTACATGGTAGGCGGAAATAAAACCTAACACCCCCCGTGTTAGGTTTTATTTTCGTTACGGAATTTCTTGATTCGGTCGTCGCGCTTAAAGCCCGCAATAAAAGTTAGGCAATAGCTTAAAAAAAAAATCCGAAATCTGTTGGAACGAGTCGCGGAAAATTCTATTTTCATTTAATATATAGAAACGGTCCTAGGAAGATATAGAACGTGGCTGTGAAAGCATGTTTTATTCCTATGTCTAAATATAACTCTTCTTCGTTTATAAGTACTTATATACATTGCTAAAGAGTAGATCAGGTGTACTGTTTTATTACTATGTTCATTATAAATAATTGTCGAACTGTTAGTACAAGTTGAGTAGGTTAGTGGTAAAAAGAAAATGGTGGAACGTAGACTCTCTGTGCTCGCATAATTGTTAATAACAATGTTTCGCCAGTGGCACCCCATGTCGTAATACAGTAAGTTAATAGTGACTGGCTTATGTAGCGCAAAATAAACTTATTTAATGAATTGAAAACCTGCAATAGAAATATATCTCAACTTTTTGAAAACAAATATTAACTTACGGATTCTGTAATTTAAAGCTTCTATGTAGTATATAAATGAAAGGGTTTACTTTCGGGTACTTTTAATGGGACACATGCATTGAGTTTCAGTAGTGATTCTGCAATAATGAAAATATAATGTTGGAGTAGTTTGTGTTGCCAGGACATTGCGCCATTACGCATTGAACAACATTTTTTTTCCGCATTTAGTGTTAGTAAATTGTGCTAAAGCCATTTGTTAACTCTATTAAACCCATGTTGCATATGCATGTAAGCTGTAAGCTTGTTTTCCGAGCCAGTTGAAAAGAGAAGAGCTGTGTCCTCCGCGTACGATACGATTATGCCATGATCAAGCTTCAGGTTATACAAGTCATTTATATATATTAGGAAAAGGCTAGGGCCTAAAATACTTCCGACGAAATGCACACCCTTTTCGTAAGCATGGTTTCTCGAGGTGTAGGTGCTACTTGCTTCCTGTGCTCTGTGAATTTTGTCTTCTGTAGACTCAGTATTTTCTGGCTTAGCTGCTTCAATCATCTGCATTCTTAAAATCATCGTAGGGACATGTAAGGTACCTATCGTATATTAATCTGGGAACATCCCGTACTCGTCTTACCGGTTCACTGTCTTTATTCAAGGATCAACAACATGTTCCCGGCATTAAAACTCACTGCACAAAGTGATTAAATAAAATACAGGTAGATTGGTACGTACAAGGGGTTTGGTTCGACTTCGACAGGGCCCTCTATGTAATCATTTCTCATGTTAGTGGAGCGGTAAACAAGCCTCAAGAAAAGTACCTATCTACCATATATGTAGTTATAGTATATATCAACTACGTACCTAGATAATGTAGTAAATAATTATGAACTTCCATATGTATTTCTCAGTATTGGTAAGT
Source organism: Herminia tarsipennalis (assembly GCA_945859575.2). Classification (NCBI taxonomy): domain Eukaryota; kingdom Metazoa; phylum Arthropoda; class Insecta; order Lepidoptera; family Erebidae; genus Herminia; species Herminia tarsipennalis. The sequence continues at coordinate 7,654,580 of OX243850.2, read as the reverse complement.
TCATGGAATCTTTGAAATAAAACCATTATATACTATAATACTCTATACTTCACTTCAAATGAAAATAGAATTTTCCGCGACTCGTTCCAACAGATTTCGGATTTTTTTTTTAAGCTATTGCCTAACTTTTATTGCGGGCTTTAAGCGCGACGACCGAATCAAGAAATTCCGTAACGAAAATAAAACCTAACACGGGGGGTGTTAGGTTTTATTTCCGCCTACCATGTAGCATAGTCTCATTTACGTTAAGCGAATGCTCGGCCGAGCATTCGCTACATACATATGGAAGTTCATAATTATTTACTACATTATCTAGGTACGTAGTTGATAGATACTATAACTACATATTACGGTAGGTAGGTACTTTTCTTGAGGCTTGTTTACCGCCCTACTCACATGAGAAATGATTACATAGAGGGCCATGTCGAACTCGAACCAAACCCCTTGTACGTACCAATCTACCTGTATTTTATTTAATCACTTTGTGCAGTAAGTTTTAATGCCGGGAACATGTTGTTGGTCCTTGAACAAAGACAATGAACCGGTAATATGAGTACGGGATGTTCCCAGATTAATGTACGATAGGTACCTTACATGTCGCTAACGATGATTTTAAGAATGCAGATGATTGAAGCAGCTAAGCCAGAAAATACTGAGTCTACAGAAGACAAAATTCACATAGCACAGGGAGCAAGTAGCACCTACACCTCAAGAAACCATGCTTACGAAAAGGGTGTGCATTTCGTTGGAAGTATTTTAGGCCCTAGCCTTTTCCTAATATATATAAATGACTTGTGTAACCTGAAGCTTGATCATGGCATAATCGTATCGTACGCGGAGGACACATCTCTTCTCTTTTCAACTGGGTCGGAAAACGAAGTTTAAAGCTGACATGCATGTGCAACATGGGTTTAATAGAGTTAACAAATGGCTTTAGCACAATTTACTAACAATAAATACGGAAAAAAAATGTTTTTCAATGCGCAATGGCGCAATGTCCTAGCAACACAAACTACCCCAACATTATATGTTCATTATTGCAGAATCACTACTGAAACTCAATGCTTGTGTACCATTAAAAGTACAAATAAAATATCTGGGTGTTATTTTAGATGAAACCCTTTCATTTAAATACCACATAGAAGCTTTAAATAACAGAATCCGTAAGTTAATATTTGTTTTCAAATAGTTGCGATATATTGCTCTTGCAGATTTTAAATTCATTAAATAAGTTTATTTTGCGCTACATAAGCCAGTCACTATTAACTTACTGTATTACGACATGGGGTGCCACTGGCGAAACATTGTTATTAACAATTATGCGAGCACAGGGAGTCTACGTTCCACCATTTTCTTTTTCCCACTAACCTACTCAACTTGTACTAACAGTTCGACAATTATTTATAATGAACATAGTAATAAAACAGTACACCTGATCTACTCTTTAGCAATGTATATAAGTACTTATAAACTAAGAAAAGTTATACTTAGTTTTCAATAGAGAAATAGGAATAAAACATGCTTTCACAGCCACGTTTTACATCTTCCTAGGACCATTTCTTTATAATAGGCTAAATGCGATTGCAAATACTTATTCCTTGACCCTAGGAAAGAAATAAAAAGGAAGAATCATAAGGAAGTCCTCCAAAATATTACTTACGAAGACCAGAGAAAAGTGTTGTAAAAAATAAATTATTGGCACTTCCTGTTTCTTTTTCATCAATATAATTATTAATAAATAATAATGAAAAATATCGTCAGTAAAGAACAGGTGCCTGAGGCTTAAATGGTCCTTGTCAGCTGATTTTATTTAATTCTAAGTAACCTTCCGAGAAAGCGCTAATGCATTTAATGGATGCCTTTCTATAAACCTGTCAAGCTAAGACGACACATAATTATATAGGTATCTAACTAAAAAATGCACTGGAAATCAATTTATGGCCATTTCAATTTGAATCGTCAGAGACACACCTTATGAGCCATTATTACTTAAACTAATCTATTTTAACGACGCCATCTTTAAACTTCATTTTTAATTTGTGGCCTACAAATTAAAAATGAAGTTTTATGTTTAAAGAAGAGAATAAAACAGTCAGTGGCCGATCCAGGATTTCCAAGAGGTGATGATTTGATTGATTTGGATATGGGGGAGCGTGTTCTCGCTGGGAATCGTCTCCCTAAGCTGCTACCGCTTTATCCGCTGATAAAAACTGTAGACATCTAACATCGTTATACAGTGAATCATACACTAGTTTTAAATCCAAAGGTTAGCTATAAGAAAATTATGACAACAAAGATACAAATGGGTATATGGGTAGATGTTTAAAATAAACATTATTATTTGGAACTCTTTATACATTTATTAGTTTTTCGTCCGTTAACGAACTTGGCATTCTTTGATATTTATGTTTTTGATGGGATAGATACTTTCAATAGAACTTCATTTTTTTTAATACCATTATTGTTTAAAAAAAAAAAACAGAGATATTACTAGCATCTACACATATAGATAGGTAGGTACTATTACGTCATATTATTTATAACTGGATTTTATATACGAGTGACCTTTCAAAAAAAGCTACCTAGGTATGTGATTACATAAAATATTGTATTTTACGTAAAAACTGCTAGGTTCGTAATTTTTGGATAGGCAGTTCTATCTATTTCATTACTTTATTAGTCTATTATGAATATCGAATTTTATCGAGTCATTTACTAGTTTTATTTTATGCCACGGCTCTACTCAAAATTAAAAATAAGACGCATATCGACCATCGGCTAGATTAAGTAGAAGCTTCATTTAACTTTAAAAAGTGTTTTTCATGCTTCTAAACCCGAAAAATTCTGCGATAATTGATCGGTAAGTCTCCCAGTCAATTTTGGTTTGATTATTTTTATCATTAAGGAGGCATTACGCCGAGCATTTCCGAAAATATTATTCATTTATTGCGTAGCGCACGCACGGCGCGACACGGCCGCCCGCCTAGCTCTCCACTAGCACACAACCATTACTTAACAGTGCGAAGGAGCGCAGGACAAAATAAAATCGAATATTCGTTCGTACCTAATTATGTGATATTACGAACGCCATAACAAGGGCATTTTTTTAGAAAAACTCTTAGGCTAGTCATACAATTATTTCGTGTCCTAATATTTAAGTTTTCTATATAAATGTATGACAGAGCCGAACTTAAGTTTAACTTATCTTAAACTTAAATTTGTTGTGCTCGTTGTAGTAGTAATCTGTGGTAGTACCTATAGCATGTATACTTATTGTTAGGAGCTTTATGACTAACGGCCGGTCTCAATAATCTACCTATCGATGGATTTGGCTAATAGACGTAGAATTTTGACATATTTTGTATGGAGCTTATGTCAAATATATACCTCTAGTAGCCAAATCCATCGATAGTTAGATTATTGAGACCAGGCGTAAATCTATATATATCAGGATAAGACTTGATGCAGATGAGCAGATATAACTACTTAGTCCCGAGCGGCTTATTAGTCGCGGCTCTTATGGCCATTTGCTCTCTCTCTGTATCTCAATTTGTATCTGTCGTTAGTAGATACATAAGTACTATTTCGATGGTACCTTCCAACAGCTCTCGTACTGGATACAAAATATTTTTTATAATAATAATATCTTAAGACAACTTACACATCTTATCTTATACCTTTAAACGAGGAATTCTTGTATATAAGTACTTATATATATATCGCTAGAGCCGTTGCCGAGATTCAGATGGCAACGGCTCTAGCGATTTTCATGAAGTTTGTTTTTTTCATGTATGCAAGGGGTTTGGGGGCGATAATAATCGTTTTATAAAACCAAGCAAAGTTCGGTCATTCAGGTACTCGTACTATATATATAATACCTTTAAACGAGCAATTCTTGTATACTTATATACAATCTGAATCTCGGAAACGGCTGCAACGATTTTCATGAAGTATGCAGGCGGTTTCAGGGGCGATAAATCGATCTAGCTAGGATTCATTTTTAGAAAACGTCATTTAAAAACAGTCATAACGGTCAACGGTCATCCAGGTAGTATATTTTAATTCTACAAGTAATCGAACTCCCTACACTTAATACATCGCCCCATTTGTAAAGTCATACTCTACACACTACTCATACTACATACCTAACTACACCTTAAATACCTAACATCCACTTCACCGTTTTCTAATTTAGAACCATCCCACAAGTATCAACTAACTCTCTTTGACGTCTTGCTATTTATCTTTTCCCTGCCTTTTAGCAACAGCGACAACATCTCGATGTTAGAAACATTATGTGATAAGTAAAATATAAAATGCAAATAATATAACAAAGTGATACCAATGTATCAGACAGAGTCGATAGCCGCTTCCGAAAGAGAAATCACACCCACAGCGGTGTCACGAAAGTAAAAGTGGTGCTGAGACCACTATCAATCCGAAATGGTATATTTATGCATTCTTATGTATAACCTGTCCGTTATTACGTAACTATAGTGTCTATAGATAACTTACGAGTACGTTCAATGCCTTTGCTAGTGTTGTCAAGGTATCGCGAAAATAATTCACTTTTGAATTTAATTGAACGATTAAAAGTTCGGTAAATGAAACAAAATGTTTTGTTTGTTCTGTCGTTAATTGGGGCGTTTTATTTCATTTTTATAATTATTCTTAATAACTCTGACCTTGAATTCATTCGAAATTTTAAGTTTGTTTTACTGATTTCGTAATAAGAAAGCTTCTGGCATGTTATAGTCACAAAAAAACCGAGACTATAGATTTTTGCCTGATGATGACCCGCGCAACTTCGTCTGCGTAAATTTACCACGTTTTTGCAAAATTTTTCATTGCTGCTCCGCTCCTATTGGTAGTAGCGTGATATTATGTCCGTATCCTTTCTCGATAAATGGGCTAACCAACAGTAAACAAAAAAAACAATTTGGACACGTACTTCCTGAGATTATCGCGTCAAACAAACAAACTCTTCAGCTTTATAATATTAGTATAGATGGGCCGACTATAACTTTTGAAAACTACACGGCTTAATGAAGTGGCCGATTAGCCGATTAATTGGCAATACCGGAGATTATTCTTAAATTTCAAGGTTATTTTATTACAAACTAGCTGTCGCGCGCAACTTCGTATGCGTAAATTTTCCCAGTTTTTGCAACATTTCTCATTGCTGCTCAGCTCTTATTGGTCGTAGCGTGATATGTATAGCCTTCCTCGATAAATGGGCTATCCAACAGTGAAAGAATTTTTCAATTTGCATTAGTAGTTCCTGAGATTACCGCGTTCAAACAAACTCTTCAGCTTTATAATATTAGTATAGATAAAGAGTTCTTGCCCCTGAATTTCAATTAATAAATACATTAGGACTTTTCATTCAGATATGTTACGAAACCTAAACTGATTTTTACTAATCATATAAGTAATTTACAAATAAATAAAATTGAAGTGTCTGTTTGTAATATCAAAACAACATTTTTTTACTAAATGTTAAATAAGGGAAATATGGTGCTGATAACAAAAATAGTTTTTATTTTGTTTGTCTGTCGGTCTGTCTGTTTGTTTCGGCTGATCTCCGAAGCAAATAGTGCCGACTTATAGGGCAGACTAGTCAGCATTTATATACTACTAATATAAATAATATTATAAAGCTAAAGAGTTTCTTTGTTTGAACGCAATAATCTCAGGAACTACTAGAACTAGTAAAAAAAACTTTTACTGTTGGATAGCCCATTTATCGAGTAATTCTATAGGTTATTTATCATCATGCTACGACCAATAGATGCGGAGCAGCAAAGAAAAATGTTGCAAAAGCGGGGAAAATTCACGCAAACGAAGCTGCGCGGGTCAGCTAGTCTCTAATAAGTATTTTGAAAATGTTAATTATATGGTTTTTATTACATAATCTACAGAACGCATTTTTTTTCGAAACATATCGAAAATGAATATGTTAATACGACATGGTACCAATTAGGTAATGTCTCCTTTATTTATATCCATTTAATTTTAATATGTTTTCTTCAGGTATTCATAATTATTAACATTATACAGGTTGTTTGTTTGTTTGTTTGAACGCGGTAATCTCAGGAGCTAATGATCCGAATTGAAAAAATATTTCACAGGTGGGTAGCCTATTTATCGAGGAAGGTTATAGGCTGTATAACATCACGCTACGGCCAATAGGAGTGGAGCAGCAATGAGAAATGTTGCAAAAACGTTGAACATTTACGCAGGCGAAGTTGCACGGGACAGCTGTACTATCCAATAAATTGACATTAAAATAAGGTTCGATTGACGATATATATAATAATCAAATTAATTTTATTATGCATGACTTACTTTAATGTCAAAATATCGGGAATCGGCCACCTATTTGACTATTTCCTTATAGAATTTGGACAACAAATTAAATATTGACTAAAATTAAGTTGAAATTACAGTCTACGTAATTATATTTTAAGTAAAAAGGTGTACTTAGATAGATTACATAAACAACATTCGATCTTTAAAAACGGCAAACTAATGCACCCAATTTAAACTAATATTATAAATGTGAAAGTAACTCTGTCTGTCTGTCTGTTACGCTTTCACGCTCAAACAGCTAAACCGATTTAGATGAAATTTAGTATGGAGATAATTTAAGTCCCGGGAAAGGACATAGGACAGTTTTTATCGCGATAACCGACATCCACGCGGCCGGAGCTGTGGGCGAAAGCTAGTAACCTATATATTGCAATGCCACACTATTATAAAAAAGTAAAAAAAGTAGGAAAGCATGGTTATAAATATCACGAGTGAAAAGAGAAAAATGTAATCCGCTGCTATCACCTGTTGACGCCGGTGATATGACACTGACATATAAAAACTGAGTCAATTGTATAGTATTTAGAATGCCGCTTTCTGAGCGCCTGTAACATATCTACACCTTTTTACTTAATTACCTATGTACGTACAGTTTTAATTTAAGTATAGTGGCTAATTAGCACAGATGTGTTAAAGTTTATCTTTAACTATTCCATGCTAATTTGAATAGATGCATAATGCGCTTATTTAGTACATTACACTGAATCAGGGTCCCTAAACCCTTAAAAAAAGAGGTGTAATAAGAGTTAGGGCCCCAATTCTCTAACAAATTTTCAAGGCCACCTTGATTTTTGAGTGGGAATTGAAAAGGTACCTACTATGGTAAGAAATTAGAGACATCTTTATATCTACTTAGTTAATAGTTACGAATATACAAAGTATGTTTAATCGTAATCTAACTGTTGCCCTCGGCTTCGTTCGCATGAAAATTTGATAAGCAAATTTATCCCACAGGAACATTTTTCTGTGATAAAATAAATAGTATTATATGTGCTATTCCAGACTATAATCTATCTCTGTTCCAAATTTCGTCCTGATCCGTTTACCCATTGTGACGTGATTGAATAACAAACATCCATCCACACATCCATACATCCAAACTTTCGCATTTATAATATTAGTTGTATATAGTATAGTAGTATATAGTAATAGACATATAGATAGTATAGATTGATAACTACTCTAACCCTTAAATAAGCAAATATAACGAGATAATTATTTCTTTACTAATGATACACTCTACCTTCTGCAACCTACCCAATCGAACTTGACATTCTGGGACTTTATCAGCAGGGCGTAGCTTGCCTTAGAGAGGAAAAGGTAACGAAATGGAAAATGAAAAAAGGCCCTACGTATTTCAAGATTTCTGAGTCACTCGCACAAATTTGTGATTGACTGTGCAGTTCGGGGCCCTTGCAGCCTGCGGGCCCCGTATCATTAATATGGCTACGATTATAGCTACGCTTCTGTCTATCTACTATCTATATTTTTATCTATAAAAATGAATCCCTATTTCCCTTGGTCACGAGATAACTAGAGAACGACTTTACCGATTTCATTCACTCTTTGTTTCTAGTTTTCTAATACTCTGTAGAAGATTCTTACGTAAAAAAAAAAGAAAAAACGGGGCGGTATAAAGTTCGCCGGGACCGCTAGTCAGTCAATAACTATCATTAGCTAAGTAGGTTCTTAGTTCTGAGTTCTACAGATACATTCCATCTGTTAAAGATCATTCAACATTTCTGATAGCAAAACAAGTAAGACTTTTCCTCAAAACAGTTGAACTTTTAGTGCAACAAAACAATATAGGTGTGCCTTAGATAAATAACAGTATAAAAATATTCTAAGTATTAGTTACTAGCTGCCTGCCATTGTAGCTTTTTATACCTTGAGTTACATTATAGTAATTTCCGTAGAGATCTCTAATTTTTTTGACAATAAAGTTTAAATAAGCCTATGTTACTCCCGTTATTGTAGCTCTCCAAAGGTGCAAGAATTTTAGAAATCGGTCCAGTAGTTTTTAAGTTTATTCGTTACATAGACATTAGACTGCCTCTGTGGCGCGGTGGGAGTGTATCCGACTGCTACGCAAGAGGTCGTGGGTTCGATCCCCACCAGGGACAAAACTTTGTGTGATGAGCACGATGGTTTATTCTGAGTCTGGGTGTTAATTATCTATAATATGTATGTATTTAGAAATATATAAGTATGTTTATCAGTTGTCTGGTTTCCATAGTACAAGCTCTGCTTAGTTGTGTGAGTTGTCCCAAGATATTATATTATTATATTATATTACATATAAAAATACTAATCTTTCCTCTTTATAATATTAATATAGAAGTATAAATGAGTCTGTGATGGAAGCTATTTCAATAGTTAAGTAATAAAGATATGTTTAAATCATTCATTTAAATGTTTATAGATAACTATGTAGGTATTGCAAGGGGTGATAAAAACCGATTTAACATCATTGCATAAAAATGTATCGAATTTGAATAAATTAATTTGCATCTAAATAATCAAAAGTGTCATTGAACCTTATTACTTTTAGCGAATCTAATCGTTAAATAACACTGCATTGCGATAACAATGATGTTTAACACAAATCAATGACAGTTAAATTTTGAATCCGACTTTCGACTTTCCAAACATGTTAAAGTACTGCAATTGACATTATGAAAAATTATCATGATAGAGCGCGAATTTTTATTATATGTATCGAAGTAATTACGTCGTAATAATCGTACTAAAATATATCTATTTTATTATATATAAATGAAACTCACCAACATCTCTGTAGTTGTTCGAAGTTCTTTGGGCATTCGCCAAAATAACCAGCGACATCAGGAGCACACTCGGGATGTTGTTACCAAAAAGTAGATTCATTTTTGAATTTAGAATCCTCACAATTTAATAGACAACACTAGTTCTTTTTTTAAATGTTACAACAGATAAATATGTTTTATAATTTATAAATCGAATGATTTAATTATTTAATTTATCTTTAGAGACTCGATATCATTTTCGCGCGACCGGAGCGGTGTGGTAGGAGCGTGCGTCGAAGCCTTTGGAAACTAAACTGAGAGGCTGCGTTCGCGCAGGTGTGTAGAGAAAGAACAACGCATGTTCATCGTTGACCGAGGACCGGTCGATGCCATCGCCCGCTATCATTCTACATAACAAGTGCTTACACTCGTTTAGGAATTTGCAAGATGCAAACACGTTTTATTGGTAGGTATGTTTTTTCACGGTCTCTAATAATTAAATATACCTATGGTTGGTATTATAAATTAATATTCTTATAGTAATATTCGGTATGCCTTACATATATTTTTACAATGTACAATACTTATTTAGGTTATAGGTACATACCGATTAGGTAAGTACCTACCAATGTCGTTACCCTGGATAGGTACCTGCCAGATATGTAAAAAAAAAGACGTATGCCTTTTCTTCTGTGTACTGAATTTCCAATTGATAACAAAATCTCAATTTTGTATGAAATTAACACAAAAAAATATAAATATTGTTAAACAAACACTTACTCACTTACTAAACTAAACTTAATAAATAAGTAGTTCTATATACACCTACCTACCATCTTACTTAGGTACCTACTAATTCTACGTTAGACATTTACACTCCACGCTGAAATAATAAAATAACAATAAACAACATAAAATTTCTCGTAACTAATTACTGCCTTCACAATCAAATGAACACCAAAACATCGATTCAAGCTTCGATAGCAGTCATGAAAATGGTCCTAAAACAAGAATTAAATGCTCATTTTCCAACAATAGTTGTTAATTAACGACTTTTTGCTTTTTATGAGTCGGTAAGTCCGTACGTAGTATGTGTTTACTTGCGTGCCTATAACCGTAACACCTATTGTTGACGTTGCTTTAAAGGTAAACCCCATTTATTGTATTTAAGAACGTCCAAAATAGGCAGGTGCTACGGTTATAAGCTTGCCGCCTAAAGGCAGGCGTAGATCCAGAACTTTGTTCTGGGGGGGGGCAATTTAACACAACTGGCGAAGTGTGAGTCGCTCGCATGATAGGGGGGGGATGCATTTGATTAAACATCGGTACACCAGCCACTAGGGGCAATTGCCGGTCAAAACACACCGGTCTAGCGTCAAATTTCTCATATTCCCCCAAAAAAAGGTATTTCAGTCGAGTCTGGGGGGGGGGGGGGGGGGTGATTGCCTTCTGCCTACCCTTGGATCCGCGCCTGCCTAAAGGTTGGGTCTGATCTACCATATGGCCGAATTCGTTCCGAAGTTCCTATGTGTGAAGTGGCTGTTATAGTTAAGCATAACACAACCAATGTCCTATATCACACACATACATATCAACCCATATGATGGCCCACTGCTGGGCACGGGTCTCCCCAGTAGAACCTACTAGTATGTAGATCCTGGGGGTAATTGCCATAATCGCCACGCTTGGCGAGCGGGTTGGCGATCGCAGTAAGGCTTTAAGTACGCAGAGGACGCTGCTGCCCGTCCTCCGGGGTGAAATCCCTTAGTCGCCTTGACGACACCCATGGTAAGAGATGGGGTGGTACTATTCTTAAGCCGGCACCAAACGGCAAAGCCGGTATCACACACATAGGTATATCATACATTGTATGACATACAGGGCGCAACAGACTCTGAAAGGGTGCAGCTGCCGGCCCCCCCACAAATTTTGATACTAGGTCCGTCTTAGGCAACCTTGAGTAACAGGAATATCAAAGTCCCCATACTTTGATATGATGACCCCATACATTGATTTCATTTATGAACACATTGTCATAAACCAGTTACTACAGCTAGAGGGTACCTACTATATTTCTTTAAAAATAAATTTCTTAAGCTTTTCGAAACTTCGTTGTCATTGAATTCCTCCAGGTTTCAGACAAATAAAACTTTAATTTGTATATCTGTTAAATAGGAATATAAAGCAGGCCTACATGAACGTAGAATACAAGGATTTCAATCTAAAAATGATGGTTATAAGTTATTTCAATCATAATTTTTGGCTAATCCATTCCCTCTGGACTAAGTAGACTGGCTAAGAACCTACATTAATTATAGGTACTTGTTTAGCCATACCTACATGAGTTAGCTTGAAGGATCAAGCGATTCCTGTACAAGAGTTATAAAGTCAATAAGTTTCAAGAACTAGGTAGGTACCTATACAATAATTGCATTTTTGAAAGATAGAAAAATTTGAAGTCTAGACCCAGGAATCGAACCCGAGACTTCCGTAGCCAAACCAGGGCCATAAGCGAACCACCTATCTGGACTATGTTACTAGACTTCAAATTTCTCTATCCCTTGATGCTCGCGGGTTTGGGCCCTTGCTTGCGCCATCTAGTCGATAGTTAAAGAACTATCACGGCTTTTGTTATTGCTTCGTTACAGAGAGCATTTTAACAAATTATGATGTCGCAGGCCGAATATTGAAGTAATTTTTATAGGAATTTCTTGCCAATTACTTTACAAATACAAGGTAGGTACCTATCTACTATTATCGAAAGTTTGAAATAACAACCTATAAAAAGTAGATACCCACCTAACCTAGTCGCAGAATGACTGGTGGAACAGGTTGCCTATACTTCTAAGTCATACAGTAGGTATTTAACATACTATATATCTATTTAAACTGAGTAGGCAGGTACGTACGTACCTACTTAGTTTCACTTAGTAACTACCTATTCACCAAATTTCTATTTAGAAAACCGGTAAAACGAGCAATCTCTTGTAATTTTTTAACCCCCGACACAAACTTAGGGCTGTTATAAATTTGACGTGTGATGTGTCGGTCGGTTAAGGTCATCGCTCACCAGATCCACCAGGTACCTGACTAACTTTGTTTGATGACAATCCGTTCATCCGTTTTGAATTTATTGATCTTTTTATCTTAAGTGTGGTGGGTGTTGGTGGTGTTGTGTGATGGCACCTACCTCAAAGTTTACATCTAAATCTTAATAAGAGTAGGTACGTGATACTTACCCACGCTGCTCTATAATAATAGAATATCTTGGGACAACTCACACAACACCATCTGGTCCCAAACTAAGCAGAACTTGGAAATTAGAAAACTGAAAAACATACTTATATATTTCTAAATACATACATAATATAGATAAATAACACCCAGACACAGAATGGGCCCCACCCAGGATAAAACTTTGTGTGATGAACACGATGGTCGAACCCTCCGGCTTAGCAGTCAGGGTCACTAACCACTCGACCAGTAGTCCAGTCAGAAAAATATATAGGTAGTAATGTAGGTTCGCAAGCTTAGTAGTAAAATGTAGCGCGCACGCACCACGAGAGTCTGCTCGCTACCTAATCACGACTCCCAAGGCTAGAAATACACTAAGCTAGAGTAAAAAAAAAAAAACACACCACTCTGCTATAATGTATCTCTAGCCAGACAGAATGTATGGAACCGATAGACTCCCTAAATATAAAAATTGTCTTTCTAACCCCTAAACGTTTTTATAAGACCTATCTAATAATACCCCACACGTTGGGGTAGGTGAGATAAAAAACACTTTGTCCGCTTAAGTAATATGACTGTGTATGCATGCAAAATTACAGCCTAGCACTAACAGTCTATGAGCAAAAGTGCCAACGGACGGACGGACGGACATGGCGAAACTATAAGGGTTCCGTTTTGCCATTTCGGCTACGGAACCCTAAAAAGGCGATTATTACGGACGAACTTCAGGAATATCTAGCAATGCCTAAAGAAACAGAAGAAAATGATATACTTAGTATGTATCCTGGTGGACACAACAAACAATAATTAGATTGCCACAGCTTCAAAAATGAGCATTTCATATTTTAAGTATTCCGGCAACAAGTGTGCCAAGCGAGCAGGCATTTTTAAGATTAGGCAATTTAATTACTAAAAAACGAAACCGCCTCAGCAATAAAACTATACAAACTTCCTTTCGTCTCCAATCATGGCTGGACTTTTATTAAATTACCCATATTTTTTCTGTTTCAAAATGATTAAATTTAATAAACACTGTTATTATTATTTTTTTTGGACCGTTTCTTCTCGTCCGGGAGAAACGGTGAAATTCCATTACTCATCATGCACAAAAAGGACTTCATGGACAAAAAGAGACTCGAGCTCCCATGTAACATTCAAGAGCTCGTAGAGAATTTAGTTCTTTAATCTTGGAGTCATGTTGAGTTCAGTCGAGTCTTGTAATTCAACGTCCGAGTCCCTTTATACATTACTCCAAGACTCGAGTTCTTTGCAACACTAGCCAGAACTCCCACCACTATTCTGACGCGATCGCCTGAAAGCGGTCCGCGTCACGACAAACCACGCTGCGACACACTACTCTGCTTTAATGTGTCTCTAGCCATACAAAATGTATGGAACCGATAGGCTTTTGACGCGTTGCGACACTCCACGACACAAGAATAAATTTCTGCCTTTACGGTGGGTACGGTACCGTGTTGCTATTTAACAAAATAATGTCCTTTACGCTTGCTATTTTTAAGAGAAAGAAAAGCTGTATCAGTTTGTCTTTTTGCAAAACTGTAAAACGAAAAATAAATAGATAAAAAATTAAATAAATGCTGACTAAAAATGTTAGTCTGTTGAAGTGAAACGTAACGTAATAAATTTTAAATCAACAATTACTAGGGATGTAACATTGAGAGAAATAATTATTTTCAATTTTATCGATTTGGGGAATATTGTTGTGTAAAAAATAATCGATTTCTGTGGTAAAATCATGTTTTGTCTATATATAAGTTAAATATAGTTTTGTTTTTTTTTATGTATATTACTAATCTGTGGTCCAGACCAGCTGCCTTACGAGATTCTCAGATCCAACAGAAACAAAAAATAAAACAGGGATTTCCATAACTAATCTGTTTGAAATATTAAAATATTATGAAGTTTACCTATATCTATATAAACATACATAAAAATAAATAAAATACAAATTGAAGTGTCTGTTTTCTGTTTAATGTCCAAATAACGGTTTTTACTAAATGGATATAAAAGTAAACTTAACAAAAAAATTGGTTTTAAACTTTTTTGTTTGTCTGTCTGTCTGTTTCTTCCAGGTAATCTTCGGAACGGCTGGACAGATTTTGACGAGACTTTCATTGTCAGCCAGCTGATGATGCAAGGAATAACTTAGGCTACTTTTTATCATTCATTAGCGTGATGATAAAAAGCATGAAGTTGCAGTATTTTTCACTCCCTATAGATGTCTATAGGGAGTGATCAATACTGGAACTTCACGAGGATGAAGTCACAGGCACAATTACTTATAATTTAAATTGAATTCCAAAATCTTATTTGAGTGATTCAAGTTCCGGACCATTGTTAGTTTGTTCCTGACGCTTGTACGAGTTTGAGAGGATTGCGTACGAAAAAATTGACTGTGAATAAAAAAACAATTAAATTATTCAATTGTTTGTTATAATAAAATCGATTAATGATTAGAAAATAATCGATAATAGAAAATATAAACTATTTATTCCTTAAATCGATTATTTTCTCACATCCCTACAATACACAACAACATGGCGTTGTAAATGTCAAATACACTGTGCGTTGGAGTGTTGTGATCCGTGGCTGTTCTTTTTCGAGTTTTATCGTAAACCATGGCTGGATTTACGGAAAACGCGCTAGTTCGTAAGCTCCAAGAACTTAACTCAAGTCAACAAAGTATTCAGACATTATCCCTGTGGCTTATTCATCACAGAAAACACCATGCCGTTGTCGTCAAAACTTGGTTCAAAGAGCTGTTAAAAGGTAACCTACAATACTTATTTTCTTTCATTTTATTTCTTATGTTAACTTGCACATGGCCTGAAATATTGATCTAAGTATTATTTACTATTCCTCAAATATTAATTTGCTTTGATATTGAGATGAATTTAATGTCTACGTAGGTAATTTGAAAATGTTATTTTCGTACGACAGAAAGATCTAGTAATTCAAAATTTTCCAAGCGAATGATTGAAATGAATTATTATTGTAATTGTATTTTAACTTTTCGCCAGTTACTCGTGTAATCACTGGTAAAATTTCCTAACTACACTATTTTTTTTATACAAATAAAATAAAATAACATTCTATTTATAAATTTAAATATGAAGCATATTCAATTCAAATGTAAAACTGCCAATATCTATATCCATTGCCATACCACTGCTTATAAATAAAACTGTTTAGCTTTAGTTTGAAGGTATGATGTAACATCTTCATAAAATATTACAAATAACAACACAAGCAGGTGGATATTCAAGGGGAGGGGGGGACCACAGAAGTAATTCCCCACAGTACTTTTTGTGTGAAGAAGTAATAAACCTTTATTGAGTAGGCTTTATGGGTTTCATATTACTAGCAATCCTGTCAACCCCTCCAACTGAACAAAATTATTTTAGGAGTTGGTTCACATTGGTAGTATAATAAGTCGGCATCCAACCTAGTAAGTACTTCATGATTGCAAATCTGATGCCTTAACCATAAGGCTGCCGCAACTTCATAACTTTGCATTTATTATATTTGTAGGGTAGTAAAAAAATATCCATAGGAATGAAAATTATTAACACATGTTTTGTTTACCATCCCCAGAGCTTTAAACTTAGTTAAACAGTGTTTTGTCATATGACAACTAGGCAAATAAAACATTAAAAAAATTACTTTAACAAAAAAATAACACATAGTCTAAGTAATCAACTGATGCCCTATGTTTATTTATAATAGTGCCAAAGTAAAAGTACAGTCTAATAAAATAGTTGTGTGATGAAGCCATCTAGATGGCGTTGAGACGCAGTCGCGAAGTCAGGCCTACTGACTGCGTCGCAACCAACAACCTCTACACAATTACCCCATTTAGACGGTTTTGTCGAACAATTGTATTCGTTATTAGACTGTGGTTGAAGTAAAGTTTTATATAAGTTAGAATCACATTCTTGTGTTTTGGCATGTTGTGATGCACCAGAAGTATTCAGTATAGTATACATTTTTTTTTTTCTATTGTGTGTGTATTTACAATCAGTCCTGGACTATAAGCAAATCTGATGAGCGCAGGATATCATGTCGAGTGTGTACTCCACTGAGTGCAACTGCTTTTAGAATAGACTCTATTTAGTCAAGTTGCATAATAGCACGCCGTTTCAAACGCGTTTCGCTCTGGTCTATTACTAACTGGGCTGCTAAGTCATTGGGGTGATTAGCTAGTCTTGTTTTGTAGTGAATAATAGTGTTAAGAACCTCCTCTTTAATTGTTTTTATATTTTAGTTTTCACGAACTTTGATATTTGTATTGTACCATGTAGCGTTTGATATGGTTATAAGAATTTAGTTCTGTAGTCTCTGCAATATGTTTATGTTGGACTTGCTAGCGCTTCCCCAGAGTTGAGCACCATACATGTACGTCGGCTTTAAAATGCTTTCATATATTTATAGCTTGTTGTCTAAAATGTAGAATAGTATACATGACAAACATTTCAAATATATGCCAGATACTTAAAATTATCTATGAAGTACCTGGTTGACCAGCTTTATTTTTTAAATATGCGTTTTTAAAAATGAAACCTAGATAGACCGATTTATCGCTCCTTAAAATCCCTGTATACTATATTTCATGAAAATCATTGAGGCCGTTTTCGAAGCTCAGATTATATATATACATACATATATACAAGAATTGCTTGTTTAAAGGTATAAGATAAGGACATAACGGCATGGGACCTTAAAGATAGATTAGAATTACACTATTACCTCCTTATTTATAATACTTTGAAAACAGTATTTATACATACAAATGCTTTGTCTTTCATTTGATTTTGGCTAGTTTAAATGCTCTTATGAATGTCAAAAGAATAGAGAAGTAATAGTGTAATTCTACTAAATGTGATGATGAAAATGTATTCATTCTGGTTTAATTTGTTCTTCCAACATCTTTTATGTCATGCTGCTCATTCTTCTGGATTCGTTGGATCCACCTTTCTTGTATAGTCTGTTTTATTCCAGAACGCATATATGTGTATATTTTATTTTTAATAACCAATTGTATTTATCATATTATATAACCAGCATTGGCTGTCATTTGCACCTATATAATAATTTTATTTTACATCACCCAAGTATTGGCTGGTAGGGAATGCTTTTAGCATTAAGTCCGCCTTTGTACATTATTATGTGCATAAAGTCAATAAATAAATAAATCTGAAATACTTCTGGTGTTGTATGACATGCCACAACACAATAATGTAATTATACCTTTATTCCCTTTCACTTAAAATTTAGGCTGTAAATTACTAGTTACGTACTATTTATACTATACAGGGTGTAACAGAAAGGTGTGGTCAAATTTCAGCAGCGGATAGGGTATGTTATCAGTATTGCACCTACCATGGTGCCGTAGCTGGTTGCAATATTAATACATAGTTATAGCATATTCTTTTTGTCAAAATTCAGTAGTGAAAGGCGTATGGCATAAGAATTATACATCCCCTGGTACAAAATTCGAATGGATCATTATGACATAGAACTTTTTAAGTCACACTTTTTTTAATTAATAACTTTTTCATTCATAAATAAACGATTGAAAAAATAATAAATATTTTTTTAGGGTACTCCGATTTTGATAAAATTAGGTATGTGCACTCAGTATCATGGGCACATACCAACCCTTGAATATGACCACACCTTTCTGTTACACCCTGTATATTGTCAAACCAGCAATTAAATTTATTAAACCTGTTTTCTCATTTTACAAATGACATGTTGTTAAGTAATCATGTGTATTATCAGTATTACTGTTTTGTTTACTACATTAGTCATTAGGCAGCTGATTAGGTAACTATAGGTATGACTTGTAAATAATTATTTACTTAAATATAGCTACATCTTTACAGCAAAAGATACAAAACAACTCACATTCATGTACTTAGCTAATGATGTGATACAAAACAGTAAGAAAAAAGGACCGGAGTATGGACAAGAATTTGGTAAAGTGCTTGTGGACTCATTCAAACACATGGCAAAGACTGGTATTAACACAAAGACTAAGCATTCGCTGCACAGAATACTGACTATATGGCAAGAAAGAGGAGTGTATGATGCTCAAAAAATACAGGAATATAAAGAAGCTGGTGAGTTCTTTGAAATAAGCTATTTATTCATGTTCATTTGACTTTTTCTGTAGTGCAGCAGGAGTGCAAGAGTTTGTCACAGTGATTTACACACAGTTGTAAAATCCACAGTTGATTTTAAATTTGACACAGTATACAACCTACTTTGTAATGGTTAACTAAATATTTCTGAACCTTCCTAAGACTCCAGGGCTGCTATCTTAGTGCAAGTAGTCTTCGAAATTGTTTAAATCGGATTAGTAACTGCTGGGATTACCATGTTCGAACAAACAGACCTCTCTATAATAATAGTATAGATTTCTGAAATGTATCATTACTAAGTAGTAATTATTCTTGAAAGATTTACAACTAATTAGACTAGGCTGGCCGCACACGGGCCGCCGATAACCTCAAAACGCCGCTACCGACCTATTTCCTGAACTTTTAATACATTTTATATTGACTCGTCGCACAAGGTTGATGCCGGTGGTCGCCACTCGCTACAAATCGTCGCTGCTCGCTTCTTGTGGCTGGAACCAACGACTAGAAGTTGGTTTTGACCAAACGCCAATAAGCGCCACTCGCGCAATTTTTGTTGAAAGGTTCGAATCAAAGGCAACGCGCAACTTCGTCTGCGTAAATTTTCCCCGTTTTTGCAAAATTATATAAAGCGATAAATGGGTTTTCCAACAGTAAAATAATTTTCTGTTCGTATTCTTCCGAGATTATCATAACAGTAAATAATTTTCTATTCGTATTCCTGATATATAAACAAACTCTTCAGCTTTATAATATTAGTATAGATGTAGCGGCCACTGACAGCAAGTGTCTACCACCGACCACAAGACGTGGCTGTCGCGCGCGTCAGCTTTATTGTAGCCGTAGCTTCATGTGGCGGCGTTTGTGGCTGTTGCGAGTGGCCCGTGTGCGGCCAGGCTCAAGGATGTTGCAATGTTTGGAACAATGTGTCTGGCTTGTTGGTCTAGTGTTTAGAGACCCTGAATGTTCAGCGACAGCGTGTTGGTTTCACTCCAACCCATGATAATTAATATATTGGTGTACTTTATCTTTTAAACAATTTTGTAGTGGATCCTGCTGATGCAATACCTAAGAAAGTGAGCAAGAGGAAGTCTACAGAGGCAGAAATAAAGGAGCAACCTGAGAAGAAGCCCAAAGTAGAACCAAGAGCGAAACAGGAACGCCGCAAGAGTGAGACGAAAGAAGTTGACGGACATATCGAAACACACACCACACTCAGTCCCAAGACGCCACCAGGAGATCCCCCTGAACCAGAGGAACTGATCAGAGTATGTACCTACCTACTCACTATTTAAAAATAAAAGTTCTGACTCTGCCTGCTAAGCCAGAGGTTGTGGGTTTTATCCCCACATACTCAGGATAAAACTTTGTGTGATAAGCACAGTGATTTATTGTGTCTGGGTAGAATTTATCTATAAATACCTGACCCGCGCAACTTCGTCTGCTTCAATTTTTGCAATATTTTTCATTGATGCTCCGCTCCTATTGATCATGTTTGTTTGTTTTAAAGGGGCCGCAATGTCGCACTTAGCCTCTTAATTAGGCCATTGTGCGTACGTTGTAATGTGTCAGTTCTTTTCACTCCAGCCAGCCCAGACACTCCCAGAAGCCCAGCATTCCCCGCAGGTTGCTGCAGGCTTCAGGGAGGGATGACGGTGTTTTTAGGAACTGTGCCCGGTGCTCGGCCACACTGGTACATTCCACGATTACATGCTTGGGCGTTTCCTCAAGTTCCATGCACCCTCTGCACAGTGGGCTATCTGTGATCCCGATGATGTACAGGTGCTTGTTTAGGGGACAATGGCTTAATCCTATTGATCATAGTGTGGTGTTATATAGCCTTCCTCGATAAATGGGCTATCCAACACTACACGAATTTTTCAGTTACAACTATTAGTTCCTGAGATTATCATGTTCAAACAAATACACAAACAAACTCTTCATCTTTGTAATATTAGTATAAATATGTATGTATTTAGAAATACACACATCAACAAAGTCTAGGGATATTCCGTATTTTGTTAATTAAAAAAAAAAGGTATGGTAAGAATCATTTTATTTGTTATTATTGATTATTTGAATCAATAATAACAAATAAAATGAAAAAAAAAGAAATAAAAATATCTTTTATGAAATAAATGACTATTTGCTAAATTCTGAAATTACGTTGTTTTATAAAATCTTAAAATTAGATAATATTTATTTTAATTACAATAATAAAATATATCACACTAATATTATAAAGACGAAAGTTTGTGAGTGTGTATGTTTGTTACTTCTTCACGACTAAACGGCTGGAGCGATTTTGATAAAATTTGGTATGGAGTTAGCTGACACCCTGGATTAACACATAGGCTAATAAACCGCATTGTCATTTAGCCTCAACTTCCCTTAGAGTTAAAAAAAAACTCTTATGACTTGTAGACAAGATCCAATACAAGATTTCAGGACCGCCGCGGGGTATATCAATATTATCACTAAATAAAAGTGATTTCTTAATTTAGAAATGCGAAGTCTAGAATGTATACTATTATTTCTTACAATAACTGTCAAACCAATACCTAAACAGAGGTTGATTTGATTGCGTAAGTTGGCTATCTTCTGATGAAATTGACCGCCATAACCGATCGGTTAGGAGACCATTGAAATGAATCCATGTCCTAAATTTGAACTTAGTAATATTGACTGAATGTTGTGAGGTATTCGTTCTCAGGATTTTAATTTCAATTTATATCGTTTTTTTTTTTCATTTTATAGATCGTTCATTATTAATTGACATAAGGTATCTTATAGAAGGGGTATCTCCAGCTAAGCTCAAAGGCTCGTGTTAGGAGTGTAGGAGTGGGTTCACGTCGGTAGTATAATGGGTAGGATTCGAACCCGCGACCTCACGATTACGAGACCGATACCGAATCGATTTCTCGGTTTATTTAGGTCTTTTGGTTATTAATTCGTTTAGTTATATTCTTATTCCTTCTAGTTTATATTTTTGTTATCATCAGTGTTTCTTCTGTCCGGGTCTACCCGCCAGGTTCGGTCAGGCGCGGATCCAGAACTTTGTTCTGGGGGGTGCTGGGGGGCAACATTTAACTCAACCGGTCAAGTGTGAGTCGCTCGCATGACGTGAAGGGGCGGCATTAGATTCAACACCGGTTCACCATCCACCACCACCGAGAGCGAGGGCAATTGCCAGCCTAAACACTCCGAATAGTGCCAAAATCCTCAAATTCAGTCATTCAGTCGAGTCTGGGGGGTGTGGCAATTACCCGGTGTTGCCTCCCTCCCTGTATCCGCGCCAGTATTCGCCACTGTGTATATTTTACCTGGTTGTTGGTGTAATGCGGTTTAAACACCATGAAATGGTGGTATCACTACCGATTTAACAAAAGATTAATCCTAAAGATAGCTAGTTGATTTGGCAGACTTATCGGCCTTTTTTTAAACTTGTCGGCTTAGTAGTTAGTTATAGTCGGGCCATCTCTATTCAACAATAGACTTGATGGATGTTAATTGATTATTGCTTTCACAAGCCTTTAAAAACCGCATCGTTAATCGACCAACGTGGAATGATACACGAACCTCATTGATTACTTAAAAAGACATTATATTACTTTAATCTAATATTCATCAACATCATCATCAGCCTATCGCACGCCACTTTGTTCTATCTTCGGCTTCTCGCATCCAGCTCCTGCCAGCCGTTTAGCCGTTTCCGTCACCTGGCCTGAGGGCGTCCTACACTACGTTTTTCGAGCCGCGGTCTCCACTCAAGAACTCGTTTACCCCAACGGTTGTCGGTTCTTCGGCTAATATGGCCAGCCCACTGCCACTTCAGCTTGCTAATCCGGTGGGCTATGTCGATAACTTTGGTTCTCGAGTTCTAGAGAAACTCCGAGCATAGCCCTTTCCATAGCCCGCTGAGTGACTTTGAAGTTGTGGACCAGCCGTACCGTCTGTGTCCACGTTTCGGCTCCGTATGTCATGACGGGTAGGACGCACTGATTAAAGACTTTAGTCTTTAGGCATTGTGGGATCGACGATGAGAAGACTTGACGTAGCTTACCAAACGCTGCCGAACCCAACTGAATTCTCCTGTTCACCTCGTCCTCGAAGTTGTTTCTACCTAACTGCAATGACTGCCCGAGGTACACATATTTTTGAACAACTTCGAGAACGGCGCCGTGCACCGCTGTCGGTTCCGGTAGTACATGTTCATTGAACATGACCTTGGTTTTATCCAAGTTCATCCGTAGGCCGATGCGTACAGAGGAGTCAGCCAGGTCATTCAGCATCCGTTGCAGGTCATGCAGCGTTTCCGCCATGATGACAATGTCATCTGCAAATCGAAAGTGAGATATGTATTCACCATTGACGTTGATGCCCCGCCCTTTCCAGTGCAGCGTCTTGAACATATCCTCCATTGCATTTGTGAACAGTTTCGGGGAAATAACGTCCCCTTGCCTCACTCCTCGATGCAATGGTATAGGTTTTGTTTCCTGATTCTGTACTTGGACGGACATGGTGGCAGCTTCGTAGAGACATCTCATCACTTGGATATATCGCCAATCTACTTGGCATCGCTGCAGAGACTCCAGAACGGACCAGATTTCAATCGAGTCAAAGGCCTCCTCATAGTCCACGAATGCTAGACACAGGGGCTGATTATAATATAGAACCAGGATATATATTATATCGTGGTTCTTTTGTATAATCTGCCGCACTGTGTGGATGTGGTCTATGGTGCCATATCCGCTCCGAAATCCAGCCTGTTCCGGTGGTTGGAATTCGTCAAGTCTTCGCGCAAGGCGGTTCGTGATGCCTCTTGAAAACAGCTTATAGACGTGGCTTAGAAGAGAAATAGGTCGGTAGTTCTTCAGCCGGGTCTTATCTCCTTTTTTTAAGAACAAGACGACTACACTTCTACTCCACGCCTCCGGAGTTCTCCCTTCAAACAGGACAGCATTAAAGAGCTTTTGGAGCTCCCTCAGTACGGGTTTACCTCCAGCCTTTAACAGCTCTGTTGTAACGCCATCCTCTCCAGGGGCTTTTCCATTTATTAGCTGTCTAAGAGCCAGCACGATTTCGTTAATGTTGACTTCTGGCAGGTCTTCGGTGTAGTAGCAGCGTGTTAGAGTGGCTCTAGGACCCTCATTTTCAGGATCAGGTCGAGATTCATGCGAAGCGTATAGCCGGCCATAGAAGCCTTCCACTTCGGAGAGGACTGCCGGTTTCGAAGAAACGACTTCTCCAATTGCTATAGTCAACTTCGTCAGGTGGCTTCTTCCAAGAGATTGTACGAACACTTTTGAACCCCGGTTCTGCTCGATCGCTCTTTTAATCAAAAGAGTGTTGGAGCGCCGAAGGTCGTGTCGTATAAGCTTGTTGATCTCTTGGTTTAGAGCGCGCTTTTCCGACGAAGTGACGGGTGGGTTTTCACGTCGTTTTTTCATTAGCCCTAAAGTCTTTTCCGAAAGCTTTGACTTCTTGCCCTTACGCTGCATTTCACAAATTCTCGTACCTTCTTCCCTGAGTATCCGTACCACATCTAATAGCTTTATTACAAATGGTATTAACAACATATTTTATTTTCAGGCACTTTTGGAGCTCGAATCAAGTGCTTCAAGCGACGAGGCTGTGCGAGAGCGTATCGCTTCCTTGCCACCCGAAGTATCTGAAGTCCAATTATTAACTAAGTTAGAAGGTAAAATGACACCATATTTCCGCATCAACTTAATTATAAAACTTGTAGTATATTTAAGAAAATTGTTTTTAGAAATTCAAGCCCTTAAGGCATCTCTTAATATACAATAAAAGTAAATAAACCATGTCCTTTATGTACCTATGCTTTGTTTCATTTCTCTCATTCGGCTTTTGACTTCCAATAGGGTAGCGGTCTGTGTTAAAAATAAATGAATTGTCAGCCAATAGTGTGTCTTACAACTTCAAAAAAGAGTGCGTCGAAAAATTTAAATTCTTATTTTAAATTTTAATCATCAAATCAAACTCTAAAATTAAATGACTCGATATTATCTATGAATGACGCAACACCTGGGTCTTCATCATAATGTTTGTAAAATCTATAACTTTGTAATTTCAAAAAAAGAAACTGATTTGATTTGACAGCCCGATACCCTATTCCTATTTTAATCTGTTTTACAGACAAAAAAAACAACATTCAGTTTCTTTAGATTTTTTGTTTATAGTCAATGTATTTCAATGACCACATTCATCAAACTTACATTTGTCTTGAGTACATTCCTCTGTTCGTGCACATAGATTATTAGACTATTATTGTGTGCTTGTAAATAGTACTGTGAATGTAGCTCTTTAGTTCGCAAATAATTCACATTGAAAGAACACAGAAAATACACAATTATATATATAAAAAAACAACTATCTCTGCTAGGAAAAAAAAATACATTTAAGTACTTATAAAAATCTAAACCTGAAGGTTATTATTATACCTAAAAATATCTATGGGTACAAAAAGGGTAATGGTAAAAAAAAGAGCAAATTAGTCCAAGTAGTTAATTAGTAGTTAAACTTCGAATGTGTCAATTTTCCGCGTTTTTGCAACATTTTTCATTGCTGCCCTGCTCCTATTGATAGTACAGTGATGTTACATAGCCTATAGCCTTCTTCGATAAATGGGCTATCCAACAGTAAAATATTTTTTTAATTCGAACCCGTAGTTTCTACTACTAAACTAGCTTTATAATCTTAGTATAGATACAAAGTTTGGTAAACTGCGAGCGATATCTGAGATGTATCACCATCCATAGGGTATGGTAACTATTTACAATTACGGGGGGGGGGGGATGCGTCTAATGGCCGGTGTCAATAATCTATCTTTCGATATGGATTTGGCTATTAGAGTTATAAATTTGACATAAGCTCCATACAGAATATGTCAAAATTCTACCCCCAGTAGCCAGATCCTTCGATAGATATTTTATTGAGACCGGCTGTAAATAGGGTAAGAGATTTTAAAGTCTACCTTCTAACTTGCACATGCATTAAAGTACGTCATGTCAATAAAAATATATAACAAACTGCCTTAAACAATAAAAATCAAAAGTGTATAAATAAATAAAAAATGTTTTATTAGAAAAGTATTACTCAATAAACGAATAGGTACATGAACGATACACAAATAATAAAATAAAACATTACAAGCTAAATATCGTCATCTCTCCTACTTAGCTGTGCTCAACAGTTTCATGTTCGTGATGAAACTTAATTTATGTCCTACCACCTAGGACAACATTGTGAAATGCAATAAAAAGAAAATATTGAGGATTGAGATGGTGATAGGCACAGAACACCAACTTTCACAAAATGGTTCGATATGTGGACTCCAATTTTACCTTGGCGGCTGTACACTTGTTTATCTCAAGAAGATAGCCATCAATTCGGATTTGAACAGGGTTTTTGAAATATTAGGCCAGAGTCATCATACAGTCAACAGACATCATACTGTTCAGAATTGTTATTTAGATTACACTAAAAACCGCAGCATGCAAGCAAAATTTCAAATAAGGTTATTTTAAATTCTGCTCTTTGTGCTGAAAGAAATCCGTAATAATGTCAAGATTGCGCAAACTAAGAAGTTATTAATTTAACAGCAGACGGTATTTTTTTCATTGTCTCAACAATGAAAAAAATACACCTATATGTTTAAAGTGTGAAATGCCTAAAAAACATGAATGAGAAATTAGGTAAAAATCTGTTCGATTAGCAATAAAAATAAAACAAGAACATGCCTGACCTTTTTTTAAAGTGGTGATTTTTATATACTTTTTTCTCCAAGCGGTGGAATTGACCAAAGACGCGTATTGATAATATTCGCGTATCGTTTATGTTATTACAGTTTCAATAAAAATCTACATCGCAATTGGTCGATCCCATTTTTTTGGTCATATGTCGGATCGCCATTAGCATTATTAGGCTACAACGATCATAAAGTTGGTTTTAATACCATGCTACATTGCGGCGTGGGATTTTCACAATAGTCTTACTAATATCAACCTTATTCATACAACATAGAGTCTAAATTCAAATATCTCGTAATTTGAAGAGAAAAACTTTAACAAATATATCAAAATGTTATAGATAAGGAGTCAGCTATAAGCCTGAGTGCCGTGGTGAACTCGGCAGTGGAACTATTGGCTGAATACAATCTCAGGCTAAGTGAGGAGCTCGAGAAGCGACGTAAGGTGGCAGCCATGTTGCGAGACTTTGCGCAGTCGCAACGGGACTTAGCGAAACAAGCTGAGACTAGACTAGAGGTGAGATAAATTCTACTAACACAAAAGGGTATATGTGTGTAAACTTTATCACGTTAGAATTGTGTCTTCATCAATATGTTTTTAATAAAATGCATCTAAAATTATGAAAATAATTATTAAAAAGTCAATAACCTCGGGTTCGATTCCTGGGTCTGGACTTCAAATTTTTCTATCTTTCAAAAATATAATTATTGTATTTGTAAAGTAATTAGCAAGAAATGCCTATAAAATTGACTTCAATTATTCGGCCTGCGACATCATAATTTGTTAAAATGCTCTCTCTAACGAAGCAATAACAAAAGCCGTGATAGTTCTTTAACTACCGACTAGATGGCGCATGCGAGGGCCCAAACTCGCGAGCATCAAGGGATAGAAAAAAATGAGGTCTAGTAACATAGCCCAGATAGGTGGTTCGCTTCTGGCCCCGGTTTGGCTACGGAAGTCTCGGGTTCGATTCCTGGGTCTGGACTTCAAATTTTTCTATCTTTCAATAATGCAATTGGTGGGAAAATATTTTTTCTATTTTTAATTATATTTAAAAATATAATATATATGTATTGTATTTTAATAAAGAGATAATAATAATAAATGAATTTATTATCATAAAAACTTTACATTATATGCACAGTGATTGAAGTCACCTAGTAAATGCCTGTGACAGGTAGACCTGATAGACCTGTATGCATGCATGCAGTAGGAAGACGAGTATAAAGTGCAAGAGCAATACCGTATTAAAGTAATCGAATAGTACCGTTAGTCATATATAGTCTTCATCATCAGTTTCACTTCACCAATTGGTGATTTTTCAAAGTAAATGCACGAATCACTACGAAATATACCTAAATCTTTCGTAGTGGTTCGTGCATTTACTTGTGTGGTGTGCCTTTAATATTTGAGGAGTTCCCTCGTCTCCAGGATCCTAATATCAGATCTTGATTTGATCAACTGGGAAGTATGTACATATTACCCTTTCAAATCTGTCCAGCTGTCTTCGCATAATCGGTAAATAAAACATACAGACGAACATAGAATCTCCTCTTGTTTTGAGTTAGGTTAAAAAATGATAGCAACATATTTCTAAACCAACCAATTTATCATTTCCAGGAATACAACGTAAAACTCCAAAAGATATACGCAGTGAAGGCTGAAGTTAAGTCTCACATAGACAACCTGCCCGACGTATCTCGCCTGCCCGACGTGACCGGAGGCCTGGCGCCTCTGCCCTCCGCAGGCGACCTGTTCTCCCTCTGAGACAGCGTGCCTGGCGCTCTGGACCAGGCACTCAAAGTACTTGACTTCATTGAAATTGATTAAATGATATAAAACTATTATTTGATAATGTCGCTCAGTAATTGTTAAAAAAAAGTGTAGTTTTCAGTTGTATTCTCATATAAGTGAATGTAATTCTTTATGAGAATAGTGTTTCTTTCCGCGAATTGAAATCATAGAGTTGATTGCGTGGTGATTTAACTAAAGCTGAACGATGTGAAATGTTTAATAACAAAGTTGCTTAGCAACTAAGGTGACTAATACTTTTGAGAATAGTTGCTAAGCAGATTTTTTAAATTAAACATTTCACATCCATATTAACTTTAGTTAGCAGATTGACAAAAAAAACGCGATGGCGTCACATAGTAAAAACTATTATATTGCTCCATATTGCGGTAAACATTCTTTGGAAATCGTGTTGTAAATTCCAGAAATCATCGCCGCACATAATTTTAAGAATTACTATCCCAAAAATAATATATATATTTTTAAATAATAAATGTCAACTCACAACCACTTCTGCTGTAATAATAGTAAAGAAAAATATATAAAAAATATTTGCCGCCAAGCTACGAAATATGATAACAATAATAAAATTAGACTTGAATTCTTCACATTTCTATAGATTGATAAACTTAGTTTTGTTGTCGCCAAAACCTGCGTGGTCAAACGGTGGCGTGTTAGGGCGCTTATAAGTTCGTTTTTTCACTGGAGGCCGGATGATTTTTTCGCCGTACTTGCAGTGTTGTATGCCTTATAAAGAGTGTATATTGACAACACAAGTCCTGCGACAAACGTTCAAAAGATATCGGTTGTCCGGTAAAAACAACGGACGTATAAGAGCGGAGGCGTGACGTCACTAGACAAAACTTAGCGTCATAATTCATTGTAGCATCACCGCTTACTCACAGCACATAACTTGCAGTTAAGATTACGACTTTAAAACACGCACACTAAAGTTAATTTTACAATGACAGGATAAAATATTTGACGGCTGGCCGCTACGCTACTTATTTACTTAAGTATATTAAAATTTACTTTAAAGCAATCGATTATGAGTGCGTTTTCACTGACGCGGAGCGAGGCGGAGTGAAGCGGAGTGGACTATCAATAGACCAATCACAGTGCTCTATATCATACGTAGGATTATTTCGAGCACTGTCATTGATCAATTCACGGTTCACCTCGCTCCGCGTCAGTCGGAACGCTCCTTTAGGCTAAGTTCACATGACCGCGCGAAGAGAGCATGTCTATGCGAGGCAGTCTGGCATCAACTTCGATAGAGAATGGAGGGGGAGGAGGCAATTTGTTTATGGATTTTACACCGAAAATTGAGACGTCGGAGAAGAAGACTAAAGACTATACTGAGTGCGTACTATTTTAAGTCAAAGACTTTCACAAATGACATCTCTTTTTTCGATTTCATCGATTAGCAGACCGATAAACATAATATCCATTTTTGTTCCGTTCGTCTCAAACCGCGCGGTTCAAGTGAACAAGTCGAAACAGGTTTGTAGACCTTGCACCGCGCGGACCCGCTTCGTTCAACACTGTTTAGGTCGATCTTGTAACGCGCAGTTAATAGTTCCGCGCGGTCATGTGAACTTAGTTGTTAACCTTATCAAGTAGCCGGCCGCCGACTGTTTAGCTGTACAAACGTTACAGGGCACTGCTGTCGTGTGATCTTGCGGCTGTCGAGTGCTAGTGTAGCCCCCGAGCTTGTTTTGGTATGGAGTATGTATGATGTAGAGGGTGTCAGAGGCACGATAGGGTGACAGCCCCTGACAGTGTGTAGGTGACCCTTTAAGGTCGCAATCAAATTTCAAGTTATGTACATACTGTGTTTGAGCGGTGGTCTACCTTTTGACTAAAGTGTTTTCAACCACTAAGTATGTGTCGGTCTTATTACATTCTATATAATTGTATCACCATCATGTTGACAGTTAACGTTAAAAATAAATCTTATCGTTCTTGTATGCGAGTGTCCCCATGGTGCTCAAAGATTTAAATATTTTTGCAATTCTATAACGAAACGATAGATTTCATTACAACTAATTCAAATTGTCTTTTATTTTCTTTAAAATTGGATTCTTTTGAGCATATGTTATGTTATATTATTATGATGACTTATGGATGTCATCAATATTATGATTCTTATATTTCGATAGTATTATTGATGAGGTTGTGAACTGTTAAACGAAACTTCGTCAACTAAAATGAATTAATTAAATTAATGGAAAGTACTCAACAGTACCATAATTATATTGTAAATGATAAGAGTAGATTCTATTCATCATCCAAAAACAGGGTGATTAATATACTAATAACCTCCCGCTGGTGGCTTCTTTACTAAATAACTCTGTAATATAAGTGTCGGAAAATATTTAATATATTGACCCTTAATCACTTACCTTGTTTTTGGAATAATGACCTTCACCTACAGACTATTTTACTGGAGTAAAATTGCCTTTATTTTCAGATGGTCAGATTTTCAAACGGTCAGATTTTTAAAAGGTCAGACTTTTAAATGGTTAGAGTACAGTCAAGTAAAAAAATCCTTTTAAATATTTATAAAATAGATTTTCAAATGGCCCGATTTTCAAATGGTCAGATTTTCAAAAGGTCAGACTTTCAATAGGTCAGACTTTCAAATGGTTAGAGTACAGTCAAGTAAAAAAATCCTTTTAAATTTTTATAAAATATTAATATTTAATTCAAATTAAACTGAACGTAAAGGAAACAAACTTAAAATGAAACATTATGTAAAACTTAGATTTACTAGTCTTTGCACACACTCGAATCCTGTATTTTTTTTGGAACGAAGATCTGTAATATAATCATATTTCATTTTTCATCCCTAGAAATAAATAGTTTGCGCCGTTTTCTAGTCGGACAATTTAACTCGGCTCGTTTTATCCGAATATCTTGATATTCAGATTCCTTTTTTAGTAACTGAATGAAGTAAAACGGTGTTGGTCTTTTCCTTATTTTTCTATTCATTCTATGATGCCAACCTTCAATGGCGTTATTAGTCCTGAATTTGTCCTAGAAAAAACGTTGGAAGTATTCTTTATTTTTCTTTTTAATCCATTCATTTAAAAAAAACGGACCATTTGGAAGTCTGACCATCTGAAAATAAAGGTAAAATTGTTGTTTTTTTTGGTGAGATTTAGGCCCTAAACCTGACAAATAAACAACGATTTTACTCCTATGTGTGGTAAATGGTTATGTGACAAAAGTAGGTAGTAGGTGGTGAAGGGCTAATTTGTTTTTTTTTTCCAAAAAAATATTTTGAAGTTATTTGGTGTAGTTAATTGGTGTGTGTAAGGAAGCCAAGAGCGGGATGTTATTAGTATATTAAAAATCACCATGTATATATCCTATACTTCATCAAAATCAATTAACAGATGAAAGGTATGATGCCTTTAATATAAAATTCCGTTCAAGCAGTCGCCTGTGTTACAAATATAGATATCAAAAACATATATATATATGTAAAACAATCGGGTTAATTACACCATTTATAACTCACCAACGGGTGGGCAGATTTTCATGATCTTTGCTTTATTAGATTTGTCTATTAAAACATCGGGAAACTCACGAATGATAAAATTATGAGGCGCCACAAGTTCATAGTCGACATACAGATAAATGAAAAATGTGTTTTGACTATACAGTCCACTACCCTAATAAAGAAATTGTAAATACTCTAATAATACTATAATAAATAAATTGCTCAATCTTTTAAGCCGAGCATCTATCAAGATTAACATGTGGAAAATAGCTGAGCTATAAAGCCGGGTTATAAAGTAAAAAATATTGATTATATTAGTTTTGATGCTTCCTGCAGTAAGTCGAAGTGAGTGAAACGGACTTACAGAATGCGTTCTTCTGGCAGTATAAGCCAGCTATAAATTTGAAAAATGTCTGTATTTATATCAGATAAATTGCCTTAAACTGATCGCACATAACGTATCAATTTAGTATTTGACTACTATCAAAATAAAATATTTTATAATAAGCATGTAAAAATATGTCATAAAGTGTTCTGGAAAAATATGGTTATAAGTGGTATATATAAAATATGGTTATATGGTTATAATCACTGTAAATGATTTGACCATAGAAAACGTGACGTCATATAGTAGCATTTCATACAAATTTGTACGAAGCGGTTCGTTTTTGACGTTTCTTAAAAATAGGTTGATTTGATTATTATTATTATTCTAGCTCTACCAGAAAAATAAAATCATTTACGTTAGTATACGGATTTTATATATTTGAGTACAAGTGAAGTGCCGATTTAGTTAATCGAATCCCCGCGAGCCACGCCATGATACTCTACCGTAATCAATAAAAATCCGGAACCCTAAAAATTGTAGATACCTTAATTTTTTTTAATAGACAATTTGGGTATTTGACTGATATCATAATAAATTATTGTATATATTAACCTTGCAATAATATGTCAAAATAATAATAAGTGAAAAAATATGTTTGTTTATAATTTAGCCTGTTTATTAATTATTTTTTATTCATCGAAAGAAAACAAATGTAAATGATGTCATACGCTAGCATTTCATACAAATTTGTACGGAGCGGTTCGTTTTTGACGTTTCTTAAAAAGAGGTTGATTTGATTATTATTATTATTATTATTCTAGCTCCACCAGAAAAATAAAATCATTTACGTTAGTATACGGATTTTATATATTTGAGTACAAGTGAAGTGCCGATTTAGTTAATCGAATCCCCGCGAGCCACGCCATGATACTCTACCGTAATCAATAAAAATCCGGAACCCTAAAAATTGTAGATACCTTATTTTTTTTAATAGACACTTTGGGTATTTGACTGATATCATAATAAATTATTGTATATGTCAAAAAATAAAATAATAATATGTCAAAAAATAAAATAATAATATGTCAAAAAATATGTTTGTTTATAATTTAGCCTGTTTATTATTTTTTATTCATCGAAAGAAAACAAATGTAAATGATGTGATCATTTTGTTAAAAATATGACGTCATACGCTAGTATTTCATACAAACTTGTACAGAGCGGATCGTTTTTGACGTTTCTTAAAGACACTGAGCTTAAGAACTTTAGTCGAATACCCTATTGTAAGTACATTATCTACGCGTGTTGTCTTTGGATTCGAATCATGATTTTAACAATAGTGTATTTGGCTGAAGTCAATGCAGCCTCTTTTTAAGAAACGTCACGTTTTCTATTGTCAAATTATTTACTTTGAGTTTTTCTTTTTATGATTAAAAATTAAAGATGAACATATTTATTTAGAATACTGACATATTTTTTCATGATTAGTAGGTATATAGTATTTTATTTTGATAGTAGTCAAATAGCCAATTTTATGGAAAAGGTATATACATTTTTTTTTTGTTTGCTCTGGTATCGGTCTTTCGATTAACTAAATAGGCATCCAGTTTGTTTTGGCTATAAGTTATATTTTAATGAACGTCAAGTTTTGATGCACACTATGAAAGATGCGGCCTTATGTGGCATCTATTGCTAATGTGACGTTTTGAATGTGCCTATTATAAAAGTTTCTGCATATTGAATGCAACATGGTATAAATAATAATTTTACATAATCTGTAGGTATAGGCTTTAAAGCATTACCAATATTTGTATCTCCTATCATAAGGCAGCTTGTTACAAATAAACGTTGATAAAGTTTCGCGATTTGTACACATTATGAAAATATATTTAATACGGGTCTTAATCGCGTGAATGATTTAAGGTAAAATACCTTGTTTATTGCCCGACGTTTCGACCGTATTGCAACGGCCGTGACGGGTAGACTGACACGGAGTCTACCTGTAACCACGGCCGTTGCTACGGTAATAAAATTGTAACTTGTAAAATTCTATAACGTGTAAAATAGCTTATAAAATTCTATGATGTGTGTGGCTGCCTCTGTGGCGCGTTGGGAGTGTGTCCGACTGCTACGTAAGAGGTTGTCGGTTCGATTCCCACACGGGACACCAATTTGTGTGATCCACAAACTGTTGTTTCAAGGCAATCGACCAATGACCACGGCCGTTGCAATACGGTCGAAACGTCGGTAAATAAACAGGGTATTTTACCTTAAATTATTCACGCGATTAAGACCCTTAATATATATATATATATATCTATATTTTCATAGCTTGTTACAAAGTTTGAGCACACGGATCAGTGATCCCACATTACTTAAGTACGTAATTGGTGTATTGATCGTATTCAGTGTGGTTGATTTTCTTGCAATTAGAATAAGTTTGAAACACAAATATCACCGAAAGACATTATTTTTAAACGTACCTATAATAATGTAGTTTTAGAGACAACATTTTGATACACTGTAACATGCCTTAGTGACATTGCTGCAGAAAATCTTATTAATGCTTTTTCTAATTTACGAAAATCTTAAATTAAGTGGGACTTCGACTAGTCGATGGTTAGTTAGTGACCCTAACTGTTGAGCCTGAGGTCGTGGATTATTTATTCTGTGTCTGGG
The DNA here is from genome assembly GCA_945859575.2 of Herminia tarsipennalis. Taxonomy (NCBI): domain Eukaryota; kingdom Metazoa; phylum Arthropoda; class Insecta; order Lepidoptera; family Erebidae; genus Herminia; species Herminia tarsipennalis. The sequence continues at coordinate 7,619,970 of OX243850.2, read as the reverse complement.
TGCAACTATAATCTATTTATCTACTTATAATATTTAAGTATTTAGAAATATACAAATATGTTTGTCAGTTGTCTGATTGCTATAGTACAGGTTCTGGCTAGTTTGTGAGATGTCCCAAGATATTATTCATCACAATCATATGCTGCATGCCACATGATATCATCATGTTGTCTCCATATAAACATATACCTACTAAGGCACTATGGTACTTTATGAATGCTAAGATTCAACACTGATGTTTGTTTTTACATCATTTTGCAATTTTTTTCTGTATTTGTCAATACTCTAATTTTTCATATTCAATTCTTTCAATTTGTTCACTCTTGGCATTACTGCTTGGTTCTACGTTTGTTTTTGACGATATTCATTTATTTTTTTGCAGTTATTCAATACTTTTTGGGGACATTTTTTTTTTATATAGATAGAGAAATAAAGAATCGGCTAGTAGTGTAATGTATGATTTTTACTTACGGCACTACCAATGCGCTTGGTAGTGCCACGGGAAATAGTTTTTAAGCATGGCACTACTAGTAGAATCAAGCAGTAGTGCCACGGTTAATAGACCATCTTTTTAGAATTGATTAAACATGTAGTTATTATTTTATGTGTTGCTCTAGTTTAGTTCTTGATGGTCTGAATCTAGGTGTTTCTGTCAATGTTAGAAATGAGTGCGTATTTGTCGTTTTATAGTCAGGATCCGGTTCAATGTAATCGGAACTACATTCTTAGGGTAAAATACAAAGTTGTTTAGTCTATTTTTAAATGACAGTCAACTGTATATATGTCATCTGTCATTAGAGATATATATATATATATATATATATATATATATATATATATATATATATATATATATATATATATCACAGTATTCGTAATCTAAAATCTCATAAGTTTTGTTTTTGTGCTAACTGAGGAGTGTGTCTTTGTCATAACACGGGAACGGCTTGGATTGATTTACGCGGTCGTTTTATTCTATAAATACCTTATAATCCTTATGGTATTTAACTTGTGCTATGAAGATACGGATCCTGATTACCCATTAATTGTTAATTTCGGATTGTAATTTTTTTGTCAACTTCGTTTGTATTAGAAATGTTCACGATTTATTGTCACGTTTTTAAACCAAATATAGTGTAATTTGGTGCGATAAGTTAATTTATTTAGCTGCCACGAATCCACTGTGTATAGCTAGATGTAAAGAGTTACGAAATATAGAATTTGTTATATTAACAATATTCGTTTTTTATTTGTGTCTAATCGATAGATATTAAATGAGGCTGAACTGGGCTCCTAGTCTCAGTAGTTCGGTTGCAAGGTGCGACGACAAGGCTAAGAAGATAACTATTTAAATTGAACCTTATTCTTATTGGTATAGGGTTTAATTTAAAATATCTGTATGTTTATTCTTTACAACTCTGTGTCATATAAAAATGCAAACTTATAAACTGCTGCTTCGCCGTAGTCAAGTAAGAAATAGGAATCGCCTGCTGATAGGCTGAAGTATTGTGACCGTCGCTTGCGCCGCTAGTAGTGGACCTGGTCGCATGCGCGTGTATTTTAAGTTATCTGTGATTTAGCCGCGCGCTTATCAATTCTGGAGCTAAGGCTGCACTCTTAGCTAGGTTCCTTATATCCCTTATATCTAAGAGAAAGAAGCACGTGTTACTGAGTATCGTTGGTTTGGAAACAGCTTATGATATGATTTAATTGGGTACCCAATTTTTCAAAATTTACTTCGATTTTAAAAACCTAAGGTACATAAGCAGAACAATAACTTGCAAGCAGATGAATCCAGGGGCGCGTCCAGACGGTGGTTTTGTGTACTGAATTTCTTTGCCCATTTGTCTCTTATGCCCCCTCTCAGAACTCCACCCGTTGTACGTGCACTCACGCTTGGGCGCTGTCGGGCGAAACCCCCCCCCCCCCCATCTCCCCGTCGTAAGCATGTTAGATCCGGCACTGCGATTTGCTTCTTGTGCCCTCAGACTAAAATCCTGGAACCGCCCACGCTTGCAAGAGCCAACCAGTTCAAGTTTACTGATATTATAAAGCTAAAGAGTTTTTTTTTGTTTGAACGCGATAATAAACCACTGGTTCGAATTTAAAAAATCTTTTACTAATGGATAGCTCATTTATCGAGGAAGACTAGAGGCTATATATAATCACGCTATGACGAATAGGAGCGGAGCAGAATGAAAAATGTTGCAAAAACAGGCAAAATTTACGCAGACGAAGTTGCGCGGGTCAGCTAGTATGTGATATGCCGATAACTCACATGCTGTCACTGTCACATAAAGGTTACAGAATCACATTTGTATTAATGAGAAATCATTTTGAGCATGACCCAAACATCTTAAGTATCATTTTGAGTATTCGGGGGTAAATCTAGAGGCCTACTCTAATTCAATGAAAACGAAGTTTCGATTAGAAATGAGGTGGTGATATACAGAGCCAGGAACTTCTATTTAATCCACTCGTTCCAGAAAAATCATGTATTGTAACTACGGGTTCGAACTTCTTGTGCTCATTCAAAAAATATTTAGAATAGTCCCCGTAAACTTAAGAAATTTAACTAAACGAAAATTCATGAATTTCGTTTTTTAAAGAAAGAGGCCTACTGTTGTAATCATATACTCGTACGCATTACTAGTAAGTAATATAAAGAGGTCAGTTACTTGATCAAATAGTGATAGACCATAATGGAAAACTAGGTACCTCTTTTGTTGACTTTCCCACAGTTTTAATAATTTTACTTTTTCTTTGACACTTATTTTGACTTGAGATGTTTATATTGTCATTATCTCGCGTCAGAAATATTTTCGATAATTATTATTTGTTTTAGTATTCGTTTTCAGAATGACTGAAAGCTTGGTAAGTACATCAATTTTCTTTTTTTCTGCCTACCCCCATAATTCTAAAGATTTAGCATGAAATTCTAAGTACCTATCCATCTATCACACACGTGTTAATTAAACCACTGTGTTCAACGGGAACGTCTTCAGTATAGCCGCAGTAAAATAACTAAGTAATACAGTCCTTCGAGGAAGCCGTCTAGATGGGATAATCTTGCGGGGCGCGACGCAGCGGGTGGACAGACCCAGTTCTCTAACTCGGGTCTGCGCCTAGACCTGCCCATTAGACTGTAGTGTAACCCTTTTAACAGGAATTCTGTGATCATAACCTCATAGGGATAATAAATATCGACCTTGACTAGGCTCGCGTAATGTTGCTAAATAAACTATGTATAATATGTACCTAGGTATTTAGTGCAAAAAATCTGTAATTTCTAGCGCCTAGAGTTCAAGGAAAATAGAACATTCAAGGTTGACCCTGTGGTCAATAGCGGTAGGTATACCTAACTATCTATAATAATTAGGTACTTAGCTTCTTTATGTGTTTGGTTTCAGAGCACTGACACGAAAACAGTATCAGGGACCGACTATTCACAATCACAATCCTCTGAAGGTCCACAGGTAATATTTTGTGTTTTATATTAGGTACATTGTATGTGTAGGTCCTACTTTGTCAATCTATACTAAATTTACTGTACGATCACCCATTATAACCAGCAACAAATAAATTGTAAATATCCTCAGGATCTGTTACACCCAAGGGCGTAGGTTACCTTAGCTGGACCCTGTATCAATAGGCCCAGTTGACCAAAGGACTAATATGAGTCGCTCGCACAACGGCATGGGGGTGCGGTCAATTGTTACAGCAAGTTCCAGACCCCTGTTGCTTAGTGACCCCGAAACAATTATGGTTAATACGGCGGTAGTTCCTACGCCGTGAGAGCGACTCACGACTCACAATTGGTCGATGATGAAGAACCCCGGGAAATGGTACTTGGAATGTTCCTTGGTACACCCATGACTGTGTAATATGCTTGGGTTCTTTCACTCTGCAATTTCATTATAAATGTTCGACAGTCAGTGGATCGTTGGACAAAGAACATAAGCTACAGACAGCTGGTGATCTCATCATGCGTGGGCATCTTCCAAATGTGGTGGCACCCCTACGTGCACGACTTCCGAAGGTTGCTGCCCTTCTTGTTCCTCTACCAGATATTGAGCATTCTCATCGGGTATCCGCTGTTCTACCTCGAACTCGCCTTGGGAGCAGTTACTAAGAAAGGAGTAATCAGTGCCTGGAATATTGCTCCCATAGCTAGAGGTGAGTGTTTCTTTAATTTATTGTTTCTTTCTATTTTATTTTATTTCTTTGTGGAGCTTTTCTTATTTACGAAAAATGCCAATTACCTACAAGCTTCCATAGATTCAAAAAACATTATACTTACAGTAGGATCAACGTAACTTGACCGGATTGTAGTATAACTGTTCACAACGTGGTCACAGCCCGGGTAGACTGACACGGAGTCTACCTGTGACTACGGCCGCTGTAACGGTAATAAAACTGTAGCTTGTAAAATTCTATAATGTGTAAAATAACTTATAAAATTCTATGATGTGTGTGGCTGCCTCTGTGGCGCTTTGGGAGTGTGTCCGACTGCTACGTAAGAGGTTCGATTCCCACAATGGACACCGCTTTGTGCGATCCACAAACTGTTGTTTCGAGTCTAGGTGTACTTTGTGTTCGTGACTTGTATATTTGTAAAGTTCCCCACGACACAGGGCTAGTGTACACAACAGCGGGAGTCGTCCTCTAAAAAAAAAATAGCGAAACTTTACGAACTTATATTGCAAACTATTCCTAAGATAGGACTGATTTTGAACTAGACCAATGAAATGACCGAAACGCTTTGAATTTGGAAAATATGTTTTACTTACTTAAATAATTTAAAATAGGTATTTATAGATACTTCTAAAAGCTATGCTTTCGGCCTCGTAAACCGTGTTGTTTACTTATCACGGATAGCAGTGCCTTTATAAGTAAGATCTACATAAGTTTTACGTAAGTAATTCCATTTATTAATATCATTAGGTTAGGTCCCTCCTCTTCTTAATTTATGCGATAGATCATCCGATTCTGGGTACATGACAGTAACATAATAGTTAGACCTTTTCATAATATATTTTTACGTCTTCAGGTGTAGGTTTCGGCATGCTAACTGTTTGCGTCTTCAGCGCCCTAGTCGCTGGCACAGTGGGTGCTTGGAGCCTAGCGTTATTCGTCCACTCTTGCCACGTATTCCTGCCGTGGTTACACTGTGTTGCTGGGGCTATATGGCCATGTACCGACAGACACAGACCATTGCAAGATGGAACTGATACGCCTTCGCAGAGCTTCTTCTAGTAAGTATTGCTTGTGACGAGTTAAGAACGTGGTGGTTTTTTCATCGTGAATTTCTTCATCGCCGGAGGTGTAGGTACATGTTTTTAGATGCACCATTAGATAATATTTATTAACTACCAATATGTTGTTTCTGCCAATTGCCTCATCTAATATAATATTGGTATACCGTGTTTATACAATGCCTACTTTGGTTACTAAAAAATCAGGCTACTAGTTTTATCCACAACGAAGTTATTGGGGAGTCGTAAATGGCCTGAACTGTTTCGAGAAAAGCGACGGTCGTGCCGCTTTTTTGCTCGACTTAGCGATAGAATCTCGTTAACGGCTCCAACGATTTTCATGAAATTTAGGTAATATGTTGTGGGTTTCGGAAATCAATCTAGCTAGGTTTTATTTTTAGAATGTATAGTTTAAAAAAATAATTACGGCATAAGCATAGCTCGGTCATCCAGGTACTTTTAAACCAAAAGGGAAAGTTATAGCTAAAATCCACCAAAGTCGGTTGAAACACTATTCTCAATTATTTTGGATAAACACAAAAAGTTCAGCTCCACAGACACACACTGAATAAATGTATTGAACTGATAGGTATTAGCTGCTGCTGTGGATTTCAGATCTAGGTATATCAACTTTTAGGATAGGCGCGCACTAGGCAGTCTGGCTGCCGTTGCCAGTGAACATATAAGATTACGTGGCTGCCTAGTGCGCGGGTTCCCATACACCGTCTTATATTTGACTAGGTTCTGGGTGCCGCAGCAAGGCTGCCTAGCCTTATTTTCGATCGAAAATTCAGTTTTTTATAGCCAAAATGGCAATTTTTCCGTAACCAAAATGGCAAAACGGAACCCTTATAGTTTCGCCATGTTCGTCCGTCCGTCCGCAGCTTAGCTCAGAGACTGTTAGTGCTAGAATGCTGTAATTTTGCATGGATATGCCGTCAAACTAAATAACAAAAAAAATTAAAAAAATTACCCAATAAAAGTTACCCAATTGTTTTTTATGTAAAGTATGGTTGTGAATTTTTTCTAATTTTTTTGGTCTTTTAAAAACATTTAGGGGTTAAGACCATTTTTCGATTAAAAGATCCGTTTGTGATATTAAGCAAATTTTTGTTAGAGTCAATTGTTCCCCCCTCCCCTGCCAGCTAAATGGTTGATGTTGGGTATATGAAAAAAAATACGATAGTAGTATATATAGTGAAATTAAAATAAAAACTATCACAGCTAAGTAGGCTTTACAAGTTAACGAGTAACAGCACAGCACACCAAGTGAGACGTAGGTAACAAAATTTTCGTACCGATTCCATTGAAAAATACTTAAATAACGTTGTTAGTAGTATGAAACAGCAGGAAACCCGCTTTTTAAGCCGTATTATTCGGATGGGTGGACTACGGAACCCTACATTGTGCGTGTCCCTACGTGCACTTGCCCGGTTTTTTTTTTATTAAGATACCAGCTGTGGAGGTATTCATCACATCTGCTTATAGTCGCACGACTGATTGCATGATAATACAATAATAATAAAAAAGGTACTAGAGCATTTCGTATGCGAAACTACACACGCAGCTTATAATAATAAATGTTTTAGCAACTACGTGTTGAATCTAAAACGTGGCGGGCTGACCGACGGACTCGGGCATGTTGTGTGGGAGCTGACCATCTACTACATCATCTTCTGGGTGCTTGTATATCTCGTTATTTTCAAGCGGATATACAGCTACTCCAAGGTAAGATAATCCTTGTATTAAACCTCCCGGATATTAAGTACAGCTGCAGGCGGCTTACAGCTGGAATTCAGTTAACCATAACTATTTCTAGGGGGAGATAGCGACCTCATAAGATGTGACGGAATAGGTGGAGCAACATTAAAAACTTTGAGAAGACGAAGAAGCGCGAGGAATACCTTCGTGGACGCTTGTGAGGTCATCCTCAGAAGTATCCAATCCTACAATTTCGAATCCCCAAAACTCTCAAAAGTATGTAGGTAGGCTCGAGGCAGTCCACCTAGAGATTTCGTTAATCCAGAAAGAAAGAATACTTATAAAAGGGTAACTTTCTGCTGTTAAACGGGAGAACCGATATGAATCGTCTTAGCGATTTTCCTGTGGTGGTTCATAGACACATTTATTAAAAATCGGTTTTAAAGATAATCAGATTTGGTCAGCTTGTTGATAAATTATGATGTAGTTAAATGCTGAGATTATTCATTTATTCATTATAAACTGTGTACATACTTCCAGTTGGTGTTATTTAAAGATGTGATCACATACTTCATGTTGCTGTGTTGCTCGGTCGGCGTGTTGCGGCTCCAGGGAGCTGGCCGCATGTTCTCAGAATGCGACTGGAGTGTCATGTTTGAAAGCGTAAAGGTGGTTAAAACATTTTTTATTAAAAAAATAAAGTATTTCTATAATGTACCTACGCTATGGTAGGTATTATTACTTACCTACTTTTTTTATTAGGTAAGTAAACGTCAATTTAGCACTTAGTATTATGTACCTATAATCTTCTTTCTGCATCATTCTATAGTTGCCCGATAGAAAATGCCTATGACATTGTTTAAGTCGATTTACATGAAATTGAATATGGAGGTAGCTTGAAGGTGGAAAAGGTTATAGGTAGGGTACTGTGATGTATCTGTCGAGGTCTCTAGCAAGTAAGTAGGTGCATCATGAAGTTGTTGTACGTGCAGTCTCTTTGTTATAAGACCTTTGTGGTTTGTGCAAGCCATTTAGACGTGAATGTTTAAAAAAAGATATTTTAGTGAAACAGTAGATTGAACTTGGAATTCGGTTGCTGACCAGGATAATATTGTGTTGATATTCCTACACGAAGATCCCGATACAGGACCCAATACATGCTTAATGGAGCCATGAACATTAAGTACAGTACCCACCTATATAGGTACTGTAAAGAAGTACTTTTATCGCGATTCGATCGACAGTAGCCAAGCCGGGCAAAATTTTGTCATAGATTTGTCGGCGATACGGCAGGGTTTGAGCATTTATCTTTGCATTCGCCTGCGGCTCCCCCTGCGTAGATGTAGGTTATCGCTATAAAAACTATCATTGTCCTTTCCCAAGAATCAAACTATCTCCATACCAAATTTTTCATTACACTGCGATCACTGTTCAGTGCTTTTACTGGATAGAAGTTCGTTCCGTTATGACTGACAGTAGTTACCTACCTACTGCAGTAATATGTGACGTCATAAATCGTCGCCATTTATGTACCTACTGTGAGCACCGGTGTTTCCGAGTTAAGGTGATCAGTAAAAGTACTGAGACCACCTTAACTTGTAAACATCACTGTTGATCACGTCATCAAAAGATCACAAGATCAACAGCGACCAGAAATTGAAATACCTTGAATATTCATTTTTTAATTATAACTACATTCATTTTTTTTTCTTGTTGATCTTATGCGCATATTACACTACACTCAGGGACCTAAATCCTTAAAAAGAGCGGTGTAATAAGAGTTAAGGCCCTAATTCTTTAACAAATTTTCAAGGCTACCTCGGTTTAGGGCCCTGATTCAAGGTAGTGTAATAGCCGTTTTATACATTGTACCTACCAGGTACGAAGGGTTAAAATTTTTCTGAGGTAACCCGGTACAAAAATATATCTTACTGGACATGGTTATTTGTACCCCATAATACTAAGTAACTACAATGCAAAGGAAAACCGAACGTAATGGTTTATAAGGACCCTCCGCCACTGATACCTGCATATAAAATGTATATACGTGGATGACAGTATACCTACTGGTCTGCATTTAGTTATATACAGCAACCAGTATAGCTAATTATAAAGGATCGGCTTCGCAGTATACTAAATTTACGTCACACCTGACAGTGCTCCAGTGCATTTCGGAACATCATACCCTTCATCTAAGTAAATCCGATTTAACGGTTTACCTAAGCGTAAAACGTTCTTATTTTACAATTAGGTTACTGCACCTTTCACACATTCCATTTCTACATCACCCTAAGGTAGACTGGCAGAGAATGCTTTTAGCATTAAGTCCACCTTTGTACAACTTTGTGCATAAAGTTTTAAATAAATAAAATAAATAAATAAAACGTAACAAACGGACAGTTACTTTCACATTCATATAATATTGATTTGGATAGGTTTTTTTTTTTTAATGATAACTAGCAATGTGGGATTATGGTCCCGCATTACTAGCAATCCTGTTAACCCCTCCAGCTAAGCTCGATGACTTGTGTTAGGAGTGGGTTCACGTCAGTGGTCGGAAGTGACCTCTCGTTGCCGGCCGTGATTCTGTCCATGGTCCGGGGCGAGGGGTCGTGGAATGCGGTCGCATCCTTCTGCGAGGACATCATCTCGCAGAAGGAGGCGGCGGAGCGCGTCAGGGAAGAGAGTTCCCTGGCAGACCCGCTCCGTCGCCGGCGAACCGGGCGGCGTCGGCGCGCATATCTGCGCTTGATGCCGCCTTAGGTGGGGCTGCGGGCGGGCGTACGGGGTAATCTGCCCCGCCCGCGGCCTTCCGTGGAGGCGCGGCGCCCTGTGTGTATCCTGGGGCCGCGTAGGTGTGAAATGCCCGGAACGCAACAACATCGCGTCCGGGCATTGCCACTGGGCGGGCCGCCGACGGTATAACGAATTCCGGCGGCCCGTTCGCAAAGGTGGCGAGCGATACACGGCGGGTTTTTTAGTGGGTGCAAACCCCACACTACCTCCGTCATCTTCCCCGGATGATGGGGGTGTTCGTCAGGATTTTTTCCCGCCAAACCAAAAAAAAAAGAAAAAAAAAGGAGTGGGTTCACGTCGGTATTATAATGGGTAGGATTCGAACCCGCTACCTCACGATTGCGAGACCGGTGATGGTGATGCCTTAGCCGTTAGGCTACCGCCGCTTTCTAACTTGTCATTTCACTGTTTTATCCTTGTACCCCCAGATCTGGCGAGAAGCGATGGAGTACTCCCTCATACAGATGGCAGTCAGCCAGGGTTCCCTCATCATGCTCGGCTCGTACTGTCCCAAGAATCAATACAGCCTCGGCAACACGGCGATGTTCGCGTTTGCCATATCCAAGTCCTGTTGTTTGATAGCTGGACTCATACTGGGAGCGGCCTACGGAGCTTTGAGTAGAGATTATGATGAGGAGATAACTATTAGACCTGGTAAAGAGATATAGGACCTTTGTACAAATTGACCACTTCAAACTATTGGTTATTATAACTATTTATTATACGGGAATTAACGCGCATTGTTTACCTTAAAATTGCTTGACGTTTCGACCAGGTTGCACCGGCCGTGGTCACAAGCGGACTGTTAATTCCCGTATACTAAATACTTAGTTATAATCAAGCAACGCGAAAGTTTAAATGTTAGTATTGGTTATTATTATTGTGCCCTACCGGCAGACAGACAGTTAAACACGATAAGGGACGGACACGGAAGCTGTTTTTAGGGTTCCGTAGCCAAAATGGGAAAACGGGACCCTTATAGTTTCGTCATGTCCGTCCGTCCGTCTTGCCTGATTTTTTTTATTATAGAAATTTTAATGGAGATCGTTCTCAGTTTTGTCCAATGAAAATATTTTCACCTCTGCTGAAGGTAATCAACTTTTTGTGTGATATGTCAGATTTTTTTAAATGCTATTTAACAAACCTACAAAATACTTACTTACTAGCGAATCTAGAAGACGCACAACTCGGCAAACGACGTTCTAAAATAAATATGATGTTCGTTTTAAACCTTTTTATTTACAACGCCATATACTTAGCTCAATTGTTACTACATAGAACCATGGGATCATTTTGATGCAGTAGATCAATATGTCTTTTATGAGAAGAATTACAAGGCACACCCCAGATTTTTATAACATGATATAATTATTGCAGGTCCGTCAGCATCTATAATTTTGTGGACGGACTATGTGGCGAGAATACCAGGCAGCCAGTTTTGGTCGGCACTTTTATTCTTTACATTGTTTCTGCTTTCGATATCTACTGCGGTATGTATTTATTTAACAATCTTTATCCTTGCTGCCTTTCTATACATAATAATATTAATCGATCTATAAAGAACATTTGCCTATCTTCCCGACGGTCATGATCAACAGAGCTGATGTTTAAGGCAAACTTTCAACCAACCTAATTAGTGCCTGTGTTACGGAAAGTGTAATTAATAAAAAAATATTAGTAATTGTTTATCATAATAAATTAATCACTTTTACCGGTGATTATTAATAATTTAATCTTGGTACAGATTAGTTATATTTGATGCGTTTTTGTTACGAATTAATGATGATGATTGGTATGGTTAAGGATGATGATTAAACTGTCAAGATTGCATTAGATGAAATTGTTTTCGCTTAGAATCGCATCTTCGGCGCTACGGGAAGTGCAGCCTCTCCGTCCTTGAGTAACGAAACGCCAGCACCTATGCTTCCCTTCACAGTCTCGGCTTACTCGGCCGCTACGGCTCGCATGGTGCCGGGGCGATCTGTTACAGCGGGCGGAGACTGCACTCCCTCCGCGCCTTCGAATTTAAAAAACACCCTCGGGTACAAACAAGTATCACGTGAAGTCGGGTTGGACTAACTCGGTTCTGTACTTTTTGACCCTGGCTTATGTCAGATACATAAACCAGGTTAAGTTTAGTACTGTGGTATTATAAATGAATACTGGACAAATTAATTGCGAGTCTTATTTTAATTTATTACTTTTACCGACATTATTACACACCGAATTATTAATAACAACCGAATAAAGAGATGAATTTCAATGTTATTATCACATTTAGCAAATCATGAGATAATTAAAAATAAATATGATAAAATAAATAATGATAGACAATTATTAATAATTTTAAATTAAACACTCTTATCCTATACCTACTTGCATTATCTATACTATTATTATAAAGCGGAAGAGGCTATAGGCTATATAACATCACGCTACGACTAATAGGAGCGGAGTAGCGACGAGAAATGTTGCAAAAACGGGGAAAATTTACGCATACGAAGTTGCGCGGGACAGCTAGTCTATACTAACATTATAAAGCTGAAGAGTTTGTTTGTTTGTTTGAACGCGGTAATCTCGGGAACTACTGATCCGAATTGAAAAATTCTTTCACCATTGGATAGCCCATTAATCGAGGAAGGCTTTAGGCTATATAACATTAAGCTACGATCAATAGGAGCGGAGCAGCAATGAGAAATGTTGCGAAAACGGGGAAAATTTACGCACACGAAATTGCGCGGGACAGCTAGTAAGTAATAAGCAATTTAAAGATGTACCTATCTATTGGTTTTAGCTGCTTTTGAACTCTATAGCCATGCTTTTTGATTTCTTTATTATGAGATGACGCATGATGATGATGGATTTTAACCATCCTTACCTAGGTTTTTAATCCTCTTTCATGGTAGGAATATGATTGTGTTTCTACCTACCTATCTAATATATAAAATTCTCGTGTCACAGTTTTCGTTGCCATACTCCTCCGAAACGGCTTGACAGATTTTGATGAAATTTTGTGTGCATATTGGGTAGGTCTGAGAATCGGACAACATCTATTTTTCATCCCCCTACCAGGAACTACTGGGCCACATTGAAAAAATATTTTATTGTTGGATAGCCCATTTATCGAGGAAGGCTATAGGTTATAACATCACGCTACGACCAATAGGAGCGGAGCAGCAATGAAAAATGTTGTAAAAAAAAAAGGGAAAATTTACGCAGACGAAGTTGCGCGTGTCAGCTAGTATTATGTAAAATTCTGTAGTTACTGTGACATAAGTATGTAATGTGTGTTAATCTTTTTTTTAATATAACTAGCAATGTGGGGTTTTAGGTCTCGCATTACTAGCAATCCTGTTAACCCTAGCTAAGCTCATTGGCTTGTGTTGAGGAGTAGGTTCAAATCAGCAGTATAATGGGTAGGATTCGTACCCGCGACCACGATTGAGTCCGATGCCATCTACCTAGTCTAGCCATAAATATTGTTACGAAGAAAAAACATTTTTTTTTATTGCAAATAATATTTATTACTTTTACAGTGTGTTAGTTTAATACATAAATAAAAAACAATTCAAAATATAAAAAGCTTATTCGAAGTGGTCTCCATTGGCTGCAACACAGTCCTTTAAACGTTGAGGCCAGTTATCAATAGAAGCACGCACTCTTTCCATGGGAAAATTCTTCACTGCCAATCGTATGGATTGTTTTAGGGACTCCAAATTATCATGGCGTTTAGAGCAAGCCATACTCTCTAAAACTGACCATAAATCATAATCCAGCGGATTAAGATCGGGACTAGACGACGGCCAGTCTTCAGCTCTGATGAAGTCCGAAACGTTCACTTCCAACCAAGACTGCGTGGACCGAGCTTTATGACCCGGCGCTGAGTCTTGTTGGAAGGACCATACTTGGTTATTGAACATGGTGTTGTTAAGGGGTTTAACTACCTTCTCAAGAATGGTATCTTGATACACTTGTGCCGATGTTTTGATACCTTTTTCACAAAAATATGGCTCAGTCACTCCTTCATAGCTAACACCCCACCAAACCATCACTGAAGTCGGATAATGCCCACGTTGCACTCTGTCGACTAATTGGGAAGCTTCCTTAGAGCTTTGAGCATAAATACGGTCATTTTGTTTGTTAAAATGTTGCTCAACTGTAAAGATTTTCTCATCCGTAAACAAAATTTTTCTGTGACCTCCCTTTGCGTACCGCTTCAGTAGTTGCTTCGATTTTACCACCCTATTCTTTTTTAAATTATCAGTTAAAAAATGACCAGTGCGTCTCTTATAGGCTGCAAGTCCTAAGTCATCTTTTAAAATGCGTGACATGGTTCTGGGTGCTATCTTCATCTCCCGAGATAAAATCTTTTGCTTTCGGACAGGATTTCTTCGAATTCTTTCCCTTACTGCTTTGACCACCATTTTCGTACGAACACTACGTGGACGGCCAGATCTTTTTCTGTCACAAACAGAGAAGGTCTCATTGTACCTATTAATAGCCCGGTACACAAACATTTGACTAATACCAAGCGTATGGAGAGTTTTAAAAATTACATTCGGCTCCATACCAACTTTGTGTAATGCAATCACAGCGATTCGGTTTTCTTTATCACCCCACTCCATTTTAATATAGCAAAATATTGTACAATGTATTCGGTGTATCCCACTATTTCCATTATGTATTTCCATTAATGGAAATACTGGGACAGAGTCACCCACTATTTCCATTGAGGACAGCGCGACTCAGCGATTAAAAAACGCTGCATTGGCTTCTTATGACGGCCTGCACATGAAAACTATATTTACATATTTCCTCTTTAGATAAAACCTCTTTTGAACATATTGAGTGACAACTGTCATTATTATTATCATTGCGTTATTGATTCGTTGACTGAATAATTTTGTAGTAATAATAATTTAATAGAATAATTTTATTCATGGAGTTTATAAAAAGTGGGAAGGGTATATTGTATTATTGCATATGGGATATGAATATACTAAACACATAGTCTATAAAAATAATAATACATTGTGGAAATGTAACAAACGCCATAAAACTAAATGCCAAGGGTCGCTAACAGTATCGCCAGTAAGTTGCCAGTACTTTACGTAGTTGCTTTAGAATTTTAGTAATAATTTTAGCTACGTTTATCTAATGGTCGTTATATTAATGTTCCTAATGTTATTAAAGGTTAAGGAAGTTAAAAAATCAGTTCGTCACAGTACTGGCTGTGTCCCGGATGAAATTCAATCTACGATTAATGTTAGTATAAATAAATGCTTTGAAGAAGCTGCACAAGGCAAAGTAAGTGTTCCTAAAGCATTCAATAGCGCGATAATCTCTTTGAAGGACCAAGGCGTACATTTACTTGGTAAACCATTACCAGAGTATAGTGAAAAGAAGTCTTCACTGTACAGACACCGAAACAAAGTTTTAAACGTGCCGCGAGTCTGTTCGAAGAGAGTTCAAGATGTTGAAGTACCTTTACCGTTCCGGAATTTTTTGCTTGCGGACTACAATGACGAATGTAGTTGAATTTTTTGTAGAGAAGAAAATAGAGGTCTATTGAAAAGTGGTAATTATTTTGTGGATGGTACATTTTACGCATGCCCTGCTCCATTCAAACAATTACTAACAATTCATGTAGATTTGGGAAGTGACATGAATCAGACTAAAGTGGTGCCCGTAATATATGCATTTTTATCTAGTAAAAGCTGTAAAACATACAACATATTATTGAAGATGATAAAGAGAACTATACCTGATTGGAACCCAAGAAAGGTAAATTTAGATTTTGAACGGGCTTTAATAACAGCATTTATAAACAGCATTTATAATATGGTTTCCCGACGCTATTATTAATGGATGTTATTTTCATTTCGTAAAATCATTGACAAAAAAAGCAAAATCGATAGGCATGAACAAGTTTATTAACTTGAAAATGATATTACAACTTTCATGTAGGCTGCCGTTATTGCCAGAAAATAAAATAGAAGAGGGTTGGAATTTTATAGTTACCGAGATGGGTGATAGTGATCCTGAGAAAAAATTTAAGACGTACATGGAGAACTATTGGCTAAAAAATAACTTTAGCAGTGTTTGGTGCGTTTTCGGAGAACGCCATCGCACAAACAATGCGGTAGAGTCATGGAACCGGAAATTAAATAGACTTGTTCCTGTTAATGCTAACATAGTGCAGGTACTTCATATTTTATATGAAGTATTGAATGAAGATTATTCCAAAAAACGTGAAATTTACCAAATAAAAAAAGACATGATAATACTTGAAGAACAATTAAATTTGATTAATGGCACAATATCAATAGGTCATTTTTTAACTAAAATGGCACTTTTGTATCAATTATAATTATTTATTTTATTCCATAGTTTAGTTCTTATTTAGTTATTAAATCAATCAAAGACGTTACGGTTCTGAAGTATGCTTTTACAAATTTATCCTGATCTTCTAGGCTACAATACTTCCGAGCCAACATTTTCCCCGTATCAATGATGAGTTCACTTTCATGATGATTTGTTTGAGTAGAAATAGATTTAGTTGATTTTGCAGTTGTTTGAGTACCAGTTGATATATATATGTCTGGCGTGGAGTTTGTACTCCTCAACTGTGATTGACCATCTGGTAAACGTATAAAATATTCAATACTATCAGAGTTGCTGTGTATCTCATTTGGAAAGTTGCTTAAAATAGACTGGCTGTATTCATCTTCCACTGCAACAAAATAATGTTTACTTAAAATTAACCATCGATATACAAAAAACCCTAGATACACAGTCTCGAACAAAAGTGACACTCGAATCCGTCTTCACTTCAATCACACATTATGTAGATTATACATTTTTTTTTTGCAAATTCAAACTCAGTCACACGATATTATATAGCTCTTTTTACAAAACGGTGTATAAAAAAACAATAGAATTGTTATTTAGTTTTAGTTATGTTTATTTACATTTTGGAGTACTTACTTTTTGATAATAGCACAATTTTTTGCTGGTGACACTTATAGCGGCTCGATGATGAATGATATGTCACAGGCGGATAAAAAAAACAAATAACTTTTCATTTTCGTCACCTACCAGTACCTTATGAACAGAGTATTTAATCTATACTAATATAATAAAGCTGAAGAGTTTGTTTGTTTGTTTGAACGCGCTAATCTCCGGAGGTACTGGTCCGAATTGAAAAATTCTTTTTGTGTTGGATAGTCCATTTATCGAGGAAGGCTATCGGCTATATAACATCACGCTACGACCAATAGGAGCTGAGTAGTGACGGAAAATGTTTCAAAATCGGGGTAAAAAAATTCTTTCTGAGAGTTTGAAATTCTCAGAAAGGATAAGCAAACGTGAGCGACGTGAACGAAGTAGGTAGGTACTACGCGGGCGGAGCCGCACGCGACAGCTAGTAATATATAATATCGTTAGAATATCATTTTTTTTAATACCGGGAAGTTATGTTTTAATTTTAATCTATTCGTTATAATTAGTTTTAATCTATATACAAATTTTTACTGATAGGGTGTTCAGTCTTGAGGTTGCAAAATAAAACTCACGTGTGATGTATAAGTAAAAGGTGAAAGAGGTATATTAAATAAAAGTGGCACGTTATATTTACAAAATAAGGTTCGCAAGTTGTATTGCATGTAGCAAGTCAGTGCATCGCGACCGACCAATCACGACGACTGCGGTGCATTCTCGGCGCCATATATAAACGTGTGGCACAGCGCGCGGCTTAGTGCATAAATAGTTATTGCGTTGGGATGTCGTCTTTTTCAGCACGCGCGCTACGGTGTCGGCGTCGCGATGTCGGGCGCTATCGGCGGCTTGGCATGTAGGACGCCACATCACTCCCCCTCAAGCGAAGCGTACGTTGTGTTTCACCGTGCGGCCGGATCTTGTGACGTAGGCGCTGCTCGGTGAAGACGATGACGTTGCGTTGTCGCTAGGGGTCATGATCGAAGATGCAGTGTCGCTCGATGCGTGGATCCGTGGCACTGCGCCGCATGATGCTGTGCTCGATGATCTAGTGGGTGAAGCTGTGTCGCTCGGTGCGTGGATCGGTAGCGCTGCGCCGCTCGGTGCTGTGTTGCAGATATAGGCCGGCTTTAATCTGTCGACAGAAATAACAGCGGTGCGAAGCGGTAACCGCAGTGTAAAGTGTTTCCCGTCTGGGCTGCGCTGTAAAACTTCGTACGGGCCATCATATGGAGGTGTGAGAGGTTTGCGTACGGTATCGTTGCGCACAAACACATGTGAGCAGGTTGCGAGATCCTTGTAGACGAAAGTGTTCATCGTTGATGCTCGAGCTCTCGGAGAAGGTGTTAGTGACGTCATCGTTTCGGTCAGCTGACGGACGAAATCCGCGTCTTCAATGTTCGACGTTGTAGGTACGAAGAAATCAGACGGAATGCGAAGAGTCGAGCCGTATGTCATTAATGCCGGGCTGACAGATGAGTCGTCACGTAGTGCATTTCTAAGCCCTAGTAGTACCGTAGGAAGTTCGTTGACCCACCTCCCGTCGTTCGTTCTCGCCATCAGTGCCGCTTTGAGGGAACGATGCCATCGCTCGATTTGTCCGTTCGCTTGGGGATGAAAAGCCGTAGTCCGTATTCGAGTTACGCCGAGTTTCTTCATGAGTGAGGTAAACAGTGACGACTCGAATTGTCTCCCTTGGTCCGTAGTAATCCGCAGAGGACAGCCGAATCGTGCTATCCACCCGTCGTACACAGCCTTCGCGACGGTCTCAGCTGTGACGTCACGTGTGGGAATTGCTTCAGGCCATTTGGTACAGCGATCTATCATCGTCACGAGGTATCTATAATCTTCCGATGGAGGTAAGGGCCCGACTATATCGACGTGCACATGTTCGAAACGCGACGACCGTTGAAACTCGCCGAGTGGACTCACGACGTGTCGTTGAACTTTAGCGCGTTGACAGCTGATACATGATTTCGCCCAAGTACCTACGTCCTTGTTGATCGACGGCCAGAAGAACTTTGTAGTCATAATTCTTCGCGATAGTCGTACTCCCGGGTGACTAAGTTCGTGCTGCGCTTTGAAAGCTGGGACGCGATACGGCGGTGGTAGGTATGGACGAGCGTTCGCTGTTGATGTTTCGCACCATATCGGTCGTTGAACTCCCGGTAGGTTGACGCGCGTAAACTTGAGATTCGGATTTTTCATAGATTCGCGTAGTTCGGAGTCCTCTTGTACCTCCGCGAGTCTATTATAGTCGACGGTTGCGTTGAGTACTTCGACTTCAGCGATACGTGACAACGCGTCAGCTGCTTCGTTCTTATCACCGTGAATGTACTTGATGTTAGTGCAAAATTGACTGATGAAGTGTAGTTGTCGCTCTCGTCTCGGTGTGTCGCTGCTACTCGGCGTTCTTGTTAGCGCGTACGTCAGTGGCTTGTGGTCGGTACATATTGTGAGGTCATTGCCCTCTACGAGTCGGCGTAAGCTCTTAACAGCTGTATACATTGCTAATAATTCGCGATCGTATACACTGTACTTACGTTGCGTCTCGCTCATCGTTTTGGAGTAGAAAGCGAGTGGTTTCCACGTATTGTCGATCTTCTGTTGTAGAACGGCACCAATACTGCTGTCAGATGCGTCGGTGAGAAGACATAGTGGAGCGTTAGGTATGGGATGCGATAAGACGGTGGCCTCGAGTATGCTTTGTCGGCATTGCTCCAAGGCTTGTTCGGCTTCGGGTGTCCATAATATTGGTGATTTATCGTTTTTCTTACTATTGTGTAGGTATTTGTTTAACAGATGTTGATGTTCGGCTTGGTGGGGTAGGCAGCTACGGTAGAAGTTTATCATACCTAGGAATCTTCTTAGTTCTTGAACTGTGCTTGGTTTTGGAAACTTGAGTATGGCTTGTATGCGATCTTCAGTGGGTTTGATACCGGCCGATGAAACTTCGTAGCCGAGGAATTGTATCTTGTCCTTGCCGAACTCACACTTGTCGACGTTAAGTGAGACACCGTAGTTGTTCAGTCGTTCGAGTACCTGATGTAAGTGACGCTCGTGTTCCTCTTCTGTTTTCGAGTGGACCAACACGTCGTCGACGAAACAGAATACATTGTCGTCGAGTCCTCGCAGTACTTCATGCATAAAACGTTGAAATGTCTGACCTGAGTTACGAAGACCGAATGTCATGCAGTTAAACTGAAAGAGGCCAAATGGGGTTATTATGGCCGTCTTCGCAGCATCTTCATTCTCCATTGGTATCCAAAAGTACGCCATTTTTAAATCGATTTTTGAAAATATTTTCTTTCCGTGCAGTTGGTACGTGAAATCTTGAATTCGCGGAATGGGGTACCGATCGGGGGTTGTCACGGCGTTGAGTTTTTTTTGTCGCAATAGAAATAATGGGATATAATTTTTATAAAATGTTAGTCCCACTATTTCCATTTTGTATTTCCATGGAAATAGTGGGATACACCGAATGTATTGGCGCCAAAATTAGAAAATACAATGAACAATCGTATAAAAATGACAGATTCCAAATTCAAATGTAATATCTTTCTTATTTTTAATTGTAACAGTATTTATGGCCAGACTAGGTATACTACCGTCGCTTCTTATGAATATGATCTATTCTTAATAACAAGTTTTCTTTATTTAATTCCAGGCGTTACTAGTTCAGACCGTAATGTCAGCATTCACAGCGCCCTCTATCAGACGTGTTCGGTGGAGCTTCCTCATCGTCATCTGTCTGGTGTACTGCATGATGGGGGCTACGATTATGTGTACAAAGGTCTGTTTATTGTAGCACTAGCTTTGGCATGCGAATGCGCTTGTTTCCTATGTAAAGAAAAAAAATCCAAAAGTCTAATTAGCAAATGAAACTAGCATTTAAACTACCAATGAATAATTCCTTATTAAATTTTGTATTAAATGGGATTTTTTATAATTAATCATATCATTAAAAGAAGTGATTTGATTAGAAAAAATAGTGATGTCATAGTCCGGTATTTGTATGAGATCTCCATAAAAAATCTGCGTTTTCACATTTCTTAAAGAGTTGTTGTTTTGACTAGTTGGAAACAAGCCCATTCGATATCGTGGATCGGATTGCGATAAAATGCACAGTCTATAATAGCCCTGGTGGATCGGATTGCGATAAAATGCACAGTCTATAACCTTACTCGATCTTACAGACAGTACTCGAAATATCCTCGATTTCGAGCACTGTGATTGGTCTATTAAAGGTCTGCTCCGCCCCCATCCGTGTCAGTGGAAACGCACCCTTAAGGGTGCCATATTCGATGATTACTCCATTGTTTAAGGTCGTAAGTCAAAGCTAAGAAAGCTTAAAATTAATATCAATTCGTTTTATCATAAACTAGGCTTGTAGAAAGCGATATTTAAAAATAAATGAATATTGTTATGTATTAAGGCTAACTTTAAAAAAAAAAAATTTCAATTATCGCTTCCTACAAGCCTAGTTTATAATAAAACGAATTGTGCGGTGCGGTGGGGGTGTGTCCGACTGCTACGCAAGAGGTCGTCTTGCGTAGCAGTCGGACACACTCCCACCGCGCCACAGAGGCAGTCAAATATTTAAATAGCTCAGTTAGTAGTATATGATATCATTTTTTTTTTTGTTTTTAAGCATTTTGAAGCATATTGAATGATTATTGAAAGAAAAACTCGCTCCAGCAAGATCCGTCACTACGCCGTTAACCAACTTCTGTGATTCCGTGTCCTTCACTGGAATCTCTAAACGCCTTCTGAACAAAGTGATCTCATTCCGTGTCCGTGAACGATGTCTATGTGTGCTATGGTCGAGCGAGGTACGATAACCAGATATCAGGGCCAGATCTTGGCAAGCCGGGGCCCGCCAACTGCTAATAAAACGAAATGTCCCCCCCTCGCGCTTTATGTTTTTCCCCGTCTCGAAATACCTAATCCTAAATTCAGCACTGCGATGTACCTACCTACTCGGTATTTCGTGCTGCTTATCTCGGATTTAGCTTACATATTGTAGTGTGGTAGAGAAGGGGGGCAGCAGTGCCCTCTCTACCTTTAGGGCTGTAGCTAGAGGAGCATTGTGGGGTAATGCCCTACCATAAGCTACAGCCTAACTTACGACCCTGTGGTAGCTTAAGGGCAACCTAGTCGATGATGCTACCATAAAAAGCGCATAAGTGATTACTCCTCTGTGCAAGGTCGTAAGTCAAAGCTTAAAATTAATATCAATTCGTTTTATCATAAACCAGGCTTGTAGGAATGGGGATCACTTTGTTCAAAAGGCGTTTAGAGATTCCAGTGAAGGACACGGAATCACAGAAGTTGGTTAACGGCGTAGTGACGGATCTTGCTGGAGCGAGTTTTTCTTTCAATAATCATTCAATATGCTTCAAAATGCTTAAAAACAAAAAAAAAATGATATCATATTCTACTAACTGAGCTATTTAAATATTTGACTGCCTCTGTGGCGCGGTGGGAGTGTGTCCGACTGCTACGCAAGAGGTCGTGGGTTCGATCCCCACACTGGACACCACTTTGTGTTAGCCACAATTTGTTGTTCCGAGTTTGGGTGTACTTGTATGTTTGTAAAAAAAACCCCCGCGACACTACTGCGGGAACGTCTTTTATTTAAAAAAAAAATGGCAGAAATTATGAATTGACGATATAATTTACCTCTTTCCAGGGTGGCCTTTACGTGGTGGAATTCTTGATGATGTGGCCAGTGTCGAAGATTCGTATTATTATTGCTATGATGGTGTCCGCTGTCATAACGTATGCGTATGGGCAGCCGACTTTCTGTGAAGATGTGTACTTCGCTATTGGGGAGTATCCTAGTGTGTTCATGCGAGTTTGTTGGGCGCTTTCGCCGCCGTTGTTGTTGGTAAGTGTGGTTGTACAGTTACACCGCTAGACACGCTGTCAAACAGCAGCCCATTGTGAGATGAGTCGCTCGTTTCGTTGCGCAGCGCTGCCTAGCGGCACGGTTCAACGGTATAGGGGTTCATTTAGACTTTTAGACGAGGTTTTTTCACCAGACTGAAAGGAATTTTGCGCAGGATTGTGCAGTGTTGTATGGCTTACAATTAGTGTGTTCAGATGCACCGGACACAGGACCGGCGTTTTTGTAAAATTTCACTCGGAGTCTTTAACCGGACGTTTAAAAGAGCCGTAACTATAAAACGCTACTATCTACTAACTGCCTATGTGCACCTGCAAGCGCCCGCGTTCAATGACGTTTTACATATAGACACGCGTTACCACACTCTATTTTGGCAACATAAATGCACGATAACTACCCAATTAGTCGGGCATCAACCAGTATCACGACTTTACAAATAAAAGGCCATCTGGCGTGCTTCGCCGATGCAATAAATTGGCAATAATTACACTGCAACAGTGCAACATATTATTTCAAGCGGAAGTACGCCGTTTTATAGTATGATAAAATATTTTTCGCGCCTGTTTGATGCTCTCGCTTTACCTCAGACCTCTATTTATTTTTTTCTTACAATAGGTACGGCCTTTAATGCGGTGATATTCCTTCCCTTTCATTTCGTAGTGTTTACACATAGGTAACTAGCTATAGAAATGTATATTTTAGCAATTCTTCGTGCAGTTTTGTTAGCCTTTAACGTCTAACTTCGTACTTGTTTTTTTTAAGTACTTATAAGTAAATAACATTGGTAGAAAATGAAATAATAATATCGTGGGTCAACTCACACAACGCCATCTGATGCCAAACTAAGCAAAGCTTGTACCTACCATGGAAACAGGACACTTGACTGCTTCTGTGGCGCGGTGGGTGTGTCTCCGACTGCTACGCAAGAGGTCGCCACATTACTGACAATATTCTACATTTTTAAAATCCAAAATATGCGATAATCGATAATCCGATTATTGTGGATATATCTTGTCGATTCAAAATCTTTATTTTTGGAAGTCCCACCGCGATACGCGGTTTGTACCCTAATGCGGGAGTCGTCTTTAAAAAAAAACTTATAAACATACCTATTTATACATTTCTAAATACATATCTACATAATATAGATAAAAAACACTTAGATATAGAATAAACCATCGTGTTCATTACGCAAAGTTTTATCCTGGGTGGAGATCGAAACCACGACCAACGGCTTAGCAGTCAGGATCACTACAGGGTACTAGACCAACAAGCCAGTCGAAAAAATAACTTATTTTGCATAGATAAATACTCAAGCACTTACTTAGGTATTAGGTAGGTAGGTTTTCTTCTTAGGGCGCGTTTCCACTATGTCGTGACGACAGATTATATCGTGTCGTTTTAAATTGTCGTGGTTTGTATTTTATGTAGGGGCAAAAGTATTTTCGTATTTTGAATGTATTGTTAGTAATCAAACCTCTTTGGTTGTATTGAATGTAACCGGCTGGTTTGAATACCATTTAAATGTTGACATTCTGAACATGCAATAAATAAAAAAGAACTAGTTCCCGCCATTTTCAATTGTTTTTCAAGCAAGCAAAATGAACGTAGGTATGTGACGAAGACATTCTGTACATTTTAAAGTTTTATTACAATAAAAACTTTTTTTATTACTTTAACAATAAAAATCGAATTCAAAAATAAATAAAAGATAACTAAAAAGCAAAAAAATATATAGGTACCTACAACAACAAATTTTAATAATAATTAAACATTATGAAGTTGGTGCCTAAAACATAAAACTACATTTCCAGGCACAACTTCAAAAGGTTTAATTATTTTTTAAGTCGGGTGTCAATACGAGTAGCACAAATGTGTCGATTAACTTCAAACTTGGATAAATCCACTCTACCCTTTTTAGAGGTATAAAAGAAAAATGATAATCATCTTACTTTGATAGTTCAAATATGCAGTATTTTGTTTATTATGACAACACTATTGAGCAAAACCATTCTGTTCAGCAAATTTAGCCTAAGAACCATCCATAGTTACAAAAAAATAATATTTAGATTGGATTTACCTTCATTTGATATAATGGAATGCAATTTATCTACGTTTGAAAGAACTCAGTGTGGATTTATAGAATTCTGTTATAATACGAGGGTGGATCGAAATATTCGCGGCCTACCACATAAATACTTGACTTATTTTAATGTAACTGACCTCATTCGGTTTGTTTACTCTCTGGTTGTCACATTGTAAAATTCTGTCACAATAGCATTATCTGTTTTTAAATTAGACTGAATTTTGTGAGCCTAAGTGCAGCGTTTTTAAAGAATGGAGAAAATTGAGCAACGTGCGGTCATCAAATACCTGTTTAAAAAAAAACTGACTCCAAAAGAGATTCACGAAGATATGTCAACAACATTGGGGGAATCTGCTCCATCGTATACGACTGTGAAAAAGTGGGTTGCAGAATTTAAACGCGGACGAGAGAGTATTGAAGATGACCCTCGCTGCGGCCGGCCTACGACGTCTACGACTGAAGAAAACATTGGGAAAATCTGTGATCTGATATTGGCAGATCGGAGATTGACCATCAGGGAGATTGCTGACACTATTGGCATCTCATATGAACGAACACAAAACATCATAGTCAATGAACTTGGATTTTCTAAGGTTTCTGCGCGGTGGGTCCCCAGATTGCTTTCAGTTGAACAAAAACGAATACGGCTCACGATTTCTCGCGACAGTTTGGAAATGTTTGAGACTGATCCACAAGATTTTTTGGACAGATTTGTTACAATGGATGAAACCTGGGTACACCACTACACCCCAGAGTCAAAACAGCAATCCAAGCAGTGGAAAAAACCTGATGAACCGACTCCAAAAAAAGCCAAAACAATTTTGTCAGCTGGCAAGGTGATGGCGTCAGTTTTTTGGGATGCTAAGGGTGTCATCATGGTGGACTACCTTGCAAAAGGTGAGACTATAAACTCTGCTTATTACTGCACCCTTTTACGTCATTTGCGTGAAACGATCAAAGAGAAAAGGCCAGGACTACTCAGCAAGAAAGTGTTGTTCCATCAGGATAATGCACGCGTTCACACGTCTGTTGAATCAATGGCTCAAATTCGTGATTGTGGCTTTGAATTACTGCCCCATCCCGCCTATTCCCCTGATTTGGCACCTTCGGACTTTCATTTATTCCCAAACCTTAAAAAACACCTTGGAGGTCAAAAATTTTCATCAAATGAGGAGGTTGAAACCGCGGTGGGTGACTTTTTTGAAGGCCTTGAAGAAACTTTTTTTATGACCGGCATACAGGCGTTGGAAACCAGATGTAAGAAGTGCATTGAGTTAAGTGGAGATTACGTAGAAAAATAAAATTACTTTTGTTTATATTTTATATTGTTTTCTTGCTGAGGCCGCGAACTTTTCAATCCACCCTCGTAGATCTGGATTTGTCTAGATTTGAAAAAATACGATTTTAACTAGGGATGTGGTAGCGGCAAAGTCACGTAATACTATCGACAGTAAAATTTGTGGTAGCTGACTAAATATGGTTTTATTCAGTTACCTACCACATATTTTATAAAAAATAATACAAACTAAATAAGGAAATCAAGTTAGTTATATTTTACAGAAAGAGTAATTAAAATCTTTAATTATTTTCAACAAAATTTAATATTTCTTCTGAGTCATCTTCTTCATTTTCTTCTTCGTGGATTGGTCGCCCTATCACATTCTCACTGTTAAGCACTTGTTTGTAATAATTTAATTGCACCAACGATGCCCAATCTTGACCAAAGTGGGTTTCCAGTAATTTACGAACATCAATTAATAAAGCGGATTTTTTTGAAACAATAGAACAACATAAAAAATGGTTATTAAAAAGTATCGTTAACGGTTAGCACAACCCTAGTATCAACTCAAGATTTTCAAACGAACTAATTTCAAACTACCGAATTTTTGCTCTTTCCTCTTTCCTACGGCGTAGGTTTATATTAGGCCGCTTCCGGGCTTTATTTGGCGACACAATTTGAATTGATTTTTCCATGACAAATGGCTCATAAATGAATAATAATAAAAAAAAAACAATGTAAAGCGGGAGAGTACAGTGCTTGTGTCGCTAAATTTACATCAACTGACGGCCATGTTGAACAAACGCAATTCGCTGATTGGCTCGGATGGACATAACTACTCGTACATTTGAAAAACCCTGTCTCTTGGATCTATCTGACTTTGATAGAATATTATGAGTTTAACAGTTTTTTTCTCAAAAACCATATGGATTTATATTAGACTGATAAAATAGTTTAAATATATATTTTTTTACCCTTTATTTTGATACCAAAAACTTAAAAATTCTCAGAATGGGATTTATCCGAGTTTGAAGTTAACCGACACAAATGTGGTTCAAGCGTTTCAAGTCTGAAAATTTTAGAGTGAAGATGAGGCTCGCTCTGTATGCCCTGTCAAGGTGGAGCAAGGTCGACTTATTAGTAGTTACGATATTGCTGAAGAACTAGATGTTGATCACAAAACAGTTTTACGTCATTTACAAACGTCTGGGTACAAGAAAAATCTTTATATTTGGGTACCACATTATCTCACTAAGAGAAATTTAATGCAACGTCCATTTGCGATTCTTTGTTGAAACGTAACAATTCCGACCCATTTCTTAAACGGTTGATTACAGGTTATGTAAAATAGGTCACTTCAATTAGAATGTCCGAAAAAGATCGTGTTCGAAGCATGGATAAGCCCCACAGACCACGGCACAGCCCGGCCTGACTCAGAACAAAGTGATGCTGTGTGTGATGGGATTGGAAAGGAATCGTCAACTATGAGCTTTTGTCGCTGGGTAAAACTATCGATTCTGACCTCTACAGTCAGCAACTGATGAGGTTAAAAGAAGCCATTGAGAAAAACCGGCCGGAGCTGGTGTACAGGAAGGGCGTGGTGTTCCATCATGACAACGCCAGACCGCACTCACCTATAGCCACTCGGCAAAAATTATGAAAGCTTGGCTGGGATGTGTTGATGCATCCTTCGTATAGCCCTGATCTTACTCCATCAGATTTCCACCTGTTTCGGTCACTTCAGAACTCTTTAGGAAGCATAAAGTTAACCTCAAAAGAATACTGTGAAAACTACCTTTTTTACAGCAATGGGATCATGGCAACAAGTCATTGATTAAAACTGCACATACATATTATAAATAAATAACTGCCTCTGTGGCGCGGTGGGAGTGTGTCCGACTGCAACGCAAGAGGTCGTGGGTTCGATTCCCACACGGGACACCACTTTGTGTGATCCACAAATTGTTGTTCCGGGTCTGGGTGTAATTTGGGTCCGTGACTTGTATGTTTGTGAAGTCCCCCGTGATACAGGTCTTGTACCCTACTGCGGAAGTTGTATTTAAAAAAAAAAAAAACCTATTTTTTTTGTATGAAAAATACGAAAATACTTTTGCCCTGACCTTGTATTTAAATTAAGGTGTTCACTTACAGGACAGTGGCCATCTTCAAGCCGGTACCACACAGCATATACATACCAACTTTTTTTACTGCAGGTCCTGTTCATCGCGGGCACTATCCCCTTGATGAGCAGTGACTCTATAGTGGGCTGGTCATTCCTGATCTTGCAAGGGCTGCCAATAGTCGTCATGTCGCTATTCTATCTTGTCTTCAGATATCGAGTTAGAGTAAGTTTTTTACATTTTATATATTATCACTACCTAGCTGTCCCGCGCAACTTCGTCTGCGTAAATTTTCCCCGTTTTTGGAACATTTTTCATTGCTGCTCCGCTCGTAGCGTGATTGTTATATAGCATTCCTCGATAAATTAGCTACCCAACAGTAAAATATTTTTTCAATTCGGACCAGTAGTTCCTGAGATTACCGCGTTCAAACAAACTCTTCAGCTCTTCAAATTTTATTGATTTATAAACACATCATAGCTTGCATAACGAAAAGTGTTCAGTTTTTCTTTAGATCAAATCACTATCAAAGTGATTATGCTCTTTATGAAAAATTAAAACGCTCCCCTATTGTGAAAATGCACATACCATTTGCGATTTTTCGTAGGTAATTTTTCCTAATCATTTGTATTGCATCAGTTTGTAACCTGCCTTTTTTGTTTCAGAATATTGTTCAAGAAAAATAACAGTTTGATATAATTATATACCTGTACTCTTTGTGATTAATGTGAAAATGAAAGATTTTATCAGAATGACATCTTATTTTATTCACAAAATTTTTCATAACACCAATTTGTTACCAAAATAAAGGATTATTTTATAATTAGTCATACACACATATCCACATAACAACTTAGAAAGTTGATCATAATAGACAACATCCAACATTAAAATTGCCATTTTTTTTTGTCTTTTTTTATGGAAACATTATCTATTATGATCAACAGGAGTATTTTTTGCACAATATTTATTTCAGTTGGTTAAACAAAATACGTTAAATTAGCTTCGCTTCATTGGGGAAAAAACACTCCTATTAATACAGCCTTGGATCTTATTTCTAAAATTAACCGTAACTTAAATAATGAACTTCTCATATAAAAATAATAATGATAAGCATACTACATACATCATCTTTAAATGTTTACAATCTAAGTAGATAGACCGCCAAAGTGTTCATTGTAATGTTATTTGCGTTCATCATCGATTCATAGGTACTTTATACAATACAGACTATTGCAAATTTGTGTTCAGACTAATAACTTACATAAGTAAATAATTTAGCGACGGTAACGATAAACTTTATCATCCATAAAATATAATTAAAATATTAATTGCACCAAAAGATAGTTGTATCAATCTGATGGGGACTAGATGCGAAGTTTGAAAACAAACTTGGTCACGACATACAAGGATTATCACCGAAAATATTTATATTTGGTTTTATATTAAATTTAGAAACACTCTATAGGCTACCAGAACGCGAATAGCGTATGGTGTCAAGCTATTATTGGCGTAACTAGGACATGAACAATTTACTGACCACGAATTACCACATGTATGTATAAAATTATATACAAAATAAAAAAGTTATATATATAAAACAACAACAAAAAAAAAACTTGTTTGCACACTTGTCAACAGCGGCGTCTTTCATAAGAGTTTAACTCTGGACAGATCCAGATAAGTCCTTTATCACTGTTCACTTATGAAGTCGCATACCCACAGTATATTGTCGTAAAAAGGGGAGTGGGGAGTATGTCAAGCTGAACAGTATAAGTGGATTGGCTCGAAGTGATGAGCTGCCTTGCTTAAATCATAGGGTAATAAGTTATTTCTATATTGAAACGGTTTTTTAACCAGCATGTTTCATTTTGGCACAGATTTTCTTGTGAAAATACAAAGTTTATGCAAACAGCTAAATTGTACATAATATACCAATGGTAGAGGGATGCGGCTACATCAATGAACAGTGCAAAGTTATAAAAAGTCCTAACGTAACATCAGTTACGCCAATCAACATAATAATATAATATACAATCGAGTACAAAATATGACTATTTATCGCCAATTAAAATATCTTGTTTGGTCTATTCGAATATTGAGCGGGTGAGATTTTGTTTCAGACTGATTTTAATGCATTTGTAGGCCCCCACGTTTTCAGAAAACTGAATAATAGATAGAATTGTTAAAAATATAATTCGCATGCAATTTGACTGTATCTTTTTATATTAAGTCGTATTATTATTTTCATAACATGCATAATTGTATTTACAATAAATGTTAACATAAATAGAAAATATGCTTCAGTTTCTGAAAAGGCAATTAGATCATTACAGGGCTCGGTAACTATACAGACAACACAAAGATTGCGCTATATAACAGAGAGCAGACCATCAGAGATAATGTTTATACTTTATTATATTATGTTTATAGATATTTAATTCCTATTTAACACTGAGTGATAAGCTCTCATATATACTCAATTGTAGCTATGTCTCGAGAAACTACACAAGAATTCGAGTAACTATATATTTTTTATATTAAATTATTATTCGGGTCAAAACAATAGTATTAATAAAAAAAAACTTTAATTAGATTATGGCAAAGTATGTGATTGTATTGGTATTGTGACTTTATTGCATCAAAAAATAAAATTACATATTTTAAAAGCTGCTCTTCTGTGATAAAACTAATAAAATTAGTTCGATTTTTACTCACAACTATTTTGATCTGATATTTAAATAACTATAGTCAGGAACGTTCACTAATTGATTAAACTCTCAAACTAATATACATAATGCAACAATTTACATCTAATATCTATCTATCTATACTGAAATTATATCGTAGCAACGATGAAGTCAGCTTGTGATTTAAGTTGATAGTACGATTGAGAAAATAAATTGAAAAAAAAATAACGGTGTATTGTTAGCACCGTTTATGAAGAGCTACTTCACAGCCAACTACGTGATCAGTAACAGGTTGTAAACGCCACTTACATTACCATGATCGTGCATCTATATTGAGTATAACTCTAACACTTTAATCAGAAACTACGCCTGTGCTTCACGGAGATGCAAGTATTAAACTAAGTTAGTTATTTAATAAATACGCAACACAGACACTTAACTAAAAGGCAGCTTTGTTACTATAAAATCTTACATAGCTATGTGTGCTCATGTTTACATAGTAAAACATAAATAACAGACATTCGGGGACCCTGCGCTCAGTCTTACGCATCAAAAGATTCCACTAAATACAATGGAGGACTTCGCTAGTACGTACCATCTTACGTTAAGGCTCTATTTTTTTTATTTACATTCCAAATATTACTAGAAGCCTTGCCATGATACAGGTATCACTAGCTAGTAGCAAAACTAACATAATCTAACAAAAAATAACACTGATGCCTCCAGAGTGAAACTTTTGAAAGGCCAACGCATTCAATACACTCATCGAACAACAGAAAACTGAAAATAAACAAACACTGCAAGGTCAGTATCATCAATACTACACACTTGATAAATAAATATTGCTACAACAAGAGGAACAGATTTTTATAAACTAACATAATATAATGTTAACTTGTGCAAGTAAATTCTGTGGGTTTGGACCAGCGGTTATGCTAGACTATTCATTACTTTTTCTATTAAAAATATATATGAATAAATTCGTTTTTATTCTTATGGAACATTTAATGTTATCGTTATTTACATTGCAAGCAGCTGCATCAATATCATTTTATAAATTTCACAAGGTTTATAATGTAATATGTTACTAAGGAACATTCATTCAAAATAGTTGTATTATGAATCAAAAGACTTTCATTTGCTAACTATGGGCTGCTTTTTTCTTCATCAAACCTCTAAATAGCCATCTAAATATCAGCTATTTAGCTGTGAGCCCATGAAATTAAATGCATTACAATATCGGTTTGCTATTTATAATTCAAAATAAATGTAGCAGATGATATTAACTTACGGCTTACGTTTGATATTTTATAAGAAAAGAGACCACCAATTTAAAACAACTGATAGAATCAGTTAATAAGTAAGACACTGTACAAGCAATATCTTGATTCATAATCAATTATTATATCTCCATTATTTTCCAGCACTCACATAATGAAATAGTCATTCTGAGCATAGCTGGAACTATACA
The DNA here is from genome assembly GCA_945859575.2 of Herminia tarsipennalis. Classification (NCBI taxonomy): domain Eukaryota; kingdom Metazoa; phylum Arthropoda; class Insecta; order Lepidoptera; family Erebidae; genus Herminia; species Herminia tarsipennalis. Next base: position 7,587,668 of record OX243850.2, on the reverse strand, counting down.
TTATCGCCAGTTAAACCGCTAACTAACCTATACCTACCCACAATCCAAAATAAACGAATTAACAACAACCAAGTTATACATATAAAAAGCTTAGCAAGTTAGTATATAACTCTGTTTTAGAAACTATCATACAAATCTAAACCTATTTCGTTTCATCATAGTAATAGGTAAATTGACTAAATATAAGATTAAATACTCCTTCTTTATAATTTTGGACACATAATAGAAGTGCATTTAAAGATATCGTTTCAAACGCCTAACAGTGTTGTTCCTTAATGATTCGTAACACTAAGTAGAAAAGCTAGAATAGCAGCAATTTCAAATAATATCCGTATTTTTTGGTCATTTTCGTAATATTAGCTTTCGAATACCTAATAAGGCGTGGTGTATTGCCTTCCACGTTTTGAGATAATTTACATATGAACTCGTGACAGTTCCCAAACAACAACAACATGAGTGAGATCAATGGTCATTGGGATCACTAATTTACAATAATAAATGGATAGCATAGCTATTAATAAAATTGTAATATCAAACTAGCTAGTCATCTCTAAAGCAATGCACTTTTTATTAACATACAAAAATCAATTCATATACTATTCTAATGGACATTAACATAAAATCATAGCACTTATGCTATCTTACCCTCAAGACACATACGAGTCACATTTTGAATGTTAATAGTGATAAAATAACTAATACGTAAATTTTAATAATCCAACAATCAGCTAGTTTGATCAACACTAGGTACGCATCCCCACTTCACTGCACTAACATCCTGTAAAGTGTTAGTATTATGAAGTTTCTTGCAACCTCATGTTTCGTAAATTTCCAAACAGAATAAACAGAGTTCAATGAATTTGAATAATATTAAAAACAGTCATTCCTCACAACATACCAACGGCGAGATAATAATATAATCTATTTATATTTAACACTTATACTTGTTATAACAATATCTATACAATAGATCGTGTACAACTAAACAATCTGCTGTATCGTCCACAAGCACTCCATTATCACAAGTATCAAAGGGCACATATCACTCACTGCCGTAGTCAGTCCGTCAAAGCACCGTTACCATTTACATTTTGCCAGCTTCTACCATCCATCGACCCCTTAATTTATTACTTATCACTATTCAATTCAAGTTACATATTTTTCCTTTACACTCGCGCTCGTCTCAAAATATCAGCGGCTCACAAATACAATCGTATCTTTACAAAGCGTGCACTGATAATTGTGACTAATATCACATCCCATAATGGCTTTGTACTATCCAAAGGTCGATTTTAAATCAATTTAATGTTCATCTATGAACAGAAATAATATGTATCATGAATTTATTAGTAGTTATCCTATAATATTTTTTTACATTTTTTTATAATTTATAAACACCACAATTCCATATTGTCGAGGAGAAAAGTTACAAGTACACCAGGAGAGAGGAGAGTCCGCAGCGTATAAATCAAGTCAAATATCCGAGGTAGAACGACGGAACTCATTCTCCAATCGCATATAGACCGCCTCCCCCTCGCACACCAAGTAATACTATTTACAAATATCATGCTCGGGAACTACGCTAGTTAACTATACAATAGTTCGGGAGCGCGTTCGTCGCAAAGTCTACGCACAGAGTCTCGGTCGCGGAACGGAAATGACAATTTTGTACTGCACAACGGACAAAATAATGAAGAGTCAGATCTAGGCGAGTGTACACTAGGACGCTCAGTCCTTGTTGGCGCGGTGCGGAGGCAGCGTGTCGTGGCGCCGGTACATGAGCAGGTAGGGCATGCGCGGCGCCTTGGCCTTCAGCACCGCGGCCTCGCCCACCTGCGTCACGGTCGAGTCGTCGTATCTGTGGGGGGGGGGGGTCGCTCTTATTTACTGATACTTAGCGCGTTTCAAGGGGAGGTATTTGGATGTATGCTCAGTGAAGTTTGTCCACATTTTCCGTGATCATTTCACGATTGGAGACGAAAAATAAATTACATCATTGGAAGTTGTTTGAAGACGCACCGAAAACTTTTACTATAGGCTTTAGTTAGGGCATATTATCACGAGGGCTGCGTGTTTGTCTACTTTACTACCACTTATTCATTAAAACAAAACGCACATTGATCTAAATGTTAAGTATATGGCAGCATAAAACTGCCCCATAAAACAACTATGACTACTTTTACTGCATGAAATCTAGGTATAATAGAATATATTGATCCCAAATTAAGCAGAGTTTGTACTATAAAAACCAAAGAACTGATAACATACTTATATATTTCTAAATACATACATATTGTAGATACCCACCCAGTCTCAGAATAACCAAACCATCGTGCTCATCACAAAGTTATGCTGGGTGGGGATCGAACCCATGATCTCCAGCTTAGCAGTCAGGGTCACTAACCACTAGACCAAAAGGCCAGTCAAAATTTAATAAAAAAAAAAAAAAATACAAAGAAAAATTTACCACTATCAAGCTTTGCCACAAAATAATGATAACTAGCGACTCGCTCCGGCTTCGCCCGGTCTTTTACTATCTATACATGGCGTAAAATCCTTGCATACATACAAACAAACAACGGGAAGGGACTTTGTTTTAAACTATACAATGTGAAACAAAAAAGTTAAAATTCAAGGGTTGTGCCCATGATATTGAGTACACATATCTAATTTTATTAAAGTCGAAGTACCCTCACATTTATTGTATTCATTTAAAAAAAAAATATCAATTGTAGGTAGTGTAATAATATACCTGATCCAGCCCACTTGTCCATGGAAGGTATCTGTGAGGTAGTGTCCCTTCACAGCCTCAACACCCTCATGGTACACGACAGCAAACAGCTTGTAAACTCGCTGCTTACTGGTGTACTTCAGTTTTGACGACATTATTTCTAAAACAAAAATATCAATATTAATAGAATGGCCAGCATGTGACATATTGTATGTATTGTGTTACAGTATTTACTCAGTCATTGTTTACCACATAATAGCGACATATTAATGTCATTTCAGAGACGAAAAATAACTACATCATTGTAAAAAATATTACTGGGAAAACTTCTAAATTGGACGATTCTAATATCCAGCAGTCCACACCAGTTTCACACGGACACCCTATTCACAATATTCATGTAATAGATTTAGTGTAAACCACATCAACATATGTTGCATTGTTTACAATATTAACATACATACAGTAATATATTTTGGAACAATTCACACAATGCCATCTGATCTCAAACTAAGCAGAGCTTGTACTATGGCAACCAGACAATTGATAAACATATATTAAGGCACATATAGATAAATTACACCCAGACACAATAAACAATTGTGTTCAACACAGAAAGTTTTATCCTGGGTGGGGATTGAACCCACCACCTCTGGCTCAGCAGTCAAGGTCACTAACCACTAGACCAAAAGGCCAGTTAACAGTCACAGTGGGAAGCGTCTTTTTTTAATAATATGTAAAGCTTAGGTTTCCATGAATATTTAAGCAAATTTTTATGTGTGTAAATAATGCTTAAAGCCTCTAACTTATAGTGTCAATTAGCAGCAATAAATACTGATTTTACTTACTTGGATCAATTTTTAAGTCAATAGGGAAATCAATGTTTTTGACAATCTTGGCTGTGTGACCATCTGCATCAAGCTGGAAGCACTTGAGATGCAGCAGCAGCACTACAGGCAGTTGCTCCAAGGACAGTTGTTGCCAAGCGTCAGAGACACCCTCCAATGTGTCTTTGCCCGCTAGGAGCTCCAAGGCATCTTTCACACTGGTGGCCCGCTGTCGAAAGAGTTTTAATTCAATTAGTAATGGGTTCATTAATGTTTGATATAGAGGGTAGTTGGTAGTAGCTTTACTCAGTTTCTGTTTTTCCACATTTAGTGACATGTTTTATGTCATGTTCAGAGACGAAAAATAAATTAGCATCATAGTAGTTTTAGAGCCCATGGAATTATTATTTTTTTATTAGACGACTCCCGCATTAGGGTACAAGCCCTGTGTCGCGGGGGACTTTACAAACATACAAGTCACGGACACAAAGTACACCCAGACTCAGAACAACAATTTGTGGCTCACACAAAGTGGTGTCCCGTGTGGGAATCGAACCCACAACCTCATGCGCAGCAGTCTGATACACAAAATAGAATGCAATGATGGATGTTTATAATGAACCCAGAATGAGTATGTATAAATATTTCTGCTGCAATAATGTGCGAGTAATAGGTATGTCATGACAAGGTTTATAAATTTTTGGATAATTAATAGTAAAAACTGGCCGTGATAAACAAACTTCGCCTGGGCGAAGTTAAAAAAATATATTAATAATTCGTAATCTATGCAGATTCGAAAATTAGTTGGAACAAAGAGACGGAAACTTTATGACGTTAGAAATAGCCACTTTTGACATTACAATTTTATTTACTGTGATCGTAAATGAGTTTGCAAACAATTTGACGGTTAAGGTTTTTGCGAAGGTTTACATATAAGAAGAGGTATGATGCAATGGTTTGAAGCAATGCACATAGAATTCATAGTTATAGATTACAGGAGCGGGGACAAACTTTTAACATGACGGAATACCAATCAAAAACTTCTATGGAACTCCACGTTCCTGATGGGGGAGGAGGACGGGGTTGCAATGAATCTGACAAAGATCCAGTAAATTTGCCAAATGTCCAGTTGTGATATATTATCATGGACACATACAACTTATACAACATGTTTTCTCGTTATCCTTGCTGTTCTTTCTATGCAAACAATAACAATTTTTGACGTGATAACGTTGTATAAATCGATGTCAAAGAAAAAGTGGGTGTAGTAGGCTGAAGTATTGTGGCGATTGCAGCTTTTTTATAAAATCAAATGTCTCGGAACCCTGGTACGCCCTGCAGTGAAGCCCCCTCACCTCAATATCCAGCTGCAGCGTGAAGAAGGGCTGCACGGCGTCGGTGACGTCGTGGTGTCCGGCGCGGTGCAGGCGCAGGCGCGTGCGGCCGCGGAAGATGTCGGCCACGGGCGTGCGGCGCGCCGCCCAGCGCCGCTCCACGGCGCCGCGGTTGCGGGGGCCCATCACCTTCCACTCGTCGTCGTCGTCCTCCAGCGGCGGCGGCGAGCTGCCGCCCGGAGCGGGGCCCGCCGGCTCCACCAGCTTGATCAGCTGCGGGGGGACGCGACGGAGTCAATACACGGCGTGTTGGGATAATGTGAACTACTGTTTTTACTCAACACGAAATTTCATAAACTTTCATACATATGAAATATTAAGAATTTAATTTTTATTGAAGCCTTTATCAGTTTATTGCTAAATATAGCCCTTTCTGTAGTGTTATTTTAATTCTTTTTTTCCATAACGTTACCTCATTTTACCCTTTTGATAAAACAAATTTAGAGAGAATATATTTTGGTAAGCCTGCCTACTTATTTCTGTTCATGGCTGGCATGGCTACCTTGAATATATAAGTCAATATGGGTACCTACACAGTTATGATAATAACCAATTAAAATTAACGTAACTAATTATTAAAATAATCGTATAGGCTCGCTTGCAAAAATCCGTTCATGGAATATTATCGGCATGATTTGAAGTTATAAAATCAAACGATATTCCATTGTATCATTCGCCTCACCTCGAGCATCTCATCGTTGAGCGAGTTGAGTAGACAGCCGAGGAACTCCTCGGCATCCTCCTGGCGGCCCTCCTGCGAGCCGGGGAAGGGGCGGAGCGCGCGCAGCACGCGCTGCCCCGCGCCGCCCTCCAGCGGCGGGCCGGCCGGCACGGCGGGCGCGCCCCCCGCGCCCGCGCCGGCGCCGCGGGACCCGCGCGTGCTCACGCTAGTCGGCGCCAGCGGACTGAACTCGTAGCACAGCTCCACCCTGCGAGTTACATTATCATCATCAGCATGTGCTGCTTCATTAATAAGTACCGATCGGGTGGTTCATTCGAACCGGTATATCATTCGATTTCACAGCCCGGCTGTGCCATTTGATACCGGCCTGTTATCACCGGCCTAGTGTACGTATTCGGTCGAGCCGAGCGATTTTTTTTCTCGAATGTTCATCCACAAATACCACGCGGCCTGTGCCGAATGATAACTCAACATGTGTGCAGCAACTCTCACAAGGACTACAAACAGTGCAAGACAGCCCCCCCCCACAAGATGGTCTGACGACCTGATTAAGGTAGCAGGGAGCCATTGAATGCAGACTGCTTAAAATCGATTGTTGTGAAAGTCCTTGAGAGAAACCCATTTTTTATATATACTATTACACAAATTTTACTAAATATTACATACAACAATATTATATCTGTTTTTATCTATCTACGGGAAAGCAAAAAGGAAGATATATGTTTTATGACGTATGTTTCACTACAATGCCTATGACAAAGCCACTTATCATTGATCCGAATTTTGATGAAACTTGAACTGTAAAAAGAGTAGTATAACCTAGAATCATGGGTAATGAAATGGATGGTTGGTTTATACCCATGATTTAGTTAGGGTATCTAAAACCTGGCTACGACAAAAAACGGACTAAAACGACAGATACAAATTTTTGATAAAAAAATACTAGTTTAAATCTAATAAGTAAATGCAAAACAAAACTTACAGTGAATCGATAACAGGCGTGCTGGACTTTCCGCGACGAGTTTGGTACGGGAGCGCCTTTAGCATGTTGTAGAACGGCGGACAGGCGATCAGAGCCTGCAGTATCGCATTGACGTAGCAGAAGTTGGACCGGTTGGTGAGACCTCGCGGTAGAAGCGACACAGGACGGTTGTCCAGTTGATATTTAGCCAGGAACTCTGTAAACAGGTTAAACTTTATTTCCAATAATCCAGTTTAAAAGTTAATTTACGGTATCATTTTAACAAAGGTAAAAGTACAACTTACCTCCCATCCGATAAGAGTTGGGATCATCGCTGAAGGGAGATGGCTGGACAGGCACGGCCGGGCCGGGCTCCTTGTGTATGGGTACTTCGCGCACTTCAGGTACTGTGGGAGTGGTGCGGGCGCCACCAGCTGTCGCATTCACGGAAGTCTTCTCCGAATAAGAAAGAACGGGCGTCGTCATCGTCGTGGGCCGCGACGTCGGTGAACTCTTGTCGACTGCCGGCGCTTGCAGAGGGGACGCATCGTAGGGTGGCACCTTGGCTACGGGCTTTTGAATGTTGGGCACCGCCGGCGGACTAGCAGTCGTCGGACTCGCGGGTTCCTCGGGGGCGACCGCGGGAGTCACGGCTAGAGGTACAGGTGCGGGCGCAACGGAGGTGACGGGACAACTGGTTTTATTCGAGAACAGGCTCGCCCACGACTTGCCAGGTGCAGGCTGAGGCTGGGGAGGTAGCACGGGCGCCGGGACAGGTTCGCCGCGGTTGCGAGGCGTAGGTGGCGGGGGGAAGTCTGATGCGGTTGGAGCAGGCGGAGGGGGCTGAGGAGTCGGAGGTGGTTCCGGCGCTGTTGCATTTTTGCGTGAGTGGCCGAACGGCGCCTTGTTTGAAACGATGACCGGAGGTCCGGCCGCGGGAAGGGTGATGGAAATAGGCATCGGAGCTTTGCTCGGAGGTAGGGGCGGTTCACGTTTAATGTGCTCGACCGGCGGAACGCTTCTCTCTGCGTTTTCATTGTTCTCGTTGGACGGAGAACGGTTCGCGGGGCCGTCGCGTTTCTGCCTGCCGCTGAAGGGAGCTTTAGGTGCCGAAGCCGCCTGCTGTACCGGTACAACAGTCTGTGGGACGATCGGTTTCGCCGGCTGTTTACCGCCCGAAAAAGGCGCGGCGGGACCCTTTGTAGGTTTTCCTGCCGCGGGGGGAATCTTATTTGCGGGTACCTGGCTCAATGGAGGAGTAGACACGGGGAATGTCTTTGCAACTGGGGATTGACTCGTTACAACCGGTTCTACTTTAGTTTCTGTAGCTACCCAAGTCGTTTTAGGGGTATCAGGCTTGGGCGTAAGCACAGGCGCTTTATCAATAGGAGACGGCGGTTTCTGTAGGACTGGCTCGATGGCGCGTTCGCCCTGCTTGGGGCTGCCAGGTCCCTTAGTAATTTTTAAATCCTTCATAGGCAGCGATTCAACGGAGCCCGCAGATACGGAGGCGCTGACCGGCGGCTGCGGAGTCTTCTGCTCTTGAGGTTTCTCGGGTGGAGTGTAGGTCCTGTTTTGACTTTGTCCCTGGACAAAATTTTTGGCGTGCACGTTGAACTGATGCGGGGTAGATTGCGGTGGCGGCTGCTGGGGCATCTGTACCGGTGGCGGATGCTGGGGTGGGGGTAGATACATGGGCGGCATATACTCGACACCGCCCTCGACGGGGGGACCGTACGGAGGCGCCCCGTAGTGCGCGCTCGCATAGTACGCGTCCACCGCCTCCTGCTCCATGACCACCTCTTGCTGATACTCGTCGGGCCCCTTGTCAGGATCGCCCTCCACGGGCATCGGGTACTCAGGGTAGTATTGGGGATAGGCGTAGGGCCCGTAGACGACGGGCTGGTACATGGGCAGGTGGTAGAGAGGCGCGCCCTGCGCCTGCGCGGCGGGGTAGTACTGCGGGTACTGCAGGTAGTACGGCGGCGGTTGCTGCGGCGGGGACTGAGGGCGCTTGCCGCGGCGTTCGCGGCGCGGGGCGCGTGCAGTGCGCTCGCTGGGCGCAGGCGGCGCGTACTGCGGCTGCGGCGGCTGGTAGTACTGGCCCATGTAGCCGTGCACGTTGACGTTGGCGGTGACCTGGCTCACGTACACGTTGGGCGGCGCCACGGGCCAGTGGTGGTTGTGGTGCGGCGGCGGGTAGGCGGGCGGCGGCTGCGCGTACGGCGGGGGCGGGGCGTGCGGCGCGTGCGGCGGGGCGGCGGCGCCGCGCGCGGGCGAGTGGGGCGCCATCTCGCACTCGCCGCCCGACAGGCTGTCCACGCTGCTCGACACGGTCGGTGGGCCCACCGAGCTCGACGAACAGGACGACGGATCTGAGGATTACGACACCAATCAAATGCATTATACCTACATACTTGAAGACCTTCATTTTTTATCGCGTCAAGTTAGAATTACAAATATGATAAATTCCTCACGATTATGTTGTTACCTAAGGTAATAATAAATACTCTTTATTGTACACCAATAAAAAAACAAAGTATACATTGTATAACTTAAATATAGGTACAATGGGCGGCCTTATCGCTAAGAGCGATCTGCAATGAAGATGATCTCTAAGGCAACCTTTGGATGGATAGAAGAGACAAGAAAAGAGATAGGTAGGGGTAGTGTACAGCAATAATAATAATAATAATAATAAAAAATATATTAATTTAAAGTTATCAAGAATTTGAAAAAAAGAAAAAGATAAATTATCGAAAATAATAGAAAATACAATAAAAGTGATTTCAAAAAAGCAATATTTTTATGAATTGCATTTAATATTTACCAAATGAAGGTTCGCTCCAGCCGCCGGCGAGTCCGGTCGCCGAAATGTCAGGAATCCGCTCGTACAATGCGCTCTGCAGTCTGTTCAATTCCGCTTCCTTCACATCAGATAAGTCTAGGAACTCATAGTCCTGAAACACGCCATACACATTTAGACAACACTCACAAACCATTAACCTTCCAATCCAAATCGATTATTAAAAAAAGGATCTTACATGTATTATGGATAGTGAAATAAAATGGTACAAAGTATCTGCTTAGTGGGTTTCACATTCCATATAAGATTTTTTCAATTAAAGCACTTGTTATGTTCCTTTGTATCGTTTCACACTGGAATACATAAAATATTTATGCATAAGCCAAGACATGAATTGTGTTTCTTTAATATGTCATAAAAAAATTATGTAAGGAAGGATTTACTAATATTAATTTTATTTCATTGGATATATTTCGTCTAACTACATTAGGAAATCCATAACAATAATGTTATCTTTGAAATAAGAACATTATGAAGATAATAGATTTTAGGTTGTTTTTATTTAAATGTTGTAACAGTTGGTTCTATTCAAAGTCTTAATATGCAGCACTAGACACCCTTTATTCATAATGGAGGCTGACAAAAAGTATTGAAGCTACTGTAAGCCCGTGAAACTGTGATGCAATGTGCTCTGAATTGTGCTAAGTGAAGTTTCATAAGGATAGGAACATTCTTAATTCTGTAATTTACACAGATATTACAGATTTTAAATGTTAATTTCTTTATCATATTTGAGCAGACAATATTGTATTTTTACAAATGTAAGTAACAAAAAATGATAATCATTGATGTCACCACTGCCACTTGAGACAATGTAAATTATTTGACAGATATCAATATAGAAATGAAGTAATTGATGCAACTGAACAATGCACAATTGTTCATTTACTGAGTCCTATACAGAATATATATTTTGACTGGTTACAGTTTTACAGGATAAATGCATATGTTCACATGCACTTAAAATCACAAATAAAGTGTTGCTTATTAGATTGACATTTATATTGACTTTTAGGGTTTCATAGCCTAAATTGCAAAACGGAACCCTTATAAAATTGGTATGTTCGTCTGTCTGTCCACAAGTTAGCTCAGAGCCCTCTAGTACTAAAAAGCTGTAATTTGGCATGGATATTTTGTTTTATGAGAAATTGTTGTAAATGTTTATATAATCTCAACTTTTCCCACATAACCACAAAATCAAATTTGACATATTCCACTAGAAAAGTCAGTAAGTAATTTATGGTAATAATGTGGATGCTCAGTTTGAATTTTCAAATATAAATTACACCCCTGCAAGGAAAGCCAGGCTTAATGGTTTAAGTACAAGGTAAAAATGAAAGAAATTAGATTGAAAGATATACTACTAACTTAAAATGAAACAGTCAATCATAATCATTTATTTGCATTGAAATGTGGTATAGATAAAAAGATGTTTTGACAAAATAATAATATGTTTTAGGTCAGGCTTATATTGTGAAAAGATAATAGTGAAGCGGTAAGAGTTCATTCAGACAGACTTTTTTTTAGGTTAGTAAGTATAATGGACTCTGTATGGAATTTAATTTCCAGTCAAGCACTTTAATTTTAAAACAATCCCTCCTAGTACAAGCCCTTAGTGTGGCAGAATAGAAACATACAATTCACAGATACAAGGTACTTCTAAACTTAGAAATAATAATGTTGCAGGTGTCCATAAGCGATAGTAAGCGCTTAAAATGAAGCAGGCGCTTATTATATAAAAAGTTTTAATAGCAACTAGTAACTACACTACTAGAGATAGCATCAGCCCATACAGGAACCAATTAGAACTGCAATGGGTCATGTCTCCAACTTCAATGGTACATTAAAGATTTCAATTCATGTCTTACTTGATCAACAACTACAAAAGCACATGCAAAATGGCAAATGACCTATACACCATGAATAGAGTATTTACTACACAATGTCCACAATATGTACACCAAACCTGAAGTCAGATATGGTCGTTTGGATAATAATAGTAGTGCAAATTTGGCTACTTTCAGCAGAGTTAAACAATCTAGTTATTATGAAAAGTAGCCAAAGTTAAGCTCATAGGTCCAATGGAGTAGGCACAGGTCGAGGAAGAGATAGAGAGACCTCCAAAGTAAATTTGACTACCTCTGTGGAGCGGTGGGAATGTATCCGACTGCTACGCAAGAGGTTGTGGGTTCAATCCCCACCCAACATAAAACTTTGTGTGATGAGCACAATGGTTTATTCTGTGTCTGGGTGTTATTTATGTGTAATATGTATGTATTTAGAAATATATAAGTATGTTTATCAGTTGTCTGGATTCCATTGTACAAGCTCTGCTTAGTTTAGGATCAGATGGCGTTGTGTGAGTTGTCCCAAGATATTATTATTATTAAATAATACTGACTAACCCCAGGCATTAAGTCTTCTTTTGTACAATTGGGTAATTGAATGACAAATCTATCAATAACAATAAATAATTGTTTTACACTTGTCAGGTAAACCTTTAAATTATCTAAAAAAAAAAAATATTTGTCTAACAATAAAACATGTATTTTTAAAATTTATCGTCAACAAAATAAATACTGAAAGTAAGTGATTTGACACCAGATTTCTTTTTTTTTAATATAAAAGATAACTAGCAATATGGGATTGAGCCCACATTACTAGAAATCTTGTTAATCCCTCCAGTTAAGCTCAAAGGCTTGTGTTGGTAGTATAATGAGTAGGATTCGAACCCACGAGCTCACAATTGTGAAACCGATGCCTTAGCCATTAGGCTACCGCCGCTTCAAGATATTATGACTTCATTATGTTTAAATTGCATACAAATTTCTACAGAATGAATTGTTGACATATCATAAAAAGATACTCATTGGACTTGACATTCAAATTACAATCGTGTGCATTAAGTTTAATAAACAAGGTCAAATATTTAGACTTCAAGTAGGTATTCAATGGTGTGAACTCTATTGAGATATAATCTATTGACTCTAACATTAATGTTATTATTACATCTTGTTTTTGACTTGAAATTTATTTTTTGACTTATTTAAATTTTTCATCCTACACCATGTCTGTCTGTTTTATACAGTAACCCCCTTATTTATAACTAACTAGCTGACCCGAACAACTTCGTCTGCATAATTTTTTGCAACATTTCTTATTGTTGCTCCCCTCCTTATTTCTCCACTATTTAATGATTGTACATATAAACCTTCCTCTTCAATCACTATCTATTAAAAAAAAACTGCATCTACATCCATTGCATAGTTTTAAAGATTTAAGCATACATAGGGACAGAGAAAGCGATTGTTTTATACTATGTAGTGATGTTAATAAGTAGTCCTGTGAGGTTGTAGGGGGTAATTTTTGGATCTACTGAACCAATTTGGAAATTTTTTCACCAATAAAAGGTACATTATTTGTGAGTGTTATAGGCTCAACGAAGTGGGCATGGGTTAATAATACTTTATTAACATCATTACAACTAGTGAATGTTTTGTCTTATCCTATAGTATTGAGAAAATTTTATGAAATACTAAGACATTTCGATGGCTCCTATGTAAACTATAGTATGTTCAAAAACGCAACTGGCAGGAAAGTGGTTTTAAGAGAGAAATGTGCATAAGTATTAATAGTAAGTCTTAAAAACAATTATCTTTAAAATCACTTTCCTGCTTGTGTTTTTTGAAGATACAATAGTTTACAAAAGATAATTACATTTGCTAGTTAAAACACTGTTACTAAAGTATTATGAAGAAGGGCCTATATTACTTTATTTAAAAAAAAACAATACTTGCAGTAGGATAATTTTCAAACATTTAATTAACAGACACAAAGTAGACCCCAGACTCAGGGTGTACTATGTGTTTGTAAACTACCCTATTGCAGGCATTGTTTTAACCAACCCACCCACATTTATGTCTTGGATAAAACTATCTTGTGTTGGAATTGAACCACTGGCCTCTATTGCACTAGTATGCTGGATAGGCTGACAACAACTAGACAACTTCTATTTGATTATTTTCACATTTGGATGATTGTTTGACCAAAACTATCTATACTATACAAAGTCTTTACTATACATATTTTGACTGCCTCTGTGGCACGGTGGGAGTGTGTCTAACTGCTATACAAGATAATGTGGGTTTTATTCCCACACGGGACACCATTCTGTGTGATCCACAAATTGTTGTTCCAAGTCTGGGTGTACTTAGTGCCCGTGACTTGTATGTTTGTAAAGTCCCCCGCAACACAGGGCTTGTACTCTACTGGGGCAGTTGTGTTTTTAAAAAGAAAAATAAAGGACAACAACAGCCATTTGGTGTAAGTGTCTAAAAGTTTTAAATTTGATTCAACATTTGAAATTGCCGCTTTACTAATACACATGTACGTATTAATTGTCTGGTGTACAGGGTCTGCCTAATTTGGGCACAGATGGCCATGTCTTAGTTGTACCAAGATATTTATTATTATTAGAAGTAGTATGCGCTCTCACTGTGCATAAAGAGAATGTTTTATAGTATACCAATATAAGGGCAGAATACTAAATATGGTTTAAGTTTTGGTAGCAATAGTTTTCTTATTTTATTTTCTTTAGGTTCAGGTTGTTTGAGAATTGGGAATTTAGAGAAATGTTGTGAACTGTTTGTAAGTATTATGTACAGCAGCATTTGAACTGTTATTTCTAATAATATCTACTTATCTCAGTAATGATTATGTATCTTAATTTGAAATTCGAGTTTTAAGTATAAAACTAAGTAAAGTAAGTAAGTTTGTAAGTTTTTTTAAACTTGGTATGTGGTTGTGTGAAGATGTGTCAGTGTTAAAGTCAAACTAGACATTGCATTGAAAACTTACATACATTTTTTTAACACAACAGGAAGAACAGACAACAGCAGCAATGAATGTGTTTTTTTACAAAACATTTAGAGGTTATATAACTATTATCAAATAATTATGCAAAAACTTTTTTTGGAAGTTGATTTACAAATTCTGTTAAAACAGGTTTCGTATTTAATTAATTTAAAAAATATATATTCACAGTAATGATAAGTGGTGTGTAAATGTTGAGGCAACATGATAATTTACCTGAATGACTGTCAAATTAGAGAACCCAATCCGAAAGAATTTATTGCATCAGGTCGATCCACTAACTACTAAACTAGGTATATTATGAAAAAGTAACCTTGAGTTTCGCTGCAAAATGTACAGAAATGACAATCCGTTTGAACGTTGGACTTACGGCTTGTCAAATTTGTAGGTTATCCGATTCGGAACATACCAAGTCATTGATATTTATTAGTTTATCACGTTGTATACATATTTTGGATGCTAGAGTACCATCTACCGTGCAAAAAATATAATATACAGAAGCTTCTGTGCCGACTAAACAATAACAAATCAATAGCACATGTGGTTCTTCGAATCATAAAATGCAATGCAAAAGTGAAAATGACATACCTAGAATAGAACCAATGAAGGTCGAAGAGACTTCCATTGGAATTCCTTTCGACTAAAGCATGATTTTCAGCATCTAATTTTCTCTTGCACTAACGCAAAGCTGCAAAATATGCGGAACATTTGGAGGACTATAAGATGGCGTAACAACGCTCTGAGTTGCCGGGTACCATCCGAGTATTGACAAATCAACATATTGGTGATTCTTATGGCGTAAATCCGAAACTGGACACTATGTATTTATCAAAACTATTGGCACTTACCTCCCACGTGCACACAATTTCTGGAAAGAGATATTTTTTCTAATGTAATGGCCAGTTTCAATATCACCAAAACAAGAAACAAAAGCCAAACAAATGTTTAGGGTAAATGTACTGTAATAGTATGACTCTTACCGTTTTCATCAAATCCATGGCCTTTTTAGGAACACCATCACGAATTTTAACGCCGTCAATATTTATACACAGCAGCGGCGTTGTAGAAAAATATCTTAGAACGGGATCAACGTCGAGGCCATGCACTCTCTCAACACATAACAGGATGTGACAAAACCCGCGCCATTTTTAAGTCGTGGTATTTCGGCCAATGAGAATACCAGATCCTGACCATAAACAACAACCATTGACAAGAGAAAAGCTGGAAACATAGAATAGGATGGACATAAAATTAACTAAAAAGTATTTTTATTAAATTATCCAAAAAATATTTGTATTTCGACATGTACTTATTTTTAGAAATTAAACTCAAACGCAACACATATCTTAAGTTGATCACGATACTCAAAAGAAACAAACATCGCCGACGTGAGATTGTGCACACATTGGCGCTGTGCTAGTGTTTTTTTTCATATTTTATTACTGTAAAAAAAGTTAGAATAGTTATATTAATATTTTTTTATAATGAGCTAACTCTAATATAAATGTTCCGCCAATGTTATTACTTAACATTGGCGGAATACTAAGAACTATAAGTACCCAATGATATTTATTCATTGTAAATACCCATAAAATAAGCTTGCTTATTTAAACTCATGTGTAAATACTAAATACCCTATATCTAATGAGTACCCTATACTTGTACTATATGAGTACTGGTACCTACATACAAAATGGCAGAGTCAAGAATCGTCAAAGTCCGTATAATTCCTACCATAAGGTTTTCTTCCAGAAAGCCTTTTGCAAACCTTGGGATGTCGGTAATTCTTTCTATTAAAGCTAGATGGCATTGGGCGTAACTACTTGGGCGTATTGTAGCTACGTAGCCATGACCTACGTGGAGAGCGAGCTCGTAGACGTCAGTTTTATTTTGTAGTCTACGGTCAAACCAAAAAGGAAGGTTAATTGTTTGTTAGACCTATACCTACTTAAAGGGCTGGGCAAAATACATGCTTTGCTTTAATTAAAATACAAATTACAAAATACTATCTCGCCCGTATTTAAAATACAAATTACAAAATGTTTTTGAGTTGAGTATTTAAAATATAATAGTATTTTAAGTATTTTTAATTAAAATACAAAATACAAATTACAAAATACAGTCAAGGATAGGTTATTACCCGACTGCGGCGGAGGGTTGTGTTTGACGCGTATGTATGTATGTACGTAACTCATCAACGGCTTAACCGATTTTAATAAGTGATACGTTAATAGATTTATCTTGATGACGCGAATGTCACGGGGTAAAATTCTTAAAAAATCCAAATGGCTGATTTTATTCACTTTTATGTGTGGGCTGAAAAAAACATTATTTTTTAAGGACCTAGAGTGGATTATGAAATTAAAGGGTTTTAAAAGGCGAGTACGAAAATATATACACTTTTTATGTTTAAAAAGGCAGAGGAGAGGCAAATTGCTGTTATTCATTCTCCTTGTAATTATCAACAACCAGTAAAAAGTGCTAACAAAATAATTAAATTAAACACTAAAAAACCCGACTGTAAAAAGACAGAAACAAGATACGCTTCATAATTAATATCATGCATTCGGAGGCATTAATGAATCCTGTTGAACTTATTAATCTCCGATTCCATGATTTTAAATAAGGGTATTCTGTTTCTGTCTTTTTTGCAATTGGGTTTTTTAGTTCTTAATTTGAATAGAAAAGAACTAATCCTATCAATCAGTGAAACAAGAATTTCGTTTCATGTACACTAGATCCAAACTTTCTACAGGTCCTGATGAGCACAAACTTATGATAAATTGTATGAATACATTTTTTATATTTGGATAGTGTTCAAGGATGGTAACCTCTTTGCTTTTATCATTTAGGAAGCTGACTAGCTCTAACTCCATTTTTGATGTCTAGGGTTGATCACTGTCATTCACAAAAACGATAAAATCATCATCTTCTTTACTAGTATTGCTACTCCTGCTACTGCTACTCCCAGGCAATATTTCATGTTTTTTGTAATTTGCCTCTAGGGCATGAATTGCAAGATTTTTAATTCTTTGCCTCTGATCTGTTGTGATGCTTTCTGGCAACCAACGTATTTTGTAACTAGGGTGGTAGCAAGACGCCAATATGGCTCCATTCACTCGAACTCGAAAAAAAGATACAGAATAGGGACCCAGGTGATTTCTGATTTAGCGGTCGCCATTTTGATTTTGTTTTCTAAATCTATCGAGCGCTATTTTCTGCAGAACTTTGATTACCTACTTGATACTAATATATTTATGTTCAAATGTATTTTGGAGCCATAAGTAATTAAAATACTAACTACAAAATACCACAGCGTCAGGTAATTAATATATCAATTACAAATTACATTAATATGAAGAAATTGAATTACAAATACCAAATACGTATTTGTATTTCAATTACGTATTTTAATTACAAGTAATTGAAATACTGCCCAACCGACTTACTGACCTACAAAAGGCGACAAGAGACAACTTCACAATCACAAAAAACTTAGTTTTTTATGCGACCACATGATTTATATTTACAGGGTAACCGGGCAGTGACGGAATATAGGTACCTAGGTAGGTACTATCGCTTAATGTAGGAACTTACTTACCTGTGTAGGTATGAAAATATAAATGAAAATAAAACACACAGCCTACTTATTAACGTTTACTTAGGAACGTGATTCGACTTCGTCTGCCCATGGCAAAATGTAACGATTTCTATTATCTATTACTAGCACTCTTGTCCCCAAATATTGGACTATTTGATTTGGTCGATTTAGTAATTCAAATAGGACGTGACGTTCCTATTTATTCCCATTCCCGTTCTTTTATGTGTTAATCTTATTATAAAATTGGAAGACATACCTAACTAACACTGGCACTCATTCTCGTCGTGACTTAGTATGGGACCTACATTATGGGACAATCCGAGGGGGTGGGGTCATGGGGGCACGTGTCCCCCCACATATAACCGTATGTGGGGGGGCACGTGCCCCCGTGACCCCAACCCCTTGGATTCGCCTATAATCCTATACAGGGGCACGTTCTTTATTATAATAAATAATAATAATATCTTGGGACAACTCACACAATGCTATCTGATTCCAAACTAAGCAGAGCTTGTACTATGGAAACCAGACAACTGATAAACATACTTATATATTTCTAAATACATACATATTATAGATAAATAACACCCAGACACAGAATAAACCATCGAGCTCATCACACAAAGTTTTATCCTGGGTGGGGATCGAACCCACGACCTCTTGTGTAACAGTCGGATAGACTCCCACTGCGCCACAGAGGCAAATCTGTGACATCGTGGTTATTATTTCTGTTTATAATTTTCGTTGGCCAGAGCCGGGCGAAACTAAATGCATGTTACATCCGATACTCCCATTTGCCTGTTGTGCATCCCCCTTCCCGTAGTATGAAATCCTGGATCCACCCATGGATATATCCAATTAATATGTACATATAGTTAATGATACTTCTGGATGCATTTGAAGGTTTTTCGTGAATGAATAATCACCATTTCACGGGGGATATTTTTTGAGGATTCCGTAGAAGTCGTAGAACCCTTAAAGTTTCGCTCTGTCCGTCCGTCTGTCCCCAGGTCTAGAGTCAAGTGTCCCTCACCCCTACTCCCCTTTGCCAGTTAAATGGTTGTTGGGTATGTCAAAAAATTTATTATGGTAGTAAAAAATATAGTGAAATTAAAAGGCAAACTATCACAGCTAGTAGGCTTTACAAGTTTACAAGTAATAGCCGACCAAGTGAAAAGTAACAATCATTTTCGTACAATTCTCATTGAAAATGATTTATAAGTATAACGTTGTTAGTAGTATGAAACAAAACTCACTTCTTAGTCCGCATTATTGTGATGGACAACTACAGAAGTCTACATTGGGCATAGCCCGACATGCACTTGCCCGGTTTTTAGGGTTCCGCAGCCAAAATGAAAAAACAGAATCCATAGGGATTCCGTTTTTCCTTTTTGGCTGCGGAACCCTAAAAACCGCCGTGTGACATGCCGATGGATGGACAGACAGACAGATGGACTGATATGATGAAACTATAGAGGTTCATCATGTCAGTCCATTTGTCTGTCTGTATAGGTTCATCATGCCAGTCCATCTGTCTGTCTGTCCGTCCATCAGCATGTCACAGACATTTTTGTTAAAAATTACACAATGCGTATGGATGGAATTTGGAGTATAGGTGTCTTGTTTATGCCGCTACTAAGTTTGATAGTTAATTAATAGAAATAAATATTTCTTTCTAACAAATTCGTGTAGTAGATCAATCGAGAGGTCTTTTTAAAAATATAAAAATATATATGGAAAGAATCGCTCCCAAAGTCGCAAAAATTGTGTCCCCCCTTAACTTGTATACCGCATGGCCAAAAATATGAAAACAAAATACACAGGTAGCTTAATAAATCATTTTTAACAATCGGATAATACCGTCTTTGAGTTATAGGCGAATAACTGCATTGCTCAAGAAAAGGACGTAAGTGCCACGTAATTACGCTCTATTGCTGGTGTACCATTTCAGATCGTATTTTTTACCCAATACTGAGTGTGGTCCGACATGCTCTTGCACGGTTCTTTTTTTCTAATCGCTATGATTAGAGTTCAGTTTAGCAGCAACTTAAAAATAAATAAATAAATTTATAAAAACTACTATAATAAAGTGTCATAAAGTACATACTTACACACAGGTAAATAAAACAGTAGTAGTAAGTAGTTGTAAAAAAAAAATACGGTACTTCGGTGCGCTAACAGTAGTAGTAAGTAGTTGTAAAAAAAAATACGGAACTTCGGTGCGCTAGTCTGACTTGCACTTGACCGGTTTTTGTTGGTACCTATTACTATAATTTATTTTAGGTGCATAAAAGGTTTTTGTTAAGGATAATGCTTTGTAGAGGTTACGAAACCGCACTTATGAGACCGTTGCGGCATGGAAGTAACTGCATGACACTAATTAAGATAAATATAATATTTTATATAAAAATACTTAGGTAAGTACGCTGGGAAGTGATTGAGGTATTTCTATGAGAAATGATTGCGGTATTTCTACCAAGTAGTTTTTATTTATAAATTCTTTAAAAAATAACTAAGACAGGCGCAGCTTGAAATTTTGGAGGGGTCACTAATTGTGATACAATGTCGAATAAATTGAACTACACACATTATACAACAAATGGAAGTCTTTTATTTTTATTGGCAAATCGGTTGATAATATTTGAGACGTCTGGGGCTATCTCTTGATGAATATTTAGAAGGGCTAAACCTGTCAGCCTCTCTTGTAATAAGTTGGCTCTCAACCAAGTTTTTACACGCCTTAGCGTAGGAAATTATTTCTGATGTCGCACCGCCTATAGGAAGAGTTGCTAGAATTTGCAGCAAAGTCCGACCCAATCTTCGATTTAATAATTCATTCGATTTAATTCGATATTTAAAATATTTTTTTGAATACATAAATACCATAATTACGCCGACAGAAAATAACTGAAAATTACCATCAACTAAATAATAATTTAAAACCCGAGAGATAGCATTTCGTTCTTAAATTAAATTAATATAACTTTTTTCTATCTACCATGGACAAATACCGGATGAATTTGTATTTTTTTTTTTATTTTAAAGTTATTTTGCGATTTGTAAAAAGGGCGGCAAAATGGGCTGTCATTATTTTATTAACTTGTGTAAAATAATTAAATTTGCGTAAAGTTGATGCAACAGATTTTTGCGCAGCTAAATGAAAACTAAGAATATATCACTAGTTGCAATGTCGCTTTAATTGGATGCCAACATAAACAAGAAATTCCAATTCCATACGATGGGAGAGAGATAAATGTCTTTATAGCTACTGCCCAACCACGTCAGTTTAAAGCCTTTCTGTAAGTATGACATTTTAAGAATACATATCCTTTTAATACTTTCTTCTGCTGTTGTAAACTGTCTGTATGCGGTAGGTGGTAAACCGTTTACTTATGACCGATACCAAATAAAAAAAAAACCTGAATACATGCTCAGTATAGGTTTCCGGAGCCGTTGCCGTACAAAAATATTCGATGTGAAAAATTGCACCAGCAGAAGAGCGTATGTTCATGGCACTTACGCCCTTTTGTTGAGAGACGCAGCGTTTCGGCAATAACTCAATGACGGTATATCCGATCATGTCCGAAATAATTTTAGTTTAAAGTATTTGTTAAGCGCTTCCTTTTTGTTTTTTTTTTTCATATTTTTGGTCATACGGTTCAATAGATAAGGCCCCCCTTATCTTTTTAGGGGGCAAAATTTAAGCAACTTTCGGAGCGATTATTTCACTTAATCTAAAAAGTTTATTAGAAACCTTAAAATGTTTTTGAAAGGCCTGTCGAATAATGTGCCAAACGTTGATGTTTGCTAAAAAAAAGTTGAAATAGAAAAAAGCTGTTACCATGTATGGAGTGCTTCCGTAAAAATATTTATTTTTAATATTTAGATATCAAACATTCAAATATTCATTGTGGAGTCTTTGAGTAGAATGCTTGTGACATACGGACGGACAGACAGACGGACATGACGAACTATAAGGGTTTTTGCCGTTTTGGCTACGGAACCCTAAAAACCGTCTTGCTGTAGGTAATAGAATCATTTCGTTAGCCTTCATTTTTTTACAAATTTATTGAGTTCTTTAAGTAAAGTAAGTGTTGAGTAGTAAGTAGGTAATTATTTTGTTGGCCTGGTTTCACTTTGTAATTATTTGTTAGTTTTTTATAATACGTACACTAAATATCCTCAAAAGGGTTTTAAAAAAATAACAAATCTATACTAATATTATCAAGCTGAAGAGTTTGTTTGTTTAAATGCGAAAATCTCAGGAACTACTGATTTGAATTGAAAAAATCTTTTTGTGTTGTATAGCCTATTTATCGAGCAAGGCTATATAACATCTACGACCAATAGGAGCAGAACAACAATGAATAATGTTGCAAAAGCGGGGAAAATTGACGCATACGAAGTTGCGTGGTTCAGTTAGTAAAAGATAAAATTTAATTGTGTTCAATCAATTTATAAAAACCTGTAATTTCTATAAGTGAAGACCTGTAATTGGCTAATTGTTTGTATTCTGTAATTTTTTGCACAATTAATGTAGCTGCTGGTTTTCCAAAGTGAAACAAATAAATAAAAAATAGATATAGATATTTTTTGAGAGCTACAATTTTGCTACGAACATGTAGCAGCGTAGCGGTTTGTAGAAACTCTAGAAAATATTGATATACAAGAATAAGAAACAGAACTGACACATACAACCCCGCAGTGTACTATATTTGAAAAGTTTTATCGTCAGTATGTTTGATACTAATAAGATATGAGAAAATATTGTCTGAAAGACCCCTAGTTCTTTGCGGTTGTAGGTGACTTACATTATTTATTTCGATACTACATTTAGTATATCGTATATGTATTTATTTACAGCAACAATTCAAATATTATAATTTATACATATCTATTTATGTACAGTTTAACAATTTAACATACATAACACACATACATTTCATTCACATACATTCACAACACAAATCAATAAATTAAATAATCCACAGACAGACCCGGGCGAAACTCGTAGTATCGCGGCGGCTGTATATACGGCTATAGCTATGCAGCTGCGTGCGCCTACCATGCGCTTGCGTCGGCCGGCGCACGCCAGCGCCACCAGTCGAGATCGAACGATATCCCGCGAAGCCCGTGTCGCCTAGTTATACTTTCGTATGTACCCCTGTATGTTTACGAATAGTAAATACCTACGTTTACTTTACGTGGCTTTATTTATTCTCGACCCCAAACTGGTGACCCCGACGTGATCTGAAATGTCTAGCCCAAGCGAAAGCGACACGGAGGAGAAACGAGTGAACACGTTACCACGTGGAGCAGGGTACAAAATGACATCCCCCGCCGTTCCAGAGCCAACGCCCATGCCCGCGCCGCACTTTCGTATTCGGATACCTCCCTTCTGGCCCGAAAAACCTGCGATATGGTTCGCGCAGGTCGAAGGTCAATTCGCGGTAGCCGGAATCACCGATAATGTGAGCAAGTTCTATCACATCCTTTCGACACTGGATCGTCAGTATGCCGCGGATGTCGAGGATGTTCTCACCGGTCCCCCGGATTATCAGCGACTCAAGGCAGAGCTGATTAAGCGATTATCGGTGTCTCGCGAGAACAAAGTGAAGCAACTGTTGATGCACGAACAGCTAGGTAGCCGCAAACCGTCACAGTTTTTGCGTCATCTACAGCACCTCGCTGGTCCAAACATCCCTGAGGACTTTTTGAAAACCATCTGGACTAGCCGACTACCGACCTCAATGCAGCCGATCGTCGCGTCCCAGCCGACCTTGTCTCTTGATGCGCTGGCGGAGCTTGCTGACCGAGTCAACGACATCGCGGCGCCGTCACAGCAAGTCGCAGCCGCATCGTCCACGTCAGCCCTCGACGAGCTAGCACGCCAGGTGTCCGAGTTGACCAGGCAAGTGAACGCACTTGCAACTACGCGTTCACATCATCGTTCACGGAACAAGGTGCGTGGACGTGATCAACGCAGCCGATCAGCATCGTGCCGCTCGCAGTCGAACTACCGAAGGTATCCAGTCTGCTGGTACCACAGCAAGCATGGTGTCAAAGCACACAGGTGCGTGAAACCGTGTGATTTCGTGCCGGGAAACGCCGTGGGCAGTCAGTGATGGCGACTAGCGACTGCCATAGTTCAACGGGTCGCCTCTTCATTACGGACCGTGGTATCAACGTGCAGTTTTTGATAGACACTGGTAGTGACATTTGTGTGTATCCTGTGACCGCGCTCCGTGAACGTCGTTGTAAAACATCATTTCAATTGTGTGCTGCCAACGGTTCGGCTATCGATACATACGGTTATATACAACTTAATTTAAATTTAGGCTTACGTCGTAATTTTCCATGGCGCTTTGTGGTAGCTAACGTTACCAAAGCTATTATCGGTGTTGATTTTTTATCTCATTACAGTCTTATCGTAGATGTTGGTAAACGAAAGCTAATCGATAGCCTAACCGGCGTCAATATTATAGCGTCATTAAATTTAAATAACTATGATATTTTAAGTGTAAAAATCTTTACTGGTGGTGAAGGTAGGTTTTATAAAATTTTAGCCGAATATCCGGAGATAACACGCCCCGCTGGTACTCCGGGTATCGTCAAACACCACACCATACACCACATTCGTACTACACCAGGTCCACCTGTATCATGCCCTCCACGACGCCTCGCCCCCGATAAGTTAAAAATTGCCAAACAGGAATTCGATACTATGTTGACAAATGGAACTGCCCGTCCGTCTGACAGTCCGTGGGCATCAGCCCTTCATCTCGTGTCCAAGAAAGACAACGGATGGCGTCCCTGTGGCGATTATCGATTACTTAACGCGAGAACAATACCCGACCAATATCCAATTAGACATATACAAGATTTTTCACATTGTCTGTCCGGTTGTAATTTTTTTTCAGTAATTGATCTGGTGAAGGCCTACAATCATATACCAGTGGCGGAGGAGGATATCTGCAAGACTGCCATCACCACGCCGTTCGGATTATTTGAATTTCCCTTCATGACTTTTGGTTTACGCAATGCCGGACAAACTTTTCAGAGATTCGTCGATGAAATGACGCGTGGTCTCGATTTTTGCTACGCCTATCTTGATGACTATTTGATTTCCAGTAGAACCCTTGAGGATCACGAAAACCACCTACGGCAACTTTTCACCCGTATGAGAGACTACGGCGTACTTATTAATATAAACAAGTGTGTTTTCGGCGCTTCTAAAGTCACTTTCCTAGGTTACCAAATCTCTGAAAAGGGAACCAAGCCACTAGACAGCAAGGTACAAGCAATCGCAACCTTTCCACCACCAAAAACCGTCAGAGAACTTAGACGATTTTTGGGGATGGTAAATTTTTACCGGCGATTTTTGCCAAATGCTGCGCAAATTCAAGCTCCCTTGAATGCTTTGCTGGCTGGATCGGTCAAGGCTTCTCATCCGGTGGTCATAGAGGGTAATTTGTTAACGGCTTTCGAAAATTGTAAAAAAAGTTTATGTGATGCAGCTCTCCTAGTTCATCCTGACCCAGAGGCCAAGTTAGGACTCGTTACAGATGCTTCCGATACGTCCATAGGTGGAGTTCTGCAGCAGCAGAGAGACGGAGATTGGCGGCCATTAGCGTTTTTCTCTCGTAAATTGAGCCCATCGCAAATAAAGTACTCTCCGTACGATCGCGAACTCCTCGCTATCTACGAGAGTATAAAATACTTTCGGCATATGTTAGAAGCCACTCACTTCACTGTCTATACTGATCATAAACCCTTGTGTTATGCTTTTCATCAGCGTAAGAGTAACTGCTCACCACGTCAGTATAGGCACCTTGATTTTATTGCGCAATTCACTACCGATATACAGTTCATTGCCGGTAAGGACAACGTAGTTGCCGATACCCTCTCACGTATCGAAGAACTTCAAATGCCAGTGGACTTCGAAGCGATGGCGGAATTGCAGGACAGCGATTCTGATCTTTTAGAATACCTCAAAGGTTGCTCGTCCTTAAGACTGACCAAAATTAACATACCTGGGAGTAAAACTCAGCTTTACTGCGACGTCAGTACACCGACACCCAGGCCTTTCGTTCCGAAAGAGATGCGTCAGGGAGTCTTCAACTGTCTGCATTCGCTCAGTCACCCCGGTGCTAATACTTCTGCCAAACTCGTTGCACAACGCTTCGTTTGGCCACTGATGCGAAGAGACTGCCGTGCATGGGCTAAGGCATGTTTGACTTGCCAGCGCTCGAAGGTAACAAGACACGTCGCCGCACCTTTAGGCAGGCACGATTTACCTTCAGCGCGTTTCAAACATGTCCATTTAGACCTGATCGGACCATTACCGCCAGCTGGTGATTATCGGTATTGCCTTACAGCCGTCGATCGCTTTACGCGATGGCCGGAAGCTGTACCTATTGCCGATATCACCGCCGAAACAGTGGCCAAAGCGTTTATTTCATGTTGGGTCTCCCGATACGGTTCACCGGTTGAAATTGTAACCGATCGGGGCAGACAATTTGAATCGGCATTATTCCAACAGCTATCCAAATTTATTGGGTTTGATCACCGTAAGACGACAGCTTATCACCCTCAGTGCAACGGTTTGGTTGAAAGATTCCACCGTCAACTGAAAGCAGCGATAACCTGCCATGCTGACGCGAACTGGACTGAGTCTTTGCCCCTAGTATTGCTCGGCATAAGGAGCGCTTTCAAAGCAGACCTCCAGAAATCATCTGCTGAACTCCTGTATGGCGAGCCACTTCGCCTTCCCGGCGAATTTTTCGACCGCAATGTCAGTCATTTTACCACTGACGTAACTGAATTTTCAGCAAGGATGAAATCCTTCGTCGATAATTTACGCCCTGTCCCAACTCAGCATCACTCTAAGCACAAAACATTTATATTTAAGGATTTAGCCACCTGTAGTAACGTATTCCTTAGGGAAGAGTTACTACGGGGGTCACTCCAGCCCGCGTATACTGGGCCACATGAAGTGCTTAGGAGAGGCGCCAAATGTTTTGTCATTCGCGTTGGGAACAGAGAGGTGACGGTTAGTATAGACCGCCTTAAGCCGGCCTATATATTGTCCCACGACGCGTGTTCAGAACACCGCGAGGCAACTTTACCACCAGCTCCACCAGCTCCACTACCATCACAGGAACCAATACGTACTACACGTTCAGGTAGGAAGGTACAATTTCCTGATTATTATCGCCCATAGGCATGGTCTCTGGAGGGGAGTGATGTAGGTGACTTACATTATTTATTTCGATACTACATTTAGTATATCGTATATGTATTTATTTACAGCAACAATTCAAATATTATAATTTATACATATCTATTTATGTACAGTTTAACAATTTAACATACATAACACACATACATTTCATTCACATACATTCACAACACAAATCAATAAATTAAATAATCCACAGACAGACCCGGGCGAAACTCGTAGTATCGCGGCGGCTGTATATACGGCTATAGCTATGCAGCTGCGTGCGCCTACCATGCGCTTGCGTCGGCCGGCGCACGCCAGCGCCACCAGTCGAGATCGAACGATATCCCGCGAAGCCCGTGTCGCCTAGTTATACTTTCGTATGTACCCCTGTATGTTTACGAATAGTAAATACCTACGTTTACTTTACGTGGCTTTATTTATTCTCGACCCCAAAGCGGTCGACTCATATCTCCGTCGTCTTGTCTCCGTGCAATAAAAATAACTAAAACGTTTAAATATTTTTTGATGTTTTTTTTTTATTTTGTAAAACATAGGTATACGATTAGTTATCGCCGCAAAAATAAAGGGGTGGCATACAAGTAAAGAGTATTTTTTCAGCATTTGCTAGGGAGTGTGTTTAACTGTAGCCAGCCACAATATTAAAAACTATAATACTAATATACGTATACTTAACTTATACTCAACCCATATGATGTCCCACTGCTGGCCACGGGTCTCCCCAGTAGAACCTACTTATTATAGATCTTGAGGGTTGGGGGTTGGGGATCGCAGTAGGCTTTAAAGTACGCAGGGGACGCTGCTGCCCGGCCTCCGGTGGTAAATCCCTTAGTCGCCTTGACGACACCCACGGTAAGAGATGGGGTGATATTATTCTTAAGCTGATACCACACGGCTATGATAATAATAACACTGATAAAAAATTAATTATAAAAAAAAAACCCGCCTGCACAAAAAAGATGGAAACAAGATACCCTACATAATTATACAATTTCATGCAGTCGGAGGCATTTTACTAAGTTCATCGAGATTCATTAATGCCTCCGGCTGCATGAAATTATATAATTATGTAGGGGCATCTTTTCCATCTTTTTTGTGCAGGCGGGTTTTTTATTTTTATAATTTATTTTTTTATTTAATACTTTTTAGTAGTTGTAGGATATAACCGATGTAGCAACTTATTTTTATCAAAGCTATTGTCAAGTATTGAAAATTTAAAAAACAATGGTTGCTAACTAACTTTTTTAGTATAACAGTCATATTCATGTTATACCTTTTTGAAATGCTTAAGATGAGCTCTTTAATTTGATACCCATATTATTGTATTCAAATCAACTTTTTTTTTCACACCTCTTTATTTTGACATCTCAGAGCCGCCATGTTTGTTTTTTAAAAACGTCACCTACGAGTATTTAGGAACACTTGGGCGATTAAGACGAAACTAACGACGCATGAATTGTATAAATCCGTTCAGTGAATTGTGAGATATCAGGTAATAAAGAATATTACATACATACATACAAGATACGCGCGAAAAACATAACCTTTCTTTACAATCGGGTAAAAAATATTTTTCTCGGTGTAGGGCCGTCAATTGTTGAGGAGTTCACGTGATAATTCACCATTAGCTTTATTATGTGGTGTAATAGTAGCATGACAACTAATCTAAATAATTAAAATAATGAAAACTAATCGCAAACCGTAAAATATTAATAGTTCCGCTCGTCTGTGGTCTTCATCATCAGTTCCACTTCACCAATTGGTACTTTTTTAGAGTAAATGTACAAACACTATAAAATATATCCAAATCACTATAGGTGTGCCTTTAATATTTGAACAGCTTCCTTGATTACTCCAGGACCCCATCATCAGATCCTGATCTGATTATAATCGAACCAACTTGGAAGTATATAACCTCTCAATCACAATTTTTTTTCTAATCGGTGCAGCCGTCTACGCAAAAAAAAAAAACAGTTGAATTGGGAACCTCTTCCTTTTTAGAGTCGGTTGATAAGTATAATCTTTTTTATTAGCGATATTATCCGTATGGTATTTGTTTAAAGCACAAGGCAGGCAAACGTACACACACCAAAAGTCTACTATTCGTATCTGTATCAGAGATAGCTTTTATCATACTCCTCGTTGTGTATAGCTCTTCATTTTCCCATATTGAAAAGTGAAATGGGAATAGTAAGGAACAATTTTATTTCCTAGACAATGCAAACTCGTGTTTTGTACAATATATTCCATAACAAACTTTCAATGGAAAGTGCATGTAATTTAGTTGGTAGCTTCGCGGTTAAGGAAAAATATACATTACAGTAGTCTACTAAAGTATATTTTGCGATGTATGATTACAAAGAGTTGTTACTTTATGAAAATATAAGAGAAACTAAAGTTAGTGATGCGACGACAGTGATTTTAGTGAGTGTTTCTACCAATATTTTAGTAGTTGTTCATAAATCTATATATCTACTGTTTTTATAAATGTGTATCCAGTAAATTAAAAAAAAAAACGTATGAAAGTTATGTACGCTGCTTGTCGGTGGCCACCGGGGACTGGTGTCGGTGTCTCTATTGCTTGGCGCAAACGAAGCGATGAAGCAAGCGAATAAATCTCAGTCAAAAGTAAGGGAGAGAGAGCTAGAAGAAAAGAGATGGGAGAGAGCCATAAAGTTTAAAGAGAAGAAAAGTTAAGAAAATGGCGACAAACAGAGCTCTTATCATTATCACAGTTTCACATTCGTAAGATCGAGTCTTTGTGCAGTTAAATTGTACCACAAATACTTGACACTGGCTGAAATTGACAAAAATCGACTAGATTTTCATTAATTCAAAAATAAGAAGGCGACAGAGAAAAAGAGCATGGAATATCCACTGACCTATACAGGACGGGCTACCGCCGACTACAACAATACAAGAAAATTAAAATCAAATTACTTTGATTTTCGTTGTACATTATGATATAAGTGCAGTAAGTTGAAAATTACAGCCGAGGCGATATGATAGGCTACAAGAATACAGTGGCTGTAATTATCAAAGGGCACGTATGTCTTACGACATTTTTTAACATACTACCTGACCCGCGCAACTTCATCTGCGTAAATTTTCCCCGTTTTTGCAACATTTTTCCTTGCTGTATTAGTCGTAGCGTGATGTTATAAAACCTATAACCTTCCTCCTCGATAAATGGGCTATCTAACAGTAAAAGATTATTTTAATTAGGACACGTAGTTTCTGAGATTATAGCTTTCAAACAAACAAACAAACTCTTCAGCTTTTAAATATTATTGTATAATTATAAATGTTAGGGGTGGGCAACCCTTATCACTTAGGGGTATGAAAAATAGATAGTAGCCAATTCTCAGACCTACTGAATATGCATATAAAATTTCATAAAAATCGTCCAAGCCGTTTCGGAGGAGTATGGTAACTGACATTGTGACACAAGAATTTTATTTATAAGATTTGCTAGGAAATAAATAACATTTTCAAATAAAAATAATAGTAGGTGTAACGAGTGCCGAACGTCAAAAATAGTAGCTTCATTTTTTTTATAGGCTTACTGAAGAAATGCTCTATCTAGACATTATAATAATATAATCAAAGTTCTAGAGGTCAGTGGAGCTATTCAGAGCTAGTCATTGGTTCTTCTTCACTTTTAAATCTTATTTTTATTTTATTCGATCAATTTAAAATGCCAAAAAGACCATTTTGTACGCCATCCGCAATCGTGTCGAATCTATGAAAATATAAACGTAGGAAGCTCTATAAAACTAAATATTTTTCATGCAAAACGTTCTAGTCACATCACCAATATGAGGTTGGGGATTTCAATAATATTTGGAGTTGTTATAGCTATATCGTGTTTGACTCTGCTGCTCATAATACTCGAATATTGTTTGTTCAAAAAGATTTTGCTGAAACCGCTGTATCTACTTGAAATGCATTTTGTATTTTGAATCGTAAGCATAACACTTAATAAAAATATTCAATGTGGAGTTTTGTATTAAAAGTTTAAAAGGTTCTGGAAGACTGTTTAGGTATTATAAAAAGGTAGCTTATATTTAAAGTTTAGCGACTTGTTCATAGTAATACAGCCTAAGTTTTAATCACTGTGGTAATTATTGGCATTGTTCATTTTATTTGTATGTATTATGCAAAAGGGTAACATAGAAATTGCTATATTTAAAAAACCGTTTGGAGATTTTACCCATAATACTCGGTAGTATAATGGGTAAGATTTGAACCCGCGACTTTACGATTGCGTCCGTCACGAGTCCGATGTCTTAGCTATTAGGCTACCGCCTTGCTTACTCATCTTGCTCTCGCATCTAAGGGGACATCCAGACGTCGTAGAAAGAGATGACCTCCAAAGAATTTTTTTTGTATATCTTACAAAATACATTCATGTTAATCTCTAAATATCTATGTAATCCTTGTAAAGGCTTTTAGGAGTGGGTTCAAGTCGGTACGTGAACCCTCTCCTAACAC
Source organism: Herminia tarsipennalis (assembly GCA_945859575.2). Lineage (NCBI taxonomy): Eukaryota > Metazoa > Arthropoda > Insecta > Lepidoptera > Erebidae > Herminia > Herminia tarsipennalis. The sequence goes on along the minus strand of OX243850.2, from coordinate 7,555,996 downwards.
AAGCCTTTGGAATGGAGGAATTAACAAGATTCCTAGTATGGTGGGACCCAATCACACATTGCTAGTTATCTTTTTTAAATAAAACAAATCAAATATTTCGACTTCAGTAGAAGACTTCACTGAAAGTGTGGACTCCATTTAGATATCTTTTTCTCATTTAGATTTTGAGATGTCAAGGTTTCTGATTCAACAATGAACAGATTGCTGGCCATCTCATTACTGAAGATTAATGATAAGTCGATTTGGTTAGATAAAATCAATCTATAGTAGCATAAGGAAACCTGCTATCCATCAGTGTGGACACTACCACAATTAAAAGCGCGGATGGGACTAGTAATCAATTATCCGACACAAACCAATCATGTGGGCAGAAATTACAGATTAAGGAAATATAGTTTTTGTTGTTGCTAGAAGAGACATTATTCAAACTAGTGGCTTACTAACCAATTTTTTAGGGTTCTGTAGCCAAAATGGCAAAAACGGAACCCCTTATATAAATTCGTCATGTCCGTCTTTCTGTCTGTCCGTCCGTATGTTACACGCATTTTACTCAAAGACTACTCAATGAATATTGATGAAATTTGGTGAAAGGTGTCTTGTTGTAGCGGCTACTTAATTTGATAGCTAAATGGTAAAAATAAATACTTTTAGGGGGGGGGGCACTCCATACATAATAACAGCATTCATCAACGTGTGGCACATCATTCGACAGGTCTATCAAAAACATTTTAAAGTTTGTAATAAACTTTTTTGATTGGCTGAATATTTTTGAAAATAATCGCTTCGAAAATTGCACTTATTTTGTCCCCCCTTAACTTTTGAACCGTCTGATCAAAAATATTAAAAAAAACTCAAAAAGGTAGCGTTTAATAATACTTTAAACTAAAATTATTTTGGACATGATCGGATATACCGTCATTGAATTATTGCCGAAAAACTGCGGTTCTCAACAAAAGGGCGTCATGAACATATGCTCGCAGGGTTCCGCAGCCTTAAATTATTACATCAGCAGAAGAGCGTACGTTCATGGCATTTACTTTTATTGAGTAACGCAGTTTTTCAGCATTAGCTCAATGACGGTATATACTATCAGGTTCAAAATATTTTTAATTTTAAAGTGTTTATTAAGCGCTATCTTTGTGATTTTTTTCATATTGGGGGGGGGGTGAACACACAATTTATGCAACATTTGGAGCGATTATTTGCAAAAAAAATATTCACCTAATCAAAAAAGTTTATTAGAAACCTTTAAATGTTTTTGAAAGACCTGTCGAGTGGTATACCCCACACGTTGATGTATATATACTCAATAAATATTATAAATTTTATAAATATTTATCGAGTAGTCTTTGAGTACAATGCTTGTGACATACGGATACACAGACGGACATGACGAAACTATAAGGATGAATTTTTAGCATTTTGGCTACGGATCCCTAAAAAGGTGCTGGAAACTAGAATCGCGACCTGTCGGGTCGTATTTCGTGGTGTAAGTACGTGGCAGAATTTAAAAACCGGGCTAAAGTTATCGTCTTAATACAAATGAATCATTGCTTTTGACGAAATATTCTAAAAATTGGGAAGTCATTTGCGGTGTAGGTAATAGTTACTGAAAATGACTAAATAACACTAATGAGTTCTGAATCCTCTCTCGGTTTTTCTTCATGAATGTTTAATTTTGGGCTTTAGGTAGCGTTGATGAAGCATTCAGAGTGCACATTTTCACGTGCGGATTATGTCTCGGATGAGAGTGTACTCACAGTTCTCGTAATTATTTACTTAAAATTTATGAGGTTACATATAAGTTTATCGTCTTTTTTTTTCTAATAAAAGATAACTTGCATGTGGAATTGTGCGTCCTACATTACTAGCAATCCTGTTAACCCCTCCAGGTAAGCTCAAAAGGTTGTTTTAGAAGTGGGTTTACTACATTTAATTAGTTAATGTATTTTACTTAAATTGATAAAGAAACTTTATTTTCCATTGATTCATGTAGGTATAACTAGGTGAGAAGTTCGGGAAAATACTTAAGTAAAAGTCGAAAAAATATATTTTTAATTCGATATCTTTCATAATAGTATGGAATTGTTTATTAACTATAACTATTTCATCTTCTATTTACTATTATTATAATGTAATACGGTACATTATCAGCCTAAACGTATATATACCTATCTATTCTTAATTTGTTAAAACTGTTACTGGAATCGATATTATTATGTTTTGTAACGTATAACATTGTATAGTATTCGTTTGTATTCGTAATAAATAAACACGTCTATTGTATGTGACAGTTTCAGTAATTTAATTAAAACATTTTGTTTTAAGTCCATGTATGTAAGAAAATCTTATTTACTTTGCTACAGAAGATAAACTATTGTGATGTAACAAGATACTCTAGACGGTATGTGTAAGTATTTTAATTCATTAATTGTTTCATTCTTAAAACAAGTAAGGCTAGGCGCACACTAGATAGCCTGGCTGCGGCTGCTCCCATACAACGTCAAATGTTTGATTGGCTGCCATAGCCAGAGCGAGTAGGGAATTGACAAGTCGAATTTAAATGGCTGCCATCCGTCTCCGCGCACTATTGTCGTAGCAGCCAGACGTGTTGTTGTATTCAGAGACATGCTAATTTGTGATAAAACACCATGAATTTTATAGAACCCGAGAAGACGACCGAACGAAATATAACTTACGCCATAAAACCTGAATATACATTCAACCAGTCCATACACAATGTCCATTAAGATTTACAATAAACTATCGGAACATGTAAGAAGTGAAAATAGAATAAATCCATTCAATAAAGTCAAATCAATTCTACAAAATAAAAGTTATTATACTATTACTGAATATTTACAAGACAAATTATAAATAAAAATAGACTTTACAAATTCCAACCTACACTTACACTACAGACAAAATAATAGATATACCAATATCAATAAAAAAAAAACATTTCTGCTATTTATTAGACTTAGAACATAATATATTTTAAACATTTTATGTTAAAATTTTGCAGTGCCCAACAGGGTTCACAATTGTTGTTTAAGTAATTTATTTTTTTACCACCTATATATACATTGTGGAAAGCAAATAAACAGTTGAGTGAGGAAACTGACGAAATAGTCACGTGTCACGTCAGTGGCTGTCGATTGGTTGCTCAAATATTTCAATTGTCGCTGCCAGGCTTAGCAGCTTGGCTGCCTAGCACGCACGGGCTCCCATGAACCGTCATATATTCAACTGACCGCCGCAGCCAGGAGACCAAGTGCGCGCCTAGCCTTAGTGTGTACAAGTTTAATTATTTTAGATAAAACGCACTTAAAATTGGTCTGTATTTTTATTACCTAATGCAAACCTTTGTTGAAAAAAAAGGAACATTGTCTTTTGACATTTTTACTAGTCTTTTCCAAATAAAAAACGTTGCCCAAGTTTCAGTGGGAATTCACATGTTGTGAAATATACTTTAATGGTATAGAATCGGGAGGTGGATATAGGACAAATCCCAAGCCACAGAAATCAAGTAAAGTATAACTTAGTAGGCTGTGAGGAAGACGGGATACGGGATGAGACTCGAATATGTAAGGCTGTTTCCTAGAAATATATGATAAGTATTTTTTTCCGAATTCGGGCTCGTTCGTTGATTGTAAATTATATTTTGCAAAGTCCGAAAGACAAGTTTGATCGCGTTTTGCCTATAAGTATCAGATAAAATGTGCGCAGACATTTTATTAAATTAGCCATTGATAAAGAAAGACCATGAGTATTTTTCTTACATTAATAAAAGAGCCTTGAGTAAATATCCTGAAGAGTCAGCTCCATATCGTCGTGGCTGGCTGTGTGGTACCAGCTTTAGAATAGTACCACCCCATCTCTTCCCGTGGGTGTCATCAAGGCGACGGAGGGATTTAGCAATTAGCCCCAGAATCTATAGTAAGTTTTACTGGCGAGATGGGTGTTGAGCAGAGGGACATCATATGGGTTGATGATGATGATATGAAAAAAACAACTAGCTTCAGCCTGCTGTCTGTCCGCGGACCCGCTTATAGCTTGAAGTTTTCTAAAATCCTTTCCTATTCCTTGTTCATATCACAAAAGAAACCACTTTGGAAAATTCTAGCTTTATAAGTCAAATGGTTTGGGCGGTTGATGAGTAAATGATGAGTCAGGACTTTCTTTTCATTTTTTTTTATATATACATAAAAACTTAAAGCTTGGCTACAATATGGAGTTTTACTACATACGTATTAAGTATAGCAAGGTTAAGACAGTCATAAAGATGAATTAGCACTTCAATGATTAAATGCATCTACTATCGAGGTTTACACCGGCCTGTTACTATCGTCTGAGTCACTGATGGTTTCCTGCACTTATGTAATGAGCTCCATTGTATGATTCTAACACAATCTTTTAAGACTTCAATGTGAAAACCAGGAAAACTGAGGGTAGGTTGACATTTTGAAAATAAATGTGCCTAGTCATTCATGACAGTTCCCAACCAATCTATTAGTTATTACAATTCTTCAATCAACTGTTGATCGAAGTTACAATTAAATATATAAATTATTAATATAATATAAATTTAAAAAAATAGTAAAATTAAATGATTTTACTAAATGCACGTTAATAAACGTAACCTTATACCAAAAATCTAAATTTTAGTTTGGCTGTCATCTAAACGGTTTCAGAATTTCACTTACTTATTTTTTGATTTTACCCGTTTATAGTAAAATCTGAAACGATTTAAAATAGATATGGTTTTGAAAACCGTCTACAATAGTTAACACAGTTTACAGATATATACGAGTATATTGTAGTTAATTATTTTCTGTAGATCATTACATTCCAGAAAATACTATCTTTATAAAGCAGTATAGTCAATCGTCTATACGATTTTAAAAAGATAGTATTTTCTGGAATGTAATGATGTAATGATACTATTATCAAGATTCGGCTAAGAGAATTAACATCGAATTGATAATTCTCTTAAGAATCTCTCTCTAAAGAAATTTGCAAACACATGGTAGGTGATTTTATTTCAGCTAATGAGAACTGGCAGATTTCTGATCCTTAAAATTTACGTGGTAACTAATATAGGTTAAGGAAAGCACTGAAACAAATATAGAAATCCACTTTTTTATTGGTATTTTATCAAACGGCACCTAAAGTGTAAAAGAAAAAACTTTAAAGAACTTCTCTGTCGAAGCGTGCTGTTCAATGAGATCTGAAGAAATAATTATGCTACAATTTGGTTATTTACAGGTCACGGTATTTGTGTTCTAAAGGACCCTGAAAGAGCTTGAAGGACTGACAGTTTTCCTCATAAAAGCACGTTTGATTCGTATTCCAATAACTTTTAATTACTTTTCAGGAACCAACCAGTGATGTTCATAATAAAGAGATAATTAAATTTGGCAGTATCAATAAACAATATTACTTTTGAACGCATTACATGATTCACACTTTGAAATTGAATTGTGTGATGCGTTCTCAAGTAGTTTTAAAGTTAATTATTTTTACACACAAACTGTTTTTATCCTAGTTTTTTTTTGTAAAGTTGTCATGACTATTTGGTGTTTTTGAAGGTTTATGATTCCGAGCAACGTGGGTGCATATGCGTATGTATACTGTATATAGTAAGAAAATAATAAAATCGTAATAGTAGTAATGCCGGAATTATTGATCACTGGCAAAAGTGTTTATATGAATGAAATGAAAGTGTCTATCTTAATAAAAAATACCTTTAGTGAAAAATAAAGTTCAAGCGAGACAAAATCTAGGCTTGTAAAAAAGTGCTAAAGACTGTAGAATCTTAAAACCATGGGATGGCCTACTGGTTCATTGTGGGTCTCGTCTAGTTAGTCAAAGTGTGCGAATATTGCCAGCCAAAGCCTACATATAAAAAAACCGGGCAACAGCCTGTCGGAACATGTTCAGTGTAGGGTTCCGCAGCCGTTATTACAAATAAATACATTACATATTATGAAAAAAATCGATTTGAACAATTGCACCAACTGGAGAGCGGATGTTCATGGCACTTACGCCCTTTTGTTGAGAAACGCAGTTTTTCGGTAATAACTCAATGACGGTACATCCGATCATGTCGGAAATAATTTTAGTTTAAAGTATTTATTAAGCGCTACCTATGTGATTTTTTGGTCACAAGATAAGAGGGGGGGGGGGGAAGCATAAATAATAATATTTTCAGAGCGATTCATTCCAAAAGGTTTTTTGAATCAGTAAATATACTGATTCAAAAATCCTTAAATTTTTTTTAAAAGACCTTTGGAATGATGTACCACACTAGAATTTTATCTCGCGTAAATATTTTATCTACCCGTGACCACGATTGTTGCAATACAGTCGAAACGTCGGGCAATAAAACAAAGGTATTTAGCCTTAAAATATTTTTTTTATGCGATTAAGACCCATAGCTTATAAAATTCTATAGTGTGTACAAATTGTGAAAGTTTACGAACATATATTGATGTACCACACGTTCATTTTAACGCTAAAAAAAGTTTTTTTTAGTTTGTGTTACATGTATGGAGTGCCCCTTCTAAAATATTTGTTTTTATTATTTAGCTATCAAACTAAGTAGCGGCTACTACATGACACCTTTTCACCAAATTTCATTAATATTCATTGTGTAGTCTTTGAGTAAAATGCCTGTCACATACGGACACATAGACGGATATGACGAAACTATAAGGATTCATTTTTGCCATTTCGACTACGGATCCCAAAAAAGGTACTGACAACTAGAATCGCGACGACCTGTCGGGTCATAGTTCGTGGAGTAAGTAAATGGCAGACTTTGAAAAACCTGGCTAAAGTTATCGTCTTAATACAAATAATCATAAGCTTTAAATGAAAAACAATCAAAAGTAAGAAATTTAATAATGTATCATACATACCTTTTGTAAAGAGAGACTTATACTCAAAGCCTTTGAAGTTCGATCTTTACTTTAAAATTTAGATATTTGTTTGTATGTATTTGCTTAAATTGAAGTTTTTGTATCGTTTGTGAAACATTCTAACTATAGAATGGAATTAAACAAAGAAACAAATATTGCACATACCTAGGTAGGCCCATTTTCTGATATCAATACTCTTTCTAATTAATTTATAAATTTAATTAATCACTAATTTACTTAATAGACATGTAGTAATAATCAATACTTCATGTAAATAATTGTACAACAACTTTAAAACATGTCGTCTATTAATTATCTACCAATAAGTTGAATATAGTATTTTATCTATAGGTGGAAACTTTAAGAGGCTTATGCTGTGAATACTACAATTTTGCCTAACAGAAAACGTACGAGCTGTTTGTTTCCCAACATAAAAATAAATAAAAATACTTATTAATACATAGGTACCTATCTAGATTATTTATAGATTCGTTTTGTTACTGACTTAGTCACATAAATGTTGAGTGCTCTATTTTAAAGCCTTCCTCACATTTCATGCTCTAGAAAGTTCCTTCTGCCATCATTTTAAAAGCTATAGTTCCTATGCCAATGCCAATTTGATCACAGAAATCAATTAGTCTCAAGTGTGTTAAACATCATTATCCTCGTAGCATGCCGTAGGCCGGGGCCTACGCACGCCTACGCGGGGCGCGGCGTAGAAGCGTAGCACCAACCGGTACGCTTTCGGCTTTACCCCATGACTATATAACCGGGGAGTGTTGGACTCCTGATGCCATTTCAGTAGTACCGACACAGCGCGCAACACGCGCACTTCGGCTCAGTGTTTCAGTGCACTACTCGAACAGTTACGGACGTCGAAAACTTGCAGGTAAGTTCATAAGTGAATGAAACAACTACCATTTAAACATCTAGGATGGAAAATAAGTTGCATAAACTGATTTTTGACTTCTCAAACAACGTTTATTTAATTTAAAACATTTATAATCCGCTTCTATAGTTTATTGTAGTTTACTTTTTTTTATAGAGTATTATGATAGAAAATTTTACAAAATTCACTCATGAAATGATTGCTTTAAAATATTTTTTTAAATATAATAAATTATATACAGTAGTAGGCTAGGGTACAATTTATTTATCAATTATGAAAGAGAGCCTTTTTTCACATACGAAGAAGTGGCAGTAAAAATAACGGTCAACTGAAAGTTATTTATAAGTAGGTAATCGACTACGGAGTCTACGATGAGGGGTGCTTACTGACCTATGTGATACGACCTGTTTAGCCCATTGGCTCATCAGATTAAAATTAAAGCTATTTAAATTAAGGCAGTCAATAAAAAAAATCAAGGAGAAACTAAAAAAAGAATCTACTACTATAACCCTTTTTTAAAAAAAGAACAGCCGCTTAATTAAAAAGTGGTGTTTGAATAAGGTTTCGTTAACAAAACACTATTAAGTGCACTTTTCCTTTCATTTCAATAATGGTGATACAAAAGGTAGAAGTGGCCGAGCCGAGTACGCCTTTTTAAAGTCGACGCAAAAATACTTCTATTATACATAAATTCTCAATGCAACTCATTTACATTTTTTTGATGCCCACTTTAACTTTTTACTGAGTCTTTTTATTATTTTCTTTTCACCTTTGCTCTCTTGAAAACGGAAACGACTTCAAAGCTTTCATTGACTTAGGTGTATTCTTTTAACTCTTCCTTGATTACATCTATGATAAATGAATTTCTTCATTACGAGTTGTAGAATCAAGAAAGTTAAAGAAGTCCAAAAGCGTCAAGTTTTATTACGAGCCAATACAATTACAGATCTTCTAACATCAAAGAATGTCTTTTTGTTCTATATATATTGTCTGTACGCAAGAAAATGTTTTGTAAATTTCTCCTTGCAACTCCAATGATAACTAAAAACTAAAATCGGACACACTATCAACCGCTTTTGTTTTTGAATTTAGAAAAAAAAAACCATGTATTTTACTATTTCCATGGAAATACAAAATGGAAATTGAAGGACATGCGTTTTTTCCTCATAATATCCCAGTAGGACAAGTCGCAAATGGTTAAGGCGTTTTTAAAATACATTTAAGGGCCGCTAATGGAGCATATAATTACTTTGATAACGTGATTATATCTAAAGAGAAACTAAGACATAGTTCCTGTGTGATTTAAGCGCGACAAATACCATGCTAAACAAAAGGGAACTAGTGCAATACATCTCTAAAAGCGAAAGAGTATTTAATCAATCAGTATCATTGCTGTCGAGGGAATTTCGTTAAATAAAAAAACGGGTACTTACACTATATACACGTGTGGTAACTATTTTTAAATTGTATTTCACACAAAACAATTCCAATATACAATGTTCATGCTTATTATTTTAACATAAACTACTTTTATAATAGTAACAATGTGGGTATTGAGCACAAATTTATAAATAAATCTAAACAATGAGAAACGCATTAGAGATGACAGGAATCAGAGCCGACGGCTGCCGGCACGTCATGAAGAATTCACGACCTAACACCATTGTGACTACCTACCATACAGGGATCGAATACCTGAAATAAACGGTATTTTTGCATTTTATCAATTTAATTTCGCAAAATGTGTTTCATTTAACAAACTCATGTCATAGTTAATAACTCTGTTATAAAATTACTATATTTATCTTCATAGACCAACAAAGGTTAGCCTAGCTTTTGATACATTTCACAAATGAAGACTCTCACTCTTAATACAAAAAAATAGGTTATGTTGGAGGGGTTAATAGTGTTGTTAGTAAAATACATAACAAGTAAGAAAGTAACTACATTTAGCAGTTAAATCTATTTTATACGGGAAGCATACGCCTAATTTTACTAAAAAAAAAGATACATTTTCTTTTAAGTTTTCTTGTTGCTTCGACAGCAAACATTGTAGGCAGTAAATGTCTTAAAAACCGGACAAGTGGGTACATATTTGTAGGTAAATATTAAAAATAGTTCTGGAATCGAGACTTGCAGTTTTTTTAAATAAACGGCTGTATTTTTTTACGTTCATTTAGAAATTTGATATTTTTACAGCTTCAAGGGACTATAGACCTGAGTATATGGTTTTTAATTTTATAAAGCTGCGGTAGTCTAATGACTAAGGCATCAGGCTCGCAATCGTAAGGTTGCGGGTTCGAATCCTACCCAGTATACTACCGACGTGAACCCACTCCTAATTCAAGCCATTGTGCTTAGCTGGAGGGGTCAACAGAATTGCTGGGGCTACAAGTCCATATTGCTAGTTAACTTTAAAAAAAAAAATCGTCGCGTTCGCGATATAAAGGGTCTTGGCGAAAAGACGGACAACAAGTGATCATAAAAAGGTTCCGTTTTTTCCTTTTGAGGTTCGGAACATGATTAAATAGTTAAAAGATGAAAGATAAGTGAACATAGATATAAATATATAATGTTTTTTTATTTAAGTCAGTTTTATGAATTGTTGTACCCTAATTATTTTAACAGCAAAAAGTTTGATATATAGTGTTCCGAAAACTCTTTGCTGTTAATTAGGAGATAAGCTTACCTGGCTTTACACCAACGCATAGCGATGGGTTGACCCAAGGGAGGGCTAGAATATTCTCCACTCACATAATCATTTATAATTATAGCCAATGTTAAACGCATTTACAAAAATTATTGTTTTTAAACTTTCGCGTTTTTGATACATATTAGATATATTTCGGGACTTAATCGCGTGAATTATTTAATGGTACGAACCTTTTATTTACCCGACGCTTCGATCGAATTGCACCGATGGTGTAAATAAAAACGTCGGGTAAATAAAAGGTTCGTACCTTTAATAATTCACGCGATTAAGTCCCGAAATATATCTAACATTTACAAAAATATTGCGAATAAAGCTTCAACTTTTGCTTATATTTATGAAAAAAAAAAACAAAAAAGTAGTGTCATCTTGATTGATGGAAGAAGTCCAGCATATCGAATAACAAACTTTTGTCAAACTCTTAAGTATAAACCGATACCCCAGAACAACAGGGTAAACAACAGGCGATATAACAGTCTTTAGACTGTTAAATCGCCTAAAAAGGGTACGCCTGTGAAAAAACTAATAATTTGGATTACGTTATGACACAATACTGGTGCGATAAAATTTATGAAGCAGACATATAATAATAATAATATCTTGGGACAACTCACACAACTCTATCTAATCCCAAACTAAGCAGAGCTTGTACTATGGAAACCAGACAACTGATAAACATACTTATATATTTCTAAATACATACATATTATAGATAAATAACACCCAGACACAGAATAAACCATCGGGCTCATCACACAAAGTTTTATCCTGGGTGGGATCGAACCCACGACCTCATGCGTATAAGGATGCCAAGAATAGCATCTGCGTATAAATCTTGAAAAAAAAACCTTAGCTTTCTTCGTTTGAAGAAATTTATGTCGAAGCCTTTTGGAAAATAATCTACAAGGAACTAATTCCACGACCTTAATAAACATGTCAGTAAGTACTTTTAAAACTTAATAAAATTCATGCAAGGACTGAAGTAAGTTAAAAGACAAACAAATTAAAAACTTTACCTGAACTGCGACTTCTACAAGGCAAGAATTTCCCGTAATACCTACTTATTGAGAAAAAATCTAGAACATAAACTACCTACAACTTATTAACAAGGTTCAAAACTTGTTATTAGTCTATAATAAGTAGGTTTAAAGTCATAATTTTTAGCCTGAACAAACCTAAACAAAAGATCCTGGTATAAAACCTGTTTGGTTTTATACTAGGATCATTTAAAAATATTATCCACTAAATGTCAGAAATATTTAAGATAGTCGTAAACTGTGAAAGAAATAATTTATTTTTAATTTAGTAACAAGTTATTAATTTGAAAAAGAAATATTACGATTCTCTCTTAATATTTTTATTAGGTTTTATTCACAACTTACAAATACACTTTATTATTCTTGTTCACAATTTACAAATACACTTTACTTAATTTAATGACAATATTTCAGGGAGAAAATATTAACTCTAATAGATAATAAACACTGAAATAAATTGAATCGGTTACTTCATTACATAAATAAGCGAATTCCAGAAAGGGTTACCGATATACTTTGAGGGCTAACCTGTAAAAATATATTTTTGTACAATTCAATTGATTATATTTTGGATTTGTTAACTACATTTTGTTTTCTGAAATTATTTTCCTACGGTGTCTTTGTTTATAATCGTGGTAACATTTATGAAATGAAATGCAATAACGTTCCGATTCAGAAGTTCGATATTTAATACTTCTTAACTAATATGTGAGACAAATATTATAGGAAAATGCTTGCATATAGGTACTACTTAATCAGATTTGAGACATCCTTAGAAAATTATTTTAGAAATCTCTTTAGCTTGTGAATAGACGACATAAGATAAAATCGATAGATCAAGGATCTATATCCGCACTAGAGTTATCACTCCACGTTTCACTACCCAATGTGCTTTAAGCCCTAAAAAAGAAAACAATCTTGATTATGGCAACCCACTTGACTTTTTGTTTTTTTGGCGCGAATATCAATAAGCCACACAAGTTCGTTTTTCGAAAGCGAATCTAATTTTAACTTTGTTTTGTTGACGGATTGTTTTCGTCGAGTTGTCACCAATATTTTCTGTAGACGGTGGATTATTTTTCTTATTCTATTTAGGTTACACATATTAATAAAGTAAATATCTAAAAATCGGAGTTTCACGTATTTACCGTTATAGTTTTTGAGTTAGCATTGGCAATGTTGATTGTTTAAGGGTATGTTCCGTTATACATTCGAGCACTGTAAGATGTGACGTCAACTTAGTATACTGCGAAACCATTCCTATTAGTTAGCTATACTGGTAACTGTATAAAACGGAATGTAGTCCAGTATATGTCATCCACGTTTATAAATTTGTACAATGTTGAAGATCAACAAGAAAATTTTTTTTCGAATGTAGTTATATTAAACAAAAAAAAAATACTGTGGCACTCGGGGACTGCCGCGGTAAAGCTATTGCATAGTATTTTTATCAACTTAAGCATTTATATATATTTTTAAGTGTTTTTTTTAAATTATAAAAAACAATGTTTGAATTTTTTTTTTCTTTAAAAAAAATTGTTTTTTTTTTAAATTTAAAAAAAGCAATTAAAAAATTTTTTTTATTTTAGTTTTTAAAAAAGTTTTTTTTTTAATTAAAAAAAAAAATCATTAAAAGTTCTGCTATTCATTGATAGATGGCAAAAGTAAAAAGTATCACCGCTGTGCCCGTCGGAGTGGGGAGCGTGAGGTTTTTTCGTTACGGAATTTCTGGATTCGGTCCCCGCGCTCAAGGCCCGCGATAGAAGCTATGCAATAGCTTAATTATATTCAAGGTAATTATCAATTGAATTAATTGCATAATGTCTGAATCAATGAAATTCATTTAAATTTCTGGTCACTGTTGATCACGTGATCAAAGTAGGTACTGAAAGCACCTTACCTCAAAAACACCAGTGCTCACAGTACAAAAATGGCGACGATTTATGACGTCACATATTTCCCAAGGATACTGCCGCAGTATACTGTCAGTCATAAAGGAACGACTTTCTCCCCAGTAAAAGCACTGAACAGTGCTCGCAGTGTATATCGGAACATACCCTAAATTCTTCTCGATCTATTGTCAAAAGACATTGAAACGAAATAACCTTAGAAAATTTTAAATATATAGTAGTTCTGTAATAGTTCTATATTTATATAGAACCATAGAAACCTGAATTACATAATAAGTATATAATATATTTTATAGGCAAAAAATAAATACCTACTTACGATAGTAGAGATAGAGTTTTTTATGCTAAATTAAATTAAATTCAGGTCAATAACTTTTATTGATGTTATTTGACGGTTTCCCGGAACCAACCCGCGCAAAGAATGTAAGTACCAAAATTGAAGATTTTTATTTTATTTTTGTTCTCTGCGACTACACATTATTTGATTAGAGCAAAAACTGGGCAAGTACATATCGGGCCACGCACAATGTAGGGTTCCGTAGTCACCCCCTCCCTCCATCTTAATAATGCGGCTTAAGAAGTGGGTTTTTTGTTGTTTTTGTTTCATAGTTACAACGTTATACCTACTTAATAGCAATTTTTACAACCCCTAAACGTTTTTAAAAGACCTATCAAATGATACCCCACACGATGGTGTATGTGAGAAAAAAAAATCACTTCCCCACTATACATACAGGAGAGGTACCCTCAATAAAAATGTTTTTCAAGATTTTATGTTTTCACTTTGTCGGCGTAAGTAATATGTGTGTCTATGAAAAATTACAGCCGTCTAGCACTAACAGTCTCTGAGCAAAGCTGCGGATGGACGGACGGACATAGCGAAACGATAAGGTTCCGTTTGCCATTTTGGCTACGAAACCCTGAAAATGAGAAATTTGTTAAAAAATTCTATTTCCTATATCATTATTCTACATTAAAATATTTTAATCAAATCAATACCAGAGCTAGGCAGAACTCTTTTTTTTCATCTTAATAATGTCACAAAAGCGCGATTGTTGGGTAATTAGTAGGTATTTCAAGAAAACGGTCACCCTTCTATGGAGGCAAGGCTATTAATATATTAATGCAATATGAACATCTAAATGTACCTACAAATAGGTACTTCTAAACTTGATGAGCTAAACTTTAACCCAAACCGTTCAGAGGTATATGTTGATGTATCAGTCTATCACAGTTGACCCTAGCGCAAGAGTAACGAGAAGCTTCGGCCTTCTAGATAGATTACTTAATATTATGACTTAGGCACCTGGTAAGGGCCTCACCAAATTACGATCAAAATCACCACTAGCTTCACCTATCAGGAGTAAAATCTAGTTTTCTCAATAAGAAGAACATCTAATGTTAGGAGGTAAAACACCTACTTAGGTAAAATAAAAGGCACTCTACGGACTAGTCTTTGAAGGTTTTCACCGTGGACCGAATTCGAAAGTACTCATCTACGTCATCTTATATTCTTTCCTGTATTCAGAGGCACTCGTCCTTAAATTTAATTCAATAGGCTTGGTGTAAAGAGATAATTTATTTCTTGTTAATATTATGAGCGTGCCGCAGGGTGCTTTTCGAAAAGGGGATTTTCACACTTAAGGTTAGGTAATACTTATTTTTATAATCCCTGATAAAATACGAGGTGTTACAATGTGTGTGAAGGCTTTGTGTAGAAACGAATAGGTAGGTCTGTACTTGTGTTAAGTAATATTAAGAAAACAAAAAACCTTTAAAGTGTTATAGAATTATCTGAAGCTTATGTCACTTCCACAATTGAGAGGTATCCATGGAGAAAGCACCCATACAATATCTCACATGAAGAAATCTTTTGAGGATTTTTTAACATCATCATGCAACATTAGCAATGCTGGTTGTAATACTGTTAACCTAGAATGTAGGTAGGTACGTATAGTCTTTAAAAGCGCTTTACAAATGTAAAGTTAAATACTCGTATCTAGGTAATTTCATTGTTCGGAAACGGTATTCTATAAATAAGTCTTGCATCATTAACCCCCTTATTCCCACGTGCTTTAAAATTAAATAAATAAAATCTCCTTCATTAGTCAGAATCTACCTATATTATTTACCTTCCGTACCTAACACATTTTGTATGAAAAGAAAATGGTAATGACGAAATTTGATTATTTCCAACCGAAGGCGGCTGAAAGGTAACAATATAATGAAAGATGCGTAGGTATTTTATATTAAATTGAATAATATTTTTTTATGGTTTTTCCATTAGGTGCTACATGTTGATTGTTGCATAGAATAAATTAAATAGGAACGTAAAATTTATTTAAGACTACCTAACTCGGTGGACTTTGTATCACCTAAAATTAAATGTAATCTGCAGTGAAATTTCCCGTGCAACGATTACAAAAAAAAATCAATTTTCTGCTGTTTTGTGTGTTATATCTCGCCTCTTGTCTAAAATAACATTTAAATCGGTTGAGCCGTTTTTGAGTTTTAGCAAGACTAACGAACAACAATTGATTTTGAAAACCAATGTTGACTTTTAATAAACATACGCTTTATGTTAAGTATTTCCGTAATACCTAAATATAAAACCTTAAAAAAACATAGCTACCGTGACCGTTTCTTCTGCTTTTTGAACCAAATAAAACGTGTTCATAATCTGGTAAAAAGTTTCCTTGAAATGATTTTACATTTTCATTGACTACAGGAACTACATAACACAATTTAAAATTGTTTCTCTCATTTGGCACGTGGAGCACCTACTAATAAATAATAACGGGTACATTTTACACAAAAAGGGTAAACACACATCCCGTCTGTTAACAATTAAAAACTCTCCTTTTTGATGAAAAAATGGTCTGGTTCGGCCACGAAAATAACTGAACATTGTAAATAAGGATACCACGAGTTGTTGTTTTTATTCAGAACTGAATATTTTATGTAAGTACCTACCACGTGTAAAAGAAAGATGTGCTTTTTCAAAAACAGTCAGCGGTATATGTACTGCACCTCCCAAGTACAGTTAAACATTGAGATATGTAACGAATTTCACCTTTACTGTTGTCTACACGAATGTTAAAAAGCTAAAGAGTTTCTTTGTTTTTTTACGCGATAATCTCAAGAACTACTGTTTCAAATTAAAAAAATCTTTTACTGTTAGATAGCCTATTTATTGAGGAAGGCTATAGGCTATATATCATCACGCTACGACCAAAGGGAGCGGAGCATCAATAAAAATGCCAGCTAGTTACAAGCGGCGAAGGGTTAAAATTGTCTTAAGGGAACTCGATAATAGGTGGACATGGTTCTTCATGCGTATATTAAGTATGTAACTGGAATTCAAAGGGAACCCGAAAAGAATAGTGTTCTAAGAACTCCTCGCCACTGCTAGTTACAGAATAATACTGTTACAATTTACCTATGTGTAAATATTATTAAAGAAGTTTTCTATTTCTTTCAACTCGTTTTGCCATTAACCATGCCGGCTAATAGCCTCACAAATCAAGCCTATTTCTCCTGATCTTAGCCTATCTGTATTTACAAATGTTTGTTTTCATCAAAAATTTAATATGTTTCAATTTGAAAGTGCCTATACTTTTATAAAGTCAGTTGCTCACAATCATGTGTAGGAGTATATTACGAGCCACATTTGCCTTGACCACATTTTTCTGTTATAAGACCGCCTTAGAGTCCTTAAGTCCCTCGACAATTTTGTAAGTGCAAGTAGAATTAGGTTTCCAAAATAAAATAAACTTATACAGCATCCCTAAAATATTAGGCTTCCGTAAAACATTTAACGGGAATGAAACCTACATGAATTTTCTGTTTTATGTTGTGATATACCTAAATAGCACAAAATGAAAATAATTACAGATATATGATACTTTGTATTTTCTGTTTTGATATGGATTCAGGTGCGTAACAATACAAGTCGTTTTACATCCATTTATTAAAAACGTAAAAGCGTCGAAATGAACGAAACAAGGTGTTTTTAAAATATATGATTAACATGACTGCCTCTGTGGCGCGGTGGGAGTGTATCCGACTGCTACGCAAGAGGTCGTGGGTTCGATCCCCACCCAGGATAAAACTTTGTGTGATGAGCTCGATGTTTTATTCTGTGTCTGGGTGTTATTTATCTATAATATGTATGTATTTAGAAATATATAAGTATGTTTATCAGTTGTCTGGTTTCCATAGTACAAGCTCTGCTTAGTTTGGGATCAGATAGCGTTGTGTGAGTTGTCCCAAGATATTATTATAGATATTATATGTAATACAATTATCCGAAACGTCGCAAGTAGATATTTAATCATGGCAAAGCTTTGTACCGAAGTTAGATATTTTGAATATTTTTTTTATAATTATGTAGAAATTAAGCATACGTTTTGTAATTTACACTTACACATTTAGATATTTTAGATCGCGGGTTCAAGAGACGATTTTTTCCTCCATACTTTAAATACATTAGTTTCAAACTGTACGTTCCTACAATAACTTTCCAGTATTTTTTTTGGTATGCGATGAAACAAGTCATCTTTACTAATAAATTTAAAAAGCGTCTTTTTTTGTTTATTTCTCTGCCATTGCTAGAATAAGTTTTACAGACCACTTGACACTATCTTCACAATGTTCTATAGATTTTATATATCTATTTTCATTTCCAGGAAAGTATCGTAACGCTTTTAAGCAAGCTTCATAGTACTAACGTTTGTACTTTTGATTAATAAAAAAAAATTGTCGGCAATATATTACAAGTACCCGTATCCAGATTCATTTATTAGTCATATTAGGTATAAGTAACTCTAACTTAACCTCCGAATATTCAAATAACACTTTGACTCAAACGATACTTAAGTTTGAATATAGCTCAAAGTATTCTGACACTGCTATTCACCCTTAAGTGATAGTGACAACAAGAGATTTAACGGCATCTTAAAATTGAGTGACGCATGAGTATTCAGCTATGTGAAGTCCTCAAAGGTCGCTATTAGTCACCAAAAAGAAACAAAAATAGCACGATACTTAACGACGTGTCTTGAAATAAACAGCGTTGGGTAAATTTTCACCTATTTTCAAAATCAAAACATTTTTTTTTATTTTTAAAACAAAGTTGAAGGGTTTTACAGACTAGTGTGTAGGTACCATTTGCCATTATTGGCTTACAACATTTTTGGACATCTGTGGCTGTCGTATTGGATAGCTACTACTTAATTCTTATAGTATACATACGCGAAACAATACCAAATTTCAAAATAACATCACAGTAATAAACTGAGCTATTTTCTCAAAATATCGAATGAATTTATAACAATGACATTTATCGATACATATTTCTGAAAATGAAAGGTCTCGCTTTTTCAAGTTGAGTTCAATTTCCTTAGTTTGTAATAGTTCTTAGTCATGAATAATTTTAAAACGACTCGGTCGGCTGACACTCCTGAAATGGACCTCTAGGAAGTTATTGTGTAACTTGCTTCTTTTGTATACTCTAATGTGACGATGAAAAATGATGTAACGGCCTTCGAATATATTGAGGGACCCCATTTAATCTTTAACATAGGTAACATGTTCATAGCCTTTTCTCGTGACATATTTAAAAAAATATTATTGTGCCCTTTTCATAAACGTAAAATCATAGACATTCAGCCATAAATCATCGATGTGAAAACTTTTGCTTAGGATTTTCTGTTTTATATAATTTCATATAGTTCCCTATTCGATAAGAGCTTTTGAATCGTAATAGGTTATGCCCTTAAAAGTTAAGCGGGTAGGTACTTAGATGAATTTTCATCCCTGAAAAGGTACCTATAGGACATCTATATCTATACTAATATTATAAATGCGAATGTTTGGATGTATGGGTGTGTGGATGGAAGGCTGTTTGTAATTCAATCACACCACAATCAGTAAACGGATCGGACCGTTTGGA
Source organism: Herminia tarsipennalis (assembly GCA_945859575.2). NCBI lineage: Eukaryota > Metazoa > Arthropoda > Insecta > Lepidoptera > Erebidae > Herminia > Herminia tarsipennalis. The sequence goes on along the minus strand of OX243850.2, from coordinate 7,536,574 downwards.
ACAAAGTAGATTAGCACATAGGCTACTTTTTATTCCCTTTTTAAAATTTTCACGCGAACGAAGGTGCGGGCAACAGCTAGTAGTGTATATTAGGCAAAATCAGTACTCAAAAATATCCTTTCTCCGAGTTTATAAACAGAAGCGATGACGTCATAATTTATTTTAATTATAAGAACAAAACAAACGCTAAATAAGAACATCATCATAAACCAAAATAATTGAGTCAGAAATCGCTGTCTCAGCACTTTGTACACCGCATTGTTTATTGCTAGAGATTTCAATTAACAGGAGAGTGATGCGGCATTTGTTGAGGTGTTATTAATGAAGGACGCTCATCATTGTTTAATAAACCGACACCTTATACTTGACACCTTTAGGGTTGAGTGGCGTTTAAGGCTTTTCCAAGATCGTCTATTAACTAATCATGGCAACGTTCAATATCGTAGTTTGATGCGAATTTTGCGGTTATTTGTGAAGCAGCTTCGAGCTCATAATGATTGTTATACAGTATTATTAGACACTGTGCGGTATCCAGGATTGTATCTGTTCTATTGCTTAGCGTGGTTTATTAGTGACAGCGAAATACAAAGCAGATTGTACGATTAGCTTGGTTCTGTGATATGATAATTCATCTCATCCAATTATACATTTATTGTTCCAATAAATAAATAAATAAATACATGATATAAACAAGGATGATCGATCGAGGAGGATTGAATATCTAAACATTAAATTGGAACAATTTACTTTAAACCATTTCTCCATTTTCAGTTTTCTTTCGCTTTTAGTTTTATTCATATCAAATAAATTTGGTAAATATTTTTTTAATCCGTTTTTTTCTGACGACATCAAAGCTGTGCAACCAAATTTGTTCTCTGACATACGATCCCATCGAAGAGAAATCGGATCTCGTGAAGTGTAGTTTCCTAAGTCAAAAGGCAAAATTGACAAAGGTTTTCGTCATCTGAAACTAATATATTTGTTGTATCGCCAAAATACATAAGTATCATAGTATACGCTTGACAAACCATAGATCCGGACCGTAGGATACTCAAATATCGTATTTAATCCCTTTAAACTTCAGCTTAAGGCTTTGTTCTCAAAGCTATTAAGCAAATAAGTATTATGTAGTTTAATCTTCCACCCGAGTACATCCTTGGGACCCTATTTAAGGTTATAATACAATATGGTGCCAATATGAAATTTATACACTTAGGGCCGGATGTAAATTAAGTTTGGTGTAAATAGATTATCCTAATCATAATTTATTAGCACCTTCGCAAATTAGATTCATCCCGGCTTACTATTTGTACTATAAAGTCAATATATAACTACATTGTAACTACATTTATATTTATCGATTCGTTGAATATCTATTCAGATCATGATTTTAGCGATAGATTGGCATATTCTTTCTTGTACTGGAAAGGGATAGCTCGACCCCGAGGGCAAAAAAGGGTAAATATTTTTATATTGCTCATATTTACAAGTGAATTTCCATAACAATAGTTTACACTTTCAATAAAGTTCCGTCAAATTGTTCGGTCAACTCGACGAAATGGGACATAACGTAATGTTTGTGTGCAAAACATTTGGAGAACAATTTATCGGATTACTAAGACATTCTGGGCCGCAATGGTTTGTTTGAACGTCTTAATTGATCAAAGGAAAACGAATATTGGTGCTAGTTTAGTATTAAGCAGACGTAGGTAAGTAAGATAAGGTAAGATTTGGATACTGTTTTTCATTTAAACACTTGACTTTAGTGGTTATCTAACTGTAAAGCCAGAGGTTTTGGTTTCAATTCCCACGCAAGATAAATATTTGTGTCATTAGCATGATTGTTAAATATATGTCTTAATTAATATCTATATATCTATAATATTCTTCACTATAAATCTATAATAAGTATATTTATCAGTGCCCTGGTAGTTACAAAACTGGTTCTGCTTAGTTTGGGATCAAATGTCGTGTTCACTATTTTTTAGGACACACAGTTTTGTATAGATAAAAGTGTAGTTATTTAAGAAGTTTACTGTATTGTCCGATTTGTGAACCATTAATAAAAAAAAAAGTTGTCCGCTAGTGAGTAGCAGGTAAGGTGCTGCCACCATTTTAATATACACCTTATTAGAGGACTGATGCAAAAACAAGAGGTCAAAAATATTAAAAGAAGAGTACACGAGATTGGATAGTTATGAAATTACACGCGCGAATCGGTCATTCCACGGGTGAATTAACTGAACAATCTTATAACCGCAAGTTTGCGGACGAAAATCACAACCGGACGGTATAAAACCGCACAAACTACCGGTCTCGTGAGTTTTGCAATAAAACCACTTTTTCGCCACCGCGGCGGACGCAGTGAGTTCTGTAAAAATCGCTTCGTGAGTTCTTAGCCTTGGTCTGCACAAGTTCCCGTTGAATGCATTCATTAATTTTAATATCACTTAAGTTTTGCCTGTATTTGTAGAGTTTTTAATTGGAGAAAAAACATTATTGGAGAATTGCAGAAATTGTGTAATAAAATGGTTTCGAAAGTCGTCATGTCGACCTGTAGCGCGGCTCCACCCGCGTGTTGTCGGTTATCCCGATAAACTCCATCGTATGTTCTTCTCCAGGCCTCGAACTATCTTTTCACCAAATTTGATTTTCAAATCTGTTTAAAGCGTAAAAACGCAACAGACAGACTTTCTCATTACTACTTTCACATTTATAAAATGTAACAGCTGCCGCCTGCGGCATCACCCGCGTGGATAACTACCCCGTTAAGGATTGATTTTCCGTTTCAATCAAAATACTGAAACCCGTGTAGGTGTAAACCACAAAATCAAATACTATTTTTACCAACTTACAACCCCTATTTTACCCCCTTAGGGGTTGATTTTTCAAAAACGCTGAATCACGTGTTGCTTTATTTTACAAAATTTGAAAGACCTAACTTTAAAACTGACGAAGTTTCATACAAACTTGCCCCCTCTATTTTAAACCAATATTCTAAATACGAAATTTTAAAAATCTAACTTTAAAACTTGCAACCCTACGGATTTTCCCAAAACGCTGAAACCAGTGTTTAATTATTTTAAATAAAAAAGCCAAATACTAAATTTCACAAAACTTACATCCACAAGTTTACTCCCATAGAGTGCCTATCTTACTTTTATCATGATTTAAGTTTGTGGAAGAAGTTATTAAGAGTTGAGTTAGACATCGCAGTCATTTAAAATGGAAAGTGAGCAAAGTGTTGTTATTTTAGTAACAAATTCTGAAGCTTAGTTACACTTAATGTAGAAGGATTAACTGCTTTATTTAGCATATAAATATTTATGCTGCTTATTGTTATTAAACTTTCGCGATTTTTATACATATTAGATAAATTATACGGGTCGACCCGTGACCACGATCGGTGCAATTCGATCGAAACGTGGGGTAAATAAAAGGTTCGTACCTTTAAATAATTCACGCGATTAAGTCCCGAAATTTATCTAATATATCCTCTATTTTATACTTATTACGTTCGTATTTTACGTTTTGACTTATAAAACGTTTTAAAAAACGCGTTTTTGGATTATGTACTTTCATTATTAAAATGTTTGTTTCATATTACGATAATATAATTGTTTTGACAATAGTTAATCGTGTTTATTTTAAAGCTATATTAAATGCAACTGAAACTGAACCAAAATTACACTAGACACTACAACCACACAAACACTACATAGGTAAAAGAAATGTTAAAGTTTTAAATAAGAGAAATGAAGAATTAGATCCCATTCATAATCTAAATGAAGTGTCTAAACTGAAATCTTGTTATTAATGAAATGGCACACAAAGAAAAGAAGAAAGATCCGAAATGGAATAACATGTTAACATTTCCAAAAAAAAATTGTTTAGACCGATAATAAATATGTTTTACTACTTTTTAGCATTTTTAATAGAATGTGGGATATTCCTAAATAAACTCTACATTTTTGAGGCAATACCGGTTCCCAGGAAACAAATGAAAATATTTAAATCAGGAATGTCTTAGTTGAGATTTTCTATAGCTCTCCAAAGTAAGTACAGTACTCCCAAATTAATAATGCACATGCAGATCTTCGCTAATTGTCGTATTCCCGGAAACACTCGAATCATGGAATCGTAAGAGCCCTAAACAAGGCATTTGCATTTTGCACCTTGTTTAAAAGAGATAGGAGTCAATATCATGTGTGCACAATCGAAAACAAATCGGGCGTTCGGCAGCTGTCGCCGGTCAGCGAAATGTCTGTCAGTCGTCTTTATATATTGGTAGTGACTGCACGTGTTCTCTATTTGTGGAAATATATAGAGCTGCTATTACACACCCTTCTTGGTAAATATAATTTCAACATTAATTAGCTTATTCAGATTTAAATAGTATATTTTGAAAAAAGGAAAATAAATAACATATTTCACGTTTTTTTAATATTAAAAAAATAAAATACCTACATTAAATACATATTAAGTACTAGAAAAACATTTAAAAAATGAGATTTATTTAAATTAAATAAATAGATAAACATGCATAAAAAATATATACCTAACTCTGCCCATGCCATTTTCTTTCAGACGAATTCTTCCAAAATGGATAAATTTAAACGTGGAAAACCGCTTAATTCACAAGCACGGCAAATGGTATTTAATGTGTACCTTTATTTCTTAAATGAAGCCAATGTTTTCAACAGAGACCATGATGGTTATTTTAAAAAAATTCAAGACCGTGTTACAAAAGCTACAGGAATTTCGCGACGAACTTTGAGTAATATCTTAAACGAAAAAAAACATAATCAATCAAAGAAATTTTCTACACCGAAAAAAGGAAGACCTAAAAGTAGATTTCGGCTGGTACTTGATGATTTCGACTACTGTGTTATTCGTAATATGATATACAATTTTCAATTGACGCTGAAAGAACTCCCAACTGTAAATAATTTAAGAATAAAGTTGATCGAAGCTATTAATTTCAAAGGCTGTGCCGAGACTTTAAGGTTGATCTTGAAAGACATGGGGTTTAGGTTTCTGAAAACTGATAATAACAGACAATTACTTATGGAAAAACATGATATACGCCTAAAAAGGATCAAATATCTCAGAGAAATACAACAGCTGAGGAGTTCTGGTAGAAACATAGTATTTATGGACGAGTCGTATGTGCACACATCACATACTAAGGGTAAAACTTGGCAAGATAGCAACAAAAAAGGTATCAAACAACCCATTTCCAAAGGAGAGCGAATAATTATTGTACACGCAGGCAATGAAAAAGGCTTCGTCCCAGGGGCTCTAATGTTACATAAATGTGTCGACTCAGAAGGTGACTATCATAAAGAAATAAACGCGGAACGTTATCAAACTTGGCTACGCAATCAATTGATTCCCAACTTGCCTCCTAATAGTGTGTTGGTAATAGACAACGCCCCATATCATAATAAGCTGTCTGTGAAACCACCAAACTCAAACACATCTAAACCACAAATGACAGCTTGGTTACAACAACACAACATTCCGCATGACCCAAAGAAACTGAAACCCGATTTGTATAAAATTATACAAAGATACAAAGAAAATTACACAGAATTTGCCATTGACCGTATAATGGAGGAACATGGGCATAAAATTATACGATTGCCACCATATCATCCCGATTTTAACCCTATTGAAAATATTTGGTCCCAAATAAAGCAACACGTGGCCAAGAGAAATATTGCAATGACTGTGACGTCAGTTAAAGATGCTATATTAGAAAAAATCAATAAAATAGGACCAGAAGAATGGAAAAAAGTTTCTGATCATGCGGTTCAATGCGAAGATGAATATAGAAAATTTGAGCCAAGAATCGATAGTTATTCCGATAAACTGATTATTTACACAGGTGATAGCAGTGAGGAAAGTGTAAATGAACAAGAGCATAATGAAACTTCTGATGAATCTGCGATGTCGGGAATAGAGGTCTTCCTCGATTCTGATTAATTTTTTTATAATTGTATTATTTTTCTGGAATGATTAGTGCTGTAAACAAATTTGAACTGAGATTTTGATTATATTTTATGTAAACCTCTATTTGAAAACGTTTTTTTCTCCTTCTAATAAAACCTTATGTTATTTAAACCTTTTCCTCCATAATTACACCAACTTCGGTAAGACACTTGAAAACTAATCACTCCAACAATGATTGTAGCGTTTTCGCTATTTACTTACATGGAATTATCGAATCAAATTTCGTTACAGGTAAATCAAATCTGTTTTAGCACAAAACACATAATATATAAAATTAGGCATAGAGAAATTGCTCTTAACCACTCTATATAAATATCGTCTTTCGACGCTCGGGTAATACGACCGTTGCCGAACAATGACGAAGATTTCCGAAGATTTCTATGCGCATTATTACTTTTGGAGTACTGTACCTAGTATTGCAAACGGTAAACAAGTGACAATTTTAAATGCAATCTCGAACGCGAAATCGAGTTAATAAATAAAACTCTCAAAATATCTTGAAATTGGAAACAAGAGGCAATATTGAATGCAATTTACTTAGGTAGACAAGAACTTTATAATTACTAACACGATTGCACTACCTAAATGTCAGTTTAATACCGATCCTGCAAATTACAAATATGCGAACTCTCAGGTGTGGAATAGCAGTCGTGAATATATATGCAAAGCATTTGATAGATTCGCAGTTTTCCTAGTAGTGTCAGTTTATTTGGTACATATCGAGACACGTGACCTGCGGACCTTCGCATATTTCCCCATTCAAACACGTCAAAAAGGAATACGCAGATAAATTACCTATGCAAACAATATTGCTTTGGATATACGCTGAAGACCCCTAGGTACGAATCCTTGCATGCTTAAGAGGAACAGCAATAGGGTATTAGACTAACTAAAGTACTTGCTCCGCAATTATATTTATATTACTAGCTGACCCGCGCAACTTCGTCTGCGTAAATTTTCCCCGTTTTTGCAACATTTCTTATTGCTGCTCCGCTCCTTATTTCTCTACTATTTAATGGATGTTATTGTACATATAAACCTTCCTCTTCAATCACTCTATCTATTAAAAATAAACCGCATCAAAATCCGTTGCGTAGTTTTTAAAGATTTAAGCATACATATGGATATAGGGACAGAGAAAGCGACTTGGTTTTATACTATGTAGTGATGGTAAATAACTTTTCCCATATCCTACATCGCCGGCATCGATCTCTGCTGATACCAGTCAACGACCGATTGCGAATCAAAGGCTGTATCATGAACTCTTATAGCCGGTCAATTGTAGACAAAAAATAAACTGTCCTGCTCATAGAGGGTAAGCCAGGAACAGATTGACATGACCAAGTTCCTACCAGGCGAAAACTTGTAAAATGCTTTCAAGAGTTGTATTATAAAACTCTGAGAAAATCTACTGCGATTCGGTGGGTAGGTTAAGCAGTGGTAGATTTTGACACACGTTACGCAAAAAAAAACAACTCCAATTAATTGACTGCCTCTGTGGCGCGGTGGGAGTGTATCCGACTGCTACGCAAGAGGGCGTGAGTTCGATCCCCACCCAGGATAAAACTTTGTGTGATGAGCATGATGGTTTATTCTGTGTCTGGGTGTTGTTTAATGACGTTGACATTCGTAACGCGCTTTTTTAAGAATATGCAAAATTAAATGTATATTTTTCAATCTTTCTGTGAGCTTATCTTTAAATATTTTTCCGTAAGAACCTTGTACAGAGTATTAGAAAACTACAAAAAAAAATCAGCCAAATCGGTCAAGCCGTTTTCATGCTATGTCGTGACAACGGAAAACAGGTTTCATTTTTATAGACATAGAAGATTGCATGGTTAGTATAAAATAATTTATTATGATAGTTAAATATAATTTATCCTAATAAATTCAGAGAGACATGTTAAGGTGGTGTAAAAGTTCGCATTGGTCATTGAATAAAACTTATTTTCTAGTCTTGTAAATTCAGTTGTCACCATCCTTAAAAGCATTGTCCACGTTAGCAATTGCAAGGTTTTAAGATTAAGCTTATACGAATGTCAATATCCGGGTATTCGTTAATTTGATTTAACTAAGTTAAATATACGGTGCGATACTTGTAGGTACATGCAAACACTTATCAGTCGTCTTGGAATTACTGCGTTATTTGTAAAAGCATGTTAGATCGCTTGTATGTTCGCTTTAGATATTTCAGTACCTACCTACTTATTAAGTAACTTTTAGTTTATTTGTTAAGAAATTAGGAAAATCATACTTACGTTCTATTATATTTACTAGAAATATTATGTTCGTTCTACACCCGCGTAGTGCTACAGCGCTAGTAACATTTGCATCAGTTCCTGTTCGGCTGCCTTTGATAAGTTCATGTCATTTACGTTTTTCCTATGTTTATGAACTAGGAATGAATACGAAAATTATCATGTCCATCTGTCACGGACATGCGCAAAACATAGATAAAATGTCAAGAAAAAATGGAGCAAAGCTTAGACGTTTTAATGATTATAGGTATATTTATTAATAACATAAGTGATATTGATATTGTGGGACAATAGGCACGGGATACATTTTAGCAACCTACACGTTGAACTTAATTACTTAGGTATCTGCAAATTAACTTGGCTTTCTTACAACCATATATCCAAAATAAGTTACTATCATGGGACACATTTAGCTGTAAGAATTATGTTCCCTTTTATTCAAAAGAGGCAAGATAAAAGTCCCATTGCCTATGTAAAATGTCTTTGCAAGTTTTTCTCTTATCTAAATCTCTTTCTAAAGACGGAAGCGTTAAGTCATAGAGAATTTAGAAAATACATTGTGATGAAACTTTGTTCAATGAGAAAGTTATCTCTTATTTAGGTAATAGTTTATTCTGTTTATTTTAATCATGCATTGCATATAGTTGCTAGTTCAAACCCTTCCCAGTGGAATTGTTTTTGAATACAAATTATATGATATACTAATTATTGTTTCAATGTACTTTGCATCCGCTATTTACTTATATCACTGTCAACTCCCAGAATAAAAGGATTACTCCCTTCATTATTACTAATCTTATTTAATTCTACAGAAATAAAGGAACAGAAAAATAAAATAGCTGCAACAGAAAAAAAAATAGCAGATAATAGTGATAGCTATGAATATGGAACTTTTATTCCCAAAAAAATCACTGTAATATTGTAGGAATGTCCCGTAGGACGAAGCCGTGGGCGGTTTTATACATATTGTAATAAAATACTTCACTACATAATATAAACATTGACCTTTAGCTTGTTTGTACATTTTTTAATAACGTACCGTATTAAATATCTTTTTGTGTTAATTTTATATCTTATTTCTTCCGGGATGTTTAAAAAAAGAATTGACATAAACTGGAATACTAAGAAACATATTTTTCTGGATAGAGCGGGTCTATAACAATAAGAACTTAAAGAACAGATATTTGTCAAACCTATCCATCGCGGATTTTTCAAACAAGTTTTCTCTGTCTGTTTTTTCCTAGCTACGGCTCCGATAACAGGCGTCTGAAGACTGATAGGATTAAGATTATGGGCGTCAACCCACGTGTGTGTAAACAATGATTCAATTTACCAACGGCGCCGTGATTAGGGTACAATTTGATAGGTTTTCGATTTAGGCTACTATTTTAGTGTAGACGAACATTTAGAAAACTACAAAGTTCTTTAAAGAAGGTGACATTTTTTAACCCGTACCAACCTACTTGTAATTGTACCTCTACTTTTATATAAGGAAGATGGAAGGTCACAGTTGTCCTGGGCCCACTTGGCTCAGCCCCGTTACCATCCCTGAATCTCAACTATAAGATTTCCTCCTTTAATCACAGAAAAACCTGAAAGAAAATTAAACTGTACCTAGTCAACGTTTGCGACGAGACCATTATTTCGAATCTTAGCAGATATTTCTTACTGGCTTTTGCTAAGACGATTCTTACAGGCATATTTGTTGATTTTGAGCGCTTGTCAAAGTTAAGTAACGTTTAAGCATTCGGCCGTAAGATAATCAACGTGAATAAGTAAGGCATAATTCCGAAAATGTTTGTTATCTGTTATCTTGCTTTGTAAACATTACTCAGGGGAATATTTGTGGGGTTCCGCAAGGTAATGGCGTGTGACTTTCACTCACCACTCCATAAGATTACTGTTTTCACATTTTAATTTTCCTAACAGTGCGGCCGAAAGTACTCGAATTCGTTTGTCGTATGTCATTTGTAAGGTACTTCCTCTTATAATATAATCATAAAAGTTTGTTAAAAGTATTGAACGAAAATAGATAGGTACAACTTGAAAGTATTAATTATTGAGGCCAACTTATTGAGGATAACTTTGTGTAATGAGCACGAGGGTTTATTCTGTGTCTGGATGTATTTAAAAATAGTTATGTATGTTTATCAATTATTTGGTGGCCATTGTACAAACTTTGCTTAGTTTGGGATCAGGTGATGTTTTGTCAATTGTCCCAAGATGTTTAGATATTGTTATACTAATGAGTAGATAGTTATTACTAAGTTAGTAAATATTAGATTAAAATACCTTGTATCTATATAAGACATCACATAGATTTCATTTTATCCACGCGGACATTTCTTAAAAAAAATTGTTGAGTCTAATTGATGACATATTAAAAGAGGAAAATGAATACCTAGCGGTTACAATGTTGTAGATTTTCCTATTGCTTATTATCGTATTAGTCTCTATTAGAAGACCGAAAGATATCCAATAGTATTTATGGTAGGTACTTATACGATAACATTATACCATACTTAGTTATTTGATTTCACTTTTACTCAATAATGTGTTTAGACCTTAATAGATACCCTATTCGAAAAAATAAAACATTTGAAGCAGATTTTTCCTTTCGGTATCTAAGACCCTGTTCAGATAAGGCGAATTACGCGCGAGAACATACGCGCGTGTACGTACGCGCATATGCGAGGTACACAACAAACACCAAAAGCTTATTATAAGTTATAAAAGTTTTGTATGTTAATAAATTCTAGTCGTATTCTCTCAAATACTATCCACACTTGTTAATAAAATGCTAAACTAAGCCGTGTTATAAACGTAAGAAGGTTAACAATTGGTATTCTATAAATAAATCAAATCATATTACCATACTTTCTAGCCAAGACCTTTGACTTTCATATCAATCCTCGGACAGCAATAAAACCATCCTTACATTGATATTCAGTTATCCCGCGTCCAAAATCAGAAGCGAAATATTCTGTTCATCCTTTATATTCATTCTTTATAGTCGTCAAATCGTTTAACTTTTGCCCAGTCAATAAAATAGGGTAATAAGTATCTGGGGTTTTGATGGCTCTAACCAATCACCTCTTAAAGTGAACCTATAGATAGATAAATAGATAAAAAAACTTTATTCAAAACTATACATAGGTACATTTTAGAGTTGAAAAAACTCCACAAAATCGAATAATCGGTTTGTCAGTGGAAATACATTGCACTCAGGCTACCTACTTACAAAATTTCTTAGGCATAACATAGTAACTATGTGGTTTTATAATTAAGTATGTTACAGGTTAGCTGCACATTTAAGGTTCATTTCCGAGCATCGCGACCGATCGCGAGCCGCGAGCGGCTTACGACAAGCGTCTGACGCGCGCGGCCGATGCGACAATATTCACAGTGCGCGCGCAGCTTACGACAGTCGTCGGCCGCGCGCGTCTGTCGCTTACCTCGGAAACGGCACCATACATTCTTATACTCTCACTATTGTCGCATCGGCCGCGCGCGTCAGTCGCTTGTCGTAAGCCGCGCGCGACTCGCGATCGGCCGCGATGCACGGAAATGAACCTTTAACCAATATGTACATTAGTCGTTTACGTTATATGTGTCTAGCAAATACGTCTACGTAATACGTTTAGCAAATTTATATTTATTTTTCTTTAAGCTTAACTCTTGTGGCATTTCGTTATATAACAGAGGAAGTCTACGTCTAAGGGTTCTTCCTCCAAAGTAATTATATATGGATGTAGTAACAAATTTACCCTGAGTCACACCTCTGGTACATATCTTGTACTGAAGAGTAGGTAATTGTTCTATGTTGCTAAAACGAAAAAAAGTCTAAATCATTTTCTAGCATAATTCTACTCTCTTGAAGTTTACGGACTTATTTTAGCATTTCGTAGAAACTTTTATATGTCAATGAACTGACTTTATTATATTGTTGCCGCTATATTTTATACGTGAATATGAAATATCATAACTTATCACACGTTTGATGATTTTAATATAAAAATATATGAACTATGTGCGACTATTGTGAGTCGTCTAGCCGTCTCAAAATAGATATGAGTACATCGCACTTGTAGATTTAACAGTTCTGAAATAGGTATATGAATTATGATTGACGTAAATGTTGTTAGATATTTTAAAGTAAAAGTGAAGGGCCTGTAAATTTATACGTAATAATAATATAATAATATCTTGAGACAACTCACACAACGCTATCTGACCCCAAACTAAGCAGAGCTTGTATTATGGAAACCAGACAACTGATAAACATACTTATATATTTTTAAATACATACATATTATAGATAAATAAACCCAGAATAAATCATCGTGCTCATCACACAAAGTTTTATCCTGGGTGGGGATCGAACCCACGACCTCTTGCGTAGCAGTCGGATACACTCCCACCGCGCCACAGAGGCAGTCTAAGTACGTAATATAACAATCATCCAAAATAGCAAATAAGTCAAAGCTTGCGAAAAGGTTTCAGTATACTCGTATTATACAGGGTGTAACAGAAAGGTCTGGTCAAATTTCAGCCGTGGATAGGGTATGTTATCAATATTGCAACCAACCATTGTGCCGTAGCTGGTTGCATTATTATTACATAGTTATAGCATATTCTTTTTGTCAAAATTCAGTAGTAAAAGGCGTATGGCATAAGAATTATACCTCCCCTGGTAAAAAATCGATTGGATTATTATGGCATAGAACTTTTTAAGTCGTACTTTTCCTAATTAATAATTTTTCATTCATAAATAAACGAATAAAAAATAATAAATATTTCTTTAGCGTACTCCGATTTTGATAAAATTAGGTATGTGCCTGTACTCAGTATTATGGGCACATACCAACCCTTGAATATGACAACACCTTTCTTTAACACCCTGTATATTGAATAATATTTAGTTATATTTAATCAATTTTTAAGCAAACTCATTATCATATGTTTATCTACAAATAGCACATTAAACAAAGTGCTTAGGTTTTGACAGCATGAAAATAAATAAATACTTAGGTATTTTTATGATTATGATGTTTGATAGAGAGCAGGCGAACGTATTATTCTGGAAATAAGTGAGCCTGTGTATCAAATTTGATACGAGTTCCTAATATCTAAGATACACACAATAAACTTAGTACTTTATTGAAGAGGCTGTCGTTGTATTCTTTTTATTAAATAAGGAATATATTAAAATTATAGATAAAGTTTTCAATAGTCGATTGTTCTATTTTTGATCTGCTTTCACTGTCGAGTTGCAGGTTAAAAGATATTTAATTAAAACACGTCCAAAAATAGCGAATTGCTTTAGCCTTTTAAGATGTCTACATTAATCGCAACTATGTTCAAAATGAAACGAATTTTAATGTTCAAAGTTTTCACAGGACTTTTGTTAATTTTCTCTCAAAAATTTTACGAAATGCTTTGGCTCTAAAGACACAATACCGTCTAAGGGAAACAATAAAGCTGTTAAGATGATAAATCTTCAAAAAATTAAAAAGGTACGGTTATTAAAATGTTAATAACTGAGAGAGACAGCTCTCGGGATAGTATTCATTTCACTTTTTAATGTTTTTTGGCAACAGATTGTATAAACCTTTCATTACTTTTGTTCTGTGGAGTAATCCGAATTCGCTTCAACCAGAATAAGCAAGTGAATAAGCGGCTTTGTTATCTGCTGTACCAGGAAGTAACGATGAAGGCTATAATCAGTGATAATCTGTAAATGAAGCGAGTGAATCAGAGATTACGTACATTTTCTGTAACAAATTTAGTTATATATTTTCAAAAAATAATGATTGGATTAGTAATCTTGATATCAAGTTTTAAATATTTTTTTAATAATAATAATAATTTATTTATTCAGACATCTAGTCCATTTCACATACACACACACATTAATAACACAATAATAATAATAATACATAATACAAAATCCATAAAAAATATAATAATTAAAAATTAAATAAAATAAATGATTCAATACTAATAATTAAAAAATGATATTAATAGTAATCAATAAAAAAGTAGATAGAGTCGATTCCTGAGTCTGGATTCAAATTTTTCTATCTTTCAAAAATGCAATTATTGTATTAATAAAAAAGTAATCACAATAAAAAAAAAAAAGTTATGGTATTTAATATCTTGTCGTCAAAATGATACGCGTAGTACTTTTTCTGAAATAGCTATGTAGACGATATGTTTAAATTATATTATGATCAAAATTTAATAGTGTCAATAAATAATAATAATGTCAATGCAGTCAACTACCCAATTACATTAAAAGCAGTGTGGCATGTGTTTCGTACATGTTTGCAAATGTCCGATGTCAATTTTAGGGACATTACCCTATGCTTGTCAAAACCAATATAAGTCCCATGTGGTTCTCGTTAGGGTAATTACAAATATGTTTACGTAATGAATTTTAGGTTGTCAGTACATTTATTTTGAGTCAGGATGAGTATAGGTATAATTGATTGTGTACAGGTGCTTATCTATACTTAATATTATAAAGCGGAAGAGTTTGTTTGTTTAAACGCGCTAATCTCAGGATCTACTGGTCCGATTTGAAAAATAATGTTTTTGTTGGATAGCCCATTTATCGAGGAGTCTCCACTCCTATTAGTCGTAGCGCGATGTTATATAGCCTATTATTGTACGACTAATAGGAGTCTCCACTCCTATTAGTCGTAGCGCGATGTTATATAGCCTATAGCCTTCCTCGATAAATGGGCAATCCAACAAAAAAAGAATTTTTCAAATCGGACCAGTAGTTCCTGAGATTAGCGCGTTTAAACAAACAAACTCTTCCGCTTTATAATATTAAGTATAGATAAGCACCTATACACAATCAATTATACCTATACGCATCCTGGCCCAAAATCGCTGCTCCCAGCGACGAGAAATGTTGCAAAAACTGGGAAAATTTACGCATACGAAGTTGCGCGGGACAGCTAGTTTTATTATAATACGTAAGCTTATTTTTTCAAGGTTGTAATATTAATAAGGATTAGACACTCTTCGAATTTAATGGCCTTACACATGATAAATTATTGTATAATTATGTACATGACCTTATTAAAATCTAGGTAGATATCTACCTTATCATTTTACTATACTTTTCACTGAAGCACTAATTAAAACGTCAATACATTTTACTCACGCGATTATAATGGAAATGCTTTGTCTATTGAATCGAATAGGCATTACAGGAGGTGCAATATACAGTTTACACCATATACCTACTGAGCATGCATGGAATTTAACCATGTTCTGTTCCAGGTTGCATAAATATCAATATTATGTCATCCTTACTTGTCGTAGGTAGCTAAAAATACGCATAACACAATAGATTAATGCGACTTGATACGTTTTTAGACCTACGTCAAACCTATTGTGTGGCTTCCTACAAAGAAATGTCGTTCCCGCTTGCAGTTTTATTTATAAGCACCAATGTGAAAAGGTTGTGACTTCTATTTAAACTCAAAGGTTGACCAGTTTTTATTTTAAATGATAGAACTTTTCAATCTATTCTGTTATTATGATTTTTAAATAGTCGCCTTTAAGGATTGCACTTTACTGGTTTTGTCCTTATATTAGAATGAAATACAATCTTATAGTATCTTATATAAACTAGTACAAGCTCTGCTTAGTTTGGAATCAGATGACGTTGTGTGAGTTGTCCCAATATATTATTATTATAATCTAAACCTGCTTTATTAGTTTCATTGCCGCGGTAATATCTAAACTTAATATAATTGAAATGAATAGGTATTACATAGATATAGGAAGTATATATTATTCATTTACAGAATATTGACTTCGTAAATATTCTGTAAATAAATAATAAAATATTGAATGTAGGTACGTATTGTTAAAACGAGGGTTACATCTACGCACAGAATTAATAATGAAGGTTACATTGGTTTCTGATATCCATTAACCCATTAAATGCAGAATTATGTGAAGTACTTATCTCAAGTGTTGCTTTAGAGTTTGAGCATGACCATTGTAATTCCAAAAAGCTGAAAACCATTAATATCTATAATAATATTATCTTGGGACAACTCACACAACGCTATCTGATCCCAAACTAAGCATACCTTGTACTATGGCAACCAGACAACTGATAAACATACTTATATATTTCTAAATACATACATATTATAGATAAATAACACCCAGACACAGAATAAACCATCGTGCTCATCACACAAAGTTTTATCCTGGGTGGGGATCGAACCCACGACCTCTTGCGTAGCAGTCGGATACACTCCCACCGCGCCACAGAGGCAGTCAAATTGTCTACTAAAAGTCATTGTCTACTAAATAAATGTTTCGGATCGTTACCCTACTACCGATTTGCAACAACCATGGATATAAACACGTAAATAAATTACGTTTTGTGTCTTTCATTCCCTTGAGATCACGGGGATACAATTTGTTACCGGGAACTTCTCTATTTGTTTTCAAAATCTCTAGAGGTGCTCATTGACTCTAACGTACGGTTTATGTGATTTTAATTGCTGCCGAAGGTTCTTACATGTATGTATTGAGTATACAGTGGAAGAGTATATTAATATAATAATAATAATAATATCTTGGGACAACTCACACAACGCTATCTGATCCCAAACTAAGCATAGCTTGTACCTACTATGGAAACCAGACAACTGATAAACATACTTATATATTTCTAAATACATATATATTATAGATAAATAACACCCAGACACAGAATTAACCATCGTCCTCATCATACGAAGTTTTATCTTGGGTGGGGATCGAACCCACGACCTCTTGCGTAGCAGTCGGATACACTCCCACCCCGCCACAAAACAACAGTGATTTCATTATTTTAATGTTGTTGTGTATTTGTGATAGGTACTTAAAATGCTCATGTCTTTTACAGCCGAAATGCAAAACCCTACAAAGACTCACATCCCGGGTCCAAAGACTCACATCTTATTCACGTTATTTTTTCGTTTTCGTGGCAAACAGGTGCGAACAGGAGCATGCACGGTACGTTCAAAGATGTCTGCCGTGCATGCGCGTTGATACATTTCTAAGCGCATTTATTATTATGACAAGATTTTGAAAGTTCCCACTGGCTTGCTACGAAAATAGAAAAAAAGAGCGTGAATAAGAATCCTGATCGTTAATTTCATAGACATAGTAGGCTTGTTTCCTAGGTAAACAAATTCAAAAGTCGAATTAGTAAATAAAACTAGCTTAAAAACTACCAATGATTAATTCCTTACTAAATTTTGTATTAAATAAGATTTTTTATCATTAATCATATCATAAAAAGAAATGATTTGACAAGAAAAGATAGTGACGTCATAGTCTGTTATTTGTATGAGATCTCCATATAAAATCTGTGTTTAGACATTTCTTAAAGAGTTGTTGTTTTGACCAGTTGGAAACAAGCCCATTAACTAGGATTCAACAACAGATTAAAGGAATAACATAGTCAAAACATTCGCTAGTTAAATGTTGTTAGTAAAGTACTATGAATAAAGGGGTTATTTTGGGAGGGTTAAGGTAACGTGTAGGTAAGTTTATTATTTACATTAGGTAAAGGATATAACTAGTAGGTAGATATGTATTATTAATTTGAGATCTTAGGTTTATTGTATACAGAAGTTAGTTTCGAAGTTTCTATCTTAGTATTGAAATCAAAGCAATTATTTGAAAGCCTTGAATAGAATAGTAAGTTTCCATTTGTGTCATTGGAATCTTATACCTAGTGATTGGCTTTTACTTCCTCGACATAATTGATCATCAATATTCAAGTGATGTAATACCAAAACGACTCAACCTTCACCTATTATCTGTCGGCATTACTTTGATCAACTAATTTGAATAATAAAGACTCATTTACAAATGTCTTTTGCTTATTACAAGCTATACAGGACGATTTTTTATATACTAACCCCCCGCTCTTAGCTTCTTTAAATTACACCAAATAACTCCGTAATATAATTTTTGAAAAATTATCAACCATTTACCACAGTAAAATCGATGTTCCTTTGTCAGGTTATGGGCCTAAACCTCACAGTAAACAATGATTTTACTCCAGTAAAATAGTCTGTAGCTGCTTAAGGTCATAACTCCAAAAACAAGTAATAAGTGATTAAGGGTTAATTTATCAAATATTTTCCAAATTGTCTTAGAAAAAAATCTGTATTAGAATCATTTTCTTATAACCTGTGGGTGTGTGGTTTATTTGGTATGATGGTTAAATTATGATAACAATAAATTCTAAGTAAGGCCATACCTGGCCATCAAAAGACTCTTAGTTGAGGTGCCAATCATGCGAGCGATACTGTCGCTACCGTATCAGACGGTACAGTCACTCTAAAGCCTGCGACACAGACACTGTTTAGATAATCTATTTTAAGGCAAAAGCCTTTATAGCTAGCTTCTACGGCTCTGCCCGTGTAGGTTTCGGTATTCAGATTAAAACTATCTTATGAACTTTCTCGGAATATTATAATAATAAAATATTTATTATAATATAACAAATTTCTGCTAACCCGATTTAAGCGTGAAAATATATATACAGACAGAGTCACTTTCACATTTATAAAATTAGTTTGCATAATATAAGCATGGCCTGATTCTGCATTCAAGATTAGCCAGACAAAGTACGGTCACCAGTACAAAGACGAAATTTTATACACATTATAAAACACTATTTTTATAAATCTTGCATACATATTATTTATGCTCTCAATTTATACATTTTAGGAGAGCTAAACGAAGCAGAGCTAAATATATTCCCAAATAATAATTGATGATGTTAAAAACTTGACTTGCAAAAGTTTTATAAACCTTATGAATTAGTTATGAAAAGGGTTACCGTAAAATATACCCCTTTCATAACTGCCAGGAAAACTGAAACACCTCTTTTGTGTGATATACCACAAAAAGTTGTACGAGTTCTGGTTAAAAGGCCTAGAAAATAGGGTTTTATTTAATACTTAATGGTAATAACTCGAATGAAGACTAAGTATAACACTATAAACTTACAATGTGTATCTTTATATAATAGAGAATCGTGGCTGAATGTACAGCTCAAACCACTGAACGGATTCGATTGAAATTTTTCACACAGTAGTTATTACATAGATATCCATTAAGGGGGCATTACGCTGAGCGTATAATTTATTTAGCGCTACGCACACTACGACATGGCCGCCTGCCTGGCTCTCCTGCACACAACCATAACTAAAATAAAGTGAAATATTCGTTCGCACATATGTTAGATTACGAAAACCATAACTATGACGATACGAAAATCATTATTTGTGTATTTTTCGTAACTTCAAGATTTTTTACTAAATTTTAGGATATGTACCTACATATCCTAAAATTTTCATCTACTAGAAGAGCTGTACATTGTCACAGTTTTTTTTTCGTATATATTTAAGTTTTCTATATACATTTTTGACAGAGCCGAACCCTGTATCGCGAAATCTACCCTTACGAACGAATTGAAAATTCAACCCTTGAAGATATAAATTTAACGGGGGTTAAAATTTTCAATCATAATCAAAATTCACACTGCTAAATATTTCAACGATAATTTAGTGTATTTATATTACACCAATTGCTGTCGACTTCGGTCAGAATCTATACATAAAACTCGTTCTATTTAAAACTCTATTTATAAATGTGTAGTACATAACAACCCATGATGTCCCACTGCTAGGCTCGGGCCTCCTCAGTAGAACCGGTCGGAGTCCTGGGGGTGATTGCCATAATCGGCACCCTCGCAAATCACAGGCAGTTTGTAGGTGCTCCCTTCGGCCTCTCTCCCTTCGATGTGACAACACCCATGGGAAGAGATGGGGTGGTACTATTCTTCAGCCGGCACCTAAATGTGGAGAATCAAGACTTTACATACTTTTTTCAGATCATTTTCTACGTCTACTAGATCAGAATTCGTTAGGGATACATTTTATGAGTATTTAAACATTACACGCTTGTGACATTTACATTTTAACCTATTTTGAAAAACTTACACACTTTTGCAGATGTGGCAGAAAGAAAAAAAACGTTTACTTATTTCAATTTTTATTCAATGGGCAATATCTTGAGAAAATAACATTTCTCTTTACTTTATTGTTTCACCTTTCGCTGTTGTTTTATTTTCGACAGTAATTCACAGCCCAAGTTTAATAAAGGTATTCAAAAGATCAACTCTTCTAATACGAAGAGTTGATCTTTTGAATACCTTTATAATAATAAGGATTTTATGAATTTGCCATTATTATTTTCCTATTTATTTTTTTATCTTTGATCAAAAATTTACATATTGTATTCTCAAATATAATGTAAATAATCTAAAATGTTGCAAAATTAATCTTTCTAGCAGCCTGGAAATATTTTTATATCGATGAAGATCGGGTAGCATAATCTATGTAGAAAAAAATCTATGAGGAGATATTTTTAGGCTCACACAGGTAGGTGGTAGGTGGTGAAGAGTTAATTTGTATTTTTTTTTTTCAAAATAATATTACGACGTTATTTAATGTAATGTAAAGAACCCAAAAGAGGAAGGTATATTAAAAATCATCTATAGATCTATTGTATAACTCTTCGAGTAAAAGCTATTGAAGCAAGAGTACGTAATATTTCATATTACAGTATGTGTTCATTATTCTTGGGGTAGATATAGACAAAACATTTCATGAAGCACCATGGGGGTTTATTATGGTGTAATTTGCCGAAGGGTGCCGACAAGAGCCGATAAAATCCGAATCATTGATCAATTAGTGTCGGGATCGCGATATATCGATGTTGTTACGATGAGCGTGGGAAAATGTTAAAACATCGCTGTCTTGTTTCTATATTTATTTCCTTTATCTATGAGGTGAATAATGTGATTCGATTTTATATGTTATGTTGATTTATTTATCGATTAAATCGAATTATATTTTGTGGTGGTGATTGGTAATAAAAAATCAGATACATGGCTCTCAATGAATCTGGAAATAATTGTGTGAAAGGTGTTGTGAATTCTAAGATAGTGTCCTGATCTTCTGTGTACCATTTTGTTTGATTTTAACGTTACTAAAATTCCTGTAAAGTTAACATTATTCCCCAGTGTTCGGAGACTGAAGAGAAGAGTACCCCAGGACTTACACTATAATGATAGTTAAGAAAATGTCATAGGATATTTACCTAGCAAAACTAAAAATATTGACACAAATATTGCTGAATGTCTCCTAGACAGATTGCAATACGAATAATAATAAAATAAAAACGTTAACATTTTCAAGCAGAAATTAACCGAGCCCACCACAACACATTGAAAAAGTTGTATAATGTTATAGTTGAGATTTAAAGAATTAACTTCGCTGGTGTCTTATATACTTACATAAGAGTATACTTTACGGTAAAACGAAAATGTCAAAATTGAATGACGCTTGCATTAGTTATCTTGCATTGTCAACGCTAGGTGCAATCTGTGTAGGCGATAATAAAGAGCCAGAATCTCAATCTATTACCATATGAACAGTAGAACAATAGTATACTGATTTTGGTCATATTAGTGATTGCGCTATTATTACGGACATAATGAATGGACGTTATAGGCTTATGTAACAACAGCACACCACAGATCGGCGACCAGTGACCACACGATTTCAATTTCTTTTCAATTTATCTAACGCGTATGTATGTATGTATGATGCCATTCACAGAAATACCGCATAAAACAATTAATTTATTGGTTTTAGTAAAAGGTTATGTCCCAGTTTGCCTCGGACGCAAGCAATTTTTAACTATTGGCTTTCAATTCATACAAGTTTTGCAATGCAAGGCATCAACTGAATTTACAGTATCTATGCCATTATTTTTTTTACTGGGACCATAAACTGACTTAAATTAGGAGGTAGGTATGAATTTCAAGGGTTTGAACAAGTTCTTATAAATAACATAAGCAGCGTGTATCTGAAATCCAGTGTTTGGGAAACAAGTCTAAAGCTAAGTTCATACTACGACATTAAAGATGAATGAATAAATGAGTTGTCAGAACTTTTAAGAATTTGTTACTGCCTATGTTATGTAATAAAAAAAAAAAAAAATAACTTGGACATACATAGTTATACACCATCTCTTAAAAGCGAAGTGATAGTTTCATTATCACCCGGAAGATTAACGTCATGCTCGCTGTCAGGGTGAACTCTAAAACACTGTCACGCAAGTGAACGGTCGTATGGTGCATATAATGCGATTTAGTCCGGATATAGCGTTAGATTAGCTAGGGATTAGGGCTTCCGTGCCGAACGTTCTAGTTGGTACATACGACTTGTGACACTCGCTTATATATTCATGTCGCGTTGTTTGCAAGCTGCTCTTCTATTCAATTTGTTAAGACTGACACGGAACGATCTGATTAGATGTTCGGATGAACTTTGGGTGGCTTAGAAAAATAATTTCGCTTTACTAGTCTGTTTAATTTTCGTTTTAAAAAACTTTCAGAAATATTTTTTCTACAGGTATTACAGGCGTTTGAATATTGAGTGTTTATGATTTTCGCTATACCTATAGAACGAGTTTTCTTTTAATTTATGATGTAAATGTATTTAACTAATCTTTATATATATATTTCTTGTGTGCGTGTGTATGTATGTCACTGAACTCCTCCTAGAGGGCTGGACCGATTTTGATGATTTTTTTTGTGTGAGTTCAAGGGTATTCGAGGATGGTTTATATTCACAATTGAACCCGATTTACAAAAAAAAAGAGTCAAGACGAAGTCCGCCGGGACAGCTAGTATTTTATAAAAAAACATTTATATTAATAATAAATTATTTATTCACTTAGGAAGCAAAATACTACTCTTGTGAAAAGTCGATTCTACACGTACATGCCTATTCGCAAACAATAGGTAAAGTCAGAGAAAAGGACAGGCCATAAAAACTCGTGGTCACTCTTTTCAAGTTGCCAATGTTTACAACTTTACTTTGTCTATAAAGTGTATATGGTGTAATGTGTATATGTATTATACACCATATTAGATGACTGATGCAAAAACAGGAGATAAAAATATTAAAAGAAGAGTACTTGAGATTTGATATATCATCCACAATGGTTACAATACAGTAGGAGCATCATCAAGAGAATATTATGGCTTCATTATTCATTACTAAATAAGTCACCGTTTACGTAGGTGTTTAGAATAATTTAAATGATGTGCCTTCTTCATTTTAATGAATTAGTTTCAAGCGCAATGAAAGTTTCACTTTATAAACAAAGTATTTTTCAAATGTTAGACAAAATCTTGCAATAGTTTAGAAAACAGGAAATTGTGAAAAATTTCTCACAAGCAATGCACATTGAATTTTTCATCTGTCGAGTATTTTTTGAAGTATCCTGCGTTTGCTAGAATGTCTTTGTGACATGTCGAAAAGAACTTTCAGATTTTAACTGTTATAGTACCAGATCCGGTCTAAGAAATATATGCCCTCTGTTCTAAGAAATAAATATCATCTGTTATTTGATACTTACAAAGATTTTATATCACAAATGAGCTGCCTTTCTAAATCACGTGCCAATAAGGTTAATCAAACCTAAAGCATACTTCCATGCATCTAGAATCGTGAAATTTTTCAGAAAGCAAAAACACAAATAAAGAAAAAAAACTGAAAACCATTCATTTGTAGTTACATCATAAGAAAAAAAAATGTACGGTTTAACTGTGTAATTTTATTTTATGATTATTTTTTTACTTAGGTACTGTTGAATAAGGAATAAAACCTTTAATATCATGAAAAAACAATTAAATAACTGACATGTGTATATTATTATGCCAGTTGACAACAATAGCACGTGATTTAGAAAGGCAACCCAATTGCAATTTATCAATATATACATTAGCTATCATATAATCTTTGATAGGATCAAATAACAGATGAGGGTATATATTTCTTAGACCGGATCTTAGACGAATATTTTTAGGCAATTTGGTTGGTAATCAAAAGCTTACGGTTTAACCTTCAGATTTTGAAATGAAACAAATTCATATTTATATATTTTCCTTCACAATTTAAAATGCAACAATACTCAATTGGAATGAAGAATAGACCATGAAGTTTACAATAAGCACGGAGTCTGAATGCACATTAACTATATGATGTAACATGCTCCAGCCTATACCTAACCAACTTATTACAATTGAAACTAAATTTATTATAATTATACAAGAGAGAGACGGCAAGAGTAAGAGAAAGAGAGATTATCATAACAGCATTATACAGTACATTAAAACTTTTCTAAGAGTCCATCTATACACAAGAGAATGTCGCGTGATGCGTAAGTAGAAGAGCTTGTTAAACGAAGTAATTAAATTACAGTGACAGTAGTTCACAGTATTTGTGGAACTTATACAAGTGTCGTTAAAACATTTATGTGTACTGACATAATGTGTTCCTGTGTTGTTGTTAGCGTTGACAGTAGTGAGGAAATAAAATAGTTTTATAATGCACTTTATGTTTGCTGGAATTTCAAGTAATAATCTGTGATGTGATGTGTCGGTTGGTTGTGTAGCTTCTTAGCAAGTCTACGGCGTATGACTCATGAATACTTGGCTGTAGTTGAAATTCGATTAATTTGTATGCATACAGTTGTAGTTACTATAGTTATAGGTTATCGCAGTTTGTAGTGTAACACCGGCTATGTCAGTCCCAATGCCATAGTCCAAACGTGTGGATCTAGAATACTGCTTGTCCCAATGTTGGCGCCAATGTTATTTTCTAGAGGCACACATTGGACGAATGGTGTTGGGGCCAACGTATGGAGCCGGCGTAAAAGGTACCTTTTAAACTGCCAAATGTGACAAGCAGAATTAAACCATTTATAGATACGTTCAAAGTTTCATGTTGACAAATTTTAAAAACCCAACTTATTTTGTACCATAATTAAAAACAAATTTGCTTCAGGAAAAGCTTTTTCATTTTTTAAAAAGAATGCCCGTTATTTTTCATAAGTTTGCATATTGAATTCCTGTGAAACATGCACTATGTAATCTATGTTCCTATTCTACAGAGTGATTAGTATTATACTAATAACCTATCGCCCGTGGCATCTTTACATAACACTAAATAACTTTATACCCTTAATCACCTACCACTTGTTGGAATTGTGACAAAACCGCCTACCAACTATTTTACTGAAGTAAAATCGTTATTTTATTTTGTTTTAATTTTAAATGGTTGTGTGACAAAAGTTGGTGAAGGGTTAATAGTTTTTTTTTTTTTCAAAATAAGATTACGAAGTTATTTGGTGTAATGTAAAGAAGCTAAGAGGTTATTAGTTTATTAAAAATCATCCTATATAGATATTACTTTGTTTTTGCTAAAAAATAGGACAATTAATTTCACTTGCCAAGTGCAATAATTGTGAATATTAGGTAAATGCTAAAATTGGACATTCTCATGTCGGTCGCAGATACAAGCATACAGTTTCAAATTAGCGCTCATAATTATAATATGATTACATAATTTAATGTTAGTTGTAAATATGTTTGCATTGTTGATTTGTTTAAACGGATACATCGATACTAAAATGTAGTGTTATTGTAATGCTTTTATTATAGGTATTAGGTAGCCAAAATGCCAAAAACGGAACCGTTATAGTTTCGTCATGTCCATCTGTCTGTCACAGGCATTTTACTTAAAGACTACTCAATGTATATTGATGAAATTTGGTGAAAAAAGGTGCCTTGTAGTAGCCGCTACTTAGTTTGGTAGCTAGATAATATAATAAATATGTTTAGGGGTACACTCCATAAATGTAACAGAAGCTGATTTTTTTTATTCAGCGATTTTCTGATGCAATTATTCAAGACTGGTTTTTATTTCTACCTTGTAGTACTGATTTCATGAGTTGGAGCTCTGAGTCAAGTGACAAATGGATATTTCTATTTAAGTCCAACCACAAATATCTTTATTACGTAAAACAAAATCAATGATTGTTTGAAAACGTCAAATTAATTTGTAAGTTATAAAAAAAATTAAAAAAAAAAGTTAGGTGACAGCTCCAAGTGTAAGGTTGCCTGTTCATTGATTCACTTCGCCTCAATGGACAGGTAGCCTAAAGCTCTTGAGAAGAAACTGCTAAGAAACTCGTGGGTAACTTAGGTTTTAAAATCTATGAGATCTATGTTTAGGTTACAAAGGGTAAATACAAACTACAAACACCTACTCGTAAACGATTACTCTACTTTTGATTTCGTCTCTCTTGCACTAATCTATGTATCATTTTTGTAACACGATTTAATCATTTACATTTGTAAGACAGCGTTACTTTATCAAAAAATCATGCCAGCCATAATATTACTTGATCTTTTCATCACACTAAAATGCAAGACGTTAAAAATTCACTTCAATCTTTATTTTACTTGCGTTTTAAACTTCTGAGTACAGTCGAGTTTTTATGCAAGCATCTGGTAATAACATTTGGTCTGTGTAAAGCCGGTCTGTTACGGGTTGTTAGACTATCACTCCGGTACTGGGGATCCATTACCGATGGCGCTTTATGACTTGTGAGTGGTGTGCCTAATGGTAATGTCGACGATTTGAATGTCACGGCTCCAAGAGCCATATAAATCACTGCCGTTGTTCGCTTTTATACTTGGACTGACTGCTAGTTTTTAAAAAAGGTACAATTACAACACTAATATTTTGTTAATTTCTATAGATTTGCGAGAAAAATACTTTTAGGAGCGTCTTAACATGTTCGCGGGCAGTTTCAAGTTTTGTTGAATGATATTAGATAAATAAAATACAATATGACGTAAACGTTACATCACGTCATCGTCTGCACACATTTTGTCACTAAAACTTGAACTAATTTTTAAAATGGTAAAAGGAAAGTCTACGTGACAGTAAGGTTTAGAGTTCGATACGTTGTGACACAAGGTACATTGAAACGAATTTTCGCCTTTAAATTCACCGTTCTGCCGTAAATAATAATACATTTTTGAACGTGATTGTACGTTCTGCCGTATCAAAATCTCAATTAATAACGTAAAATCACGTTCTGTCCACGAAAGTGTTAAACTTTCGTTTTCAGCCAGATTGAAATGCATCAGTTTTCAACATTTGTTTCTTACAGGTTATTAGTAGTCTAGTGACATAAATGTTTTTGAGCACGACTCAGTTAAGATTCATTTTTTCCATCCCAATTTATTTAACTTGGCATAAATGTAAAACTGTAAATATACCATTATGTCAATTTTCAACAATATAATTTTATACATAGAGTGTAGTTTTTACTATAAGTAGGTAATACACTAGCATTGTCATGGTATTCCATGACATATCGTTATTTTGTTTTATAATATTATGACCAGTTTAGCGACCCTAAACAAAAAAAAAACGACTAATCACAAGTATGTTGTATTTACTGACTAGTAGAACATTTAAAAAAATGAAATGGATACTTTTAATGTCTTAAAACACAAGCACTGAAAATCCTTTGCTTTGTCCCCAGCAATGAACATCTCAATGCAGTTAGCAGTAGCAGTAGCGGCGGTGGCTTGCCTGTGCGTCGTCGCGGGCGCACCGGACGGACGTCTCACTCGCACCAAGCAGCAGCGTCCAACTCGCGGCTTCAAGAACGTTGAAATGATGACCGCTAGGGGCTTCGGCAAGAGGGACAGGCCACACACAAGGGCTGAGCGTGAGTGCCAACCTCCTTTAAGATTTTAAGTTTCATAGATTTGGAAGGAAAGGGGTGTCCCAACATACTGTATCCAATATAACGAATGCCATGGGTATTACCAATGACTGCCGAACAAAGAGACTGTTAGTCATGAGGCATTTTTAATTTTAATTATGTTCATTATTGATCATGGGAGCTGATAGTAAAATTGTTGGAGGCAAAGACATTAAAGTGACATTAAAAAAAATCGTTCAAAGACTTATTGAATGCTTATAAAATTTATACAATTTATAAAAATATTATCACCTATATTTTTTCTATAAGGCACAATAGCTTACGTATAATTTATTTGTATTGTAAATATTTTGTGTGTGCATATTATTTGACTTCCAAAATGTAGATGTTACTGTAGACTGATATAATAGTTTTCTTTCAGGTGTAACGTAAATATTCAATACTTGATTAAATTTATCTTCTTTCTATGTGGGTACCGTACAAACATAACACCGTATTAAAAAATAATTACTCCATGATTTGGAATATTTATCAATAATAAACCAAATTCAAAACATAAAAAATACACAGCCAGGGCCTCTAGACGAATGGCATAAACTCTAATCGAATAGAATGACGTCATTGCGCGCGCACAACTGCTAATTTCATATTAACAATTTTCATATTTATAGTGTTGCGCGCGCAATGACGTGTTTCTATTCGATTATGATTCTATTCGATTAGAGTTTATGCCACTTGTCTAGAGGCCCAGATCTTATTAAGATCTTATCTTTTCAATTAGATCATTTATGTAATAGTACTATACATATTAAATAAGTATTTGATACATAAGTAGAGAAATAAATAACATCACACGCGCACAGTCTATCATATGTCAACTTACTAACACCGTGACTTCGGCTTAATTGACCCCATAAATATTCCAAACATTATAACATCACAATTCGTAATATTGGAACACAAATACCACGACGATTGAAGGGTTACATCGTAACTTTTTCTTGTACCTACGACTCAAAGTTCGATTGTTGCTATTGAATCGTTTCCGATTACCATAATTCACTTTGAAGTTGAAATAGTGCTATTCAGTCACACAAAACAGTTTTTTGTATGATTTAGGAAAAGGTAAAACAAGTTACATTGGTAAACGCTCAATTGAGATGAACCTTTAGGGAATTTATGAGGTAACAATGTGAAAGTAACGATGCTTAGAATAGTACCATTATTCCTGAAGGAGACGTAGAGCATCAAGCAGCAACCAGCCGCAAGCACCGAGGCACGCCTACATTTAAGAGTCCCACTGTTGGAATCGCAAGAGATTTTGGTAAAAGAACTCCGGAATTGGACAGTGAAGGTACCATAAAGAACCTGATTGGGTTTCCGGCCTCGCGGCAATGTGAATGGCAAAATTACTGTGAAACCAACAAAATACCCGACCGTGTAACAGACTTAAACACAGTCCAAGCTTCTGTTAGGAAATAAAAGCAAAAATCCATTTGGAACTGGCCAATGAAGCTTTAGACAGGTTGTTTCAAAAGCTATGTCGCTTCGCAGGTGTATGTTGGGAGATGCGAAACTTACTTCGACATTACGTAGGTTTTACATCTAAGTCAATGTTTTGTAACTCTTTTATTTAGAAAAAATATACAATGGTATGAAATACAAGATTATTTAAACTCACAAGAAAATAATAACAGTATAAGTACGTATCTTTTTTCTAAATAAAAAGGACAAATTCATAACTTAAAAGGATAATTTAAGGTGGGAGAATGTGGAGAGAGCTTTCAATTGTAACTGGTAAATGATTGTCTAGCTTTATGATAGGAATCTAACAGATAATAATTAAATACCAAATGACTGGTTTAATGCTTAATCGGAATACGCTTTCTCATACAAATATTAACATCACCTGACATAACTGCATACATTTAACATACAAACACACACCAACAGATCAAGACGGCTATGAAGGTCCCGTTCGCAGGAAGTTTAACCCTAAGAACAGTCTGATGGTGGCCTATGACTTTGGCAAAAGGAGTGGTAATGATGACAATACTGACGAAGGTAAAATATCAACCAGCTCACGTCATGCTTAAGCTTCAAAAGCTTAAAAAGATTGTGGATCAAATAAAAACAAACGCTTACGCAGTAAATAAAAAACAGGTATTCTTGTATATTGCTTATAGCCTGTGATATAAAATAATTTATCGACATGACTTGCTATTTGACAGAGGAAGAAATTAGAGTGACCAGGGGTACTTTCAAGCCCAATTCAAACGTACTTATCGCCAGGGGCTATGGGAAAAGGGCCCGTTTGCCAAAAAACGATCAAGGTATTAGTCGAGATAATCTCCGAGCCAATATTGAAGGAATCACAAACTATCAGTGATTTTTTGGTGTCGTCCAACAAAAAGCGGCTTCAGCCGTTAATATGTTTTTGTTACAAATATCAAGGCCTCTGGGACTAGCCAGACAACGTATGAAATACTGTAATGCGATACTAGGCAGTTAAAACATGCTAAATACAAAACATGAAAATACTAAACATATGCTGCTATTGTGCTAAATGTTTAAAAAATTAAAACGTCCTTCAGATTGCACTGCACATTTTTATTATAAATTAGGCATAAGTTTTGGTGCATACATTTTATAAGAAACCGTTTACTCATTATTTCCCCGGAAAAAAGTGGATGGTTCCTTAAACAAAAAAAAATATGCGCCACTATTTATTCAAGTGCTAATAAAAATCGTGCAGATCACTGAATTGTGGAGGTAGACTAACTAAATCAGGGATGTTTTGCCAAAATATAGCGTCATTACGGATAACAAGGTCATCCTTAACAGGGTTCCAAAAAAACAAGGTATTCACAGACCTTTATATACAAGTGGTATCCGTATTAACGCTATATTTATACGTGTGCGGACCGCAGATATGGGATAAAGGTGTGCCTTTTGACTTGTGTTATTTCCTTTCTGAATGAAAAGGAATCACACTTGCGGAGATTTCGCCTTCTAAATATGTGCTTGTAGCTTTATTTGTGAAAGAATGTAACGAGAAGTTTCATTTAATGTTGCTTATTACGTACAGTGAATGGTTCATTGTTAGCTCAGTTAATTACAGAGAGATGTTGGTTCGTTCACTCTTTTTAACATCTATGAGTGGACAGAGCTTACGAAACTCTGTTCTGTGTTCTATTTATGTTTGTATTTTTTGTTTTTATTACGACTGTTGTGTAAGACATAACTGTTTGAAAACAGCATTGAGGACATTGTTGTTTATTTTGATTGTGTTATTTTGTGATGTTAATATATTTTGTAATACGCAGTGTACGGTTTGGACAACTTTTGGGAGGTGCTGGAGAATGCCAACGAAAGGGAGGGTCAAGATGCCGCTGATTTAAAGACACCCGAAAGGTAAATAAGCATAAAAAAACCGTATCTTAAAATATTACTCCTATAGAAGGGAATAATCATCACTACTTATTATAGTAAACAAAGTTTTGCCCACCATTATTTATATAAAAATCCTTCACAAAATCTAAGTGAGCTAAATTGTCATGAGTCATACTACCGCACTCAGAGTCACTTAATCTATACTAATAATATAAATTCGAAAGTTTGGATGGATGGATGTTCATGTTACTCAATCAGGCCACAACGGGTAAGCAGATTAGGACGAAGTTAGGAACAGATACAGTCTGGAATAGCACATAATACTACTTTAAAAAAAATGGAGTAATGTTACCGTGGGATAAATTTGTCATTCATTTTTTCATGCGGGCAATAGCTAGTAGTTACTTAAATGGTTCCTAAGTAAAGATTTTGAAAAATCCACTCGACGATTCATAAGCGTCTAAACTATCAACAATTACAATATAATAGATACGTCGGTAAACAATGAATTATATTTTCATTTATAATATTTAAATCAACCTTCGGATTAACTATTACGTAACCGCTAATTGCGTAACAGGCTTCCTCTAACACAATAAATTAAATCGAAATACCGATTTGCAATGAAACAGTTCTAATCAGATATTTATTACTAGTTGATTCTCTAATTAGTGAAACTGAAAATCAATTACATAACTATGGCATCAGCATTAGTTGCTCGTAATAATTGATTTCTGATATTGCAATTTGTTGTTTACGTTATATATTTTGTAATGTTATGATGGGTTTGGTAACAGGGTAAACAGTGATTAGTAAATATTGGGTTATAAATTCAAATCAAAGTAGTTTACTCACTTGGAATACAAAATGCATCGCTTATGAACGTCAGTCGAAATTTGGATTAAAATAATTCTACATTTAATGCCAAGTTCGCAAGAGTAAAGCCGTGAAAAAAAAAGTTGGCAATAAAATATAATGGACATTTTTTTGAAATGCCAATAATAATTAAAAAAAAAAATAATCTTATAGTAATTATTAGATCCCACATTAGAAAAAAGCGTGGTAGAAGTGTTTGGAGACACATTGCGCCGACTTCAAATAATTGAGATAAAGGACTGAAAGATGAGGATGACGATAAAGTCTTAATCTAGTAGATACCTTAAAATTAAAACCTCTGATTTATTCCCTGATATTTTGATCGTAATGTTGCAATGGCCGTGATCACAGGCTAACTATTGTAAGCCTGTATTTTAAATATATACCACTCTCCTTAAAAAAAAAACAAATTCCTGCAATAGATATATTTATATAAATCCTGTGTTGTGGGGGCTTTTACAAACATCCAAAGACTCTATTTCTGAAGCACATTTTTTTTAAAGACGACTCCCGCAGTTTCCTAGCCCTGTGTCGCGGGGAACTTTACAAACATACAAATCACGGACACAAAGTACACTCAGACTCGGAACAACAATTTGTGGATCACACAAAGTGGTATCCCGTGTGGGAATCGAACCCACGACCTCTTGCGTAGCAGTCGGACACACCCCACCGCGCCACCGAGGCAGTCTATACATTAAATTTATTTCGTGTGAAAATCGATCCATACAAAACGCTATTCCAATTCTTGCATTTCAGTCCTCTTTACAACGATTACTATTGAAAATACAGGTGTTATAATAATATAATTTTTGGCAAGAAAGTCAAATGTATTTCTTTCTTATGGAAGTGAAATTTAATAAAAATAAGATGTCGGCCAGAGCTTCAAACTTTTTTATTTAACGTCACGTCAACCGAGACCGGGGGTTGGCTAAGTATGGAGACAAACAAAACGCCCTCGATATTGTATTTCACTGATAAGATTCGCCATTTAGCCACTCTGCAAACATAGCCACCTTTCACTTCGATAAGCTTGGGACTGTTTGCTTTTACAAAAACGTGGGTTAAAATTAGAAAACAGTGACGAGGTGATTCTATTTTCGTACAGCAATTCTACTTATCTAAAATTAATAAAACCCTAAAAGATAAGAAGTCGACGACAGTTTGATTTACCTTTCGTGGCATTTCAAGAATTATTTATTCTATGATCATCCATCTGAGGATCTTGACTGATTTTAATCTTCACTACTACGACAAAGAATATCTGCGATAAGAAGGCTCAAATGGGAAATATAATTATGTGTGAATTTTAATATGTGATTCCCCAGAAACGGAACGTTATTATAATACGAAATGTTATTACATGTTAGGAAAGTCAAAAATAAATTTTCGCAGAAGTATGCACATAACATTAACTTTGAAATTTAAGCGGCATTGTTGTGGAACCGAATACTTGAATTTGTGTCCGTGACTTCTATTTTGTAAAGTCCCCCGCGACACAGGGCTTGTACCCTAAAAGAAAGAAAAAAAAAAGATTTCAATGTGCTACGTATCATGCTACGAATGTAGGTAGCAATTGCTACGGCGTAGCCAATTTTTTGCACCAGGCATAAAACAGTCTACTGCGGGAGTTGTCGTTTTAAAAAACGACAACTCCCGCAGTAGGGTACAAGCCCTGTGTCACGGGGGACTTTACAAACATACAAGTCACGGACACAAATTACACCCAGACCCGGAACAACAATTTGTGGATCACACAAAGTGGTGTCCCGTGTGGGAATCGAACCCACGACCTCTTGCGTAGCAGTCGGACACACTCCCACCGCGCCACAGAGGCAGTCTTTGAAAATTATACTTAGTACGCTTTTTAAAGAAGTACTGTATTTTTTTAACGACTCTAATAATTAAACCTAGCTAAATTGATTTATCGCCCCCTAAACCCCCAGCATACTAAATTTCATGAAAATCTTTGGAGCCGTTGCCGAGATTCAGATTAAATAAATATACATACAAGAATTGCTCGTTTAAAGGTATAAGATAGCCACATTATGACGTCACATTGAGTTTAAGACATTACGTCTTCGACTTTGTGCTGTCGACTTTTCCTTTCACATGTAGGAAATAGAAGTATTACCTTCGACATACACTTTGCATTAAATTTTCATTATTCATAATCTTTAAATTATAATAAATGGTTTTATACGTAACATTGAGTTTCTAATAGCTTAGTCACGTACCGTTTATTTTAGTAGCAACCTTATTGTTCAGGAGGCCTACCACGAAACGAAAGAATTTTGTAATAATACTCAGATTTTTGGTATTATGAAAGAAGAAAGGAAAGAAAATAGTTTTTTCGTTGTGATTTGGACACAATCTGTAAATACTTATATAGTATATTAGACAGGCTGCTATATAAAACAAATATGGTGACAAAAATCAAATTAATATGATTATTTTAAGCGTAAAATTAAACTTCCTAATTATTCGATGTTTTCTTAAAGGCCTCAAGATTAGGAACACGCTATTGTTTTTAACACTTGTTTTCTTTGACAGCATTCCTCTGGACTGGTTTGTGAAGGAGCTGATGACCAATCCCGACGTCGCACGATCCATGGTCAGCAAGTTCGTTGACCTTAATCAGGTAAATACAACAGAGACACATCCACTCAGTAAATAATTATATTACAGATGATGTAAACATCCCGTTCAATTTTATTAGTACAGACAACAACAAAAGTCAGTATAGAGATTATAGTTTCAAAATACCTCAATTTTTTTTATATGTTCTTGGGGATTAGGTTGTGAAAACTTGCTTTTTATATGCTGTGACATTCAGAAATCCGCATGCTGTACACTTGATGAATAATGTCCCATATTAGCTCTGGTTTATGTTCAAGTAGTGAGTGTGTCATAAGGCTGAAAGAGATAGAAAGTTCGTCATATGTCTTAGCAAAAAAAAATGTAAATTATGTTGAATGATCATGGCGCCCTGAATCTATAAAATATTAAAATGTAAAAAGGCCAAAATGAGGTTACCATATCCTAATAAGGATAAAAACCCCAAATAAATGTAATTAAAAAAAAAAATAGCATTTGTGACCAATTTTCTCGATTACATTATTTTGATGAGGATATAATATTTAGCTACCAGAAACAAAACCGTAAACAATTAAAGCTTCAATGATTCTATGATAAATATGCAAATCTCATCCATTACATCATAATAAATGCCACATGAATGCCACATGCCCTAACATGTTAAATTTAAGTTTTAACATTTATTTTACCAACGAAAATTATCTACAGTCATGAAACAATCTAATGTCAAGATTGTTTCATTCTACTCGAATTAAGCGTAACAAGACAAATGTAATGTAACGTAAATTGGAAAGTGTTCACCGATTTTATTTGCTGACGGTACAAAGCTCACTTTGTCCGTATTTGAAGTCTTTCTGCAACATTTTCGTAAGTAGGAAACTCGATGAAAATACTTTGCAACCTTGTATTACTCGCACAGAATATTATATTAAAATGGGCAATGTAACTGTTACTGCGAAATAAGGAAGATGAATGTAGATGGAATTTATTTGGAGGTGCGGTAATAATTGTATTTATATTCTATACAATATGTTTTGCGTTTATTTTTGGTTAAATATGATCATGCTGTTGAGAAAACTGACCACAAAGGTTTCGATCTGATTTTTGTGCATTTGCGAGCGGTGCCGGTCGCCTCTAGTTTTACGCTTGTATCTAGGTTATTATTCACTCTCTATAGCTTCGTATTTTTCTTCATATTTTCGAGTTTAATTTCATTTAACTTAAAAATACGCATCCTTATAGTAGGAACGTTACAAGACTTATTTGTATTGAAAAATCACTTCGTTATCATATCACGGACACAAATTACGAGAATTTGTAGATCACACAATGGTGTCCCGTCTGGGAATCGAACCCACGATCTCTTGCGCAGTAGTTATACGTGCTACCACTGCGCCACCGAGATAGTCATAATTCTACTTCATACATTTATTTTTAAGTAATTAAATATTGTTACTGGCTATGCCGTTCTATATAATATGGAATAAATAAATAATGTATAAAAATCCCACAATCTAAAGAAATTTGTGGCTTATTTCTAAGGTCAAAACTCAGTTGAAATACAGTAAATTTAACCTACGGCCTAATAAGATAAAGATGTCAAAGATTTCCCAGTGGAATCGTGTCATTTACCCTCATTAGGGAGACGATAGTTTATTATAAATCTTCGCCCACGGTTTGCCTGAGTTCATTTCGTTTCCTCTGTAATAAAGAAACAAACAATGAAATCATGTATTGGCTAAAAAGACTAGCTTATTGGTCTAGTGTTTAGTGAACCTGAATGCTAAGCTAGAGGCCGTAGATTCCATTTCAACCTAAGCTGAACCTTTGTGTAATTCAGTGTCTGAGTATATATCTATAAATATGGATGTATTTAGAAATATATAATTAGTTTATCTGTTGTCTGGTTGTTGAGTTATCTGATAAATTCAAGCGGGGGTAGCCATTAGGCTTTGCGAGACCGATGCCTTAGCCATTAGGCTAAGGCATCGGTCTCGCAATCGTGAGATCGCGAGTCTGAATCCTACCCATTATACTACAGACGTGAACCCACTCCTAACACAAGCCTTTGAGCTTAGCTGGAGGGGTTAACAAGATTGCTAGTAATGTAATATTCAATTAGTCCCACATTGCTAATTATCTTAAAAATATAAATAGATACTAATTAGCATCCGACAAATGTATTATCCTGGTTAAACAGTCAGTCCAACCTGCTCTTAAAATGGGTATGGAATATGTGTCAAACTAAGATTAAACTAAGGGTTAAGTTTCTAAGGTGGAATTACTATGCATAACGGGGAACGGTAAATAGGTGAATAGTATGTACTTTGAGTTTAATCTCCATATCCCGTTTATTAAGTGTAAACTCATGCATTTATGTATGTATATGTAGTTAGAGTTATTAAATCATTAACGGCCGGTCTTAATAATCTATCTATCAATGGATTTGGCTACTAGACCTGTATATTTGATATAAGATCCATACAAAATGTCAAAATTCTACCTCTAGTAGCCAAATTCATAGATAGATTATTGAGACCGACCGTAAATCATCAATGAAAATAGGTACCTAAACAAGTTCTTAAAATAAGTGATTCCATTCCATATTCAACCATTGGGCATGTGAACAATTTGTGTAGGTACACAAAATTTATAACATTATTTCAAATCAAGTTCGGCTCAATCAAATAATACCTACAATAAAAAAAAATAACAATAATGTCTAAGAAAAAGAAAATCATAAATTATATTCAAATTAATTTTAAATTATCACTAAATATAATATCCCAAGATCATATTAATTTGTCAGTCAAATATTCATTTGCAGAGTAATACCTTTTTTCTAACAATAATGTCAAAAAAATTGTAATTTGTAAATTTTTTTTGTAATATTTTTAATCTTATCATAATCAGTAATATCTTATAATGATACGTGGAGTCATACACAAAATGCTCTAGTTCATAAGGGTTGTTTTGTTTTTTGGTACCACAAATTACGGGTAGATAGATACAGATGGCCGGGTCGCTACGTTAAAACAGGTATACACACACACCTAGACCCACACACACACACACACACACACACACACACACATACTCATGTGGTTTTGGACACTTGTCTAGGGGGTCTGAGCTCGTGCTGAGGATTTCTTTGAGCCAACCTTCTGTATATATTCTGTGCAGACAGACTCTAGTGTTTTAGTATGCATAGAAGAACTGTCCTTGCCATTAAGGTAAGAAGGATTCAGTTAATGGCGAATTAAATATGAATTTCAGAGGCGTAGGATATAGCGAGTGTCTTCCCTTAGTTTGAGCTATCCCAGTGGGGTAATTTCCTATAGAACTTCGCATTTGAATGTTGTTCCTTTGGTGATACATAATGCGTTTTTACTAGGTGGCTAGGTAACTGTCTTTCGAAAAAAATAATTTGAACCACAGATTATTTATACTGTGACTTTTTTAAGAATAATGAACCGCCTATAAAAAAAAAAAATAAAGCGCATCACCGAATACAAATCACGCTGACTTACTCCTTTGTGTTAGCCAATATCTCTGGTATTTTACAAGCTAGACCAACACACACTAACCTTCCCAGAAAAATATGCAATCGAGTAGTGAAAACTGCATCAAAATCGGTTCAAAAGTTTCTGAGAAAATCGTAAACAAGAGAACCACCTTTTTTAAGGTGGGTAAAAATAAAAATATTTTAGTAGTGCTGAATAGATGTCTGTATGACGTACGAGAATTGTAATTTGTTAGTTAATTTTATATTTTCCTATTATTTCATGTCAATTATTATTCTTATTTTATAATTTTGTAATATTCAAATACAATGTAATTTGTTAATGAATAAATGACTATGACTATGACTAGTTTACGGACACGTCATTTTCAATTCTATTTGGCAGGATTTTGTTTGTGTCAACAATTTTGTTTTACCAGTCAGTTTTTGCAGTTTTTATAAAATATTATTATTTATTAATTTGATAGTCATTTAGGGGCTTTCATACCCAACAAATTCTTATTGCAATTTCAATTGATTTTTATATTCCAAGAAATGTTTAAGGTAAAGTTTACAAAAATATTTCATGGAAAAATAGAATCGATAAATCCAGGCAGGTTTTCAGAAGAAAATATTAATATTTGTTTCGAAAGAGTGCTAAAAAATGTTAAAGTTTCATATCGAAATCGTACTTGGCAATTGATTTTAATAAAATTAGGAGTGTGCCTAATTAGTTTCATCGTGAAGAAAACCTGTCGATTACGACTTATTCAAGTGAATTAAAAATGGTAATTACTCTACAAATTACTTAGGTACCAATCATTGTAACAAAAACTTTGAACTCTGCAATTCCTAATAGGTACGAAGGAAAACTTTTTATATAGGTAAGCTAAGGAGGCCTCTGAAATTATTCCTATTATGTAAGTAGGTACTTACTTACTTGCAAACCTTCTTTGAAAGGTTAATGAACTTAATAAAGTTATTGAACTGATTATGAAGTTACCATATTAGTGCCATGTAACGTATTAGTTTTGTTACGTCTTGTGATTTTGAGCGTTATACAACGTTTTCTTTGTACAGTACAAACGTGAAAGTAGTTTGTACAGAATCAGTAACACAATCTAATGGGGTAGTTGGACCATGTATGTGTAATCAATCAAAAATTCATTCAATAATAATTCTAACAGTCGATTTCCTGTTCATAATGTGATGTGGAATGTCACTTATTTTCAAAAATAACCATGAATTATGTCCCTACTACGCGACGCAATGAACACGATACTGCGAAGAACACAAGACGACTTAAATGACTTATAACTCTGCAAGTTTTCCATATTATCTTTTTTTGTATGATTTCTTTAAATAAAAATCTTGTTGGGGTGGCTGAGCTTTGCGCTAAACGAAATCATCTTGTATAATGTACACTAATATATGTATAATTTAACTTTTGAAAGTGTACCAAAGATAAATTTTTAACTTAAATAGGATTTTCCTGTGATTTCGTTCCTACCGGTTTTTTTCTTGTAAGTAGCCATTTAGGGTCCGAGTCGACCTTAAATATACTTCCATATATTTAGAACTAGATGTAGCCCGCGGTTCCGCCCGCGTGGATGTCGGTTATCGCGATAAAAACTATCCTATGTCCTTCCCCGGGACTCAAACTATCTCCATACCAAATTTCATCTAAATCGGTTTAGCTGTTAGAGCGTAAAAGCGTAACAGACAGACAGAGTTACTTTCACATTTATAATATTAGTATGGATACGGTTTTTTCTTATCTGTGTTATTAATGATATTATTTTATTACAGGACGGCATGCTATCATCGGACGAACTACTCAGGAACGTGATTTAAACCAACATTTTGTTATTTATACTGGAGAATTACCTATCATTTACACTGTTACTCTCTATATATTTTATATATAATCTACTCATTATTCAGTTACAGAACATGTAACATTACTGTGATATCAAATATTTATCTTCACGCATTGGAAAATTATAAAAAAAAACTATTACTTCACATTTATTTAAAAGTTAATTTTAAGAATGATATAGTTGTTTCGATTGTTGTAAATAATTTAAAATATGATGTCGATGGCATAAAAATTGTCTGTCCATAGATTGTACTCTTTATAGCTAAAATGTAGATTAATTCGTTGTAACTTCAAGTTTCTTTGTCTTACGTGTGCCGCGTTCAAATAAATGATACTGTAGTCATGACTTCGTACATATGGCTTGGTATTGTAGGACATATTCCATCATTTGTGACCATCAGACATATGTCATTTTAGGCTTTACTCTTCTCTGAATGTCTAAACTATCTATCGATGAGTAAGCGTTGAAATTAACGTAAGAGGCACAAGACTAAAATGAATTTTAATATTAAATTTTCTTTTATATTACTAGTAATATGGGTTTACATATTTTACTAGTATTGCTGATTTTGACTCCAATAAAGTTTGAATTTGGAGTAGCTACATATCGATAGATCAATGGACAAGATTGGAACACTTATTTTAAGTTGTAAACTCCTTAGCCATTGAATTATCGATTCTTCATTTATTTTAACTTTCTATTCACATGTTTCAATGTCTATGTTTTAATGTATTTTCAATCTATTTAAGGGGAAAGGCGAATCAAACGATCTTTAAGTACCTATATTCTATAACATTTAGGCTGGGTTACATAGCATCTTTTCGAGTCAATTTTCATAGATGAAGTTATAGGTAACTTAGTGGAGTCTGTCCTTTTAACACTCGCTCTACATACATACATGTAATAAATATTATAATGGATATAATAAAAATATTTTTAGGCGATAAATATTCGAAAACTGAATGTTTGGATACCCATCATTTAATTAGTTCGTTGTTAATTACCACTGTCGACGTTATGAATGAAATAAAATAAATATATCGGGTATCGAAAACTTTTTTATTTATATTTCCCACAATTCCCAAAATAAACCTACGTATCCCGAGTTCGTTGAAAATTGGAATTAAACAAACAACAATGTAAATTAAAAAAAAAAAGCCAAAAGCTTTTTAATGCTGTCCTGTTTGAAGGGAGAACTCCGGAGGCGTGGAGTAGAAGTGTAGTCGTCTTGTTCTTCAAAAAAGGAGATAAGACCCGGCTGAAGAACTACCGACCTATTTCTCTTCTAAGCCACGTCTATAAGCTGTTTTCAAGAGTCATCACGAACCGTCTTGCGCGAAGACTTGACGAATTCCAACCACCGGAACAGGCTGGATTTCGGAGCGGATATGGCACCATAGACCACATCCACACAGTGCGGCAGATTATACAAAAGACCCAGGAGTATAATCAGCCCCTGTGTCTAGCATTCGTGGACTATGAGAAGGCCTTTGACTCGATTGAAATCTGGTCCGTTCTGGAGTCTCTGCAGCGATGCCAAGTAGATTGGCGATATATCCAAGTGATGAGATGTCTCTACGAAGCCGCCACCATGTCCGTCCAAGTACAGAATCAGCAAACAAAACCTATACCATTGCATCGAGGAGTGAGGCAAGGGGACGTTATTTCCCCGAAACTGTTCACAAATGCAATGGAGGATATGTTCAAGACGCTGCACTGGAAAGGGCGGGGCATCAACATCAATGGTGAATACATTTCTCACTTGCGATTTGCAGATGACATTGTCATCATGGCGGAAACGCTGCAGGACCTGCAACGGATGCTGAATGACCTGGCTGACTCCTCTGTACGCATCGGCCTACGGATGAACTTGGATAAAACCAAGGTCATGTTCAATGAACATGTACTACCGGAACCGATAGCGGTGCACGGCGCCGTTCTCGAAGTTGTTCAAAAATATGTGTACCTCGGGCAGTCTTTGCAGTTAGGTAGAAACAACTTCGAGGACGAGGTGAACAGGAGAATTCGGTTGGGTTGGGCAGCGTTTGGT
The DNA here is from genome assembly GCA_945859575.2 of Herminia tarsipennalis. Taxonomy (NCBI): domain Eukaryota; kingdom Metazoa; phylum Arthropoda; class Insecta; order Lepidoptera; family Erebidae; genus Herminia; species Herminia tarsipennalis. The sequence continues at coordinate 7,494,295 of OX243850.2, read as the reverse complement.
AAGCTACGTCAAGTCTTCTCATCGTCGATCCCACAATGTCTAAAGACTAAAGTCTTTAATCAGTGCGTCCTACCCGTCATGACATATGGAGCCGAAACGTGGACACTGACGGTACGGCTGGTCCACAAGTTCAAAGTCGCTCAGCGGGCTATGGAAAGGGCTATGCTCGGAGTTTCTCTTAGGGACAAAATCAGAAATGAGGTGATCCGGCAGAGAACCAAAGTTATCGACATAGCCCACCGGATTAGCAAGTTGAAGTGGCAGTGGGCTGGCCATATTAGCCGAAGAACCGACAACCGTTGGGGTAAACGAGTTCTTGAGTGGAGACCGCGGCTTGGCAAACGTAGTGTAGGACGCCCTCAGGCCAGGTGGAGTGATGATATACGCAAAACGGCTGGCAGGAGCTGGATGCGAGAAGCCGAAGATAGAACAAAGTGGCGTGCAATTGGAGAGGCCTATGTCCAGCAGTGGACTGCGATAGGCTGATGATGATGATGAATGTAAATTAATATTTTGAAACAGATTTCAGGAAAAAAAAATGCTTAAAATGCTTTTACTAGTAGTCTATTGAAATTGGAAATATGGAGCATATTACTGGTTATCATCAGATTGATCGTAAGTATGATTTTAGTAACCTTATTGAATTAAAAATTAAAGAAATAAGTTAGGTTAGTGACACAAAACTCCGATGATGCATAAGCCAAGTTCATAAAACGTATTCAAGCAATACACACACACACACACACACAGACATTTATTTACAGACACGCAATCTCGACACACTTTATTTCGAAGGTGTTCTAAGATGATGGACATCTCGATGGACCTCGAAAATCGCTATTTAAAATAAGTAGGTACTATAACTCCTTTTTTTTTAAAGACGGTCTAAAATGAATAAAAAAAAACATACATGGTTCAGGTATTTAGGCTCTCCCTTGTGAGTATTATTACCACACCTACTTAATGACCTCACAATAATTCACTTTATAGTATCGAATGTATGACACTTAATTATGTAGAAATTAGCGACAGGACGTCCCTTACCGACCCTACAGTCTTTGTTGTACCCTTCTATTTTAATTAACTAAATACTACGTCTGGCCACTAGTTAATTACTTTTTAATATGTATATCTAGAGACTTGTTTTATGATAGATGATTTCACAGTTAAAGGCACATATTGATCGTAGCTATTTAGTTAAATTAAAACGCACACTTTCGCCATCAACATTCTTATTAAAGTTTACATTTAAATGTTGTTGTTATGTTTCGATGAAATTAATTAAAACGGCCATTTTTATATTCTTGTAACTTTAGGATTGGTCTCAAATACGCTTGCGCTACTAATAGAATGCCGTTATTGCGCTTTTGAGACACATACTTGACGCAAGCTTATTAGATATTGATTCCAAAGTTACAAGAATACGAAAATGGCCGTTTTAATCGAAGCTTAACTGCAACTGCAGTGCTTTAAACATGCGAATTGGCCTCCCGGTTGCACCAACAGGGACATAACACAACATGGTCCCCGTATTCCTTGTTTTTATATTTAAGCAACGCAAAGTTTTCGTTTTAGTTTTTCGATTTTGGTCAAAATAAAGCACTCCACTTGGTGTCCACATCTGTGTCAGTCTTCTATTTAAGATTATTTTTATACAACGAAATGAATAGACGAGCAGGTTGTGCGCCTGATGGTAAGTTTCATGCTAGCTCATAACAGTATCAGTGCCACCCAAATCCTTCTTTGGCAAAGATCTGAATGTCACTGCACCGCGCTCCTCAGGCATCGATACCTTATAGAAGGGAAAAGGAAAAGAGGCAGACCACAGAAAAGGTGGGACGATGATATACGACAAGTAGCAGGAGTAACGTGGAATAGAGTAGCCCAAGATAGACAGGAATGGAAAAGGTTGGAGGAGGCCTTTGCCGACTGGCAAACAGACCTGCAAAAAATAATTAAATATTATAATAGAATAGATTAGTAAAGTTACAAAAAAAAAACATTTGTACATCCATACTCATAGTTCTTAATATTTTGAAAATAGATGCTAAGTTGGTCTGAATAAAGGGCTTTATTATTATTATTATTATTATAATAGTGGTATGACGAGCATAAAGTGCTACGCAATAGTATATTAAAGTAATTGAATTGCAAGCCGTGAAATATTAAATAGTTTCGCTGGTCATCGGTGGTCTTCACTTTTTTTAGACTGATTAAGTCCCACTTCACTTTTTGAACGAATCACTATGAAATATATCTAAATTACTTTAGGTGTGCCTTTAATATTTAAATAGTTGCTTTGATTTTTCCAGGATCCCATCATTAGACACTGATCTGATGATGGAGATGAAGAATCAAATTAAAAATATACCCTATTAATCTTAAAATTGTTCAAATCGGTCCAGCCGTCTTCGCGTAATCGGGTAACAAACATATAAAAAAATACAGTCGAATTTATTATATTATACAGTTGTATTTTTATAAGGAATTGATAACCTTAGACAAATAAAATTGCCATTCCTTTCTTTAGAAAAAAAAAAAATCTGCCATATCTAGAGAAATTCTGGACTTCTTGAGTATACTGTATAATGAATATAATCTCATTATACTCAAGAAGTCAAGAACCTTTGGCACTGAACAAGTTAAAAGAAAAGATCAAAAACATCTTAATTACAGATTAACGTTACCAGTTGACGTCGATGGGGAGGAATTCTTTGACGCCTAAACGGTTTTGTATCCTCACTTTTAATTTTTTTTTTTTTGTAAGTATCTTGTATATATTGTATTATTATAGATGTAATTTAGAGAAGTTTTTATCTAGCTAATTACAGATAAAATCTCTAAATATATTTAGATATTCCAGTATATACTGAAGTGAGTTTCTAACATTCATCGCAATACGAATCTCATTTCGAACTATTCTAATTTTGGCGAAGTGAAATATTCTGGTTTATTGTTTCATAAATGATACTCCAATGGAGAAACAATTCGGATTCCACTGAATCGAATAAACAAATATACTACATATGGATAGATTAAAAATACTCAAGTCAAACTTAAGGTCGTCGCACATAATACCAGGTAATCGGAGTGAATCAGCAACGTAAAAAATGTAATATGGACATGAACATGACCGTTGTAAACACATACTGATACAGAATACGGTGCATCACGCCTACGCTCGCTCGATGCTAACGGGGTAACATGACTACAATAAATTTACACTAATAAAGCAATAATAGGTCTTAAAATGTTCTCAACGAATACGTTCGTAAAGGGTTCGTAACAATTTTTAATAATGAAAATATAACTACATTTGAAGACCCACAATTATGTCTTTATGATTAACTATTTCATACAATTTTTTATTTTTTACACAGAGTGTCGTCAAAAAATATACTGATTTGACTTGGCAAGCACCAGAACAATGTTTGTACAACACATGGTAGTCTGAGGTCAGTGTGTCTCGGTAGGTTTAGTTAAATGCCTCTATTTGATGCGCTGCTGATCTTTGAACGAAGTCATAGTGTGTGATAACCTTTAGTCGTCCCGGTAGTCAAACAAATTCTAAGTAAACATGAACATGTAGATTCGAAACACAGGAAATAGTAACTGATACAAGTAAGAAATAACTATGTACCTATATAACTATGTACACGTGATTGAATTTATCATAACTAATGTTACTAGCAAAGGAGAACGTAGCTTTAGGAGGGCTCGCGAAGTTTTTTACCAAGTAATAATTTTTAAGACATTTGTTTAAAGAGAAATAGATTTTATCCCCCATTTATTTTTAGTGAATATAAAATAATATTTATTTAATAGATAATACATCTAGATATAAACATAAATTACTAAAAATCAAAACCTAAACCTGAAAGTGTAATAGTTTCTCAGTAAATGGTACCACAAAAGTGATACGTTGTGGAATAGTGTTAGGGCTAGCTCTGTCTGTGAGTTACGTTTTCACGCTTCAACTGGTGACCCGATTTCAATGAAATTTGGTATGGAGATAGCTTTGAGTTCCGGGTAAGGACATAGGATAATTTTTATAGCGATAACGACGCGAGCAAACGCGATGTTGTTGCGTTCCGGACATTTCACACCTACGGGGCCCCTGGATACACACAGGGCGCCGCGCCTCCACGGGAGGCAGCGGGCGGGGCAGTTTACCCCGTACGCCCGCCCGCAGCTCCACCTAAGGCGGCATCAGGCGCAGATGTGCGCGCCGACGCCGCCCGGTTCGCCGGCGACGGAGCGGATCCGCCAGGGAGCTCTCTTCCCTGATGCACTCCGCCGCCTCCTTCTGCGAGATGATGTCCTCGCAGAAGGATGCGACTGCATTCCACGACCCCTCGCTCCGGACCATGGACAGAACCACGGCCGGCAACGAGAGGTCACTTGCGACCACTGCGGTGAGAACTCGACGTTGCCCCTCCCAAGCTGGTCAATGCTGGAAGGTGTGCTGCGCCGAGTCCTCACCGCAGTCGCAGTGGTGGCAGGCGGGACTCGGTTCCCTCCTAGCGACCGTGTGCAGGTACTGCCTGAAGCACCCGTGCCCGGAAAGGACCTGCACCAGCCGGAAGGAAAAGGTCCCGTGCTGCCGCCCCGCCCACTCCTCCAGGACCGGCTGGAGTGCATCCACGGTTCAAACACCTGCCCGTGGAGCCTCCAGTCGGCCCTGCCACCGGGCCATGATTGCCCGGTGCGCCTCACCGCGCCAGGCGCGAAGCTCCTCGGGCAGAGGCACCGAACCCCCTGCCTGAACAGCCATCGCCCGCCGATACACTTCGGCGAGCACTCCGCCTCCAAATCCCACGGGGGTGTGCCGGCCAATACGCACGCCGCCTCTACAGACACCGTGCGGTATCCGCGTATGGCCCTGACTGCCATGGTCCGCTGGGGTCTCCCTAAGCGGACCCTATTCTGGGCGGTCAGGGACGCCGCCCACACGGGTGCGCCGTAGAGAGCCATTGACCGCACCACCCCCGTGTACAACCGTCTACTCGAGGCACTAGGCCCGAGCAGGTTTGGCAACAGCCTCCCCAGTGCGGTCGCAGTAGCCTCGAGCTTAGGCGCCAAAATGCGGAGGTGCTCGTCGAAGAACCACCGCCCGTCTATCACTAGGCCCAGATACTTCATCTGGGCCCGGACCTATACGAGGACCGAGCCGACGGCTATCTAGGCGCCAGCAGGTGGACCGCGACGGGGCCCATGGAATAATAGGGCCATCTGTCTTGAAATGGGCCACCATAAGCTCCAGCGCCTCGAAGCGCCCAACCATTTGGGAAATCCCTAGGTTGGCCAAGCGCGCCGCCTCCTCAAAATTTACCACCCCGGGCCGTGACGAGGCTGTCATCCGCATAGCAGATGACACCTATCCCGGGGGGGAAATCGCACCGCAGGGCCCAGTCGTAGCCGATGTTCCACAAGAGGGGCCCCAAGACAGAGCCCTGTGGAACACCGCACAAAACGTCCCGTAACGTACGTTTTATTAAAAAAAAAGGCACTTAATTTTTGAGATGTTCTCATGTGGTCACTATCACTTATACTGTTTATGCTTGTTTGCAAAGATGTTTCTTAAGGTAGGTATAGGAACACTCTCCGTAAACATGGCGTTTATGGAGAGAGTTCCGATTCCTACCTTGAGAGGCCTTAATCCACAAATGGCTTAAAGTGGGCTAATTAATTTACGTCACTCACTTAACAGTGATGTCATAAGGGACTGCACACATGGGACACTATTGATGGTTAAAGCACACGTATTTCCTACTTGTTGACGCCGATCATTAACACTACTATACCTAGTCTAGCCATAAATATTGTTACGAAGAAAAAACATTTTTTTTTATTGCAAATAATATTTATTACTTTTACAGTGTGTTAGTTTAATACATAAATAAAAAACAATTCAAAATATAAAAAGCTTATTCGAAGTGGTCTCCATTGGCTGCAACACAGTCCTTTAAACGTTGAGGCCAGTTATCAATAGAAGCACGCACTCTTTCCATGGGAAAATTCTTCACTGCCAATCGTATGGATTGTTTTAGGGACTCCAAATTATCATGGCGTTTAGAGCAAGCCATACTCTCTAAAACTGACCATAAATCATAATCCAGCGGATTAAGATCGGGACTAGACGACGGCCAGTCTTCAGCTCTGATGAAGTCCGAAACGTTCACTTCCAACCAAGACTGCGTGGACCGAGCTTTATGACCCGGCGCTGAGTCTTGTTGGAAGGACTATACTTGGTTATTGAACATGGTGTTGTTAAGGGGTTTAACTACCTTCTCAAGAATGGTATCTTGATACACTTGTGCCGATGTTTTGATACCTTTTTCACAAAAATATGGCTCAGTCACTCCTTCATAGCTAACACCCCACCAAACCATCACTGAAGTCGGATAATGCCCACGTTGCACTCTGTCGACTAATTGGGAAGCTTACTGCTTTGACCACCATTTTCGTACGAACACTACGTGGACGGCCAGATCTTTTTCTGTCACAAACAGAGAAGGTCTCATTGTACCTATTAATAGCCCGGTACACAAACATTTGACTAATACCAAGCTTATGGAGAGTTTTAAAAATTACATTCGGCTCCATACCAACTTTGTGTAATGCAATCACAGCGATTCGGTTTTCTTTATCACCCCACTCCATTTTAATATAGCAAAATATTGTACAATGTATTGGCGCCAAAATTAGAAAATACAATGAACAATCGTATAAAAATGACAGATTCCAAATTCAAATGTAATATCTTTCTTATTTTTAATTGTAACAGTATTTATGGCCAGACTAGGTAGATTACGAGTTAGATCAACATCATTAGATTCAATTTCATACTTCTGAAAAGAAAACTTTGGCATTAAATTAAGTTTAAATAAAAATAATTATACTCATATACATAATACCAATATATAATTATTGTAAGTATACAAGTCAAGACAAAACTTGTAATTTATATTTTAAGCGCCAACAAAGTGCCCCACTTTTATTGGAACCCATATAATTAAACTCAGGATAAATATGTGAATCTGAATAAATGTACAAAACTCAATGTATCACTTATTAAAACATACAGCATTTGCCATCGATTTCAACATAATATATTGATAATAACAAACAAAGCGCGTCACGTGTATGGTTTCGTCATGAGATCCTCGCGGGGTTTCGTAGGTACGACGTTTCTATTTTTATACAAATCTTTGATACGAACTCGAGTAGAATACGGCATCTCAATTTGGGATCCGTTTATATATTAAATTTATAGATAGATTACAGTTAATTCGTAAAAACTTTACATATGCCTTTAAAGATACTAAATCAGTAATCAGTATAGCAACGGTAATACCGATTTATTCATTCTTGGTGACAATCATCAAGAATGAATGTCACATTGCTTTTGGAAAAGTGGGAAAGTATAATCATGGAACCAGAAGGTACATAACTAGTTACTTTGACTGCCTCTGTGGCGCAGTGGGAGTGTATTCGACTGCTACGCAAGAGGTCGTGGGTTCGATCCCCACCCAGGATAAAACTTTGTGTGATGAGCACGATGGTTTATTCTGTGTCTGGGTGTTATTTATCTATAATATGTATGTATTTAGAAATATATAAGTATGTTTATCAGTTGTCTGGTTTCCATAGTACAAGCTTTGCTTAGTTTGGGATCAGATAGCGTTGTGTGAGTTGTCCCAAGATATTATTATTACTTAAAAATATAAAAGAGGGAAACATAAAACATAAGAACTTATACGTCGTAAATATTTTGTTGCTTTTTTTTACGAATAACTTATCCAGAAAGCTTTTCAGAGGTAGTACCATGATTGCCCTGTCCCGCTTTTTCCAGATACAATATAACATTCGTTCTTGGTGACAATATGCTAAAAGAGACCGATCCGGACGACGTGCCAGCCTTCGTGGCAAAGGAGCTGCGGCTGTCACCGACTGTACAAATTGCAAACACATACCATCACATACTGCCGCCGTACGCCTATCAACTGCGAAAGAGGTGACGAAACGCGTAAGTACGTCCATCCCTAATCATGGTTATGCTGGTAATGCCGCTGAGAATAAATCCACAGCGGCACAAAGAAAACAGCAGACAGACAGTGGTCTCCTGCAAACAGTAGCAGTGTGATGCCGGCACGACAGGTATATGGTCTGGCCTGGCGGGACGTAGCAGCATGTTAGGTCCTGTCCAAGCATATGTCTGTAATATTACAGACATATGCATTTGAACCCTACCCAATCAGATAACAAGAAGTGGGTGAAAAATCGTTTGCAAATTTTGAAAGCGATAAGTTCAGCGTTCAGCCGTTCGGTCTTGCGCACAACACAAAATACTGAGTAGGTACTCTTGGTTTGTTCTGTGCGCATTGTCTCTTCAATTGAGTCAGAATTTCTTCCCATCGGGAGAGGGAATAAAAAATGCATTAACGTTTCTACACATTTTCATGAACTTTACCATATCTTGACTAATTGGCTAGACTCTGTTGCTATTTTTCGATGAGATGTAGTGTTGTAACGCCGTGATCGGCTAAAAGGAAAATATTTTAGGTTAGTCAATAAATAGTCTCACTAACTATACAAAATACAACTTAAAAATGAACATTTCAAAATCATACACTTGCTTAAATAAAATAAAATACACTTCAACGATTTAAATGTCTCTTTATTGAAGATTTACACCACTCTAATGAAGAGTCAACTCGGACTTCAATAAAAATACGTAGGATTACAAAGTAATAAACGGATTTATTCGAACTATTACAAACGTCCGCACTGTTCGATACGCGATTACAAAGTGACATGACAGCCATCTTTTTATTCCCTCTCCATGTCGGAGTGACTCCATGACTGCCTCTGTGGCGCGGTGGGAGTGTGTCCGACTGCTACGCAAGAGGTCGTAGGTTCGATTCCCACACGGGAAACCACTTTGTGTGATCCAGAAATTGTTGTTCCGAGTCTGGGTGTACTTTGTGTCAGTGACTTGTATGTTTGCAAAGTCCCCCGCTAACACAGGGCTAGAACCCTTCTGCGGTTGACGTGTTTTATAAAAAAAAAAAATGTCAACGTCATGTGATATTTACACCGATATTTACATTTTGAATGTCAACTGTATAAATCAAATCTCGATAACGTTTGTGTATTATGAATGAGTTAAAATCTGTTAAAAATAGAATAAATTATATTAAACAACGGATTAGAATAATATTAAGTCTAACACTAATAAAAGAAAGAAGCTTTTAAAAACCCGCACCATACTACTAACAAAAGTACTCCTTTCAAGCTTCGCTCCGCTGGCCGTGAAAGGCTTTCACAAGGAACCAACAACGCGTATATATCTATTAAAGAAAAATCAACATCAACGCTAACATTGATCAGATAAAACTTCCACGATACATGAGCTGATACATCACTCTAATATAACTAGAAAGTTTCCTTGTGTGTTTAGAATGCGGTATATTACACATAGTAAGCGCAGCTGGTCTATAAAAGCAAAAACTTTATAATGTTATTCACGCTGTATCGTTGGAAAACATGATGCATTTGTGTTGGAGAAAGTTTGTGAGAGGGAAATAAAAGACAAGGGTAATTAACGCTATGATCGAGCTCCTCCAACAATAATAATATTAGATAAGAACAAAGATAAAAATAGAAGCAACAAGCGAAATTATTTCAAAATGAAAAATCCGACTGCTTAAAATTGATTACTAAAATATTTCCGCCATTTTATTTTTTTATAATTTTGTTGACTAACGGTGGGTCGCTCTCACAACTGAGACAATCTATCAAGCTATTTAGGCTCTGTACATAAATACATACTTGCATATATACACCTACTTCCTTCTTGTGCAGTCGGATAAAATATCATACCAGTATCGTAAGCTCAAAACGACATAACTGATTTTTATCAAATGCAAAGGAGAAGAGAAAGAAGCTAGGTAATCCAATCCAATCCCCGTTAAACAAGCTTTCTAAGGTGGAATCTTCTGTAGAAGACCCCACCAAAATCCCTCCATCCGTTTAGTCGAAATGATGCCAAGAACAGGCATATATAGGGGACACTTACTTAAACCGTACCACATCATACAACAACAAAAAATCGTTTTGCTATTCCTCTTTCATAAAATAAGTAAACCTGCTGTTTATGTGTATTCGTATTTTACGTGGTTATACGAGCATTTTTATTAAGAATAAAATATATTAAATATGAATAAAAATATATTTATACAGTAATAATATCTTATAATAATAATATCTTAGGACAACTCACACAACGCTATCTGATCCCAAACTAAGCAGAGCTTGTAGGTACTATGGAAACCAGACAACTGATAAACATACTTATATATTTCTTATTACATACATATTATAGATAAATTACTAGTACATATATATAATATAATATACCCAAATAAATGCATATAATACATATGGTATATATGTATTATATGCACTTATAATAACATACCAGATATTACATACACTTAATAATATTACATAAATAATATATTATAATACATACCAAAATCCGTCCGTCCGTCCGCACCTTTGCTCAGAGACTGTTAGTACTAGGAGGCTGTAATTTTGCATGGATAAACATATTACTTACGCCGACAAAGTGAAAGAATAAAATCTTGTTGTAAGAACATTAAGAGAGTGGCTGTCACGTAAAAGGTGAGGAAGAGAATTCCATAGCCTCATCGCTTTTAAGGTGAAGAGCACAGGAACAGAGTTTATCTCTGGGAACAAAAAATTAAAGCGCTCACTTAGAAAGGAAGGAGAATTATTATTGTATAGAATAGTATAGAGAAGAGAAAGAATGTGTGAGTTACGACGCTGCCGAATTATAGCCGAAATATATTGCCGTTGATTATAGTTATACTTGCATCGTTTTATTTCGTGGAAAATTTTAAATCAATTTGGGTCATGTGCTTAATTCGTACATCACGCTTTGTTTCAATACGTAGATTCGTACCGGAGAAATGTTTGAATCAACAGTGTACTGTTGGATATAAACGATATACCTACACGAATACAAAGACCTGGGTCATATGAACTCTTCCACATCCTCGGATAAAATAATATAATATCTCGACAACTCACACAACGCTTTCTGATCTACATGATCTGATAATATACAATAGCAACCAGACAACTGATACACATACTATATTATTTAACTAGTCCGGCCATAAATACTGTTACTTAAAAACTTTTCTTTTCTTAAACTTTTATTTATTAAGAATTTTAAACGCGTTTATTATTTTTACAAGTTTTTTCGATTTCGCGCCATTTCATATATTTTTTCGTGTTCATTATCAAATTACAATAGGGATTGGGGTGTTAAAGAAAATAGGATTGCGGGGATCGCCTTCCACAAAGTGGGTATGAAGCCGTCGGTCATATTCCAGACACTTCAAAAGCTTGGTATCAGCTGCATGTTTGTATATCGTACTATCAAGAGATACAACAGCACTTTCTCGGTCGAAGACCATAAAAGATCGGGGCGGCCGCGTGCTGTTAGAACTACAAAGGCTGTTAATGCTGTTAAAGCCAGAATTCGTCGAAATTCTATTAGGAAGCAAAAAAATCTTATCGCGACTAATGAAGATTCCCGCTAGGACTCTGTCGCGTATTATAAAATAAGACCTGAAGCTCGGTGCTTATTGTCGATATACAGGACATGCCCTAATTCAATCTTTACAATTAAAGAGAGTGGATCGATCAAAACGCCTTCAGTCGCGATACGCAGGTGAAGGGCACAGAAATATTCTCTTTACCGATGATAAAAAATCACGATTGAAGAGCACTACAAGCAAAATGATAAAGTGTACGCTCACAGTTCTAAAGAAGCTGCTTAAGTGGTCGGAAAGGTACAGCATGGTCATCAGTATACAAACAAAATACCTCGTAAGGTAGTCATTTGCTGTGATTATAAAGTTAATAAGGCGCAGTGTGGTATGATTTAGGGTTCTTAAATCCATTTTTCCACTCTTTTTAATCTTGTTTTTCTAAGAAGCTTATAGCAATTAATTTAAAGTTACTATTGTTGTTGATTTGTCATAAAATAAAGATTCCATAACTAATATGTCCTGTTAAGGTTCCTTAGCCAAAATGGCAAAACGGAACCCTTATAGTTTCACCATCAGCAGCTTAGCTCAGAGACTGTAAGTACTAGAAAGCTTAGATTTAGGAATCTGTTTTTGAAATATCAAGCTTTAAAGTGCAATTTTTTTTAGAGTCAAGTGTCCCCCCCCCCGCCAGCTAAATGGTTGATGGTGGTGGGTATGTGAAAAAAATCGAGATAGCAGTATATATAGTGAAATTAAAAAGAAAACTATCACAGCTTAGTAAGCTTTACAAGTTTACGAGTAACAGCTGATAAAATAAGAAGTAACAAAATTTTCGTACAAATTCCATTGAAAATTTCTATTAAGTAGGTATAACATAAGTATGAAACAAAAACAACAGAAAACCCACTTCATAAGCCGTATTATTCGGATGTGGGGGGGGGGGTTTACTACGGAACCCTACATTGTACACGACCCGACATGCACTGGTCCAGTTTTTTCTTATTTATATTTCCAAATATTAACGTTTATTCTTAGGGGATATGAATTATGAAAGTTTTCCTTAAACACTCGATACAGACGTAAAGCTTCTAAGAAACCTGTTTGCGTAAGGGCTTAAAAGCAGTGGATATATTTGTAGCTATTTACGACCTAAACCAATATTTGTTAGAATAACAAAAAATATCTAGAAATATAAACTAATTAAAACTGCAATGACTTCTGAGGGTCTTTCAATACACGAGTTCATTTCTATTAAAAAACTACCTTCAAATGCTACAAACTTGCCATGCTTCAGTTTTTAGTTTTATATCGGCAATAAAAGTTTGTAGATTGGGTATAATTAGTATTTATTTCAAACTGCCATAAAGTTTGTTTCAATTAAAACTGTTAAGAAAGAACCGTTTTAAATAAAAGTAGTAACGGAAACTCGTTGGTAACAGTTTGTTAATATCAGAAAATGATTATTATACAAGTAGGTACCTTGTTATTTTCCCATAACAACACAGGCAAACAAAGCCTTCGATTACATCATATGTTCGTAAACTTTCGCGATTTGTACACATTATAGAATTTTATAAGCTACGGGTCTTAATCGCGTAAATATTTTATTTATAGGCTAAATACCTTTGTTTATTGCCCGACGTTTGACCGTATTGCAACGGCCGTGGTCACGGGTAGACTAAGACCCGTAGCTTCTGGGAGTTAGCTTCACAACCGATTTAAATTTCAGGAAGCATGTAATAGAGGTGTGCAAAAAAGCTTACCGTAATCTAGGGTTTATTCTGCGTCAAGCCCGTCAATTCACTAACATCAGAGCCTTAAAGGCGCTATTTGAGGCTCTAGTGAGGAGCCACTTAGAGTGCAACTCCGTAATTTGGTCTCCTCACGAAGACAAGTACAAAATTATGCTGGAACGAATCCAGAACAAATTCATTAGATTTGTATACTTCAAGCAATATGGCGTGTACCCAGGATACCCACTTCTATACCCGTCTTTATTTGTGCTAGGTATGATAGGGTACTACAAACTGGAAGTGAGGCGGGAAGTTGCATCGGCCGCGTACCTATTCAAAGTGTTACGGGGTACGTTGCACAACCCAGCCATCCTTGAAGTAATTCGGTTCTGTGTCCCGGACGAGTACGTGGGGCGGCGGCGCCAACCTTCACTGCTGGATGTGCAGCGAGCGCGCACTAACCTGCTGCAGCGAGCGCCGCTGTCGCGGGCGCTGCGTACGCTCAACACTGTTGCTAATCAGGTCGATTTATTTTCGTGTTCGTTGAGCGAATTCTCAAGAGTCACTTATTGTGTAATGTGTAGATAATTTAATTGTTATAAGTGCATGTAATAATGTAATGTAATGTTATTGTTGGTGCAGATTTTTGTGTTAGTTGAAGATTTAATTTGTTTGTTTTTTGTTAGTTAAGGATATTTGATTTGTTTTTTTTTTTAGTCTTAAGTAGATATACACTATCGCATTAGGGTAACCCTGTAAAGATAGCTGTAGTTTCTGTTGCATAATAAATAAATAAATAAAGCTTATAAAACTCTATAATACTATTACATCGTCATTTTGCAACCATCATGACCCGATTTTGTATGTCTCTCTTTGATAAGAGACAAAAGCCTCTAAGCACAAGCGGCGTTTGTTACTCTCATGTTGTCAATATCACTTAAAGGTGAACAGTAAATTCAATTTGACAAATTGTCTATATATTATGTACAAATAATACTGTGGCTATATGTATATGCGAATCCGCGATAAGTTGCCCAAATTCGTGACTCTTGAGACTTACTACGTGCGCTGCGTTATTAATGAATTTGGGCTTAAATAATGTATTGTTTTGTTCCAATTAAAAAGTTCAAAAAAGTTATAGCTATGTATTAATGTTAGGTTAACTATGTGTCAAAATCTGAATATACATTTTAAATCGCTACATCACCCAAAGGTAGACCGGTAGAGAACGCTTTTAGCATTAAGTCCACCTTTGTACACAATTTGTACATTAAGTTTAAAAATATTTAAATAAATAAGTGTATACGTTTTTTTTTAAGATTGCATAACTTGCCATCCTGCTATCCTGTCAACCCCTCCGGCTAAGCTCAATGGCTTGTGTTAGAAGTGGGCTCACGTCGGTAGTATAATGGGTAGGATTCGAACCAGCGACCTCACAATTGCGAGACCGATAGCTTGTTACCTTTCAGCACTAAAACGGATGGAGATAGATGATGTCCTCGGAAGAGGCAATCCTTTTTATTGAAGTAACCGACATCCAACAGAATGCGTGCAGAGACGCAGGCGAAAGTTATTGATTAATAATATTAGGTAGTCAAGTTATCGCTGTTGGTCGTCCACTTCCGAAGCTAATTAGTTTAATCCAAAGCAAGATGAAAACAAACTCGTTACCTTAATTGGAATCGTTGAAGGAGGCATGTGAACTGGAAAGTAATATAATTTTCAATGGACGCACAACGGTATTATATTGTAGTTATAATACACTTAGGTCAATTTGATGCATAAGTTGTTTTAGTTGGTATTCACATCCACACCATAGGAGGATAATTCATTTAAAACTTTATACCCACTTTATGTACTATGGCAGTGTCGGATCCAAGAGGTAAGGGGTGTCTCAAGTCCCACATTCAGCCCACTATACAATGGTTACTGCTTACGTGAGTTTCGTTATGTAGTGGTTGCAGCACCATACTGACATAACTGTGTATATACAAATATATTGTAATGATGGGCATTTTAATTAATTTCTTTTTGTAAACAAATTTTGCATGCCTTACGGTAGAATTACTTGAAACCTGTATATTCAATAACATCACTCTGTAACAGTGTTTTCTGTAAAAATAAAGTTTGATTATTTATAAAAGTGTGTTCTTTTTTTACGGTTTTACTGTTGCGAACTTGGTATTAAATGTAGAATCATTTTATTCCAAATTTTGTCTGACGTTCATAAGCGTTGAATTTTGTAACCTAACAGGATAAAGTACTTTCACTTTTTTTTATTCCTAAAGCCGCGTTTTCTGTACACTGCGAGGCGAACATTTTATTTTTATTAGTTTGGTGACGTACACATTCAGAAGTCGTCCAACGTTTTGTTAAATCCCTAATGCAGTGCATTGATATGCACTAATTGCGACATGCATGCCAATACTCCGTTCAACGCTCATCCATGACGCACATTCTCCTGATAACTTCTATTCAGAGCCTAAAACGCCTCTTAATATCAGATCTAGTGTAAAAAACAACAAAAAGTCGGGTAAGGGCATGTCGCACAATGTAGGGTTCCGTAGTCCCCCATTTGAATAAAGCTGTTTGGGTGGGTTTCCTGTTGTTTTTGTTTAATACAAGTAACATCGTTATACTTAATAATAATAATTTTCAATGGAATTTGTACAAAAATATTGTTGCTTCTTATTGATTAGCTGTTACTCGTAAACTTGTAATGCCTACTTAGCTGTGAAAGTTTTCCTTTTAATTTCACTATATATACTACTACCGTGATTTTTTTCACATACCCAACATCAACCATATAGCTGGCAGGGGGGGGACACTTGACTCTATCAAAAAATTGCACATTAAAGCTTAATATTTTACAATCGGAATCTATCTAAATCAAAAACTGATCCTTACGCTAAACGTTTTTAAAAGACCTATCTATCTACCTATCTAATGATACCCCACACGATGGAATAAGTGAGATAAAAGATCACATCCCCACTTTACATATAAGGGAGGTACCCTAAAAAAATGGTTTTCAAGATATAATTCTTTTACTTTGTCGGTGTAAGTAATACGTGTATCCATGCAAAATTACAGCCTTCTAGCTAAGCTGCGGACGGACGGACATGGCAAAACTATAAGGGTTCCGTTTGGGCATTTTGGCTGCGAAACCCTGAAAAATAGAAGTGCGCAATAACTTCTAAAATAAAAGAAGTTCAGTAAGTTAATTTATGTCGGTTATACCAACATTACCCGGTGCAAAAAGGTCTGCATATTTGTTGGTTTAGGTTTGAGGTTATATTGTTTTAGCAAGAAAATCTTAGCTTTGTACTAAAATAACTTTACGCCTTTCATTACATCGTTTGTCGAGAATAAATTAAGTACTAGCAAAAATGTAAGGTTTTTGATTACCTCTTACTTGAGACGAGAGAAAAATCGTAAAGTTATACAAGGATTATAGCCATAAGTTCGGTTATATAGGGTGTCCTAATAAGAGTGCTTTTTTAGGGTTCCGTAGCCAAAATGGCAAAAACGGAACCCTCATACTTTCGTCATGTCCGTCTGTCTGTCCGTCCTTATGTCAGAGGCATTTTACTCAAAGAGTGTTTTGTACTACTTAGTTTTATACCTAAATAATAATAATAAATATTTTTAGGGATGGGGGTGGGCACTCCATAGATTTCAACAAAAGCTGATTTTTTTTTAGCAATAGTCAACGTGTGGTACATCATTCGACAGGTTTTTCAAAAACATTAGGTTTCTAATAAACTTTTTTGATTGACACACCAGTATGACAAACAGGATTTTTTTTCTCGTTTGTCACACCACTGATTATTCCACTTTTATTGCATTTATTTTCTGAGATCCTAGATATTTGAACCGTGTGACCAAAAAATATGAAAAAATCACGAAGGCAGCGTTTAATAAATACTATAAACTGAAATTATTTTGAACATGATCGGATGAGCGTCATTGAGTTATTGCCGAAAATCTGCGTTACTCAACAAAAGGGCGTTAGTGTCATCATACGCTCTTCGATGCATTTATTCATGGTTGTGGAACCCTACACTGAGGATGGTCCGATATGCTCTTGCCCGGTTTTTTTTTAGATTTAGTGTCAATTTTTTTCGGCATTTTGCAGCTCCATTGACGTAGAGACCAGGACTGCGCCATAACGTCACAAAATTGACCACTCTCTACAAAGAGACAACGCTACTTTGTGGACAATACTTGTCTGGAAATCGTTGTTGCAATGTGTCTGTCGGTTTGACTTTCTCTATATTTGTTCTCAAATGAGTTTTCACAATGACAACACCGATTTTTCTTTTGTGTGACACTCCACTTTTATTAATCGGAACAATCATAAGATCATTTAAGACAGTTATCAAACTTCAGAGCTGTCACAAAAAATTTACACCAAATTTAAAAATTGAACTCTTACTTGTACAACATATATTAATATACAAATATGTAAACACCCCGGCTCCGAAATTGATCAATTCCGTTTATTTACTGTGGCTCTAGTTTTAGTAGTGTCTTGATATATTTTTTTCGTCCACAAACCTCTATTAATTAACATTATTAGGTATACACCTAAGTATAATTTATTTGAACTATTAGCGTCCTACACATTGTTGTTCTTACTTTATTCGTATATGTATTCCTAAAGGCAAACCTGAAAGCACTTTGCTCAGAATTAGTTTTTTGACCATGTTATATTTTAAAATTAATTATTTATAGCAGCCCAAAGCCTGTTCAAAGTGTGATGGGAAATGTAAATCATCACTTATTTGAAATATTCCATGGATTGCCTGCTTCAAGAAATCATATGCGACGTAGTCGTGTAGATCGTGATTCTGCAAAGAACGCAAACAATAATGATTTATTTTCTCACCACAATATAGGAAAACAAAAACATACATACCATTCTAACATATTGTGGGAGACTGGTGCCTAAGCTAGGCTCGGGGCCTGTGTTTCAGGACACCAGGTCTCCACCCTTTATTCTTACATTGTCTCGTCAAGATGGACACTGAATATGCTTCACTATATTACAGATAAAATACCATATTAATATTAAAAAACGGTTAGTATATTTGTGTGTGTGTGTGTGTGTGTGTGTGTGTGTGTGTGTGTGTGTGTGTGTGTGTGTGTGTGTGTGTGTGTGTGTGTGTGTGTGTGTGTGTGTGTGTGTGTGTGTGTGTCTGAGAGAGAGTACGTAAGGGGGGGGGGGGATTCAAACTCCTCATGATAAAATCGCAATCGTTGCCTCAGTGTCATCATAATTTAGGTCTTGTAACCAGTCTGTTAGCCTTCTTTTACAAATGTTTTTCGTGAGATTGAAGATGGGTAGGACCCTCTTGATTTTATTATATAGGAAGCCACCTAGGTGACAGAAAAATCGTTGGGATTACTTCGTAAAGAGCTTGGTGCGTTGTACAGGGTTGTATCGTCTAACACCATTGGACAATGATGGATGATATGTCAGTAGAGCATATGAATAATGGCATAAAACCATATAAATTTTCAATAGATTTCTTGAAGTAAAAATCTTGTCGGGGTGTCTGATCTTTGCGCTATAAAAAAAAGAACGTTGTTTAATATACCTATATAATTTGTCTCCTTTAATATGTTGAAATATATCTCATAATGTCGCATCCGAAACAGACCTTGCGGGGTGTTTCGCTACTTTCAACATTGCTCATTAAATATTAAGATAAATATTCTGAATATCTAAGTATGGAATTTAATCGTTTCCTACCTTGAGCGTCGTTGTATAGAGTATTGGATTTGTAACTCGAAAACTATGTTGGAAGACGTGATCACGATCAAGAACCTGACTATAGAGATAGGGAACAATACATGGAGTGCAGAAAGCACGTAGTTCCGTTGCAATTTACTCATAGTTCTACAGATGCATTTTAACAATTTGTAATAGTGAGGAATAATGTCGAAATTGCAAGGAAGAAGTATAGGAGTAAATTTTGCCGCCATGTATTTTGGTAACCGTTGAATGAAATAAATTATAGACGAATCACACAAGCGAAAACAAGCGCGGATCTAGACTGCAAGACTTTTTTGTGGGGAATTTTGAGTATTTTGACACTTGACGGGGGCCTCGGCGGTGGTGGCTGGTGTACCGAAGGTGAATCAAATGCACCTTCCCCGCGGCATAGGAACGACTCACACTTGACCGATTGGGTCATAATTCCCCCCACCTGAACAAAGTTCTGACTGACGAGGTTTAAGAATATCTCATTGAACTATAATATCACTACCCACTGGATGTCATGGGATGCAGATATGCTGAACTTTGTTCTACACTTTTGTGTAGCGTGGGAGAAATAAAAAGGAAGCCGATTTTTTTTCAGATTTTTAAACTTATGTTATTTCCATACGAGATACAGTTTTATTGAGTTCGAATTCCCAAGCTGTAGATATTGTTAGCTTAAATAACTTGATGATATAAGCAATTCAAGAAGGGACTGAAAATAGTTCGCTCAGAATCAGAAACACGTTTCAATAGGGTAGATTTCAATAAATCATTAATTAAATATAAAAAAATGGTTGTCTGTAATGTCGGCTTACGGACGATAATTTTACGTGACAACGTCATAAAAAAACATTGATGACATTGTAATAAACAACCATGCTTGTGACAGCTTTAGTGGACCCGGGCGCATGCACTCGACGGTCACAATACTGCAGCCTATCACCAGGGGGAATTGCCATTCGCGAAGCTTAGCAACCACTCAATAACGCGACTGCTTAACAACCAATCAATAACGTGACCGTTACTACGTACCACTTTTCGTGCGTGCACCCCGTCCTCGATTTATAGGACGTTATCACGTCAATATGGCTCTTTACTATGTAAGTTTTGAAGTAAAATTTTTGTAGGGGGTTTTGAAGCTTTGCTCTATATGAAAAATAACATCGTATCTACCTATACGAGATTATGCTAAGTAAGATTTATTTAGGATTGATAGATCTGGTTGGTTTGGGAGATCTTTATAGGGTTGCACCTGTATTAATCAATAGGTTTTGATTACGGTGCGAATAATGCGACCCGATCAAAAAGTCAAACAATTTCATAATCAAGCTGTGCAAGTTGGTACTCACCAACCATAATAGTGTAGGTATAATTCCTCACTAAACAACTTTATTGTTCTATAACCAGAAGATTGGATTTCACGAGCTCTACTAACCTACTAATAACTACAAAGCATTCACTGATACTTAAATCGTCTTCTTTCGTTTCACCTTATCCCACATTAGGTGGGGTCGGCTCTTCTACTCCTACGGCGCCAAGACAATCTATCCTGGCTTGTCAGTTCAAGTAATTCGACTTTTTCCATTAATTTGGCCTTATTAGTCCACCACGTGAAAAGAGGACGTCCTCTTCCTTTATTTCCCTCCGGCAGAGCTAAGGCTTTTTGAACAACGTGATCACTGTTCCTTCACATCACGTGACCATACCACCTGAGTCGGGTTTCAGCATTGAAGTAGAGACCAGGACTGCGCCATAACCTCACAAAATTGACCACTCTCTAGAAAGAGACAATGCTACTTTGTGGACAATACCTGTCAAAGGTCGCACGAGTTTTTACTCTATTCACGCTTGGTAGTAAATATAGGTATTAATTGAAAGGGATGGCGCGGTCCTATTCTATACGTCAATGGGTTTCAGTCAGTTTTTCGGAGATAGAAGTTATTAATACATAAATAATAAATTATTTAACCACAGATTACTGAAACTCGGTGTAGCTGCGTAGGTGGGTTGGGGTGTTGGGGTTGTTTTTGACAGACAACCTGTTACGAGGTATCATTATGTATCCTGCATTAGTGCCGTAACACCGTGATGCCGTAAATCATTAAAAATAAAGGTCCAAGACTGAGTGCGGTAAAATATGGACGCATAAACATAAAACCACTTGACAGGTTACGTACAGAAGTTTAAGGATAAAGATAGTATAAAAAAAAGGAAATTTTGACAATGATTACGCCAATGGTTTATCTACCTCCGTCGCCTGAATTTTGACTTTAAATGATATTCGTAGCGCACTTATGGATCTTCATAAATCTAGTTTATTTAGGTCTGCCATAGTTTAATAAATCTATTTATTTATTTTATTCTTTTTGGAATACCGACCGCAGGAAGTGCACATTCTTAAGGATAAATAGATTTACAACATAGCTTGTGAGATGTATTGGCAAATAGCAATTAAACACGAATACCATTTTAAGCAATACTTAGGGTATGTTCCGACATGCACTGTTAGGTGTGACGTCATTTAGTATACTACGAAGCCGTTCCTTTATAGTTAGCTATACTGGTTACTGTATAAAATGTACAATGTATATGATCAACAAGAAAAACAAAATGAATGTAGTTTTAATTAAAAATTGAATATTCAAGGTTGAATATTCATATCAATTGAATGAATTGCATAATGTCTCAATCAATGGCATTAATATAAATTTCTGGTCACTGTTAAATTACGTGATCAAAGTACGGAGAGCATCTTACCTCGTAAATACCAGTCTCACATTTCTCTAGGATACTGTGGCAGTATACTGTCAGTCATAAGACTCTTAACGAAACGAATTTTCCCCAGTAAAAGCACTGAAGAGTGCTCGCAGTGTATATTGGAACATAACCTTAAACTCTGTAGAATATAGTGATGTAAGCATAAGTTTGCTACGCTACCGTTGCTACCGGGATTGGGCCGAAAATTCTTACGTATGTAAAAGGCCCAAGGCCTAAAAAAATTAAGGTTTAATACACAACCGGACAATATTTTTCATGTAAAAGACATACAAGTAAAATAAATAATACAAGTATTAACTTATTAATAATTAGGATTCAGCGACATATCAGGTGAAAACTTCTGCTTTTTGTTTTCTTTCGTATTCCCATACAGAGTATACATTACTAGAGTGTTCGGATATAGGTCGATAGATAACACGAGTGCGGCCAGTCCTACATTAATCTGACTGGGTTGTTATGTATTTTTATTTTATGGAAGGACAAATTAAGCCCATCGTTTCTTTAAAATAATGAGGTAGCAATTAGTTCATAGTACTTAGCAAATATAAGTTATTACATAGTAGTTTTTAGTCCTCACCGTCACGTTAAAAGAGACATAGATCTAGCCATTCTGACGTGTACATATAAGTGCTGATCTAGACACCTATTTCACACCTAAAGATTTTTTGTAAACCGAATTATATTTTTTTCTGTAAATTACAACTACTCTTGTTTTAAAAAAAAACATGTTTTCAAAGATATTTGTGTTGTAATATCTTTGAAAACATATTTTTTTAAGAATTATAAGATAATATTATTATTTTATAAGATAATAATATAATTTTAAATTAAGATCTTACGACCTGACGTAATTAAACAACTAAAAGTTTTTCTTTAATTTAAGCGTAAGCTTACATCCACGTATGGAGGCATTCCCACGTACCTACTAAACACACGGAACAAACAAACTACCTCACACGTGTTTGTAAATTCATATCACAATTTATTTAGGGATAGTTTAACCTCAATGCAAAAGCAGGCTAATTGTACACGTGTAATTATTAGTTAATTATTACTATGGACATAAAGAAAAACCACTAACATTGAGAAGATATAACAAAATATCGCTACAAGTAGATTTAGTTAGTGTGTGCTTTAGCCATAAGAGATATTTTAGTCTAGACTACATTGAAGTACTTTTTTAGTAATTTTTATAAGTATTTACGCCAATTAGGAATCAGTCTGGTCCACGGCAGGGATAACTGATCTTCAACTTTACATACCGTATGGCAAGTTCGCAAACAATAATTTGCGAACTTGCCATAATGTACGATTTCCACTAAGCAGGCGACGCAGGAGCGCAGCGCAGCGACCATGCGCGAGCAGCCGACCACGTCTGCCCGACGGGACGGACAGAATCGGCTGGAACCCGAGCGCATGCGCGCGCATGCTCTCGTATCCGTCGGCATGCTCTCAGCGACTAGAATACAATACACGAGCGCGCATGGCGGCAGCCATGCGCCGCCGTCAGGCTGAGGCGGCATGCGCGCGGATGTAACCAAGTTACAAGCAGTGTAAATGCTATGCAAATATGAAACTTATTATAAATTTCCTCTGGCACAGTGTGAAATTCACTGCGCTGCGGTCCTTCGTCTTCCGGTTGGTGGACATTGTACATTTGTCGAGTGCCTCTATGGCGCGGTGGGAGTGTATCCGACTGCTATGCAAGAGGTCGTGGGTTCCACCACTTTATGCGATCCATAAATTGTTGCTCCGAGTCTGGGTGTACTTTGTATTAGTGACTTGTATGTTTGTAAAGTCCCCCGCGACACAGGGCTTGTACGCTAATGCGGGAGTCATCTTAAAAAAAAAAACTGTTACGAGGGTCAACTTTAACGCTATTTTGAGTTTCGGTTGGTCTTGATCATGCCAAGCAAATTATTTGTTGTACAAAACAACTTTAGACCTGGTAGGTCAGTCTGTGTTGTCTGCCTTATAGTCGTATAAAACATACCCGAATCAACTTCGCGTCTTTAAAATACTCGTGAGAAAATAGGTGAAAAAGGAAAATTTTGGCAATAGCCTCTTAAAATTGGTTAAGCGCCAAAGTAAAACCGTTTCTCTTTGAGCAATTTTCCGGGTAAACTCAATACTTTGTGTAGGACGGCAGTCGATTGCACCTGACCGAACCTTCCTATGTAAGTGGGTATTCCCGTTATTTCAATATTGTGCAAAGGAAAAAGTTCGAGATTTTTCTTAAAGTGTGCTTAAATAGTGATATTAACCATTTCATCTTTCCAATCAAGGATTGATCCGACAGTAACACAGCACAGATTGTGTTCTGAAATAAGTAATATGTGTATAACCTACAGAGGAGTTACAGTTATAGTGTATAACCCCTTGTCATACTCTTCGGACAGAATAGACATTCGACCGAGAAATATGAAGTAAAATATTTGTCGGTCGATTGGTAAATTGGCAGGCCTTGGGGAGATCCATAGATTTTGATTAGTGACTACCTTTCGCCCTCGGCTCCGCGTGGATGTCGGTTATCGCGATAAAAACTATCCTATGTCCTTCCCCGGGACTAGAAACTATCTCCATAGCAAATTTCACCTAAATCGATTTAGATGTTTGAGCGTGAAATCGTAACAGACAGACAGACAGAGTTACTTTCACATTTATAATATTAGTATGGATTAGATCGTTTGCCAACAGTCGCACTCATGCGACCGTAGAGTATTTTTGTGAGTTGTGAGTAGAATGGAAATTGATTGAATTTAAGTTCAAATGGAATATAGTCATAGAGGAATATGAAAAAAAAATTGTGTCATTCACAGCTTTCATAAAAATTTTAGTTTTTAGGTTTCCGTAGCCAAAATGGCAAAAACAGAAACCTTATTATTTCGTCCTGTCCATCTCTGTCTGTCTGTCTATCCGTCTGTATACATTGTAATTGAATTAAATTTAGAGTATAGGTGTCTTGTATGACCTGCTACTTAGTCCGACAATTAAAAAACAAAAATAAATATTATTATTTTGCACTGCGTAGGTAACAGAAGCTGAAAAAAAAATTAAACATTTACGTATATCAACAGGTCTTTTAAAAGATTTTTAGGTTTCTAAAAAACTTTTTTCATTAGGTGAATATTTTCGAAAATAATCGCTCCAAAAAATGCAAAAATTGTGGCATTCCCCTTTAACGTTTGACCAAAAAATTTGAAAAGATTTACAAAGGTAATGCTTAATAAATACATTCAACTAAAATTATTTTCATTGATCGAATATTCCGTCTTTTAGTTATGGTAAAACTGCGCTTCTCAATAAAAGGACGTAAGTGAAGATACATAATGAAGATACGCTCTTTTGCTGGTGCATTTTTTCAGATCGTATTTTTTCATATGTAGTGCATTACTTTGTACTGATAGCTACCGACTTCGTCTTCTCTTCGTTCTTCTTCTTTCTTCGACGTCTTTATACTGATTTTGTAATTATTCCTATTTTCGAACTTGAACTATTGCCATTGAAAACGTTTTCCACTAGGTTACAGATTGGGAAATTAGTATCAAAGTCGAATAAACCTTGGAGCGATGGATAGTAATTAAAGTTAACTGGAATCCAGACAGTAGCGGTTCATTAATAGTGTTTGCTCTGACCGATTGGTATCTGGCTTCAGCATACAACCTATTAGAAATAGCTTGATGAAATCGTGCATGAACAACAAGGATCTAAAGCTGAAACGGTAATACACGAATCTGTAGAATTTATTTAGGTAGATACTAGAGACTAGTACATACATTTATATAGGGTTGAACTCGAGAACTTTTTGAGAGAGAATTTTGGAAATGTCACTAACGCTACTAAAGAAAATCATAGGCGCAACACATCATGACTCTAGATTTTAGCTGTCATTGGTGATCTTGTAGTGAGTTTGTAGAATATTTAATATTCATTTTGCAAAAGACTAACAATAGGTGGATGGGTTAACAGGATCGCTAGTAATGTGGGACCCACAATGCCACATTTTATTTATTACAAGAAAGACCAACAGCTTATACAAGTAAAGTGCAAAGCGCAGACACCCCAACAAGATTTTTACTCTAAGAAATGATATAACAAAAGAAAATGAAAATATTGAAAACTTGCAGAGTTATAAGCCATAATGGCTACATGTTCAATGGTCAGTTGTTGTCCTGCGTTCTTCGCGCTTCGTGCTCATTGCGTCCCGTAGTACGTAATTCATGGTTATTATTGAAAATAAGTGATGATTACATTTTACATCATATTGTGAACAGTTGGACTGTTAGAATGATTAAAACTACCCCATTGGATTGTGTTATTGATTCTGAGTAAACTTTCGGGTTTGCACTATATAGGTATTTAAATACAAAATAAATTAGAATTAAACAACAAAAAAAAATATATATATATAAAAATAAAATACCCACCTGCACTAAAAAGATGGAAACAAGATCCCCTACATAATCGGGGCACTTTGACAGCATGAAATTATATAATTATGTAGGGGATCTTGTTTCCATCTTTTTTGTGCAGGCGGGTTTTTTTGTTTTTATAATTTATTTTTTGATTTAAAACTTTTTAGTAGTTGTAGGATGTAACCGATGTAACAACTTACTTTTATCACAGCTATTGTCAAGTATTGAAAATTGAAAAAAGAATGGTTGCTAACTAACTTTTTTAGTATAATAGTCATAATCATGTAATACCTATTTTTAAATGCTTATGATGAGCCCTTTAATTTGATAAAAAAGTGTTTTGTAAAAGTTGTTTTGAATACTATAATATGGGATTGTAGTATTCAATACAGCTTTTTTTTTCACACCTCTTTATTTTGACATCTCACAGCCGCCATGTTTGTTTTTTTCAAACGTCACATATCTAACAACACTTGAGCGATCAAGACGAATCTAACGACGTCTGAATTGTATAAATCCTTTTAGTGGATTGTGAGAGGTAATAAAGAATATTACATACATGCATACAAGATACGCGCGAAAAACATAACCCTTCTACCCGACTGTAAAGTCGGGTGATAAAAAGCCTGTTACAGATCCTTACTATTAGCGACGACATAAATGACATGTGAGCACAAAACATTTACTTGTGAAATTTAAATTTAAGTACGTACCTATATATTCTACAAAAAATCACGGCTTAGCAATCGTCCCACCGACGACGCCCGTACTCTCTTTAAAAGAAAATTCATGAATTTTCGTTTACCTAAATTTCTTAAGCTTACGGGAACTATTCTAATTAATATATGGATAAGCACAAGAAGTTCGAACCCATGGACGATTTTCTGGAACGAGTGGGTTAAATAGATGTTTCTGGCTTTGATTAATACCACCTCATTTTTGACCGAAACTTTGTTTTTAATTGAAGTCTCCAGGTTCGCATTAAAAATATCAATGACTTGGTTGCACACCTGATATAGCTATTCTGACTGTAATTAGACATTATTAGGGGTACATTTAGCGGGGCATAGTGCCAGGTACATATTACAGGTAATTTAATACTAAATTTGGAAAGAAGTTCGAGGCTGTCTATGGAGTTGGAAAGATTTTTTAATTTATAAGCTAAAACTAGATTAACGAAACACTTTGACGGATGACTGAAGTCTTCAATCAGTGCGTCCTACCCGTCATGACATACGGAGCCGAAACGTGGACACTGACGGTACGGTTGGTCCACAAGTTCAAAGTCGCTCAGCGGGCTATGCTCGGAGTTTCTCTTAGTGACAAAATCAGAAATGAGATGAACCAAAGTTATCGACATAGCCTACCGGATTAGCAAGCTGAAGTGGGAGTGGGCTGGCCATATTAGCCTAAGAACCGACAACCGTTGGAGTAAACGAGTTCTTGAGTGGAGACCGCGTCTCGGCAAACATAGTGTAGGACGCCCTCAGGCCAGGTGGAGTGATGATTTTCGCAAAACGGCTGGCAGGAGCTGGATGCGAGAAGCCGAAGATAGAATAAAGTAGCGTGCAGTTGGTGAGGCCTATGTCCAGCAGTAGACTGCGATAGGCTGATGATTTATTGATTGACGGATTTAGATTTAGCTTATTTTTAACACAGTAATCATCAACATATCATACATATCAACCCAAATGATGTCCACCTGCTGGGCACGGGTCTCCCCAATACCCTGGGGGTAATTGCCATAATCGCCACGCTTGGCGAGCGGGTTGGCGATCGCAGTAAGGCTTTAAAATACACAGAGGGCGCTGCTGCCCGCCCTCCGGTGGTAAATCCCTTAGTCGCCTTGACGACACCCACAGGAAGTGATGGGGTGGTACTATTCTTAAGCCGGTACCACACGGCCAAATCAACATTAATCATCAACAAATATAAATTAAACGGTAATCATCAACATTAGAAGAGATTGCACTAAATATTTTCAAGTCATCCTCGAAGCAGTGTAACTAAGAGACTTAAAACATTGGCCGATGCCGTTCACAAAGGTTATAAACAGCAATGTGCCCAACCAATATCATGAACAATGAACACATGGTTAGATACGTTCTTTAAAATAAAAAAAGTAGTTCTCTGTAAAGTCGGTTTACAGACGATAATTTTACGTAACGTCATAAGAAAACATTGATGACATATCGCCATTCGCGTTGCTTAGCAACCAATCAATAACGTTTAAAAATCGCAAAAGTACTTATCAATCAATTGTAAATACGATAGAAGACCGAGTGATCACAAACTATATAAAAATGTAAATATATGCAAATAAATATAACTCAGAGCGAAAATTTGAAAGCTCAGATAGATGGATATATAATTTAATTAGTGATATTACCGATTTGTTCAAAACCGATAATTGTGTTTACGCTCCGAAAGTACCTACAACCAGCGGTAGACGTCTACATTGATATTGATTTGCTTTTATTTCTATAGGTTGACAAAATAGGACCACGTAGCCTAATTACCCGACTGTAAGGAAGGGTTATGTTTTTCGCGCGTATCTTGTATGTGTGTATGTATGTATACATGTAATATTCTTTATTACCTCATATCTCACAAACACTGAACGGATTTATACAATTAAGACGTCCTTAGATTTGTCTTTACCGCCCTAGTGTTCTTAGTTAAGTGACGTTAAAAAACAAACATGGCGGCTGCGAGATGTCAAAATAAAAAGGTGTGAAAAAAAAGTTGTTTCGAATAATGCAATATGGGTATCAAATTAAATGACTCATCTTAAGCATTTCAAAAAGGTATAACATGATCATGACTGTAATACTAAAAAAAAAATTGGTTGCCTGTAAAGTCGGTATACGGGCGAAAGTTTTACGTGACAACGACTTTGAGTGGTAAAATAATTTTAATGTGAATATTCATTCGGGACGCGTGCCTTACACTTTTTATGTCTGTCTCTCTCGCTCTTAGGCGGGCTAACCATGCCCGAGTGGAAGGGACGCGTGCCTCTCACTCGCTCTCATTGTGAGCGCATAACGTGAGCGGAGCGTAACGCAGTTTCTTGAAGTGTCACCCGGCAAACCAATTTATAAGACGTTGTCACGTCAAAAAGTTAGTCAGCAACCAAGCAACCATTCTTTTTTCAATTTTCAATACTTGACAGTAGCTGTGATAAAAGTTAGTTGTCATCCTACAACTACTCAAAGGTAATAAATAAAAAAATAAACTAAAAATAAAAAAACCGTCTGCACAAAATAGACGGAAAAAATTATAAATGCATAAGAATGTCTTACACCTCTTAGTGTGCCCTAGTATTCGTCTGATGCAGTTATTAAACTTAACCTGGCTAAAATTCGACTGATGCAGTTATTAAACCTAATCTGGCTAAAAATATTTTCGAAAATTGTCGACTGTAATCTATATTTAACATTATAAAGCTGAAGTTCTTATTTGTTTCGTTAAACGCGGTAATCTCAGAAACTACTGGTACCAATTGAAAAAAAATATTTATTTAGCCAAAGTTTATCAAGAGAGAGTCTTGGATCGTGTTGTAAAACCTCTCAGCAATACACTTTTTAAAAATGTATTGTGGACTTTCCAGCAAGACTACACCTGGTCACAAAGCACGAACTACCCAAGCCTGGCTTGAAACCAACGTTCCAAACTTTATAAGAGCTGAAGACTGGCCCTCATCCAGACTACAAAATTATGGTCAGTTTTAGGGGCATGACTTGCTCTAAACGACACGGCGACATGAGACACTGAGTCTCTTAAAATATCTCTGGAGCAAGCAGAGGCGAAATTCCCCAGATTAAAGGCTTGTATAAAAGCCAAAAGGTGGCCATTTTGAATGGATTATTGTTTTTATTTTTTGCTGTTTTTAGTTTTAGTAATATTACATTACTTCATTAAAAAAGAGCATTTTCATTTGTAACAGAAGTTATGGCTGGACTAAGTTTAGATGATAAACACTGAGCCCTCGTTGCTCAGTCAGGTAAAAACTAGTTTGTTTCAGAAACTCTGTGTCTTCGTCTCTTCTTCCTGAATCAGTGTTTATAAACTATTACATAATTATAATACTTTAAATACATACCAACCCATATGATGTCCCACTTCTGGGTACGGGACTCCCCAGTAGAAACTTCTTAATATAATGTTATATTAAGTAGATGATTATTATATTATATTATTGTTATAATAGTTTAAATATAACTATGTAATTTAGTTTACACATTCAGTTTTCTATTGAATACAAAACTGATTTAAAATTTTGAAACTTTTGTATTGAATAGGTGCAGGAAATTAGCTAATATGTAATTGGTCTATTTTTACACGAACCTATTATTTATGTTGTACCTACTAGTTTATTTTGAGGACAAAAGGGCGCCGTTTAAGTAAACGTTTAGATTGAGCATTGAATAATCTAATCATGACTTGCTATTATACAATTCATCTATAATACGAATACATAGAGGTGCTATTATTACTGTTTATTTTTAACATATGTCGATGAAGACTGTTATAAGAAACTCGTGTGTTTGAAGGTCTCTGAAGCCTCTGTGGCGCATAGGAAGTATGGTCGACTATTACGCGGTCGTGGGTTCGATTCCCACGGAATACTGCTTTATGTGGTCCATAAATTGTAGTGCCGGGTCTGGGTGTACTTGGTATTAATGACTTGAATATTTCTAAAGTTCCGTCCCCCGTGACACAGGGCAGCTAGCTGCAGAAGTCGTCTTTTAAAAAAAAGATTTTCTTATAATAGTGACTTTAATAATATACTACGTGTTAAAAAGAGTCCTTATTCACATGATCTTTATTCCGCGTTCGTGGCAAGCCCATGCATACTGGCCGGCGGCATGCGCGTTGATTCATTTCTAAGTGCAGCTCTCCATTTACCATTACGACAAGATTTTGACAGTTCACACGGGCTTACCACGAACACAAAAAAAGATCGCGAATGAGGACCTTTTTTTTTAATTTTTTTTTTTTTTTTTAATAGAAAAAATAAAATTATTTAACTCATGCAGAGTTAAATAATTTTATTTTTTCTTTTGATTACATTTCGGGGCAGCTCGTCTCGATCCGTGCGAGCTTCGTACAGTCGTACTATATACATATACGTTAAGCGAACGCTCGGCCGAGCTACATGGTAGGCGGAGTGGGGGTGTTAGGTTTTATTTTCGTTACGGAATTTCTTGATTCGGTCGCCGGGCTCTAAGCCCGCGATAAAATCTCGCGATAATAGCTTAACAAAGTCATGGTTAGTTACAGGAGTTGCGCTAGAAGTCTCTGACCAAGTGGCGACAGGGCAGATCACGATATACATGAAGAAGGCCGTTTTCATTAATTGTATGTTTGTAAAGTCTTCTGCAGAAGTAGTCTTAAAAAAAGAAAAATGTCCCGAAATTTCAGGACGCTTAGAATTTGACAAAAATAGGTACAAGCACTCAGTATCGCGTGTATATAATGCTGGAATTTGATTACACCTTACTGTTAAACGTTGTACCTATATACTGAACAAAAATAAAGTATCTAATATTCATAGCAACCCAGATTTCAATAACAAGTTACTCTTGTAGAACGTTCCAGTAAGCCCTCAGTGACGGTGAAACAATCCACGGGATTTACTTCAACGTATCACGAAACGAATTGTCGCGTCTTTGTCGTTGTCGTCGAGATATAATTTTTCGGTTGGAAGTTCAAGTGATGCCTTGGTTTTGTAAAGAGTTGGGGCGGGAAATGGTATGGGATACTGCTTATTGTGTATTTCACAGTCAACATTTTAGGATAAAGTACCGCAAAAAGTGTTAAAGTTAGCCGTGTGGTGCCGGCTTAAGAATAGTACCACCCCATCTCTTCCCGTGGGTGTCGTCAAGGCGACTAAGGGATTTCACACCGGAGGACGGGCAGCAGCGTCCTCTGCGTACTTAAAGCCTTACTGCGATCACCAACCCGCTCGCCAAGCGTGGTGATTATGGCAATTACCCCCAGGATCTACATACTAGTAGGTTCTACTGGGGAGACCCGTGCCCAGCAGTGGGCCATCATATGAGTTGATATGATATGACCGCAAAAAGTTTTCATCCTAGAATAAGTCTGAAAAGATCTGATACTTCTTTTATTTAAAAAAAAATATATATATGAAAATAAAAATACCCGCCTGCACAAAAAAGATGGAAACGAGATGCCCTACATAATTATAAAATTTCATGCAGTCGGAGGCACTTTACTAAGTTCATCGAGATTCATTAATGCCTCCGACTGCATGAAATTAAATAACTATGTAGGGGATCTTGTTTTCATCTTTTTTGTACAGGCGAATTTTTTTTCTTTATTTTTCTAACTTTTTTAGTATTACAGTCATAAACATTTTATACCTTATTAAAATGCATAAGATAGACCCTTTAATTTGATACCCATATTGCAGTATTGAAAACAACTTTTTTTTTTACACCTCTTTATTTTTACATCTCACAGCCGCCATGTTTGTTTTTCCCAAACACATATATCTAAGAACACTTGGGCGATCAAGACGAATCTAACAACGTCTTAATTGTTTAAATCTGTTCAGTGGATTGTGAGATATCAGGTAATAAAGAATACTACATACATACATACAAGATACGCGCGAAAAACATAACCCTTCTTTACAGTCGGGTAAAAAGACAACTCCCACAGTGTACAAGCCCTGTGTCGCGGGGACTTTACAAACATACAAGTCACGGACACAAAGTACACCCAGACTCGGAATAACAATTTGTGGATCACACAAAGTGGTGTCCCGTGTGGGAATCGAACCCACGACCTCTTGCGTAGCAGTCGGACACACTCCCACCGCGCCACAGAGGCAAATCTGTGACATCGTGGTTATTATTTCTGTTTATAATTTTCGTTGTCCAAGTGATCTCAACATAAGTCGTTGACAACTGAATGCTTAAAATAAATTGTCGCATAAGAAATAAACGACACCGTAAGTAAAGGCGCTACTCCATTGGCAAGTCTTGCATACAAGTATGACGTCATCAACAAAACACTATTCATAATCTTTTGTCAAGTTCGAATACCTCATACAAGTTGTAACTTTGAAGTAATTTTTATAGTCATTTCTTGCCAATTACTTTACAAAACAATATTTGCATTTTTGAAAGATATAAAAAAATTGAAATCCAGACTCAGGAATCGAACCCGAGACTTCCGTAGCCAAACCGGGGTCAGAAGCGAACCACCTATCTGGACTATGTTACTAGATATCAAATTTTTCCATATCTTAATGCTTGCGAGTTAGGCCCCTGCAGCGCTATCTAGTCGGTAGTTAAAGAACTATCACGGCTTTTGTTATTGCTTCGTTACAGAGAGCATTTTAACAAATTATCATGACGCAGACCGAATATTCAAGTAATTTTTATTGTCATTTCTTGCCAATTTGAATCTTGAAATTTGATATCTAGTAACATAGTCCAGATAGGTGGTTCGCTTCTGGCCCCGGTTAGGCTACGAAAGTCTCGGGTTCGATTCCTGAGTCTGGATTTAAAAAAATTCTATCTTTCAAAAATGCAATTATTGTATTTGTAAAGTTGTAACTTGTATACAAGTAACTTGTCTAATCGAATAACGCCTTAAGGACCAAAAATCTTCTATTCGAAGTTATAAGACACAGCAGCTATTAGTTCCTTATCCTATGACTGCACCTTGCGGTGTAAGTTGCACAATCGCAATCAAACTTGTACTACAGTAAAATCAATAGCATTGACTAACTAATTAGCTTTGTGGCAATCGTGATTCTGATTAGAGGTCCGAGTCGCGGCACCCTCTTATTTGGGGCCATAGAATAATCATTGCGGTTGGATCCTAACATAGACATTGAGGCTGGACTGCGTCATTACCTCACTAGCTTGATCAACCCTACAAAAAGACTACGGGACTGTCAATACCTGTCTCTTTTCTGTAATGTCAAAGTCTGTGATGTGCACTTATCAGATTTCTAGAAAGAGACGACTACTGGCCGTACGATTATTTCGTCTCTCTCATGATTTGCAGCCTGTATATACGTTATACAGTTGTCGCAATGTAAATTGGCCGTATCGAAGTTAGGTTCTTATTACTTTAGCGGATGTATTAAAGATGCGACCCTAAAATTACTTACGAAAATTATTAATTATGTTTAATCGATTAAAAATACGAACAACATTTTAATTCAATAATATAAAAACTACTACTTAAACTAGTTCATAAAAGTTTAAATTTAGAACAGTTACAGTAAATACTAATAAAGTTTGAAAAACAATTTATTTACGAAAATAATCACAAAAACCATGAGCTAGTAATACTAATTATGACAATTTAATGCGTAACCGAATCTCTAATACTCTAGGTTTTTTTTGTGGCGATATTATTATTTCTGCCAATGACCCAAGGTTTAGTTACCGCCCCCGTCCCCCGCTTCCTGTCACCATTTACTTCCAAAAAATGCATCTGCGCAACCACTTGCCGCCTAGTTCATTCCGGCCAACTTACATTGAGACAACTGTAGCTGAAAGGGAATGCGCAGTCCAGTCTCATTGTCTATGATTCCACAATGATGCAATCTTCTCTGTCTCGGATGACAGTCAGTGCGCTGTAGTTTTGCCTAATTGTACACCCCACAAAGGCAGGGGACAAACCGCATGATAACAACTGTGGGTTGTAAATTTAGGCGTGATTACGGTAAATGTGCGTAATTTTCCCTACCTGCCTCTCTGCTATAGTTTTTTGTATACGTATTTCGAGTTACACTTTGCTAGAGAGAGAAAAGACATACAGATAGTAACACTAAAATGATTAAAACAAGTTGATTAACAGATACTAAACAGTAAGTATCTGTTTATCAACTTGTTTTAACACAACAACTTGTACATTTTGGTAGAGTGAGAAAAAGCATACAGGTAGTACACTAAAATGATTAAAAAAAGTTGACAAACAGATACTTACAAAACAGTACAGTATACTGTTTATTATACTAGTGTGTAGAGTAGTATACGTGTTATACTTACAAAACAGTACAGCAGTGTTATAAAAATAATAATATCTTGGGACAATTCACACAACGCCATCTGATCCCAAACTAAGTAGAGCTTATACTATGGAAACCAGACAACTGCTATACATCTTTATATATTTCTAAATACATATATATTATAGATAAATAACACAGAATAAACCATCGTGCTCATCACACAAAGTTTTATCCTGACCTCCTGCGTAAGTGTATCAACTGTTTTGTAAGTATAATATTGCAATGGCTTATACACAATGGCAAAAGGCATAAAACCTCGTTACGGTAAGGATAAAATGTTAAAACTTACTTACCAAAAAAAAAAAACCATTATACAGGCTGATTTGTAATATACTAATAATCTCTCGCTCTTGGCCTTTTTACATTACACCCAATAACTGTGTAGTAACATACCACATATTTTTGTCACACAACGTAAACCACACGTTTGTGTCACTCCGAAGTAAAATCGTTGTATTTTTCAGGTTTAGGGTCTAAACCTCACCATAAACAACGACTTTACTCCAGTAAAATAATCTGTAGATAGATAAGGTCATAACTCCAAAAATAGGTGGTAGGTGGTGAAGGGTTAAAATATTAAATATTTTTCAAAACTAATACTAAGTACAAAAGCGCCGTTCATTTATTACGTATTTTGGCCATTTTTTGACCCCTCCTTCCCTGCTTAATATTTGTTACCTGAATCTAAAGGAAGAATGAATATATTTTAAGCTGGTTTATATTTTTAAATTTCAAAGAAACAAAATTCTGCTTTTTGTAATACATAAAATAATCAATTTTGGTTTCATTTATAGGTATTCTTTTTCTCTTGCAGCCCCGTACTCGCGCTGATTTGCACTTTTTCAATAATATAATATAATAAAAAAAACTATGCGCATTTTTGCGATCTTACGTAAGAACTGTCAAGACCCCCTCCTACCCCCTTGTAAGAAAAAGTAAGATTGCTCTAAGATTTTTATTTTTTTTATATTATAATTAAAAAAACTTACAGCCAATACAGATGATAAGTGAAATGAATTAAGCAAAAGAAGGCCAATTACAAGTTTTCACAGTTAAGAAAAGTGACTAATTTCGATTCAGGGTTAACGGTACATCAAACGCAAAATTAATACATGAAACAAATTAATAAAATAAATTGTGCAAAACGAAGCCAAACACTAGCTTACACAGTTTAAAAAAAAGAGAAGGAGAATAATAGGTACACAGGACAATTTTTACTAACACAAAAATGAATAAATAAACAATGCTATTAAATGTTAAAATTTAAAAAAAAATTGAACTTAAGAATTGCTGAGGCTTGACCCCTATTCCCCACTAAATCGTGTTACGTAATAAATGAATGGCACCCAAGTTATTTAGTGTAATGTAAAGAAGCCACGATCGGGAGATTATTAGTATATTAAAAAAAATCAGCCTGTATTTATCTCTGCGATAATATAAATGCTGCAAACTTGAACCACTAGATCTAGTAGCACCAGACGTCTGGCATCTGGACGAAGTCTTATTGTCATTTCTACTTCCCGTTTTATAAATTGTATTTTGTAAACCGAAATAAAAATGATTTCTTTTATATATAGAACTCAACACAAAACTGTGTAAAGTAATATTATGTATTCGAAGGTAACTGCACCAGTTAACCTACCCACATAAGCTTAGATAACGCAAGTCCATGATTATCCAATATATTGACCTATTAAATAATAATAGTATCGCAGTCCGAAACCTACCAAAAGGTCGTCCCAATACATAGAATATTAACAAATAAACACAGATTACTCTCACCTTAATTAGATCTTTACGAGCTCATAAGGTAAATAATGAGGGAATATCTTCGTCTATTTCGCCGTAAATTATTCTTTTTATGTGAAGATCAACTTTGTATTATTATTAACATGGACGTAATTATAGTTGTGGCACTATGTAGTGTTTACATAGAATAAACAATATACAAATTGATTATTCACGTGTTTCTGAAAAAAGAGCATTGACATAGAGACAGACAGTCGGACAAAGTGAGCCTATAAGACCTCATTTACGGAGACGCGATGATGTTGGGCGGCGCGGCCGCACTGAATTTAAACTTATGGCATTGTATGAATATGTTCACGGAGAAATGCGGCGTTTTTTGCGGCGGAGCCCGCGGCGTTTATTGAGACGGTGCACGCGGCGGTGCATGCGGCGGCACACGCAGCGGCAATTCTTGGTGAAGCGATGCGCACGTCAAAAGCTTCTGTCAGTCTGATTTGGAAATCGCATATCCCAGACTCGACTTCTTTATTAAAGAAAATAATGTGTTTAAAAGTGAATTATTTAATACCACTCCATACCATAATATAATAATGTTCTATGTTAAAAAGTGATTATTTTAGTACCCCACGTGCGCCGCAGCGATGCCCGCCGGGTGCGACGCAACGATAGCCGCCGCGTGCGACGCAGCGATAGACGCCGCGTGCGACGCAGCGATAGACGCCGCGTGCGACGCAGCGATAGCCGTGCGTGCTTTACTACATGCTTGAGGTTACGCCACGGTCAAGGCGGCGGGCACCGTCACACTACCCCGCATCTCTATAAACAATATCATATATTGTGTGTTAGAAGCTTGTTATATATATGGCTATTTATATAGCCATATAGCCCCATATCTAACACGTGCGATGACAAGTGCCGCCTGATTTTTAACCACCCACGCATAAGTCGGGGTACCATAAGTTTAATGTATTTACCTGTATTTATAAAACGGCCGAGTATGCGGAGTACCAAGTTCATATCCGAGTACTCAACGCATCTCTAGTAATGAAAAATTAATTAACTTATTATATGAAAATTTACAATGCTATTAAATACCTACATTAAGCTAAATTACCCTACTACGAACTAACAATAATAAATATTAATTATAATAAATCTAAAATTAACGTATTATTTACAACTTGCCTAATAAACTACTACAGGACTAACTACTAAAGGATTATATAAAAAAGGAGTCACAACCAGTTTAGGCCATTAATACTTATGAGTAACCACTAACTCATTTGATCAGTATTGATAAAATTGATAGCGCAGACGTGGCCAATTCAATTTGAAAATTGAAATTGGGCGATTGAGTGGGCAAATTAAATTACCTATTATATTGTAACAAAAAGGTTTCTTTGAAAAGTTCTCTTGGGTATACTCTCAGAGTAAGTACCTTCGTACGTTTTACGTAGTAAGGATAAATACCTACTAAACTTTCATGCTGTCACCAATACTTGAAGAATGGTTCTGGGCCCGCATCACAACTACGATGCTCAGCCCGACTGGTTATGACGTGGGTACTTTTGATTCCTGTCTACACAATTGATTGATCCATTGGCAAAACTAATGTACCCGTGACACAACTACCGAAAAGTTGAATTGTAATTTTTTTTTTCTTTTTTTTTTCTTTTAAAAAGATAACTAGCAATTTGGGATTTACGTCCCACATTACTAACAATCCTGTTAACCCCTCCAGCTAAGCTCAATGGCTTGTGTTAGGAGTGGGTTCACGTCGGTAGTATACCTAATGGGTAGGATTCGAACCTGCGACCTCACGATTGCGAGACCGATGCCTTAGCCATTAGGCTACCGCCGCTTCCTACCACGTCCTTTGTAATTGATCTTTATAACCTTGGGTACCTTTGATTCCCTTCTACACGGCTGATTGCTGGGTCCTTACTGACTATGTTTTTTTTTTTCATTTTCGCGGCAAGCCCGCGCGAGCTGGCGCATGTGCGTTGCGCTCATAGATGTCCGCGCGTATGCGCGATGTTTTTCTGAGCTCAGCAGCTCTCTATTGACCATTATTACAAGATTTTGACAGTTAAAAGCGTGGGCTTGCCGCGACTACGAAAAAAAGATAGTGAATAAGGACCCTGCTGCATTGTTGTGATGCTCACAAATGTTAAATAGCGACAGTAATATTAAAGAGCACGATTAAAAGTTAATATCGTTTGATTATTACTACTAATAACTTATTGAATACTATTTTGTTAAACTACTAACACAGTATTGAATACTACTCATAACTCTATTTTGCCATATAAGGGTTAAGCCAGTGACAGTTTAAACCCATATTTTCAAAGTCCCTCATCGGGTTAACAAAAAAGCTCACGCTATTTTCGGCAGACTCAGGTGTTGAAAAAGGTGCAAAACTTAATTTATCTTTATAACCTATAAGCAAGACTCATCTGAGTTTTAAAATATCGTTTGTTACATCTGTGATTAGCTGTTTCAGCCTCTATTTAACCCCCTTAAGGATGGAATATCAAAGTATGTATGTACAAATAAGTAGATAAAATAAAATCAAAACAAAGTCGCCGCATCGCTATCGACCGGCATCGTCGGCAGTCAGGGTCGCTAACCACTAGATCAACAGGCCAGTCAAAAAAATACACGTCCTTTGTGTATAATACGTCCCTTGGTGTATAATAGATTTAAAAAAAATAGATGGTAATGAAAGGATGCACTAGGTAACACTTGAAAAATCTTGGAATGGCCTTTTTTTTAATATAACTAGCAATGTGGGATTGTGGTCTAGCAATCCTATTAACCCCTCCAGCTAAGCTCTATGCCTTATGTTAGGAATGGGTTCACGTCGGTAGTGTGATGGCCAGGATTCGAACCCACGATTGCGAGACCGATGCCTTAGTCATTAGGCTACCGTCACTTAATTTGCCTTTGCATTATATTTAATCTCTCAGTGTTCCGATACGACGTAGTTTGCTACAAATAAGTAGCATATCTTTTCAACAATTTCATTATTAATCTTTCAAATATAGATCAAACAGATTACGACCATACCCAACTTGAGTGAAATCAAATCCTTTATTTAATTTCCGTCTTCTCAACAAAGGTATTTATAAAGGGAAAAGATTGCGTCCGATTTTAAAACAGGTAGTCCCTACAGGCAGCTACTTGAGAAGAACTTCAACGATTTACGCTTCAGTTAGTTTGCTAAAGCATACTTACATTCTATTTTACTAGCTACTCATCCTGGTTTTGGGTTGGTTAAGCGTCATTTTACTAACTTTTCCAAAAAAATGTTCTTTCATACAAAATACCGTCTATTAATTATGAGCGTAGGAAAAAAAATAACCAGGGGGCTTAGACAAATGCCACCCGCTTCTTTTTTGGCACACGCTAATACGGGAAAATGTATGCATTTGACATATAGTTGACAATACGTCACGTGACTGCTGCTGAATTGGTGGACCAAAAACAACAGTAGCGTGTGCCAAAAAAGAAGCGTGTGGCATTTGTCTAAGCCCCCTGGTCCGACAAAGCCAACATCAAAATTTAGATGTGGAAACTCATGGATCTCTCTTTTAAACCATCACAAATATTGAAGCATAGTGCACTGCATGCCTGCGTAGCACTCACCGCGCATAACTCATTTCCACTGTGACACGTACACCTAATATGATCGAAAGGACTATCTATACTAATATTATAAAGCGGAAGATTTGTTTGTTTGTTGGTTTGTTTGTTTAAACGCGCTAATCTCAGGAACTACTGGTCCGATTTGAAAAATTCTTTTTTTATTGGATAGTTAATTTATCGAGGAAGGCTATAGGCTATATAACATCGCGCTACGACTAATAGGAGCGGAGTTGCGACGTGAAATGTTGCAAAAACTGGGTAAATTTACGCATACGAAGTTGCGTGGGACAGCTAGTCTATACTAATATTTTAAAGCTTAAGAGTTTGTTTGTTTGAACGCGATAATCTCAGGAACTACAGGTCCGAATTAAAAAAAATATTTTACTTTTGGATAGCCCATTTATCGAGGAAGGTTATAGGCTATATGACATCACGCTGCGACCAATAGGAACGGAGCAGCAATGAAAAGTGAAAATTTACGCAGACGTAGTTGCACGGGCAGCTAGATTATAATAAACGCGTCTATTAGGTTACCATTGGTCCATTCATTCATAGGTGAGACAGACGAGCACAATCTCGTACGCACCGCGTCGGTCATACGAAAGCCATAGGCGAGAACAGACGTGTTGGTAGTCTGTCCATTAAGTGCGTGTACGAGATTTGAGATTTCCCAGGAACGACGAGTTATATATACATAATTAATTCACTTCAACCCTTAAAATAAAAAGCCGAAGCTTTGCAAATTGTTTTAGGACATTCGAGCTTTGTAAGTGTCACGCAGAAGCCACGGGCTAAAGCTGGTCTCATAATAAAATTACACATCACCACGTCAGAATACACTTTATAAAACCCAATTTTAATTACTTTGAGGTCGTAGCCATCAAGATTACGGTAATCTGTTCGCGCCGCACTGTGTTACAAAGATCCTTTGCCATAGATGTCCATTTAATAATGAACAAAATGAAAGGTTTTAATTAATTCACAGATAATGACCCTCGAGATTACGTTGGCGTAATGGAAATACGTACTCGTTATGGATACAAATGCTAATTTACCCATACATAAGCATATAGATTCTGCTATAATGTATTTGTGTAAATGTATATTTTGTCTATTTTCATCATTTATTTCATTATAATTTCGGTTCTCCAATGGTATACTGGGTCAATAATCACGTTCTTTTTTTCCGATTTCGCGGCAAGCCTGTGCGAACTGTCAAAATGTAGTGATTAGCGCACGATGCGTTCAAAGATGGCCGCCGCGCATTGTGACATTATGCCAAGATTTTGACAGACTGACCTTTTCTAAGTTACATCACAGAATTAATAAGTACGTCTATACAAGTGAAATTAAAATGTTGAAAACAGGAGGCCTTAATTGTATGAATATTTTAAGGTAACGCGTTTTATTTACCGACGTTTTCAGCATCACACCGGCTGTGATGCGTCGACTCCGGAAATGTTTCTGCAACCATTGAAGTCTCATTTGTTTTATCATAAGCGTG
Organism: Herminia tarsipennalis; assembly: GCA_945859575.2. NCBI lineage: Eukaryota > Metazoa > Arthropoda > Insecta > Lepidoptera > Erebidae > Herminia > Herminia tarsipennalis. The sequence continues at coordinate 7,452,046 of OX243850.2, read as the reverse complement.
TGATATATTGTCTATACATATAAAAAAAATTGAATTCTTTTTACAAAATGTCGCGATTTGCGATACAAGGCCGTTGATTTTTGAGGAGTTAACCTGATACTAGACTATCAGTTCCATACATACATGATTTGATGGAGGCGAAGTATCAGGTATCGAACACGGTACTCAGATCGCAACCCGTAGTATTTATTATTAAATAGTTCCTCTGGTCATCTGTGGTCTTCATCATCAGTTCCATTTCACTTAATAGTGCTTTTTAAGAGTAAATGCACGAATTACAACAAAATATACCCAAATTACTATATGTGTACCCTTATTATTTGAAGAGTTTCCTTGATTTCGACAAGATCTCATCATCAAATCCTAACTTTGCTGATAATGGGACCAATCTGGAAGTATAGCCTTTAACACATAAATATTTTTTCAAATCGGTCCAGCCGTCTGCGAGTAATCTGCGAACAAACATTAGAAAAAAAATACACAGTCGAATTGAGAACCTCCTCCTTTTTTAAAATCGGTTCAAAAATTATAGCTTTTTTCTAAATGCTTGTGAAAGCATTATACGATATCTAAAACAAAAACACAGTTTTTAATTGTTTTGTCTGTCTGTAGGTACTTCTGTCTGTTTATTCTCTAATATACTAATCTCCGAAACAGCTGGACGGATTTTGACAGGACTTTAACTGGCAGACAGCTGATGTTATAAAATGTAACTTATGCCACTTTTATAATCACACTAACGTTTATAGGGAGTGCAACTTAACTCGGACGAAATCGCGGGCACAGCTAGTTTAGAACCCTTAATACTTAAATAAGCTGGCTCGGTAGTTCACCCGAAGGAACCTCCTACGCAAAAGTAGGGAGGTTATAAGTTAAACACGCGTGTCTGTGTGTTTATATGCGTGCTAGACTAATTTGTAGTCACATGAAATAAACTTAGTATTGTTTTTTTTATTAAAAATAACAACGGGTTGCACTCCGGGAGTGCCGGCAGAAGTAAAAACTTGAACATTAAATTACATACTTATGAAATTTGAAAAATATTTTTCGATCTTACTGACATGATAATTAAATTACAAAAAAAATATTCCCGACTTCAAAAATGAATACAAGGCAACTAAAAAGCAAAAAATAATGATAACAAAAACACATTAAACATTTTGAAGTTGGTGCCATGAAATATGTAGTAGTTTATTATGTCCAGCCGTCTTTGCGTAATCGGTGAACAAACATACAAAAACAAACGTCTTCCTTTTTTAAGTCGGTTGAAGATATAAAATAAAATTTCACAAATCAAAAAACCAAAATTTAAATTTATATAAAAAATGGGAAAAAAAATAATCTTTACTTGGACGCGAACTGGGGTCTTCAGGTTTCTGAACTGCCCTATTTCCCACCTGAGCTATAATAACATTGTTGATGGTAGCGAAATTTACCTTCGTATTCTTATTATATTGTAGTAGTTTTTTATTGCTCTCTCTCCGTCTTACGAATTTTCGATCAGCTCACGTGTCCTGACGCGAATTTAACATTTTTTACTCATCCTATAAAGTGCACAACGCCGTTAAAGAAGTTTTCACTTCAAAGCTTGCTTTTGTCTGTGTGAATGCTGATTATAATCGGCTGATAATTAAAATAATTATCAGACTTTCTACTAGGTAAAATCATGATGAGTAAATATAAGGCTAAATTATATTTTTACTGTGAGAAACAATTACTTACGACTAGGTACTTATAACAAACGATCGTCGCCAATTAAAAAACTCAGAAATCTGAGCCCCAAATTAATAATGCACATCAGTACACAGACTTGTTAAAAATAGAATTAAATGTTATTCAAAACCTTTTTTGTTTCATATTTCTTGACTTAAGAGATTTGTCTAGGCTGTAAGGAGAACTGAAACATAATCTGTCTCAAGTCTTGATTAATTTATTTTGACTCTACGAGTAAGTAATAGACGCTTATAGTGTACGTTATGCAGTTGCATTGCTTGTTGCGACTGCTTTCTATAGTTGTTGCTAATGCTACTGCTAATGTCAATATTAAAAAACCGGGCAAGTGCATGTCGGGCCACGCACAATGTAGGGTTCCGTAGTCCCCCATCCGAACAACAACAGAAAACCCTATAAGCATTTTTCAATGGAATCTTTACGAAATTTTGTTACTTCTCACTTGCTTTGCTGTAACTGGTTAAGTTGTAAAGTCGTTAAGTTGTGATAGTTTTTCTTTTAATTTCACTATTTATACCACTGCCGTGAAAATCTAGAAATGGTCTTTAATGGTTTTATAAGACCTATCTAACGATATCCCACACGATGGGGTAGGTCACAAAAAAAACCACATCTACTTTACATACAAAAAAAAAATGTTTTTAAATTATTTTTTCACTTGGTCGGTATAAGTAATTGTGTATTCATGTAAAATTACTGCCTTCTAGCACTAATAGTATCTAAGCTAATGAGCTAAGCTACGGACGGTCGGCCGGACATGGCGAAAATATAAAGTTTCCATTTTGCCTTTTTGGCTACGGAACCCTAAAAAGTTCTAGCTGTAGGTCTTTTTTGGGTTCCATAGCATAAATGGTAAAAACGGAACCCTTATAGTTTCGCCATATAGTTACGTCATGTCCGTCCAACAGTCTGTTCGTCCGTATGTCACAGGCATTTTACTGAAAGACTACACAATGAATATTGATGAAATTTGGTGTATAGATGTATAGTAGAAGTCACTACTTAGTTTGGTAGGTAAATAATAATAATAAATATTTTAGGGGGGGGGGGGGAATCCATACATGTTGCAAAAGCTAAGAAAACATTCAGTATACCTCAACGTGTGGTCATTCATTCGACAGGTTTTTTTCAAAACATTTTAAGGTTTGTATTAACCTTTTTTGATTACATTAATATTTTTGATAATAATCGCTCCAAAAGTTGCATAAATTGTGCTCCCCCTTATCCTTTAAACCGTGTGACCAAAAAATATGAAAAGAATCACAAAATATTGCTTAAATACTTTAACATAAATGCCATGAACATATGCCGCTGGTGTAATTGTTTAAAACAGATTTATGCATTATGTAATACATTTATTTGTCATAACGGCTGCGGAACCCTACACTAAGCATGATCCGACATATTCTTACCCAGTTTTAAGGGTTACGCAGTCGTAAAAGGAAAACTATCACAGCTAAGTAGGCTTTACAAGTTTACGAGTAACAGCTGATCAAATGAGAAGTAAGAAAATTTTCGTACAAATTCAATTGAAAAATATTATTAAGTAGACATAACCTTGTAAGTATGAAACAAAAACAACAGAAAACCCACTTCTTAATCCACATTATTCGAATGAGGAGGGGGGGGGGACTACGGAACCCTATATTGTGCGTGGCCCGACATGCACTTGCCCGGTTTTTTTAATCTATACTAATATTATAAAGCGGAAGAGTTTGTTTGTTTGTTTGTTTGTTTGTTTAAACGCGCTAATCTCAGGATCTACGGGTCCGATTTGAAAAATTCTTTTTTTGTTGGATAGCCCATTTATTGAGGAAGGCTCTAGGCTATATAACATCGCGCTACGACTAATAGGAGTGGAGAAGCGACGAGAAATGTTTCAAAAACGGGGAGAAATTACGCATACGAAGTTGCGCGGGACAGCTAGTATTGATATAACAGGTATGCGCCGCGTAATGCATATTCACACACAAGTGCGGATTAGGTACACCAATCGTCAGATATCTTCGATTTTTTATTTTTCGGACAATCTAGTTACGTTGTTTTCTAAGCACTTATCAATAATAGGTACCAGTGGTACACTGTGCACTACATGGACTTTGAACGCAAATCTTCAATCAAGCAATCATCATTTTCTATCCATCTACTGATGGAAATAAGCATAAATAAATAAATATCTTGGGACATCTCACACAACGCTATCTGATCCCAAAATAAGCAGAGCTTATACTATGGAAATCAGACAACTGATAAACACACTTGTATATTTCTAAATACCCAGACAAAGAATTTCGATCCGTGTTCATCACACAAAGTTTTATACCGGGTGGGGATCGAACCCACGACCTCTTGCGTAGCAGTCGGATACACTCCCACCACGCCACAGAGGCAGGCATGAATTACACTTTGTAAATTGGAACTGTTATACTTGACAACTACTGCTCAAAATCAACCTTAATGAAGTTAAAAATGCAATCTTTATTTACCCTTCAAAGCGATATATACCCATGTTAGAGAAACACGGAACCGCTTTTAGTTCTAAAAGTTGCAATTTTAAGGGCAACATGATTTCACTTTCGTCTAGTTTCGCTATCAAATCGTTGTATATCTGTTATAGTTACTGAGAGGATGGTAAGTGGGAGTTTTGGAGGTCAGTTTTATATTACACTGCGTTTGCCTGGGGCTTTTGGTTCTAATGTTCGATTTTCTTAGTATTCCTGGCGCCATTTCAAAATAAAAATGTTATAAGTACATGACATCTATCTCTCTGTGTAAAAAAATCGGTACATGATATAAAAAAATTTAAAGTTATTATTATGAATGAAAAATATGTCATCTACTTACCTAATTACAGTTTTCTCAATGTAAGTTGCGCGGATTGAACTTGGTGACAAGTGGTTGCGCAGATGCATTTTTTGGAAGTAAATGGTGACAGGAAGCGGGGGGCGGGGGCGGTAACTAAACCAAGAGAATTAGAGATACGATTACGCATTGCATTGTCATAATCAGTATTATTACCTCATGTTTTTTGTGATTATTTTCGTAAATATTTTTTTTTTCAAACTTTCTTTAGTATTTACTGTAACTGTTCTAAATTTAAACTTCTATGAACTTGTGTAAGTAGTATACTAATAAAAATTTTATTTCAACAGTATATACATATATTGTTGAATTAAAATTTTGTTGGTATTTAAATCGATTAAACTTAATTAATCGTTTACGTCAGTCATTTTAGGGTCGCATCTCTATGACATGCGCGAAAGTGATAAGAACCTAACTTCAATCCGGCCGAGTTACATTGCGACAACTGTACCTATTGAATTATCACTTTTCATGTACAGTGGAAAAAAAATCCACATTTCTCTGTGCCAAATTGACTACCATCTGTTTTTTAAGCCAAAATATACAGTTGTTATTTAGGATGACACAGATGTGATGTTACGTTACCTATATACCAATCATTTTGTAAAAGTATTATAGTTGTAAAAGAATATATGAGTGTAAGCATACTTCAAAGCGGCGGTAGCCTAATGGCTAAGGCATCGGTCTCACAATCGTGAGGTCGCGGGTTCGAATCCTACCCATTATACTACCGATGTGCTTAGCTGGAGGGGTTAACAAGATTGCTAGTAATGTGGGACTTAATCCCACATTGCTAGTTATCTTCTTTTTTTTTTAATTTAAGTTAAATTGAAATAACTTACTATGCGTGTCTAAAAATAAATAGTTTTTATATTAGTAATTTATTGATAACAATTAGTGTGTAACTATTTTGCACTGTAATTATATGCATACATGTTATTAAAATATAAGACGTACTGTACTGTAATATTTTGGTACAACTAGTAACTTAATTAAAAGTACTCGTTCGTGTCCGTGTCAAGTTTCGTGTAAAAAATGTTTTTTTAAATATTTATTTAAAATAATTTAATTGAAAGTTCAACCATTTGGAACAAACGAAATAGTGTAATTTAATTAAATATTGGGACCGCTGGGCATGGTTCCACAAATACTGGCGGCATTTCCTCGCTGTATAGCTATGCTGATGCGTTGTGCGAGGAAGCTGCCAGCTCTACGGTCACCAGTGGAGTCGACCAATTTTTTGGAAAGTTCTTTAAATAAATGTTGTACACTGGGACCCCACAGGCCAATTTATTGATTATTTTGTCCAAAACGTATTTTAAATTATGACTAACTGCGTAAATCTCAGAAAGTTAGGATGATGACTAGGTACAATGAAAATAAATTAATTTTCACAATTTAACGTGTTTAGGAATTTATAATCAACAAACCAAACTCTAAGAAGATTAAATGATTCTGCGTTGTGACGTCACGCCTTAGTATTCCATACATTTTTTTAAAGAGCGTGTCGTTAAACAATTCATAAAAAGATACTGATTTGACTTGACAGTCCACATCCCTATTGTGAGGTTTTAAAACATATAAAGGTTACATTTCAATATTAACTGTAGGTAATTATGTAAATAATATATGATCTACACCTCTGTTTCAGTGGCGACCGAACAGATCAAGTTAACTGTGAGGTTAAGCAACGTTACCACTGTTGGTTCATAGATTAGACAGTTTTCGAACATTATCACACTGCTTCGTGCCTCGGAGAGCATGTTAAGCCGTCGATCTTGCGCCTAATCTCTCTCCAATTGTGTCTGATTTTCATCCCATCAGACTATGACAATGGGTAAATACTCGTATATAGAGAGTACTCTTAGTCTTGTGTCTCCGCACACATTTGTGCGCCATAATAACTCCTGCTTAGTTGGCTATAATAATAATAATAAACGCCCCGGAGCTAGTCGTTGTCGCCCTATATGAGATTAACGCAAAACTCTGACTCATGAGGGTGAAATAAGAGTACACAAACCGCAGGGCAGCTTTGTGGCGAGCTGAAGGTGCGTGGCGACACTGCGGGCCCGATGCCTCAGAGAGTCGGTCAGGGCCTCGTCTTCCGCTTGCCTTTACTGGCCGGCGGGAGTGGAACACCAAGAGCGCCCGCAGGACTTTCAACTATGTCTTGCCTTAATCGGTCGGCTTAAGAGGTCGCCAGAGCTTGTATGCTCCGGGGTGGAAGTGTATTTTTCAAGGGCATAACTACGGGGAAATCCGCTCACGGCCCTTTTTCGTGATGGTGAAACCAGCCCCGCACCGCTCGACACCTCAAGCTGCTCACACCCATGTTGCTCCCTGTCGCCTGATTGGCTGTATGCCTGTGGCGGCCAGAAGGGGACCCATCTAGTGAGTGGCGAGTCACCGCCTGCCCATTTGTCCGTGTGGGTCCTCTTTAATTGTAAAAATTGATTTAGGGCATGTGCTGTATATCGGCGTTAAGCACCGAGCTTCAGGTCTTGTTTCATAATACGCGACAGAGTCCTAGCGGGAATCTTCATTTCTCAGCCTTTGTAGTTCTAACAGCACGCGGCCGCCCCGTTATTTTATGGTTTTCGACAGAGGAACTGTTGTTGTATCTGTTAATAATACGATATATGAACATACGGCTGATATCAAGCTTTTGAAGTGTCTGGAATATGACCGACGGCTCCATACCCACTCTGTGCAAAGCGATTACTGCAATCCTATTTTCTTTAACACCCTAATCCATATTGTAATTTGATAATGAACACAAAAAAATATGTGAAATGGCGCGAAATCAAAAGAACTTTTAAAAATAATAAACACGTTCCAAATTCAAAGTAATTAAAAAGTTAAATATATAAAAAAAATATGTAGCTTTAGCTTTGCCTATATATTTCAATGCAATATGTAGTGATAGGAATAAATTCATCTACACAGAACACTCTGTTTAATTAACCATTTCCGCAAAGTAGAGCAAAATTTATGGTAGGGCAAATTTATAATGTATATAGGTAAATAAATATAAATAAGAGGTGCACGCAACTCACTTTACACATCTCTATTCGTGGCACCGGCATTTTTAAATGGGAGTGAGTGATGAGTGGGAAGTTTCGTTTATTATTGTTGTCTTTAATTTAGGCTAGTAATTTATTTATTAGGCTAGTCTATGATGAGAGTGGCCGTCGGGACCGATATGGGTTAGGCGACTATTATTATTATTACCTTACTGATTTAGTTTTAAATATGTAAAAAATCTCGTTATTGACTAAATAGGTAACTGTAGGTTTATCTTTCGAGAAAATGGTGACTTAACTTCAACCTGTTATATTTTGTACTAGCTGTCCCGCGCAACTTCGTATGCGTAAATTTTCCCCGTTTTTGCAACATTTCTCGTCGCTACTCCGCTCCTATTAGCCGTAGCGCGATGTTATATAGCCTATAGCCTTCCTCGATAAATGGGCTATCCAACAAAAAAAAAATTTTCATATCGGACCAGTAGTTCCTGGGGTTAGCGCGTTTAAACAAACAAAAACAAACAAACTCTTCCGCTTTATATAGTATAGATATCAATATAAATATCAGCATTAATACTAATACTAACACTAAATATGAAAGTTTACATATCACTATTAACTAGAGGTATGTAAATAATACATAATATGGAAGCTCGATCAAAATCCCAACGGTATAATTATGAGAACAAATACATAGTTTAATAGCGTTGTAACAATTTTTGATATATTGTTCATATTTACCGAGTAAATGATGAGTCATAACATAACAAAATACATTTTGTGAATATGTTATTAAATTATCTTCAATATTATTGAATGCTTCTTGAGTTTTGTGCTTAGCAACACAAATGTGTTGCTAAGCACAGCAACACAAATGTGTTGCTAAGCACATGAATTAAAATTAATTCATCATCAAAAATACAGGAACAAGGTATCCTTCATATTTAATCACGCAGTCGGAGGCACGATATTACTCGTAGGTTTAACAGATTTCATTCATGCCTCCGACTGCATGATATTAAATATAAAGTATCCTTCATATTTATCTTTTTAAAAAAACCCATCTCCAAAAAGACAGAGACAAGATATCTCTTGTCTGTGTCTTTTAGCAGACGGGTTTTTTAGGTTTTAAATTTATTTTGTTTTCTAGTACTTTTTAGTCATTGTAAGATACAAGCACAGAGAAAGTAACTATAAGTTGATATAATAAGAAGTACATATTTGTTTTATTATTAAGGTTGTTTTGTCTATGATTTGTCACATAAACTTTATTAAACATAAAATTTATATATATATATATATATATTTTCGAACTCGCCTTTTAATGACTTTTGATCCTAGAAAATATTACACGTACGTACGTACGTATTAAAGCGCATAAAATCCACTAATATATTTTTTTAAGAATTTTATGGATATATCTAATGACGTATCATTTATAAAATCGGTTGAGCCGTTGAGGAGTTATGAGCGGACATAGGAACATTAAAAGGAAATACAAACATATACCTACATACATACGCATCAAACACGTACCTAACCCTTCTCTGCAGTCGGATTAAAAGATTTTCAACAGTTACGATACGTATTATTTGGTAACGATCATAATAGATTGAATTAAATTCAGAACACGTCTCCAATCTTCGCTGAGTTTCCACATCGAGTCATAGTAACAAAATTGAAGACCTACTTTCTTCAATTTTGTGACTATCGTTCTTTTACTCAAGTTCCAATCGTTACTTTCCCTACTGATGTTCTGTTTATCCAAACGAAGACTATGACGTTTTCTTGAACGATTTCGGGCACTGAGGGTCATTTCTAACGTAAACTTGTCATTAACACAGGAAATATTATAGTGCACAAATGCACTCACTTGCTCATTTGGAGTGGAGTCTAACATGACCAGATAGTGATGAGGCGGAGAATTGGCTGCTTAATTAACGTTCGGACATTATGTCATGTCACATTTCCTCCCCCCCCTTCCCCGTGTCATGGGCATTTTACAATGTGACATTTTACTGTAGGTGGGTTATATTCGGAATGAGACAGTGTAACTGTGTAATCAACTTTCGATCGCAATAAAAGACAAGAAACAACTCTGTTTTTTATTGAATTAAAAAAAACGGATAATTGCGAGTCGGACTCGCCCACCGAGGGTTCCGTAAATAATTGTAGGTACATATTATAAATAGTTAAAGACTTTATACAAACGTATAGTTTTCAAACTTTTTCCTATACTTTTTTTTTTAAATATAACTAGCAATGTGGGATTGAGTCCCACATTACTGGCAATCTTGTTAACCCCTCCAGCTAAGCTCAAAGGCTTGTGTTAGGAGTGGGTTCACGTCTGTAGTATAATGGGTAGGATTCGAACCCCCGACCTCACGATTGCGAGACCGATGCCTTAGCCATTAGGCACTTGTATAGATATATTATATAAGACGGTATTACTCGCCAAATTTCTTAGTTCTAGGTCAACGGAAAGAACCCTATAAATTTGAATTCCCAAGCCAGTGTCGAAATAAACGTTTTTTGCGGCATAAACGGCTGTATCTTTTAAAGTTACCTTAGAAGTTTGATTTTTTACAGCTTCAAAGGACAGTAGAGTATATGGTATTAATTTCAATTCGATTTGGATACCTCCATGCGTTCCCGTGAAAAAGAGTCTTGACAGACAGCAACATGGACGGACGACAAAGTGATCTTATAAGGGTTCCGTTTTGTTATTTATTTTGATACTAACTAAAAAAATCTTTCAATTTACTATACAATAATACACTAACATGAATAATAAAAATATTGATGGGAATAACAGAATCGTTACATAAAAAATACTGCGTCGTATTCTACGTCCTACGTCTCCATACAACCTAATTAAAGATTTACACGATCCCATCCCAGTTGACCCACAAGTAATTTACAGATAGGTAAGTATACCAATAGAAAGGATAGATAGAAGAACTAATAATACGATGGATTAACTTTCCAATCAATTGATCACTTCTTTATTACCAGATGCGATTTTCTTGGATTTCGGTGGTATATTTTGTTCTCGATAACGGTAGTAGAATCTTAAGGTTAAGTACTTCCAGCTTTATTCCACATGTAGGACAAACTTTCCCAACCCGTAATAAATCTTCAAAACCCTAAATTTTCACCAAACAACAGAGATACATTATTATGATATACTAGGTAACCGCTGTCAGTACCATAGAAGGTTGATCGTTTTCTAAAAATAAATAGATTTTAAAAATAAATAAACCAACCTGCACAATAAAGATGGAATGATGGAACAAGATAATCTTGAATCATGCAGTCGTAGGTATTTTATTAAGTTTATTGAGATTTATAAATGCCTCCGACTGCTTGATTCATGGTTTTCTTATTTTTAAAAGACTTCAAAATGGGATGGAGGTTCTCACTTTGGCTATTTGTATATTTTTTAGGTATTTTATAGTTATGCCCGAACGACATAACTCCATCATATTTATGCGGTTTTTTTTCTTAGTTTGATAGCTAAATAATAAAAATAATATTTTTAGGGGGGGGCCTCCATTCATGTAACAGAAACTGTTTTTTTTTCAGCATACATCAAGGTGCGGTACATCATTCGACCGATCTTTTAAAAACATTACAAGGCTTTTAATAAACTTTTTTGATTGAGTGAATATTTTTGAAAATAATCGCTCCGAACCTTAACTTTTAAAACGTGTGACCAAAAAATATGAAAAAAAAAATCACAAAAGTAGCGCTTAATAAGTACTTCAAACTAAAATTATTTCGGACATAATATATCCGATATAATCATTGAGTTATTGCTGAAAAACTGCGTATCTCAACAAAAGGGTGTAAGTGCACGCTCTTCTGCTTATGCAAGTATTCAAGGCTGCGGAACTCTACACTGAGCATGGTCTGACATGCTCTTTCCCGGTTTTTTATATAATTTCACACTATAAAATCTCATATATATCGACGCATATATTGTCAGTACTAAGCAGTTGTTTATTTTCTATTTGACGCTCTAGCACCAAACGTTAAAGTAAGCTTAAACGCGATCGCAATTTTATCCTCCTTGGAAAAATGGAACGTTTGAAAATACTGAATTATTTCCCTTTTACGTTGTACCTACGCCTACGGTAGGGATAATAGACTTCGTATTGAGTTAAAGGTGATTATAACCAGGTGCAGTATGTGATATTTTAAAGTTGTAACTACTGCATTTAAACTTCAAGTAGATCAGAGAGTACAGCACTTTTGTTTTTTGAAGTCGGTTTTTTTAGTTTTCAACCGACTTCAAAAAAGAGGAGGTTCTCAATTCGTCTGTATGTTTTTTTTTTATGTTTGTTCAACGAATACGCAAAGACGGCTGGACCGATTTGAAAAATTGTTTTTGTGTGTGAAAGGGTGAAAGTATACCCTTTCAAACACAAAAACAATTTTTAAGTTGGTCCCATTGTCATCAGATCACAATCTGATGATGGGATCCTGGAGAAATCGAGGGAACTCTTAAAATATTAAAGGCACACCTACAGTGATTTAGGTATATTTCATAGTGATTCGTGCATTTACTCTTAAAAAACACCAATTGGTGAAGTGGAACTGATGATGAAGACCACAAATGACGAGCAGACCTATTCAATATTTCACGGTTTGCGATTCAGTTACTTTAATATGGTATTGAGTAGCACTTTATTCTCGTTATACTACAATTACACAATGTAATAGAGCTGATAGTGAACTCCTCAACAATTAACGGCCCTGCATCGGGGTAAGCAATATTTTGTAAAAGGATTTCAGCAGTTGACATAAGCCTATTGTAACTTAAGTGAGTAATTCACTCCACCAAACCAATCCACAAAAAGTGAGAAATAAAAAAAAAATACAAAAAAATACTGCAATAAATAATACACCTAGAATAACAAAAACAAATTAAACATTTTGAAGTTGGTGCCGAATAAACATAAAGACTACACTATTTCATGGCACCAACTTCAAAATGTTTAATTTGTTTTGTTTAACTTGTATTTTTTTCAAAAGCACGGAAATCGAGTTTCAATAAATTACAGTTCAGTAACTTATGTTTGGTTTTATTTTCTTTTGGTTAGAAATAATAAAGCGGGTTAAGATTAATTACAGTTATATACCTAAAACTTAATTTGTTTCAATATTCAAACACGAACATAGTTCATTGTAAATTCCACAGAAAAATATTTGACCATATGGTCACCCTACCTATCAGGCTATATATCATGTTTTCTTTAATTCTTGCTTTAAGCAAGAATTAAAGAAAACATGATATTTAACGAATAGCAACAAATAATACACAATTTACATAAAATGGTTCAAATTTAAATCATGGAATCAAATTTATTTACTTACGAGTGAAAAGTGAGTCCACATTCTGATCACCACTCACTTTTGCAATCTTGCACTATGCAAACATGCACCATTCTTGAATAATAATGTACAATTATTCTTAGATTTTATAATTTTAAAAATTGCAATAAAAAACACCTCCCGCCATAAATGTCTATGTGACACATTAGCCAGGGTTGTCATCATTTACCTCTAAAAAACTCCTTGACAAAAAAGTGTTTAATTAAATTATGTAATAGGTAATTGAATATTAAACTATAGTCAAATGCCAAACATATTTTACAACATAATTCATTATTTTAATACTAAATATTAGTTACACCGGTACAATCAATATATAAAGCGATTTTTAAGGAACTTTTTATCTTGTGATGGGTAACATTTGTTGGACACATCGAAGAAGATGAAGATGTCAACTTTTTTCCCTGAAATAGCTCAGCTGGTGTACTCCATATTTAATCTATCTCTATGATCAACCCTAATTAGTATGAGCACAGATTAAATAACAATTATTTTGACGCCTGTTGATCTTAGCCTCTAAGGCTAAGCAGTCTAAACAGCAGTATTTAGATATTAAAAAGGTTGTAATAGTCTGGCATTCATGAAGCTTATAAAAGTAAAATGCCTGAGCCAAAGGATCTTTATTACGTTTGTCCTCGTAAACACGTTGAATTATAACGTTTATGTTCGGATTATGAGCTCAAACAAATTGTACTATTAACAACTTTTTTGTTAAATTACTTTTTAATGTTCCTATTCTATACATAAACAACTTGTTACAGAAAGGTGTAGTCAAATTTTATCAGCGGACAGTTTATGATATAAGTATTAGGTACACTTACCATGGTAACATATCTGATTGTTGTTTTTAAACTTTCGCGATTTTTATACATATTAGATATATTTGGGGACTTAATCGCGTGAATTATTTAAAGGTACGAACCTTTTATTTACCCGACGTTTCGATCGAATTGCACCGATCGTGGTCACGGGTCGACTTAACCGTACCTTTAAATAATTCACGCGATTAAGTCCCGGAATATATCTAATATATCTGATTGTATCAATATGGCATAGTTATAGCTTTTTTTTGCCAAACTGCACTACCGAATGGCGTTTGGCATAAATATTGTACCTCGTGTGGTATTTAATTCAATTGGATATAATAATATATATAATATTTTTTTATATTATATGTATTATTAGTCTTAAAAATACCGGCTGCACTCACGAAAAAGTGTGACGTCACCGCTCACGTCCGTTCCGCCTGCTGATAGGCTGAAGTATTGCGCCCAGGTCCACTAAAGCTATCACAGGCATAGTTGTTTATTACAATGTCATCAATGTTTCGTAGTAGTAATTGCAGCAGATTGATACAATCGGAAATTTAAAAAAAAGGAAGCTGTCATAGGCATGGCTGTTTACTCAAGGCCAGCAATTCTTATGACGTTATCATGTAAAATTATCGTCCGACTATCAATTAATAAACAAATGAATGAAAAATTCATCCAAAATCCAAATGCTGAGTGCGTATAACGCTCTCAGTATTCTGGAGGCATAAAAACCCTTGCATTTGACCACCCCTTTCGGTTACACGTTGTATATGTCGCAGCCATCGTAGAACACGCCGTATTATAATGTATATTTATTCGCGATTGCCATCCTATACTTTTAGGTTAGCGTATTTTTGTAAATATGGAAAAACAACATTAAGTATATACTTAATAATACCTAAATATAATACTTCAGTTTACAGTAGATTCTCCTGTAAGCTGAAGCAGCTATAAAGAGTTTTAATTAAAATTCGTTTAATAATTTTCACCTAAATATGGAACAAACATTCATCCATCTTCAAAACTTTCGCGTTTTATTGGTCGAGTCATTTACATATGAAAATTATGATAAACTGCCAGTACAAATGTAACTCTGTATGATCATAAATTTTAATTACAATGGAAATCAAGTATTATGTCCGTATTACCTGTTCCACACGGTCTATAGGAAGAGAATTTAGGTGTTTTTTTATTTTGTTCCATAAATAGCAAATTGGAACAATTCTGAAAACTCCACCGTGTTTGAAATATTGCTGACATTAGATGGTTATCATTTCCAAACAACGGCTCAATACTTCAAGAAGGGACCGCCAAAAAATGCAAGTTCTTTATAAAGGCTGATTTTTTTTTATTACGTCATATTAGTTGAGTAAAGAAATACCTTTCGGTCAGTCAGCTGGATTCCTTAGCGTTTGGCGCCGAGGCAGGTTTATTTTTTTAAATGAAATAACATTGTCTCGAAACTCTTTTTTTTTAAATTATAGAATTTTGTAAGGACGGGTCTTAATCGCGTAAATATTTTATTTTAAAGCTAAATTTAAACCTTTGATTTATTGCCTGACGTTCGACCGTATTGGAAGGGCCATGGTCACGGGTATACTCTTTTTTAAAACTCGAGAATTAATTTTCTAGAAGTATATTAAATAAAAAAAAAGTTTACGTTTGTCAGTCATGCAAAATCTTATAACCAGGCGCGTCAGTCACGCGTTTTGAAATTTAGTATAACCGGTGAAGAATATTATCAGAATCACGTACCATCAGTCAGCACAACTCTGTTACAGATGCCGTCGGTAGCCGATATAAACCTGCACGCCAAGCGCTAAGGAATCCAGCTGACAGACGGAAGGGTATTTCTTTACTCCATTAATGTGCATTTTTGACGCTCTCTTCCGGTCTATAACTTATATTTCTTTTACTGTACCGTCATGAGTGTACCTACATTTTAATATTCGCTAATAAAGCATATGGGCCCGAACTTTTTGGCATATTTAAAGTTTATTTAGAATTAATAATAATAATAATATAGCCTTTTATTTCCGAAAACTTAAAATTAATAACAAAATAAATCTTAATAAAACTTATTACTACTATTTACACGCATGCAGTTACAGAATGTCTCTGATTTCGGTGTGCCTTACGGCAAAGGCCTCGTCCAACTCTTTCCACTGTTTCCTATCCACTGCTACTCTGATCCAGTGAGCTCTTATAGTGAGTTTCATGTCATCCTCCTATCGTCTTGCTTTTCGTCCTCTACTCCTGACACCGTCCCTTAGGTACGAAACTGTCACCTATTTGCTCCATTGCTCCTTTTTACATCGAAGCATATGCCCAGTCCACCTCCATTTTTGTTGATCGATACGTGATAGTATATCTGCTAATTTGGTTTTGTGCCGTATATCTACACTTCTGACTCTATCCTTTAGTTTTAAACCTAGCATGCTTCTTTCCATACCGTTCTGGCATCTTTCTAGTTTGTCCCTATGGTGTTTCGTCAAGGCACAGGTTTTACAGCCCTATGTGATGCAGGGTAGGATACAGGTATCGAAAGTCTTCTTTTTGATCTTAATTTAGAAATAGTCTACGTAAAATAATTTGATGAAGATTAAAACGGAACTTAAATTTTTAACTAACAACAATATTAAACTCTGTCAAATAAAACAAAAATTGTAACTATGTGAGCAACACATCAGGTATACAAAACATTTAACCTTTCGCATTTTATGTGTATATTTTACAGTACGGGTTATCAAAAACGTTTTTTAGACCAACATGGTTCACCGAACGAAGCAATAAAAGATTAAATCTACAGCAGCTGGAGGCAGAACCGATATAAAACCATTTAAAGTAATCCACCTGTGAGATCGTACGTACCTACCTATACATATATACGTCCATCTCTCTTCATTCGAAAACAAACGGAATTAATTTTGTACAAGTATACTTTTCAGCGATAATTGGGATGATGACTACAGTAAAAATAAGTACATTTTCAGTTATCAAGCAATAGTAAGTCATAATGAGATCTGAATAAATTTGTTATTCCACAATTTAAAGTCTGTAAGAGTTATAATCTTCAAAACAAATACTAAAAGTTCAATTCTGAGTTGTGACATATTGAGTGTGTGATAAATTTACCTTCACTTTTGTGTTATTGTTTCAAAAATTATAATTGAGGCTATACAGGATGATTTTTAATTAATTAGAAGTGACAGATATAAAACTAGTGACGAGACGCACATTGACGTATTGATGCTACGTTTGAAAACGCAACATCGAGTTAGTCGCGTATAGTCGACTATTAAAGCGAACAACACTAATAACCTCCTGCTCGTGACTTCTTTACATAACACTAAATAACTTTGTAATATTACTTCTGGATTTTTTAAAATTAAATTTTAGTCTGCTTAATCACCTACCACTTGTTTTTGGAGTTATGACCTCACCTACAGACTATTTTACTGGAGTAAAATCATTGTTTATTGTGAGGTTTAGGCCCTCAATCTGACAAAAACACCTCGATTCAGGGTCTCTCAGATGTTGTGGTAAATGGTTCAGTGACAAAAGTTGGTGGTAGGTGGTGAAGGGTTAATTTGTAATTTTTGTTTCAAAATTAATATTACAAGGATAATTTTTGACTTTGACTGCCCCTGTGGCGTGGTGGGAGTGCATTCGACTGCTACGCATGAGGTCGTGGTTTCGATCCCCACCCAGGATAAAACTTTGTGTGATGAGCACGATGTTTTATTTTGTGTCTGGGTGGAATTTATCTATAATATGTATGTATTTAGAAATATATAAGTATGTTAATTAGTTGTCTGGTTTCAATAGTACAAGCTCTGCTTAGTTTGGGATCAGATAGTGTTGTGTGAGTTGTCCCAAGATATTATTATAATTAATTGTTACGTAAAAAAGCCAAGAGCGAGAGGTTATAAGAATATTACACAATAGTGTACAATGCAATAAATTGTTAGTGAGGTAAGTAAAATATTTGCCTGTTCATTAATTACTGCTACAGAATAAACACAGAAATTTCAATGCGTTTAGTGTTAAAACTTTCAGAGGTATTTTGGGAAGCTTCTAACAAAATTCTAAAGGTTCATAATTGGAGAGTTTACTTTATCAGATATACTTTATAATATTACGCGAATAAATAAAATATAATTAGACAGTTCATTTTCGTTCTACTAATAATAATCTCAACGTCGTCTTTCAAAAGTACTTAAACATTTAATAATTTTCTCCATTCCTTTGTCCCGTCCTCCCATTTGAATGGATCAACTGTTGCCTAAACAAAGTAAACATAAGTAATTTCCTTATGACTTCACGAAGAATCATATTCATTTCCAAAAAGATAATTCGTCAAAATGTTTATTACTCCTGATGTAGAAAGGTTCCGTCAACATTAAAGAGCCGTTATTATAATTTGATATCCTACCCCATTATTCATAATAGGTTGAATACCATGATTTTAACTAGCTAATGTAGGATAAATATTTTATACTAACTGTTGCCCGCGACTTCGTTCGCCTGGAATAATTTTATGGGATAAAAAACCTTTAAGCTATTCCAGACCATAGTCTACCATTCTGCCAAATTTCAAAGATTCGTTTACATGCTAAGGCGTGATTGAATAACAAACATCCATCCATTCAACCTTACATCTAAATTTTCGCAATTATAATATTAAGCATAGATATATAATTGTAATGCATAAGCTACATGTAAAGTTTCATTAAAATCCATTCAGTATTTTTTTGGCGAATGCATCGCGAATGCGCGCCACTTTAACTGTCACTTTTGTGTGCCTTTTGTATGCGAGAGGCCCCTTTTTGTGAATCTCTTGCATAGAAGGGGCACAGAAAAAGTTACGGAGATGACCCGCGCATTAGCCAAATATGTTTGTCACTCTTTCATGCAAAAACTACTGAATAGATTTTGAATGATTAGTGATTTACTGAATGGCATTTGTGGCGCATTCGCCAGATTTATATGCACTATTACAAACTTAAAACTTAACTCACAAACTTTCATTTTTCTAATATTAGTAGGGATGTGAATCCCCCTTGTTGGGGCAAGCAAAGTAGTCCTAAATAAAAATTATAAGAATATTTGTCCTAATAATCTATACTAATATTATAAAGCTGAAGAGTTTGTTTGTTTGTTTGAACGCGGCAATCTTAGGAACTACTGGGCCGAATTGAAAAAATCTTTTTCTGTTGGGTAGCCCATTTATCGAGGAAGGCTATAGGCTATATAACATCACACTACGGCCAATATGAGCGGAGCAGTAATAAAAAATGTTGCAAAAACAGGGAAAATGTACGCATACGAAGTTGCGCGGGACAGCTATAATTACATTATTTTTAGTCTGCTATAATAATAAGAATGTACTTGTACTTATAATACCATTTGACAACTCATAACATACCTAAGATCATTCGTTTTTGTTAACTCAGTGTTATAGTTTGCTACAAGACGGGCCTATAATCTTAAAGCATACTAGAAGTTGCTTTTAAGTGTAGTCTTAAAACTGTCTTGAGAGCTTTATTTTGGTTCTTGTGGCCTCGATAATGTAGCTTTTAATAAGTGAAAGATTTTTTAAATCGGTTCGGTAGTATGTGTGGTATGTGTGTTTCTCCATTATAAACAAACAAACTACAAAGCTTCTGCGTAATAGTTTGTTTTATATAATGGAGAAACAAATACTAGCCAACTGATCAAAAACCTTACACTACGACAATCTTTTTACAGTGTTTTTTTTATTCTATTTAAAGCACAAACAATCACAAAACAAAATTCAGAATAGGTTGCTATAGTAACGCTATAATTTAGTAAAATTGTAATAACTAAAATAACAGTCTGTTGTATTGTTCGATACAGCACTCATAATTTTTTTAGAGGTAATTGAATGAAATTTTTTATTACAAAGTGAATTGCCCAGGTTTTATATTATATTTATTTTCTTTCTAGTTTTCCACTATATTATTTTTATTTTCTTTTTAGTTTTCTTCTTTGAATCACAAGGTTAACACGTATTTCAAGTATAGTTTACACAATTTTTTACACGTTAAACACGGAGCTGTAAAAATAGTGACATGTCAGTTTGCCGCCATTTTCACAACTCCCTCTATTATTTTATTGTATTTCTTAAAGAAAAACCGGGCAAGTGCATGTCGGGCCCCGCACAAAGTAGGGTTCCATAGTCCCCCATCCGAATAATGCGGCTTAAGGGAGCATTACACTAAGAGAATTATTTATTTAGCGCTACGTACACAGCGACACGATCGCCGGCCTCGCTCTTCCGCACACAACCAACTTCACAGTGCGCAGGAGCGCAGGTCAAAATAAAGTAGAATATTCGTTCGTACATATGTTAGATAACGAACGCCATGACTATGACAATACGAAAATGCTCGTTTTTGCATTTTTCCGCAACTTCAAGATTTTTTTGCGGGATTATATTAAGACATATGCTTAAATTTCTTTATTTCATCTACTAGAAAAACTCTTTGACTAGTGACACAATTTTTTTCGTGTTCTAATATTTAGGTTTTCTATATAAATTTTTGAGAGAGCCGAACCCTGTTTCGCGTAATCTAACCTTTAACAAGTGGTTTTTATGTTGTTTTTGTTTTATACTTTAGTTCAGTAAAATTTTGTTACTTCTCACTTGGTCTGCTGTTACCCGAGTGTCCTATGTCCTTTACCGGGAATCAAACTATCTCCATACCAAATTTTATCTGAATCGAATCGAACCTAACCGAACCGAACCAAACCGAACCGAACCGAACCGAACCGAACCGAACCGAACCGAATCGAATCGAATCGAATCAAATCAAATCAAAATCATTTATTTTGCGAATATGGGTACATTATGTAGGGCACAGTACAATATAGTCGTATTAATTTGTAGTGCATCAGTTAACAGACCGTGCTGCCGTGTGGTACAGGATTAAAAATAGTACCACCCCATCTCTATCCGGGTGTCATCAAGGCGACTGAGGGAATTCACACCGGAGAACGGGCAGCAGTGCCCTTTGCATACTTTAAAGCCTTACTGCGATCGCCAACCTGCTCGCCGAGCGTGGCGATTATACCAATTACCCCCAGTGTCTATTATAAGGAGGTTCTACTGGGGAGACCCGTGCCCAGCAGTGGGACATCATATGAGTTGATATGTATACATACATAGTTATTTCCAAATTTATAATATTCGTTTGAAGTATGATGACGTCAAAACAATTATTATATACTGAAAAAATCGCTGTCTATTTATAAGTCGTTGAAGTATAAGAGATTAATATCTAGTAGACAATAGGTTAATAGGACAATAAAGACGCTAATAAACAGTTCAGTAAATACAAGAAACTCATTAAGAGTCAAAGAACAATAAGAAGACGTTTAATTATTAATATCTTGGATCGGCGAATAGCTACTGATCTTTAGTATGTAAATAAGCAAGTTGGACGTTAGTTCTGTAACAAACGTCTAAGGGCTCGTTCCCACTATACGTGAAGACAGAATATCGTGTCGTCTAACGCCGGCGTTTTGACACACGTTGGCCCCAACGTCAGTCTCAACGCCACTCGTGAAAATAACATTGGCACCAAGGTTGGGACGAGTGATATTCTAGATCCACACGTTGGATGAATGGATTTGGGGCCAACGTTTGGAGCTGGCGTGAGGCATCGTGGATTAACATATAGGACGAGACGATTAAGAGAGTTAATCGTCTAATCGATTAAGAGAGTATTGGTCTAGTGTTCAGTGACATTGACTGCTAAGCCAAAGGTCGTGGATGAGCACGATGGTTTATTCTGTGTCTGGGTGTTCCTTATCTATAATATGCATTTAGTAATATACAAGTATGTTCATCAGTTGTCTGGTTTCCATAGTACTAGTTGGAACAAGCTCTGCTTAGTTTGGGATCAGATAGCATTGTGTGAGTTGTCCCAAGTTATTATTATTAATATACATCTTTTTACCGTGGCGACAGATTGTTAAATCAATGGGAACGGCTGGCACGACAGTTGTAAAACGATGAAGAAACGTCATAACTTATAGTCACGGCAAGTCGTGTCTCGTTGTTACGACTATTCAATCGTAGCTACGATAAAAATATCGTCTTATTGTTTAGAACGACGACAAGGTGACTGCCGTGAACCGAAAAAAAATGTCACAATCCAATAGGAATAGCTATAGGTATACGATACGACAGTCGTTTAGCGATACAATATTTCGACGACACGTTGCCATTAAACAGTCGATGTAATGGAACCAGCTTGAGATGATAGTCGTCCAACGTTGATAAGCTTTCGCGATTTGTAGACATTATAAAATTATATAATATGACCGTATTGCAACGGCCGTGGTTACTGGTAGACTCAACTATACCCGTACGGTCGAAAAGTCGGGCAATAAACGAGGTATTTTACCTTAAATTATTCACGCGATTAAGATCCGTCCAACGATAAATCAATCGTCACGACATAGTGGGAACGCGCTCTAAGCTTTCCCATCCGTTTTTTATTAGAAAGATAGTTGGACGCTTTGCCGAGAGGTTGGTTTAGGAGTTGTGTCAAAATCGACTCCTTTACGGAGGCGCAGATGAGGCAGCTCTCACGTCTTATCGGGGGCATCGTCGACGCTCGCCTTGAGGGCGTTAAGGCGCGTCTGCCCCCAGAACCGAGCTGTCGGCCGCCGCTCGCCGCGTAATGCTCTCCCGGAACCGTGAGAGTCGGTGCGATTCGCCCCGGCCCCGGCGGAGTTGGTGCGGTGTGGGCGCGTTGCTACGTCGCAGCGGCTAAAATGTTAGCAGGGGCGGGCCGGCTCCTCGTGGGTTTCTCTGCCGCGAGGATCACCATCCTCGAGGCGAGGCCCGCGACCGGCGGTGCTACCGGTGCATGGGCGCGGGGCATCTACGGCCTCAATGCACCAGCAGCTTCGACTGCAGCGGACTCTGTTTCCGCTGCGGTCAACCGGGGCATTCGGCAGCGGCGTGTTCCGCCGCTCCCCGTTGCCCCGTGTGCGCGGCGAGCAACCTGCCCGCCAACCACATGATGGGAAGGGCGGGCTGCAAGCCCCCCAAGGCTGCCAGGCCGCCCTTGGGGACGGACCCCTGCACCCAGGCTCCGGTGCGGATGGAGGAGGGTGGGGACGAGGCACCTTCCCATGCCACTACACCCTCCACCTAACGGACTCCTTAGCCATGCTCGCTCCTCGCCCCTGTCGTCAGTGATAGGGTTACCGGATGCGTAGCGCGGTAGGGAGTCCAGGACGCGGTCGCATCCTCCTGCGAGTACTTCATCTCGTGGGGGGAGGCGGCGGGGCTAGTCTGCCCCGTCGCCGGCGAACCGGGCGACGTCGAAGCGCAATCGCGCGTGACGTCGTTTGGTGGGGCTGTGGGCGTGATGGACGGGGAAGTTTCCCACGCTTACGGCTTTCCGCGATGGCGGCGTTCTGTGTGTACCCAGGACGCCGCAAGAGCAGGAATGCCCGATGGGGCTATGCCGCTGGTGGGTCCGCCGAAGAAATTGTCAATTCCGGCGGCCTATCCGTGAAGGCGGCGAGTTGGTACACGGCCGATTTTTTTTAGTGGGGGCAGGTCCCACACTACCTCCAGCGTCTGCCCCGGGTGCTGGAGGTGTGCTTTAGGCATTTTTTTACGGCCATAAAAAAAAAAGGAGTTGTGTCAAAATAAGTATTATGTTTCGAAACTATTATTTCCGGTTTGTGAATACGTGATTGCAGAATTTCGTTCAGATTAAGAGGGGAGTCAGATTTATATACTTTCATCCAGAAAATAAAAAAACCCGGGGCAAGTGCATGTCACGCAGATGCACAATGTAGGTTACAATAAAGCAGTGAAGGAATGGGTCTTCTGTTGTTTTTGATTCATATTTTTAATGGAATTTGAACGAAAATTATTGTTACTTCTCACAAAAAAAAATAGGTATAAGATGAAATTTTATTAAATGGATTAATATGGAATTCGTTAAAATGATTATTGAGCTGATTGCAGAAATTTATTTCATGGCGGTTGCCTACTAAAATTTTAAGGAATATTTATTTGTTTGCTCTGGACAATCTCGGATACCACTGGTTTGGTTGTGTTTAAGAATGTCACTTGTAGGTATGTCCTTCCTCTACTTAAACCTGTAGGTAGAGGAAGAACATGTAAGTGACATTTTGTAGCGATATCCCACATGTAAGCTGGTGTAGCCGCGAAGAACAACTACATAGTAAGATATTATAAAACCATTAAACGAAAATCGTTTTTAAATCGTCACACATTGACGAAGCGAACTAAGCCACAGATCATCTTGACTTATGTTCTTATATTAAAACGATTCATCAGTTTTATACGTTACACGTTTGCTATTAATAACGTTATTTTTATTTGCTCTACCAATCATCTGCATCATACATTGCAATATGCAATTATTGAGAAAGTTATAACTTCGATGAATCTTATTTATTCGCAGCTTAAAATGCGTAGGCCAAAATAATCGCATATAATATAGGTAATCATATTAGACAACAGGCCCTACCAGGGTCCTTATTCACTATCTTTTTTTCGCGTCAAGCCCGCGTTTTAACTGTCAAAATCTTGTCATAATGGTATATAGAGAACTGCGCTTAGAAATGTATCGCGCATGCGCGCGGACTACTTTGGGCGCACCGCGCATGCGCCAGATCGCGCGGGCTACCCGCAAATACGAAAAAAAACAGTGAATAAGGACCCAGGTGGTACTCAGGATTATTTTTCGGGTGGGGTTTTCGAAAATTTGAGGGGAAATGTCAAATGTGTACGACGTTTATGCAATTTCGGCGGGGAGAAGGGAAGGGGTTCACGGCGGCGTCGAAGGGTCGCCACGCTGTCTGATAATTCCGAACAATTTGAATCTTATGGTCTAGTCGATAAACCTTAAATTTGCTTGTGCGTGGACACAAGTAGTTACGCGGACGGCACAGAATCACCGCTCGGCGGCCGCAAGATTTTTTTTGCGTTGTATAAACGCAGCCTTAATCGTGTGTATGGGTTGGATATATACAACAAATTTCTTCTTCTACGAACCCCCATTTACACAACACGAAATAATCACAATTCTGAAAAACATGAACTCCTCTAAATCACCTGGCGCAGATCACCTCACCTCTGATATCTGTTACCACTTCACCCTTATGGTTTCCCCGACATAATTACTAATCTAATAAATAGGTGCAATATTCTCAGAACAAGGAAGCATGCCAATGTAAAAATAATCGCAAAACACAATAGAACTGATTACTCCAACATATCATTTTTTCGCTCCATAGGGTTATTACCGATCCTAGGCAAAACTCTGGAAAAACAGACAACGCCTCACACCACATACATCTACCATCCAACAATAAATAGGTAGTTATATAAAGAGAAAAGTGTCCCTACGGCCAAAGAAAAAAAGCTCTACAAATTATTCACAAGCCATTTTATTCGTTAATGTTTTATTATTGGGAGTTTCACGTGCTTATTTTTTACCTACCTATTTCTTTATTTATACTTATTGTATAAAAAAAGTTGCTTCTCGCGATCTGCTCCTATGTACAGCCGCGGAAGGAAAAAGTTCGTCACCTCAAAAAACAAAAGTCCTATTTTTTACGCAATTTGTATGCGCCCACTTTTTTGAATAGAGAGTGTTATCTATTGTTTGCGAACAGGCATTACATGTAAATATAGAATCGACTTTTTACAAGTATAATATTTTTCTTCATAAGTGAATAAAGATTTATTATTATTATTATTATTATTTTCCAAAAACCCTGAAACATGAACTTCTTTATTTAACACTTGAAAAATAAATACGAAATTGCACAGATCTCACTCAAGAACAGACGGAGTACAAACTTAAAGCCCCTATTTTACCCCTTTAAGGGATGAGTTTCCACAAAAGCATTAATAAGGAATATGTCCTCGAAATTGCACGTCTCTACGATCAGCGGTTTAGGCTGTGCGTTGATCCATCAGTCAGTACAAAGAATTTTACATAGGTAAGCTTATATGTAGAGGTATAGATAAAGTGTTTTGTAGGTATTTGAAATTGAATTTAAGCAAGGAATGTGTCAACATAATAATGATATCCTGTAGTAGTATTATTTGTAAGTAACAAACTAATAATGCTAACTATTTGAAAGGGTTGTTAATTAACTTAGTGTCGTCCAGATGGAACGTACCTCTCGAACAAAGTAGTGTACCGTCGGCTGTTCAAATACAGCCACTTCCTTTGAACTTTAATACAACGGAATCGGTTTACAAGATAATATAACTATGTAGGTATGTACGCGCTACGAGAAAGGAGTATAGTTCAATGATAGGAAATCTTTTATCTTTTATGAGTTACTAGCTTCTCTGTTTTTGCAACATTTCTCATTGCTGGTCCGCTCCTATTAGTCGTAACGTGATGTTATATAGCCTATAGCCTTCCTCGATAAATGGGCTACTCAACAGTGAATTTTTCAATTCGGATCAGTAGTTCCTGAGATGACCGCGTTCAAACAAACAAACTCTTCAGCTTTATAATATTAGTATAGATATCCATTGACGTAGAGAACAGGACTGCGCCATAACTGACTGTCAAAGGCCGCACGAGATTTTTCTCTCTTTCACGCTTTGCAGTCAATATTTACTTTTTTAATGGAAAGGAATGGCATGGTCCAGGTCTAAACGGCAATGGTTATGACACAGGTGAAGATACGATGCCGTAGAATAGAGACTAAATCAAATGTACCTACATCAAGGAAGAAATAAATTAAACACATTACCAAATGCAAATTTCGCTGACTCACACCTATATTTTAGTCTATATCTCTAGTGCGCAAATTATAAGCTGCGGCAAAGGTTTTATATACTAAAAAGGAAAAAAAATAGGCAATCCAATAGAGAAAACCTCATCTAAATCGGTTCACTAGCCTTCGAAAAAATCATAAAAAACCATGTGAAAAGAATTAGCTAAGTGCTAAAAAATGAAAAGTAATGAGGAAAATATCGACTACATTTTTATTTCTGAGTGATACTCTACACAAATGGATTTTATCCAAACTAATATTTTTGTTAAAGTGACGTGGGACGTTGCGCTCGCGTGTGGCGTGGCGTCACGCGTCCCGTCGGACGTTTTTTCTGCTCACGGAGAAGCGTCGCGTGAAGCGGCACTTATCATCGCACGCGTAAACACAAACATAGGGCAATATACGATGTTGTTTATAGAGATGTGTGGCGGGAAGTCCGCCGATGCCACCGCGGCGGACTTCCTGCTTTGTACTATTTTTTTATTTAAAGACGACTATAGTTCTACTTCTGAGTGATACTCTACACGAGTGGATTTTATCAAAACTAATATTATTGTGAAAGTGACGCGGGGCATTGCGCTCGCGTGTGGCGTGCCGTCTAGCGTTGCGTCGGACGTTTTTTCTGTTCACGGAATAGCGACGCGTGAAGCGACACTTATCATCGCACGCGTAAACACAAACATAGGGCAATATACGATGTTGTTTATAGAGATGTGTGGCGTGAAGTCCGCCGATGCCACCGCGGCGGACTTCCCGCTTTGTACTATTTTTTTATTTAAAGACGACTCTAGTTCTACTTCTGAGTGATACTCTACACGAGTGGATTTTATCAAAACTAATATTATTGTGAAAGTGACGCGGGGCATTGCGCTCGCGTGTGGCGTGGCGTCTAGCGTTGCGTCGGACGTTTTTTCTGTTCACGGAATAGCGACGCGTGAAGCGACACTTATCATCGCACGCGTAAACACAAACATAGGGCAATATACGATGTTGTTTATAGAGATGCGTGGCGAGTAGTGTGACGGTGATCGCGACGAATCCTTAAACGTGTAGCAAAGCACGCGGCGGTCATCGCTGCACTGCACGCGGAGTACTATATTTTATTTAAAGACGACGACGTACACGCCCTGTGTCACGGAGGACTTTACAAACATTCAAATCACGGACACAAAGTACACTCAGACTCGGAACAACAATTTGTGGATCACACAAAGTGGTGTCCCGTTTGGGAATCGAACACGACCTCTTGCGTAGCAGTCGGACACACTCACACCGCGCCTAATTGGTTAATGCTCGTTTTGTTGTAAGGACCGCTCTGGCGGTAAAAGCCTTCTCCATTTCCTTCCATTTCGCTCTGTCTCATGCCGATCTACTCCAGGTAGTTCCAGCCGTGGCAACTATGACTAACAGTACGATTGACTACGTTATTATCACTACCAACTATGATAAAATGAAACTGAGACGATTATTTCCAATTTTTCCCAAGATATTGTCACTTGTTATGTGAGAGCCAGTTTTCTTTTTAATAAATATACTCGTATTATTTCTGCTTCCCGGTTACCTAATATTAACCCATGTCATGTTAGTAAATTACAAAAAAAAACATAAAAACAATCCTTTTCCGAAGAGAGAACATGTCAAGAAAATGAAAATAGACCAGCAACCGTTATACCACAATTGGCGGATACGGTTTCATTCATAAGTTATTATAATGTTGTCGTGTACGATTGCATGTCACAAACATGGCTTACTCCATAGTTTGTTACTTATTTTTGTGTTATTTTACAAAAAGTTTCCCCAAAAAGTAATCATAAACGGAGCTGAATAAAAGAAAACATTCTTTCAATTGTTGAGCTACGTGTAATACATTGTTTAAACATTTATTGCTATTATGATTGCGCTAGATGACATTATGAAATTAGTACCAAGTAAAACTTAAAACAAGCATAAAAATTATGAAATTACAAGAGCAGTTTACAAGTATTTACAAGACTCGAACATTTTGCGCAGCAATAGATTTTAATTTATATTGATAAGAAAACATTTTTTACAGCAATGAGTTTTAATTTATAAGAAAAACTACAGGGTGACTTGAAAATCAGTCGAAAAATTGATAAGGGAGATTCTGTACCTGTAATACAATCATTTTACATTAAAATAATGTCAATTAAAATTGTAAAAAAATCAACTGATTTCATGCTTATTTCATGGTCTATCCATAAAATGTAATAAAGTCATTGAGGAGGTCATTCGTGTGCAAAACGGCTCTACCTGCTCAAGCCCCCCCCCCCCGCCCCTAACGACAATCCCGGATCCGCCACTGCGTATAATACTTAAACAAATCAAATAATAATCAAATTATCATTTTAGTTTGATGTGCATGTGATACAAAAATGTAAATTATGTAGGTATTGTAGCCACCAGGCCAGCTCTTGAGCAGGTACCGGGGGTGTACCTCAAAACTTTTATCGGGCTTTTAAATTAAACTTCTGGATTTCCCCAATGCTAATACAATTTATTAGTTAAATCATCATTTTAGTTAAATCATTATTAACATCAATTCACATATTCTATAAAACACATTTCTTAACCACTTAGTATTAATATTTTATATAAATATAATCACATTTAAACGACCCGAATCGGTCGGCCATGAAACTCGCAAATTCTGTAATGACATCTTTCTTTTTATTCTGTTAATGAGTTTCATCTACTACAATGAGGTCTAACGTGAGAGAGGTGGATTATCTTCGACCCACCTGTCACAGTATCTAAGTAGTTAAGTTACACAGCGATTTTTTTTCCTTCAATACCCTATCGCTATCATCCATAAAGTTTGTCGACTGATTTAAAAGTCAATCTGAATAAAAAAATAACTGGCCTGATGACCTAAATTGAACATTAAAAAAAAACGATTTAGATACTGACAGTATATTCGATAAACTGTGCAAACGGTTCTCATATGACGTTTTTAGTTATTAATAAGGACACAACGCGAGAATTTCAGAATTAAATATTTGAAAAAAATATTTTCATGACAAATCGTTACGTTGATCAGATATTAATTGATGTTCCTCGTATTTTATAGTACGTAGCAACGTTGCTTACATTCTCACGGCCAGTTTCGTAGGACAGTTACACAAAGGGTACAATAACAGGCTTTAGGCTTCATAGGTCTTACCTACGATCTTTTGTAAAGACAGACAAAGAGGGTTATTTTAAAAGTGCTTTCTATTTTCTTTTATTTACGAGAAATAATATAAAATAGGTTAAAATATTATTAGGTGAACCGTTTTAACCTAAAAATAAATAATCAATCCAATGTCTCTTCTTCTTCTCGTGTTCTTTCTCTTTTGTTTGAGCATTAAATAGTTCCGTTTTTCTTTGTCTTTTTTTAAAACCATTTTGATTTTGATTGGGTTAAATATTTTGACTTTATGTTGGTATTCGTAACTTCATTTATATATATGTATTACTAGCTGTGCCCCGCGGTATTACCCGCGGTTTATTTGCCTATGTGTTAGTTCAGGGTGTCAGTTAACTCCATACCAAATTTTATTAAAATCGCTAAAGCCGTTTAAACGTGAAGAAGTAACAAACATACACACTCACATACTCACAAACTTTCGCCTTTATAATATTAGTGTGATTTTCATGAAATGATGTTGGTTCTCTATGTTCACGTCTATGT
This sequence comes from Herminia tarsipennalis, assembly GCA_945859575.2. Classification (NCBI taxonomy): domain Eukaryota; kingdom Metazoa; phylum Arthropoda; class Insecta; order Lepidoptera; family Erebidae; genus Herminia; species Herminia tarsipennalis. Next base: position 7,421,705 of record OX243850.2, on the reverse strand, counting down.
CAATATTAAGGAGTGATATGTATCAGTCAGTAGTTTCTGCTTTAGCTTGATTAGAGTCCACTCCGATAATGTCTCAGTCGAAGCTAAAATTGGACTGACGAGGTTTATTATTATCTTAATTTATTTATTACTAGCTGAGCCCCGCGAAGTTACCCGCGGTTTATTAGCCTATGTGTTAATCCAGGGTATCAGCTAACCCTATACGAAATTTTATTAAAATCGCTCCAGCCGTTTAGACGTGAAGAAGTAACAAACATACACACTCACATACTCACAAACTTTCGCCTTTATAATATTAGTGTGATTTAACTTTCAAGCGAAAGTAAATACGAGTTTAACATCTTCCTTTCTAAAAACTTAAAAGTACTTATTTATTTTTTTATAAAGATAACCTAGCAATGTGAAATTGTAGGTCCCTCTTTACTAGCAATCCTGTTAACCCCACCAGATATGCTCAATGGTTTATGTTAGGAGTAGGTTCACGTCGGTAGTATAAAGAGTAGGATTCGAACCCGATGCCTTAGCCATTAGGCTACCGCCGCTTATTACGCGCGGAGTTTGTAATAATAGCAATCCTGTTGACATATTGAAGTTAGGTAAATGCATCGCATCGTTTATTACGCAGTGAATAGTGTTTGATGGGATTCAAACAGCAAAATCTCGGTTGCGTCTCCACTGCTTTAGTAGTAGTCATCTATACTATAATCTATGCTAATATTATAAATCTGAGTTTGTTTGTTTGAACGCGATAATCTCAGGAACTACGGGTCCGAATTGAAAAATTCTTTAACTGTTGGATAGCCCATTAATCGAGGAATATAACATCAAACTACGACCAATAGAAGCGGAGCAGCAATGAAAAATGTTGCAAAAACGGGAAAAATTTACGCAGACGAAGTTGCGCGGGACAGCTAGTAATATTATAAAGCTGAAGAGTTTGTTTGTTTGTTTGGAACTACTGGTTCGAATTGAAAAAATATTTTAGATTTGGATATCCCATTTATCGAGGAAGGCTATAGGCTGTTTATTATCATCACGCTACAACCAATAGCAGTGGATTTAAGTTAAAGATCAATGAAAAATGTTACAACAACGGGGATTTTTTTTGTGTGTTTTTTATTAAAGACAACTAGCAATGTGGGATTGGGTCCCACATCACTAGCAATCTTGTTAACCCCTCCAGCTAAGCTCAAAGACTTGTGCTAGGAGTGGGTTCACGTCGGTAGTTTAATGACGAGGATTCGAACTCATTAGGCTACCGCCGCTTTAAAATTAACGTACCTAAACAAAGTCAATCCTGTTGACATATTAGTCAGTTAGTTTCTAATAAAAATTAATAGGTACCTTTTGCCATGAACATAATCTCTTTGCTGTGGACCAGCAAAGAGATTATGCCAGCTACCCACAGGCTGGTAAATATTAAAAAAAACCGATGAAGTCCGAGTTGTGCTCATGCTCCGAGGGTTAGGTACGTTTCGTACTTGTTTTTGTTAAATGATAGGTATTTTTAATTTTTCTGCATACTCACCGGTTTTTATTATTTGTTATTGCTTCAGGGCTGCCCTAAATTACTGTTTTTCCCGTAGAGCAGAAAAAACGATCAAAATATGTACCCGGTACGTCGAAGTATTGGCATACGGAAAGTACATTCAAGCAGTGCAGTGTTATAAATGAATGCTGCTAACTATGGAAATTATCATCTTTTTAGGGTTCCGTAGCCAAAATGGTAACCCTTATAGTTTCGCCATGTCTATCCATCCGTCCGTGCGTCAGTTGATTAAATGAGAAGTAACAAAAGTTTTGTACAAATTCTATTGAAAATTATTATTATGTAGGTATAACGTTGTAAGTATGAAACAAAAACAACAGAAAACCCACTTTTTAAGCCGTATTATTCGGATGTGGGGAGGGGGGGGGGGCTAAGGAATCCTATAAATCCTAAATCCCATGGTGCGTGGCCCAATATGCTTGTTTTTTATTTTTATTTTTTTTATTTTCGTTTTACATTAAATTACCTACCGGCTCTGTTACTTTAGCTTTCGAAGTAGATATGGAACTCCAAAACACAAAGCACACTATCATACAAATTGGCATTTTTGTGGAAACTAAATCCGTAGCAATCGAGACACAAACACTGGGACACAGTAGGATTATCCTCTGGGTTTTTCTTCAATTTAACCATCGCGAAATCACGGCAATATATTATGTGAATTGTGACGTAGGTACACGGATACAAAAACTATCAAAAAAACTGAACTTCAAACCCAGTTATTATTACAAAAAGTCAAACCTTTGATATTCAAATCATATTCAAATTTCGAAGCATCGAGGCGTAGAGCAAAAATTGATCTATAAACATTTTTTTCACACTAAAATCGATAGGCCGGTTCTGACTAAATTTATGCAGATTTGTAGCTCTTGAATGTCAGTTGTTATGTAAGAATCTTATCCTGTTACTGTCATTTTTTTTGAGTGAAGCTTGAGTAGCGGTGGTTAGTATAGTAATGATGAGATGAGTCTTGGCGACGTTGACTGCCTCTGTGGCGCAGTATGAGTTTGCACGAATTATGCGCCAGGCATAGTGGGGTCGATTCAAAGTTTGTGATATCAAGACGACAAAGACAAAAAAAATTGTGACCCGCCGATGCTGAGTTCCCGATCATGTATGACTTGTTGATTGTAAGACCTTGGTGATTTGTGCGAGCTATTCCGGGCTTTCTAATTTTAATATGCAAAGATAGAAGGAGAAGAAAAACAGTAGAGGACTTAGAGTGGGCTTGCCGACAAATATTTTATAACAAAATAGTTACAAATTCATAGTGGTAAACATAATTATTGTGTGGTAATCTTACGGAATAAACATTATTCTCGACTTGGGGCAACGTTTTCGTTTTATTCTTACAAATAGATCCCGTTACCGGATCCCGTACTAGCTCACTGAAGCTATTCGTTAAAGTACATTGCATCCGTGATTTGAATGTTTGTAAAAAAAAACAACTTTGTTTTGCCCCAGAAGAATGTTCATTGGGATCCTATAGAAGATTGTGTATATTCTACTTAAGGAAATTTGAAGAGTTGTTACGATTACTTTAAAAGCATTCCTAATCGAGAAACAATTTAACAACAATTTATTTTGTATTGTAATCCTGAAATATTTCTTATCGAAAAGTTTATTGGACGATTGCGAAAGACTTAAAAGGTTAATTTTGAAAGCTTTTAACAGGTTTTTGTATGAAATCTAAAACTTCTCAACCTGTTATTGTTCGTGTTCTTGTCATATTCATTGCTTTTTCCTTTTGTAAAACAAGGACAGAAAGCTAAGAAGCTAAGAAACAGAAATACACCTATGATACTACGAGAAACAAGAAAACTCATGTTTAGAATGTACTTTTACTAATAGTCTGTTTGATGACTGTACCCGGGGGATTCTATGGCATTCTCAATGGCAAACATTAATTTGTAGTTTAAGCCCGCCGGGCTTCCTTCACATTTGCCTGGCGTTAAAGAGATCGAACTACAGAGCTCTAGTTTTCTGATAACATTTGTTATAACTGATCTAAGTACATCACAAAAAAACCCCTCTTAAAAATACCACGTCTCTGGGTTCAAATGAATGAATGTGCCAGGGCATTTGTTTTTGTGTATAGATTAACATGGTACTTTTGCTGGTAAAAACTGACCCATAGTTAAAATATTCATATAGCGAATGCTATGAGACGCTTTTAGGAACATGACTATAGGGATTTCGTGGTACCAGTTATCACTTGATGACTATATTTTAATAACAGGGGACGGGCAGCCCACCACGGCCCGTGGGAGTACTAAGTCCCTTTCTTGAAGCTCCGTAGGTCATGTTCTTTTCGAAATTTGATTAGTCAGTTGACGGTATTCATTCTGAAAAAATATATATTAGTATAACTCATACACGGCTATCTGATCTATCTAATCTGATAGATTATTTATTTATTTGAGTACTTAACATATTTACCTATACATTATAAAAACATATATATTACGTGAATAATTTAAGGTAAAATACCTTGTTTATTGCCCGAGACCACGGCCGTTGCAATACGGTCGAAACGTCGGGCAATAATCAAGGTATTTTACCTTAAATTATTCACGCGATTAAGACCCGTAATATATATATTTTCATAATGTGTACAAATCGCGAAAGTTTATCAACTTTTTCCCATACGTTTCAAAATTCAAAATTCCAAAAATATGGTCTATCACGAAATTTATTTGCACGTTATAAACTATGTACAAGGTTGATTTTCCCTTGCAATGATATACTGATAGCTACCAATTTCAACCTTAAAGTTATTTTGGTTACATGGGAAGCTTTGTCAAAAGTGAATGACCACTTTCTTGGCCGACCGTACATATTATAGATTACACTTAGAGGAAGGACACACATCCTAGAAGGGAATCGAGCCCACGGCCTCTCTATCTTTAGCTAAGCAGTTAAGGTCACTAACCACCAAGTACTAGGCTAGGAATCAATTCTGCATCAATGTTTTAAACAGTGTCTCTGTTTTAAATGATACCCATTCAGTTTTCCCAACAAATAAATTTAATTTCCTATTAAGTAAAATGTTGTCTTCAATTCTTCACCAGGGAGCCGTAACTTTTAATGGATGGCTTTTTAGCGTGTCGCGGCTATAACTCTATTATTTGAAGAGTTATGTTATTGAAGAGGTCCAAAAATAACTCCGAGTATTTTTCTTACATTTTTTCTAAACTTCAAACGTTGGTATTTAACTGTTTATTCATCTCCTTTTCTCAAAATCAATATTTTACATTCATATTATCCTCATTCAGTGTCGCAAAATACTTTAAATATGTTTTAAAACAATGATGTTTGAAGCAAAAAGGTGTTGATAGGTTGCATAAACAACATTCGGTCTTTAAAAATGGCAAACAAATCAGTGACGTAGAAACCAAGACTGCGCCATAACCTCACAAAATTTACCACTCTCTAGAAAGAGACAACGCTACTTTGTGGAATACTTGTCAAAGGCCTCACGAGTTTTTTCTCTCTTTCACGCTTTGCAATATTTACTTTTTAATCGAAAAGGATAGCGCAGTCCTGCTCTATACGTCAATGAAACAAATGCACACAGTTAATCTATATATTGCAATGTCACACTATTGTAAAAAGTCGTAAAAGTAGGAAAACATGATTTAATTATCACGAGCGAAAAAGAGAAAAAAGTAATCCGCTACTTTCATCTGTTGACGCCGGCGATGTTATATAAAAACTTGGTCAATTGTCTTAATTTTAAGGTGCCGCTTGCTAAACCCTTGGAACCCATTTACACCTTTTTACTTAAAACATAATTATTTTATACCTACATATTATGTTGACACATAAATAATTAATTCTCGGAATAGGTATTTATGTTATTTTATATTGCTATTGTTTTAACTAATAGCCCAACAACATCATTTTGTATTGCAATATCCCTTGAAACAAAAGGAACGTTTGAACGTCTTCTTAAAATCTACTGACACAGTATCAGCCCATTTCCATCAAAATACTTACTTAATTGTAGCATGGAACAAAATAGGAACAAGTTAGAACACATAGTGTCCGCCTACACAGTGACGGTACAAATAAGGCTGGTAATGGACTTGTGCCATTGTTCCGGAACAATGAGTGTTCGTCTTTGTTTCTTGTTCCAGGAACGATCTGCACCCGTATGCGTAGTGCATTCACAGTTATTCTTGTTAGTTATTGTTAGTTAGTTTGCCTTCTGTTTCTCTCAAGGTATCTGTATGTAGTTTTTTTAGCTTTCAGTTGGTACCTAGGTGTATTTAGTTTTTGTTACGTTCCCAATTGCCCGGAGTGTCTGTAGTTTAAGCGTTTTTCTCGCACAGTAACGGCCGATTACCCTAATGAAATACTAATAAGTTTTTGAATATACTGTCAGTGTTGATTTACGGTGAACAGCCCCTATTCTTTTGTGGTTAAACAAAAGTAAAATTGAAAACATTAAAAAAAGGTATGTTAACAGACGATGCAAACTAATTTTATACAGGGTGATTTTTAATATACCTACTAATAAACTACTGCTCTTGGCTTCGTTACATTACACCAAATAACTTCGTAATATAATATTTGAAAAAAATATTCAAATTAACCCTTCACCACCTACCATCTACTTGTATCAGACAACCATTTGCCACATATCTGAGAGACCCCGGAATAAAATCGATGTTTCTTTGTCAGGTTTAGGGCAAACTTCAAAATAAACAACGATTTTACTCCAGTGAAATAGTCTGTAGGTGGTTAAGGTCTTAACTCCGAAAACAAATGGTAGGTGATTAAAGGTTAGATTACTTATAACAAAAAAAAAATACAAAACTGATACTACAAAGTTAGGTGTTATGTAAAGAAGCCTCGAGCGGGAGGTTATTAGTATAGTACAAATCATTCTGTATATTTTTTATTTTAAAAGAACACTAACCAACGTGAGTTGCATATTACCAGCAATCTCAATAACCTGTTCATTTAAGTGCTAGTGAAGTTCCAGTGGACCGATTTCGTAACATTATCATGTACCAATACAATTTTATCTTTAATTTGAAGATTTAATTTAATTTTAATATTGAAGATATTCGACTGCCTCTGTGGCGCGGTGGGAGTGTATCCGACGGCTACGCAAGAGGTCGTGGGTTCGCTCTTCACCCAGGATAAAACTTTGTGTGATGAGGATGATGGTTTATTCTGGGTTTGGGTGTTATTTATCTTTATTAAGTAGGTATGCATTTAGAAATAATTAAGTATGTTTATCGGTTGTCTGGTTTCCATAGTACAAGCTGTGCTTAGTTTGGGATCAGATAGCTTTGTGTGAGTTGTCCCAAGATATTATTATTATTATTATAATACATAACGTTGTGTCTAGCTACTTAGTTATATATATTAATATTATAAAGCTGAAGAGTTTGTTTGTTTGTTTGTTTGAACGCGGTAATCTCAGGAACTACTGAGATTACCGCGTTCAAACAAACTATCTAATTGAAAAATTCCAACTACCTAATTGAATACCCAAAACTACCGAATTGAAAAATTCTTTCACTGTTAGATAGTCCATTTATCGAGGAAGGCTATAGGCTATACCAGTATAACATCACGCTACGACTAATAGGAGTGGAGCCGCAATGAGAAATGTTGCAAAAGTTGCGCGGTACAGTTTAATAATTATAAAAATGTGGAAAATGTTTAATGAAATTCCTTTCAATACTTGGTAGAAAACAAGCACAATCTATAAGACGATGATATAAGTCTTTCAGATCTTACGTAGGGAGGCGGTTCAAAGAGACTCATGTTACAAAGCAGTATTAACTTCGCTGTACAGTGACACTTGCCAAGACATTATATCACTATTGAAAACTTAGTTCTACGTCTTTAAGTACAGGCGTATAGTGTTATATTGTAGAATTTAGATTAAGGTATTAGGTACCTACAGCAAAGGGGAAAGATTATATTGGTTCAAGAAATAAAGTCCTAAAGAGCGGCACTAAATAAAATATGCCGCACAGAAAAGAATGCATATATAACTAGCCTGGCCATAAATAGTACTACATAAAAACTTGTCTTTTTTTTCAACTTTTTAATTACTTTGAATGTGGAACACGTTTATTATTTTTAAAAGATCTTTCGACTTCGCGCCATTTCACATTTTTATTCGGTGTCACAAAGCTACATTTTTGTGAAAAAGGAGTGAAAACTTCAGCCAAAGTGTATCAAGAGGCAGTCTTAGAATGTGTTGTGAGACTTCTCAGCAATACACTTTTTAAAAATGTACCGTGGGCTTTCCAGCAGGACTCTGCACCTGGTGACAAGGCACGAACTACCCAAGCCTGGCTTGAAGCCATCGTTCAGGACTTTATAAGAGCTAAAGACTGGCCCTCATCTAGCCCAGACCTCAACTCTTTAGATTACAAATTATGATCATAGACACGATGACATTGAGTCTCTTTAAAAATCTATCCATAGATTCGTGGCCAAAATTCGCCGTATAAAAGCCTAAGGTGGCCTTTTTGAATAGAATATTGATTTTACTTTTTGCTGAGACTTTAATAAATATGTACAAATGTTTTAGTAATAATACATTACTTCATTAAAAAAAATGCATTTTGATATGTAACAGAACTTATGGCGGCTTTGTAAAAATGGCGGCAATCTGACATGTCGCTATTTTTTACAGCTCCACGTTTAAAGTGTAAACATACTTGAAGTACAGTACTCCCAAATTAATAATGCACATGCAGATCTTCGCTAATTGTCGTATTCCCGGAAACACTCGAATCATGGAATCGTAAGAGCCCTAAACAAGGCATTTGCATTTTGCACCTTGTTTAAAAGAGATAGGAGTCAATATCATGTGTGCACAATCGAAAACAAATCGGGCGTTCGGCAGCTGTCGCCGGTCAGCGAAATGTCTGTCAGTCGTCTTTATATATTGGTAGTGACTGCACGTGTTCTCTATTTGTGGAAATATATAGAGCTGCTATTACACACCCTTCTTGGTAAATATAATTTCAACATTAATTAGCTTATTCAGATTTAAATAGTATATTTTGAAAAAAGGAAAATAAATAACATATTTCACGTTTTTTTAATATTAAAAAAATAAAATACCTACATTAAATACATATTAAGTACTAGAAAAACATTTAAAAAATGAGATTTATTTAAATTAAATAAATAGATAAACATGCATAAAAAATATATACCTAACTCTGCCCATGCCATTTTCTTTCAGACGAATTCTTCCAAAATGGATAAATTTAAACGTGGAAAACCGCTTAATTCACAAGCACGGCAAATGGTATTTAATGTGTACCTTTATTTCTTAAATGAAGCCAATGTTTTCAACAGAGACCATGATGGTTATTTTAAAAAAATTCAAGACCGTGTTACAAAAGCTACAGGAATTTCGCGACGAACTTTGAGTAATATCTTAAACGAAAAAAAACATAATCAATCAAAGAAATTTTCTACACCGAAAAAAGGAAGACCTAAAAGTAGATTTCGGCTGGTACTTGATGATTTCGACTACTGTGTTATTCGTAATATGATATACAATTTTCAATTGACGCTGAAAGAACTCCCAACTGTAAATAATTTAAGAATAAAGTTGATCGAAGCTATTAATTTCAAAGGCTGTGCCGAGACTTTAAGGTTGATCTTGAAAGACATGGGGTTTAGGTTTCTGAAAACTGATAATAACAGACAATTACTTATGGAAAAACATGATATACGCCTAAAAAGGATCAAATATCTCAGAGAAATACAACAGCTGAGGAGTTCTGGTAGAAACATAGTATTTATGGACGAGTCGTATGTGCACACATCACATACTAAGGGTAAAACTTGGCAAGATAGCAACAAAAAAGGTATCAAACAACCCATTTCCAAAGGAGAGCGAATAATTATTGTACACGCAGGCAATGAAAAAGGCTTCGTCCCAGGGGCTCTAATGTTACATAAATGTGTCGACTCAGAAGGTGACTATCATAAAGAAATAAACGCGGAACGTTATCAAACTTGGCTACGCAATCAATTGATTCCCAACTTGCCTCCTAATAGTGTGTTGGTAATAGACAACGCCCCATATCATAATAAGCTGTCTGTGAAACCACCAAACTCAAACACATCTAAACCACAAATGACAGCTTGGTTACAACAACACAACATTCCGCATGACCCAAAGAAACTGAAACCCGATTTGTATAAAATTATACAAAGATACAAAGAAAATTACACAGAATTTGCCATTGACCGTATAATGGAGGAACATGGGCATAAAATTATACGATTGCCACCATATCATCCCGATTTTAACCCTATTGAAAATATTTGGTCCCAAATAAAGCAACACGTGGCCAAGAGAAATATTGCAATGACTGTGACGTCAGTTAAAGATGCTATATTAGAAAAAATCAATAAAATAGGACCAGAAGAATGGAAAAAAGTTTCTGATCATGCGGTTCAATGCGAAGATGAATATAGAAAATTTGAGCCAAGAATCGATAGTTATTCCGATAAACTGATTATTTACACAGGTGATAGCAGTGAGGAAAGTGTAAATGAACAAGAGCATAATGAAACTTCTGATGAATCTGCGATGTCGGGAATAGAGGTCTTCCTCGATTCTGATTAATTTTTTTATAATTGTATTATTTTTCTGGAATGATTAGTGCTGTAAACAAATTTGAACTGAGATTTTGATTATATTTTATGTAAACCTCTATTTGAAAACGTTTTTTTCTCCTTCTAATAAAACCTTATGTTATTTAAACCTTTTCCTCCATAATTACACCAACTTCGGTAAGACACTTGAAAACTAATCACTCCAACAATGATTGTAGCGTTTTCGCTATTTACTTACATGGAATTATCGAATCAAATTTCGTTACAGGTAAATCAAATCTGTTTTAGCACAAAACACATAATATATAAAATTAGGCATAGAGAAATTGCTCTTAACCACTCTATATAAATATCGTCTTTCGACGCTCGGGTAATACGACCGTTGCCGAACAATGACGAAGATTTCCGAAGATTTCTATGCGCATTATTACTTTTGGAGTACTGTACGTGATAACTGGACATGAACGAGACTTTGTGATTCAAAAAAGAAAACTAGAAAGAAATTATACTTGAAACTGGCGTATGCACAGAATATGCGAGCCATAATCTCTACCGATTATTATTGGAGGGAAGAGGGGGAAAAAAAAAACTTATGGCCGGACTAGGTATTTATTGATATTTATATAAATTCAATCTTTTCTTCTAAATATTCTTTAGTCTTTATTAGCCTTTTTTTTAAAGACTATTACGTAACACAGTTTTAAATTGGCTAATGGGTACCTAATACTTTTATAGACTGAGGAATCTTTTTTTTTTCCTCTTCCCTCCAATATTAATCGGTAGAGATTATGGCTCGCACATTATGTGCATACGCCAGTTTCAAGTATAATTTCTTTCTAGTTTTTTTTCTTTCAATCACATGGTCTCGTTCTTGTCCAGTTATCACCTATTTCAAGTATATTTTACACTGTTTTACACTTTAAACGCGGAGCTGTAAAAATAGCAACATGTCAGTTTGCCGCCATTTTTACAACTCAAGAGGAATCTTAATAAATATTTTAATTGCCAGGCAGTATCCGTTTCTTATGTAATATCTTTTTGACAGTATCTTAATGGTAAGTAGCAGCGGCGAAGGGTTAAAATTTTCCCAAGGGAACTCGATAATACGTGGAACGATTCTCCATACGTATATTAAGTAGGTAACTAGGATTCAAAGGGAAGCCGAAAAGAATAGTGTTGTAAAGACCCGTCACTGTAAAGTAAGTACCATTTGAAGCTAATTAATTATTGAATTTCCGTTACTTATCTAATTTCATGTTACATTGAACGGGTTCGGATAATAAGCTACATATAGATTGTTTCTATTTTGGTTTAACACACAAATACTCAAGAATCGAACCACGTGGGAAGACGCCGTAGGCAACGACTTATACTCGCAATAGGTAAATGTATTTATCTTTAGTGCTTACCTATTTATTTCTATTTCTCTATTATTGGAATGGTTGATCAAAAGCAATACGTTATAGATGTGTTTTATGAGTCTGCAGGGAACATTTGTATAAACACGGCTCTACTGGGCTTAACATCCCAGTTTTAAAAGCTAATAAAAAAACATAATAACCCATTTTTAGGGTTCCGTAGCCAAAATGGTAGAAAACGGAACCCTTATAGTTTCGTCATGTCCGTCTGTCTGTCCGTATGTCACGTTGAACTAAAATTATTTCGGACATGATCGGATATACCGTCATTAAGTTATAGCCGACAAACTGCTTTTCTCAGCAAAAGGGCGTAAGTTCCATGAACATACGCTCTTCTGATGATGCAATTATCTGCGATGCAAATAGCTGCGGAACCCTACGCTGAGCATGACCCGACATGCTTATGCCCGGTTTTTTTATTAGCTTTTAAAACTTGTAAGGCCAAATAATACATAGGTTAGTTTGCCGTCTGTTTCAAAACCCAGACACAGAGAATCTGTGTTGTGAAAATGATGGCTAACTAACCAATCATTATTTTAAAGATCATGCAATGATGTTTTAAGTAAAAAGACGTATTAATAAAACTATTTATTATACGGGAATTAATGCGCATTGTTTACCTTAAACTTGATTGCTTGACGTTTCGACCAGGTTGCACCGGCCGTGGTCACAAGTGGACCACTTGTGACCACGGCCGGTGCAACCTGGTCGAAACGTCAAGCAATTTTAAGGTAAACAATGCGCGTTAATTCCCGTATAATAAATAGTTATAATCATGCAACGCGAAATTTTAAATGTAAGACGTAAAACTTAAAATCTAGACAATTGATTAAGTTTTTATATGTCACTATGGCATTGCCGCATTATCAGATAAAAGCAGCGGATTACATTTTTCTCTTTTTCGCTTGTGATAATTAAATCATGCTTTCCTACTTTTACGGCTTTTTATAATAGTGTGACATTGTAATATGTATATAGGTTATCTATGTGTGCATTAGTTTGCCGTTTAAAAGGATCAAATGTTGTATAAGTAACCTATCTTCACCTTTTTTGTTGAACATCAATGATAATAGGTAAGTAAAGTGCTAAGTACAGTGTAGAGTTGATGGTTAAAAAGTGTATAATAAACAATGACATCAATGAAAACACATTTCTAGGTCTGAACTTCAAAGTTTTATTTTTATTTACAATAAGAACAAATCATTTTATACCGAATGCATTTATTGGCAAGAAATGCCTACAAAAAATACTCTGCTGGCCATAGTGAATGACCTACGGCCAACGAACTGTACTCGTAGCACCATTTCTTACAAGACTTTGAAACTTTACCAACAAATGATAACGAAAACATCTTGAACGGACAAAATTTATATTTTCTACAAAAATAAAACACCAGTTTCGAAGAAAAGAATAACCCTCGTGATGAGCTCTTGTCATCTTGAAATGAACAAATTAATTATTGTATACGTAACTACATGTAAAACGTTTACGAAAAAGTAAACAACTTTTCAAATGTTTAGTTATTTATGCAATGAGGTATCATCAAGTTAATTTAGGGGAGTGCTTCAGGCTATACGATGGCTTGAAATTATGTTAACTCTGTTGCGTGTTCTTCAGATCGTTTTGGCCGATTTCAATGCAAATTGTTGAGAAAAACTTTACAAAATGATAAGATTTTTTAACGAAAATATTCTGAGGCTATAATTTTGAGGTTTTATGTGAACACGTAATCACAAAGTTACATGAGTACAGAAGGAATGGTTCATACAATGCGCTCGAGCACCGGTCACTGACACGGTATCTTATTTCACTGTGCTCTCAAAGTGGGCCGACATTTTATGTCCGGAAGCGATGCACGAGAACCTATGAGGCTGACAGCCCGTTTCAATAATCTACCTATCTATGGATTTGGCTACTAGAGGTAGAATTTTGTATGGAGCTTATGTCAAATATACACGCCTCTAGTAACCAAATCCATCGATAGTTAGATTATTGAGACGCAGAGGTAATCCACACAGACACGCGGCTCGCTAATCGCCTGGAGCCTAGCAACTCACCAAACGATTAGCTTCGTGAAATGAACGGTCTAGAATGTTCGCGACCTGTGCTGTGAGCCTGGCGCTTAGCTAGTCAAGCTTACCATGCATCGAAGTAAACAAACATTTTGGTTTTTAGTCACGAGGCGAGAGGCATTTTAAAGACGATTTAGAGCTATATTTGAAAGTGAGGTCTCGTCAACGTGTTGATAAGGAAATGACCAAGGCACTTATAGCGACCCACTACTCAAACCAACTCTCAGTGCGGCCACCTTGTACCCCAGCAAGTAGCCAGAATGCAAGCCACTAGGCTCTAGGCGTTAAGAAAGTCGCCTGTCTGTGTGGACGTAGCCTGAAGCTTTCGTTTTATTTTCTCAATGTTTTGTAATATAATTGTCAGTTGTTTTTATACGTTTAGAGACCTCAATCGTATCCACTTATCTTGTGTGAGGTAAGGTGTACGTACGAAGTACGATGACCTGTAATCAGATTGTTCTAAAAATAAAAATAGATGCTTTACTCGTAATAGCACTTTTGAACGCACTGTGAGTTTTACGAGATTTTCATATAATATAAACTATAGATACAGCCTACGCTACACTTGTCATAAGATTGCATTATGAAATCTTCCCTATAATTCCATGCCTACCTTAAAAGTTGAATTAAAGGATGAAATTTTTTCGTTTTTTTTTACTTATTATTTCGTTTTCTATTCGATTTTATTAAAACAAAACTTAAAATATTCCCTGACTAAATTTCCTTGAAACTTTCGAATGAAACTTGAAAAAAACAACGCAACTTGAAAGAAACGAGATTTTTTCCTGCTTTTTTCAACGCCAGTGTTGTTTACCAGTTTTATAAAAGGTCTAAAAAAATGTCACTTATGTGGACACTTAGCTTTAGCTAGTAGAGCTCTTTTGTACCTACCTCCTGTATAAATGCAAGTCTAAAGAAAAGTTTTTGATATCAGTTGTTGTGAGATTACTGTATTTTAGGAGTTAGTGTGTAACAAAAAGGTCAAATTTATGCGACGTTACAAAAACATTATATTGACTGCTTATTGTAGGTTATATATAAATACAATCAAAATCCAAGCACTTTAAGGTTTCCAAATAAATATTTTTAACTACCTGTCCCGCGCAACTTCGTCTGCGTACATTTTCCTCGTTTTTGCAACATTTCTCATTGCTGCTCCGCTCCTATCGGTCGTAGCGTAATGTTATATAGCCTATAGCCTTCCTCGAAAAATGGGCTATCCAACAGTGAAAGATTTTTTAATTCGGATCAGTAGTTCCTGAGATTACCGCGTTTAAACAAACAAACAAACAAACTCTTCAGCTTTATAATATTAGTATAGATTACCTCCTAGATATCTATTACTTAATTTATGAATTAAAAAGATGCCAATTTAAAAACTCAATGTATTTCACGGGAGATTCAAAAAAAGGTCACCAGCTGTATTTAACTTTGGACGTATCCAGAGGTTTGGCGCAGTCCTGGTATAAACGTCAATACGTATAGACCTGAACTAACCTCACCAAATAGACCACTCTCTAGAAAGAGACAATGCTACTTTGTGGAAGGTACCTGTCAAAGAGACAGGGCCGCACGAGTTTTTTCTCTCTTTCACGCTTTGCAGGCAATATTTACTCTTTACCCAACTGTAAGGAAGGGTTTTGTTTTTCGAGCGCATCTTGTATGTATATATGTATGTATGTAATATTCTTTATTACCTGATATCTTACAACTCACTGAACGGAATGTTACAAATAAGAAGTCGCGTCGTTAGATTCGTCTTGATCGCCCAAGTGTTCTTAGATAAGTGACGTTTAAAAAAAAAACCAACATGGCGGCTATGAGATGTCAAAATAAAGAGGTGTGAAAAAAAAGTTGTTTTGGATACTGCAATATGGGTATCATATTAAAGGGGCTTATCTTAAGCATTTCAAAAAGGTATAACATGATTATGACTGTAATACTAAAACAGTTAGTTAGCAACCATTCTTTTTTCAACCTTCAATACTTGACAATAGCTGTGATAAAAGTTAGTTGTTACATCGGTTACATCTTACAACCACTAAAAAGTATTAAATAAAAAAAATAATTATATAAATAAAAGAACCCGCCTGCACAAAAAAGACGGAAAGAAGATCCCCTACATAATAACGGTTATAATTTCATGCAGTCGAGGCGGTTTTTTTTTTTTTTTTTTTTCAATTGAAGGAATGGCGCGGTCCAGGTCTATACATCAATGGGCATACCTAATGATGCAATGGGATTTGGCCTCATGACAGGAACATACTGCTATCTTACATAGGCTATCCGTTGCAGAATTTTGATAATGTCATTCACGCGTTGTATTAGCCGATCCTATAGACCATACCATGATGTTCATTATGAAACTTGCACTGATATTCATTGATTATTTTTACGTGAAGCAGAATACAATTTAACAGGCTTTACTGTTTCATTATAATCCCGGCCGAGCGACAAATTAAACACAGGAAATAAAAGCGGATTAATAACACCCTAGCGCGGGGATTGTAGGTATAATACAACTTCAATTTTATTTTTAATTGAAGACTACGAGGCGTCATATATTTATTGGTATCATCTGACTGCCTCTGTGGCGCGGTGGGAGTGTGTCCGACTGCTACGCAAGAGGTCGTGGGTTCGATCCCCACCCAGGATAAAACTTTGTGTGATGAGCACGATGGTTTATTCTGTGTCTGGGTGTTATTTATCTATAATATGTATGTATTTAGAAATATTTATGTAAGTTTATCAGTTGTCTGGTTTCCATAGTACAAGCTATGCTTAGTTTGGGATCAGATAGCGTTGTGTGAGTTGTCCCAAGATATTATTATTCATTTATACCAATAATATGAAGTCTCCTAACCGATATGGTTACGGTAGCCAATATCATTAGCGACTAGCCTGCAACGAAGGAGATATTATAATGCACGAGTGTGTGCGCAGGTACAAGTACACTCTATTCCTTCACTCTCATAGTCCGATGGGACAGAAATCAAACACCACCGGAGAGAGATTAGGTGCAGGACCGACGGCTTAACGTGCTCTCCAAACAGTGTTGCCAGATGACCTTGTGAAATTCCCCCCAACTTTTTTCAAAATCCCCCGAAAATTATTTCTCGAAACAAAATCTCAATTGCCAAGTGCGAGTCGCTCGTGTGACGGAGGGATATGGTACCAAAAGATTTTCGAAATTGCCCCCAAAAGTCCCCCAGAGCCGAAAAAGCCCCCAATTTGAAGGGAATCCTCCTCAATCTGACCAGTGTCTCCAAAGTGTGGTGGGTAAAAATATTCAAAAACGGTCACCCATCTATGGACCGACAGTGAACACATCCCGATCTGCTTGATCGCCACTGAGTCAAGACTAATATCATAATTGAGAAAGTTTGGATGAATAGTTCGATGTTTGTTCAATGATTTGGACTAAATTTGTCACAGAGATAGATTATAGTCTGGAATACCACATAGGCTGCTTTTACCGAAAAAAACCTTTTGCTGTTTCCCGTGGGATAGATTTGTTTTAAAATTATAACTATTTATTATACGGGAATTAACGCGCATTGTTTACCTTAAAATTGCTGACTGTCGAGGACGGAGTCTTAACATCGCTGCGACAGTCCGCTTGTGACCACGGCCGGTGCAACCTGGTCGAAACGTCAAGCAATTTTAAGGTAAACAATGCGCGTTAATTCCCGTATAATAAATAGTTATAATCATGCAACGCGAAAGTTTAAATTGTTTTAAAATTTCCAACAGCTGTCGACTATATGAAGTAAATTATTTAACAAGGTTCGAATCAAAAGATAAGCTTTCATTAAACCCCGGATATCTCTAGTAGCCTTCTGATTAAGCATCTAATCTCTCTAGATTTAAATGGATTATTGTTGAGGTTGTTGTTGTCTTTGGATTAAGCCATCGGATTTGCAATTAAAAGGTGGTGGGTTCGAATTTCTACTATTATACTACTGATACAATATATCCCATTGCATGGGTGCCGGCAGCAGGCTCCAAGGGGATGCACTTACACCCCTGTCAAAAAAATTGAACTGGAATATCACAATATTCTACGTTTACGATGGTTTAAGTGTTATTTTTATTACCCGACTATAAAGAAGGGTTATGTTTTTCGCGCATATCTTCAATAGACGTTTGAAAAAAACCAACATGGTGGCTGTCAGATGTCAAAATAAAGAGGTGTGAAAAAAAAGTTGTTTTGAATACTGCATTATGGGTATCAAATTAAAGGGCTCATCTTAAGCATTTCAAAAAGGTATAACACGATTATGACTGTATACTAAAAAAGTTAGTTAGCAGCCATTATTTATTCAATTTTCAACACTGCTGTGATAAAAGTTAGTTGCTATAACGATTATATCCTACTACTCATTATGTTCATCGAGATTCATTAATGCATCCGACTGCATGAAATTATATAATTATGTATGGAATCTTGTTTCCATCTTTTTTGTTCAGGCGGTTTTTTTTATATATATATATATATTTTTTTTAATGAGTTCCAACAGTGTAAAGATGCCGTTGCTTCCCCCTATAGATAGTACCGATAGTGGTGAGACCCGCTGGTGGGAAGTCAACTAAAATGTGCCGATTGAAAACGTTATTGATCAATAAGCCGGCAGGCCGTAGCTTGAATTGAATAACAATTATTTCATATTACTAGTCGGGGTCACCATTTATAGTGAGATGCTATATTAATGTGAGTCAAATAAGTGACGGGATGTTATGTTAATTAATGACTCTTTATCGACTCACTGGACTGACTAATTCTACGAGTATATAATAATATTGTACTTATACAAGGTGTTACAGACAGATGTGGTCATATTCAAGGGTTTGTATGTGCCCATGATACTGATTGCACATACCTAATTTTATTAAACTCGGAATACCCTTATAAAATATTTATTATTCTTTTATTCGTTTATTTATGAGTAAAAAAAAATTAATTGCAAAAGTATGACTTTATGAATTTTTATATATTATTCTTATGCCATACGCCTTTCACTACTGAATTTTGACAAAAAGAATGATTATTCTTTATCTAAGCAACCAACTATGGCACCATGGTAAGTGCAATACTGATAACATATCCTATCCGCTGCTGAAACTTGACCACGCCTTTCTGTTACACCCTGTATACTTAATTATGACAAAGGATTTACAGTTACAAATAGTAGAGTTTTATACTTGCTTATTATAGCTAGCAGAACACGTAAGTTTGTTTTACCATTAACTTCCTAATAATTGTAATTTATATAAATAATCTTATTGTCAATTTAATCACGCAAAAGTATTTTTTTTATAATAATATTTTGGAACAACTCACTCAACGCCATCTGATCCCAAACTAAGCAGAACTTGTACCATAGCAACCAGACAACTGATAAACATACTTATATATTTCTAAATACATACATTTTATAGATAAATAACACGCAGACACAGGATAAACCATCGTGCTCATCACACAAAGTTTTATCTTGGGTGGGGATCGAGCCCACGACCTCTGACTTAGCATCGTTGCTTAACCTCGAGATATCTGCGAGCTTAAGCAACGTTACCACTATCGGTCCATAGATGGGTGACCGATTTTGAACATTGTCATACCCCTTTGTGCCTTGGGGAGCACGTTGACCGTCGGTCCTGAAATCTCTCTACGGTCGTGTCCGATTTCCGTCCCATCGGGCCATGAGAGTAAGAGAATAGAGAGTGCATTTGTGTTTACGAACACACTTGCGCACTATAACATTTACTGCGTAGTTGGATAGTACCGAAATCTGTTAGGAGACCATTACTAATGTATAGATGCTGTTTCACCTCCCTGGAAGAAATCCTGTTGGCGCCCATGTTACCTTGTAACGTAACGTAAATTTAATTTGACAATAATCGTTATAATTTAGTTTAACAACTGGCAACATTGATACCTATATTTTTATTCTAACTTGGCAACATTATCCGTCTCGCACATGTACAATGTAAATTGTGATTTTAACCTTTTAAATAGCGAAATTGATTAATAAACTTTAATAATAATATAGAGTACGAATCTTCTCCTTCTTTTTTATGGTTCCGTAGTCAAAATGGC
Organism: Herminia tarsipennalis; assembly: GCA_945859575.2. Classification (NCBI taxonomy): domain Eukaryota; kingdom Metazoa; phylum Arthropoda; class Insecta; order Lepidoptera; family Erebidae; genus Herminia; species Herminia tarsipennalis. The sequence goes on along the minus strand of OX243850.2, from coordinate 7,401,950 downwards.
AAAACGAAACTCGTATGATTTTTTTCTTTTATAACCAACTCCCGAACTAGAGTACAAGTCCTGTGTCGCAGGGGATTTAATAAAGTCACGGGCACAAAGTACTCCCACCGCGCCGCTGAGGCAATGTTTCGTTTTCTTTTTTTTAAAAGATTATTAGAAATGTGGTATTTTGATCCCACATTGCTTGCAATCCAGTTAGCCTCTTCAGCTAAACTAAATTGTTATTAGGAGTAGGTTCACGTCGGTAGTATAAATGGTAGGATTCGAACCCGCGACCTCACGATTACAAGTCCAACGCCTTAATCTAAAATAACAAAGTGATTTAAGAGACATTTTCAATTATCTTTCATGCCTTAGATAGTTAATTTGTATAGGTTAAGTTCATTGTCGTAATTTATATACTACTCGACAGATGTAGCGCTTGTCTCAAGGTCGCAATGTTTTTCATTAGAATTCCTTTAATTGTTAAAATTACGAGTAAATAGTAGGTATTGTTATTACATTTCCTTAAGGTTATATAATCTCTGCAATATAATAGCTCATGGTAATATTGTAGTATTTAGCCATAATTTGTGATTGAAATATGAATGTTAATGTTAGTACACTTGTTACTTAGTAAGATTCTTAATGGACAGTATTGTATCTAATGTACTATGCTGATATCTATAGAGCGTGCTTTTGTCTTAGCTTCGGTAAAACCTTATAAAAACATGACAAAGCGCTTGTTACCGTACCGTTGACCGTTGCATAGCTTTTATAGCGAGCTTTGAGCGCGGCGTCCGAATCAAGAAATTCCGTAACGAAAATAAAACCTAACACCCCCCACTACACCATGTAGCTCGGCCGAGCGTTCGCTTAACGTATATGTATATGGTACGACTGTACGAAGCTCGCACGGATCGAGACGAGCTGCAAAGAAAAGAAAAAAAAATACTGCTTAAATAAATATAAATAATTATAATTGCACAAGTTGATAAAAAATACTATGCAATAGCTTTACCGCGGCAGTACCCGAGTGCCACACATTTTTTTTTTAAAGATAACTATCAATGTGGGATTGAGTCCCACATTACTAGCAATCCTGCTTACCCCTCCAGCTAAGCTCAAAGGCTTGTGTTAGGAGTGGGTTCACGTCGGTAGTATAATGGGTAGGATTCGAACCAGCGACCTCTCGATTGCGAGACCGATGCCTTAGCCATTAGGCTACCGCTGAGATAATGCTAAGCTTGTACAATGTGTATACTTTCAATGGTCAGCATTTGCTTTGTCAAAATACTTCTAGTTTTAATTACGCTAAGCTTGAGCTACGCCAAAGTACGCTCTCTAAATTTTAGTCTTTGTGTAGTCGGTCTATGTTTTGGGTTGTATAAATACTGATGTAACCAAGAAGTGAGTCGAATTCAATCAAACTTAAACCAAGTACAAACTTCGATGGCCTCTGTGGCGCGCTGGGAGTGTGTCAGACTGCAACGCAAGTGGTCGTGAGTTCGATTCCCACGGACACCACTTTGTGTGATCCACAAATTGTTGTTCCGAGTCTGGGTGTACTTTGTGTCCGTGACTTGTATGTTTGTAAAGTCCCCCGCGACACAGGGCTTGTACACTAATGCGGGAGTCGTCTTAAAAAAAAAAAACTGATACAATCTATTCAGTAATAGAATATCTTTGTTCTTACTGAAATATACACTAGTCAGTCCCGAATATAGTTTGATTACTATCCCTCAAACTGCGTTCTCTGCCGATTTCCCTAGGGCAGGTCAGCTTCAGGGCAAGTTGGTGCAAGAATGTGCAGATTATCTCTGTACAGTGGGGTTCACAAAAGTTTTTTGACAGAAACTCTTGAAGACCTCAAAGAGAAAATCCCTCAAGTTTTGGCAAGAATTATTATGGAACATGCCGTAAATCGGGCCCTAAATGATTTATGAATTCTGGCGGCACCCGACAATAGATTTTTTTTTTTAAATGATAGACCCTATTTAGGTTTTTCATTAAGATTACAATCTAGTCTTAGACTAATAAGTAATTTTGTTGTAACTTAAACTGCTAGGGTGAATATTTTATGATATTAAGAGTGTGTCCATTAGTCACTTTTCTTGTCTCTAGTAAACTTGCACTTTGTTCTTGTGTTCTTCACGAGTAGCATTCACTATACCACTTAACACTAACTTCAATAAGTTAATTCAAAAGGTTTAGTCCTCCTAAGCCTTCGCACTATATCTGTGGTGTCGAGGAGCTGGATAGCCTCAACGTTCACATGTTGAAGACCGACATTAGGTAGGTACTTTATTTTTTCCTTTATAACTAACAGTTATCTATATAAAAAGCTGAAGAGTTTGTTTGTTTGTTTCAACACGATGATCTCAGGAACTACTAGTGGAATTCGTACAATTGACGCACGACAAATAGGAGCGTAGCAGCAATGAAAAATGTTACAAAAACTGGGAAAAATTACGCAGACAAAGTTGCGCGGGTGATCTAGCCATAAATAAAATAATACAGCCAAAAAATATGGATTGACAACTTTTGTGCCACCTTGCCAATAACTGGCTGATTTGCATAACAGCTCCTTGCACGCGCTACCTAATTGGCATGTGTATATGGCATACCTTTATCTGATTTTAATTTACTGGCAGCATGCTGCTGTTCTGTTTTGCTGGCATGCGTATCTTACTTATCTATCATGAAGTATTAAAAATGAAAATGTGATGTGTGAACATGTGATTAAGTTTTGTCCTACGAAGAAAAAAATATGCCCGAAGTGCGGAGGAAATCACGAAAACTGTAATGTAACGGATTTTCGATGCCTGAATTGCAAAGGCGATCATTATGCCTTAGATAAAAGATGTCCTGTTTATTTAAAAGAAAAAAAGATTCGGAAAATTATGGGTGAGAGACAAATAGCCTACAGAAAAGCTTTACAATTGCTTATTGAAAACAGGCAAAAAGAGAGCAGTATCGCAAAAACAGAACTTTTACACACTCAACCTACTACTGTTACAGCTAACAGCGCTAAGGAAACATATAGTAGTATGCTAATGAAAAATACTACACAACATCAAACACTGTCCACTGATGATGAAAGGGAAAAGGAGCCGGAGGTAAATGTAAATCGAAGGAGTATAATACTGGAGGGCAAGCCTAATAGGAAGGAAGAGATTAGCAAAGCTAGCCGAAAGAAAAATCACCGATATGTAGAACAGGTACAACCCATGGACCAAGAAAATTGTAGCACGAGGAGTGAAAAAGAAAATGTTACCCGAAACGATAAAGCATTATATAGATTAGAATTTTGGAAAATTTGGTTAAAAATTAAACATATTATTGTATCGGAAGGCAAGTTTGAGGAAAAGGTACTGTCAATTTTAAAAGTTGTTTATGAAGAACTGAAAAAGTTTACTGTTAGTGTAATTCTAGGAGGGGATATATTGAAACATATTTCTAGCGTTATTAATGGGTAGTACTCATGATAACATACAGTTGAACATTTTTCAATGGAACTCACAAAGCCTGCGCCCTAAACTTTTATCATTTTTGGATCTTATGTTGAGGGAACATGTGCACATAGCAATTATTAGTGAAACCTGGTTTGAGTGTGATTCGGAGGTAAATATAAATGGATATAATGTTTTCAGGAAGGATAGATACGACTCCTATGGAGGTGTTGCTGTCCTAGTACATAGGTCAATTCAATGTCATCGATATCCTATTTATATACAAAATTTAGGTATAGAAGTAGTATGTGTAAAGCTATTGAACTGCATAGATATAGAGTATGTAGTGTCTCTATACTGTCCTTCATCTGTACAAACTCAGGTTGCAGACTGGAATGAACTATTTTCAAAATTTAGTAGGAAAACTATCATAGCTGGGGATTTTAACGGCCACCATTCAAATTGGTCAAACAAATCAGATGTGAGAGGTACACAGATTATGGATACTTTTCTTGAAAACAACTTTATCTCTCTCAACAACGGTACGGCCACGCGAGTTAAACTAGTAAATGGCAACGTACAACAGACCTCACCTGATGTGTCGTTTGTATCTTCTGATATTGCAATCAAATTTAACTGGCAAATGTCTAATGAAAATCTGGGAAGTGATCACTTGATAATAAAAATGTCAACCCATATCTCTACTATAATACAATACATAAAGAAACGTAGTTTTAAAAATGCTAAATGGAGCGATTACCGTAAAACTCTTGAGGAAACAATGAATGTCAACAGCTTTCACTGTACGAGTAATAATGTTCAACAAATGTATGACCATTTAACAAATCTAATAATATATGCGGCTGACAAACACATTCCATATATTAAATTTAGTAAAAAACCAGTTAATAAATTTAAGCCTAAAAACTATTGGAGTCCTGATTTATCTAAAATAGTGGCACAGCGAAGATTAGCTCTGTCTAATTTTCGCCGTAACCCCACTCCTGAAAATTTAAGTATATTAGAAATTAAAACTAAAGAATCTCGAGATCTAATAAAGAAAGCAAAATATCTCAGTTGGCAAAATTTTTATAACTCTATTGACGAAGTTATTTCAGTTTCTCAAATGTGGCGCCGTATGAGGTGGATGAAGGGTTACAAACAACAAAGACCATGTCCTTCAATTGAGAAACAGAATGAACTACTGCAGTCATTAACGCCAGACTATATTATAAATCGCGTCCCGAATTTTACATCCAGAAATGACATGTTAGAATCAGAATTTAATAGACAAGAACTCGAAACTTGCATTAAAAAGAAAGACTCAGCCCCAGGAGAAGATGGTATTACATATTCAATGATCTATAACTTGCCAGATTCCAGTAAACAATTTTTATTAAGTCTCTATAATAATATTTTTAAATTTAGTGCTGTCCCTGTACAATGGCGTAATATCCACATTGTTCCTATTCCTAAAGTCAATAATAACACTAACCACGAGATTAAATTTAGGCCTATTTCATTAATGTCATGTCTGTGTAAAATTTTTCACTTAATGCTGTGTAGACGACTTGAGTGGTATGCAGAACAAAAAAAAATTATATCACAATTTACTGTAGGCTTTAGAAAATCACAATCCTGTTTAGATTCCATTTCACGCCTAGTTTCTTACATCCAAATAGGCTTTTCTAAGAACATCCCTACAGTCGCATGTTTCTTGGACATTGAAAATGCGTACAACAATGTTTCAAATGACGCTGTTACCAAAATATTAGACGAGAATCAGGTCGGGGCTAAGATATGTAAATACTTATGGTACTTCCTGAATGAAAGACATCTAAGTATAAAAACAATAAATAATGAAAGCTTGTTGTGTAGATGGACAAATAGAGGTCTAGCCCAAGGGGATCCCCTTTCGCCCCTACTATTTAATTTAGTTACACATAATATATGCCATAGGATTAATAATGTAGCCATATCACAGTATGCAGATGATTTCGTCATTTACTACAGAGACAAACAAATAAAAAAATGCGAATATTATCTACAACAAGCGTTAAATGATTTCATGGGGTTACTGGATGAGGTTGGACTAACGTTATCACCAAATAAATCTAATTGTTGTGTGTTCAGTAGAGGTCATAGGAGAATATTGCCGACTTTAAAAATATATGAACATCCGATAAATTTAACAGACTGTGTTAAATACTTAGGTATGTGGTTAGACAGAGGCTTAAAATGGGGTAAGCACATAAATGAGGTAGTTGGGAAAGTCTCAAAATATTTAAATCTATTGAAAGTTTTAGCTGGGAGTTCCTGGGGAGTCCACATTAAACATGTACGTAAACTTTACATTTCATTAGTAAGAAGTCGACTTGATTATGGCAGCTTTATTTATGATTGCAGCGCAAAATCTCACATTTCCAAATTAGACAAACTGCAAAATCAAGCGCTTAGAGTGATAGGAGGTTTTATTAAAAGCTCTCCCATCCATGTGATGGAAAGCGAACTACATATACCACCATTGTTTGTAAGGAGACAATACCTTGCATATAAATACCTGCTGCGAGCAATGTCATGGTCAAATAATATAAGTATACATAGTATTTCAGAATTGTGTTTGCTGTGTCATACCCGTTATTGGGTAAATAAAAAAAAACCCTTACTCGCAACTACTTTCAGTGAACTTGGGGATTTGTCCATGGTTAGGTCGGATACGCTTAAAATGTTTAACTTAAAGGTATGGGTAACAACTATACAAGTTAAGAACTCTATTATGACTGATCTGGAGTGCATCAAACAAGCCAAGCAATATTATGAGCCTAATTTAATTTTAAATGAAGTTAAAGCCGAATTAGCTACTAAATATAGTGGCTGGTGTACAATTTACACAGATGGGTCCAAAAATGTACTGGGGTCAGGCGCAGGCTTCTATCATCATAACTTAGAATATAGAGCTGGTTTTAAGATTAATTACAATATTTCCATAATGTCCCTGGAACTTATTGCAATACTTCAAGCAGTATCCTATGCGTATAGGAATAATTTTAATGAAGTAGTAATTTTTACTGACAGTAAAAGTGCGCTTCAACACGTGGCTCGAAGCGCCTCTGGTATCAGAGGTGCATCGATAGCTTACGATATTTTGGAAATTATACATACTCTTAATAATAATGGTAAGAGGCTGATATTGCAATGGGTTCCAGCACATATAGGATTAAAGGGCAACGAGGAGGCGGACAGCATAGCTAAGTGGGCAACTGAGGTTGGTAGGGAAATTACATATTTACCGGATCATTGGGAATATTTCTCTAAGTTTAAGAATATAAATAAGTTTCAAGACCTGGCAGAACCACTTTGATAGAATCTCGTTGGAAAAGGGGATATGGTACAAGGCCATACAGTGTGAGCTTCCACGTGCGACCTGGTTTGATGATAGCAAGTTAGGTAGAGCCTATGTTAAGCTAGCATTAAGACTTCGATCTGGGCACTATCCATCGGCAAAGTTTGCAGACCTCGCCAAATTGTGACGTGTGTAATAAACTTGAGGATGTGCAACATTTGCTGATGGATTGTGTTAAGAACGAAAGGGAGAGGGAATCATTGATGACACAATATAATTTAAATAGACTAGATGTGGGGTTAATATTATCTATTTTGGCACAACCTAACTCCGAAATTGCACAAAAGATGAGTAGTTTGGCATTAGTGATATATCAGTGATTCGCTTTCTTTTGCTTAGGTTTAGTAGTAGGTTACAATTAGGATAAGGTACGATAGAGTTGACTTGCCATGTGGACAAAAACTCCTTAACAAATAAAGAATAAAAAAAAAAAAAAAAAAAAAAATGAAAATAGCACAATTACCTTTGCTTTCAGCAAAATTGTTTCCCGATATTATTGATAAGTACCGGTAATCCGTGATTCTCGTGGGTAAATACGTCGGACGTGTAATTTAATTAGTCCATTAATCTCCCTGCAACAGGTTGCGAGGGTGTGCTGTATGAACCTTACTCACTCGGTGAATCATATTTGCTGACGGCAAATTGTAAACAGCAGTTTTTATGAACACGCAAACTTTGAAGGTTTATTTCTTTTGAGATGTTATGTTTTAGGTACCTATTAGCTTTTGCCGTTGACTAATTAAAGAAGAGAGTAAGAAATTGTAGGTGTTTTGTTTATAGATAAAAGTTATGCTATGTTCTTTTCTGTATAATTGACACACAGACACACACCCACGCGCACGCACGCACACACACACACACACACACACACACACACACACACACACACACACACACACACACACACACTCGCTGTTTCGATCGTATTGCAACGGCCGTGGTCACGGGTAGATTCGGCCGTTGCAATACGGTCGTCGAAACATCGGGCAGTAAACAAGGTATTTTACTTTCGGTCGGTTAAGATCCGTAGTATATATAATTTTAAAATGTTTTCTTTTGTCTTTTTTTCTGTTTATTAAAAATGAGTTATCGATTGAAAAAAGCGTAACAAACAGACAAACTATTTAAATTGAAAATTGATGGGGATTATGTTGACATCTACAAAATTTAACTAACGCCTCTAGTAGGTACCTACCCTACAAAATATTGGATGCGATGAAGTATGATTTTTCATTTATCTAGTTCATGTACTGATGGGATTCCAATTTCCCAATCCACTTTAAATAACAAATTGTGTAGGCACTGTGTACTTGACCAAAACAAGTTCCAAATCATTCAAAGAAACTATTATAAGATAGAAATACTTATTCAAAATCCTCTTTGTTATGTTTTCGTGTTGATAAAATGCGTCCCATTTCTCACTAGAAAGAGATTCGCAAGTCTGATGTCTAAATTACATCAATTTGTTTTTTGAATTTTAGGCAACTTATACATTAAGAAAGTCAAATTTAAAATTCTACTAATGCTAAGAAGGGAAAAAAAAGTGAGTTTTCAGGGATTTTTTTTTTACTGATATCCGAGACAGACGGACGGACGAGAGAGAGAGTTAGCCAACACATTTTTCCCTCTAGCCTCTCAGCTCGCAAACACAAAACGTACTATTATATTTACACTGATTTTGTTCGCTATTGATGTTCAGCTATATATTGAAAATTGGTGTTTAGTATTCATTGTAAATTGCTGATGCCAGGATCTTTTGTCCTCTAGTTACGACTTTCTTTTGGAAGGTGTTAATATTGATGTGTATTTTGAATGTGAACCCAGACTCTAAATAATAATAATTTAAGGGTCACATAAAGAGGTTAGGTATCCGTTTCTGGAATTGCACTAGTAGCTGCAAAATTATCCGTAAGTACATGTTGCCTGCCTCTGTAGCGCGGTGAGACCGTATCCGACTGCTACGCAAGAGATCGAGGGTTCGATTCCCACCCAGAATAATACTTTGTGTGATGAGCACGATGGTTTATTCTGTGTCTGGGTGTTATTTATCTATAATATGTATGTATTTAGAAATATATAAGTATGTTTATCGGTTGTCTGGTTTGCATAGTACAAGCTCTGCTTAGTTTGGGATCAGATAGCTTTGTGTGAGTTGTCCCAAAATATTATTATTATTATTAAATGTATGTGACATAATATGGACTAGACAAATGAACCAAACTAATTAAATGAAACTGATATACTGCTGATATACCTACTTACCTCTACAATAAGAACGACGTATCATTGTGAAAGTTTCAATGGCCAGGCATACGGCACAATCATATACCATATAATAGCATGGATGTTATCTTTGTGCTACATTTACCATACAAAGACTGTATCGGTACTCTTACAATATACTAGACAAAATCAATATTGTCCAGGTGATATGTTATCCCCTGGTCAGTCCCAGGAAAAATGGCCGATAAATAGGTCTGTCAGTCTGTCACGGGAACATCTGTCATTCGACGTTATTACGTTATTAATTTAATCTCAATACAAATTATTATTACAGAGTATGCTTATTAACGAGGTAAAATCAAGATAAAACTTGTAATGATTGACAACTTAATTGCTATACTGAGATATTATTTGACTGCCTCTGTGGCGCGGTGGGAGTGTATCCGACTGCTACGCAAGAGGTCGTGGGTTCGATCCTAACCCAAGATAAAACGTTGTGTGATGAGCACGATGGTTTATTCTGTGTCTGGGTGTTATTTATCTATAATATGTATGTATTTACAAATATATAAGTATGTTTATCAGTTGTCTGGTTTTCATAGTACAAGCTCTGCTTAGTTTGGGATTAGATAGCGTTGTGTGAGTGGTCCCAAGATATTATAATTAATATTATTGTATTTTAAGTACCTACATAACATTTAACTGATTTACAAATAATACCACTATTTACAAGATAAAATATAAAATGGAAGAATTTCTTTCATAGGTGTACCAGTATATTTAGATGTGACTGCAACTATTTTTTATAATATGATTCTCTGATTTTATACAAAATCCATGGTGCATTTACTTATCAGCCTTCATTTTATTTTCTAGAACTATTGCAAAATTTCCAGATTTGAACTGGCAGCGGTAACCCATTATTGTATATAATATTAATGTTATATTCCCGTTGTATGTCACATGTCCGACAGTGAAACACCCAAAATTCAAAGTCTCCTTATAACCTTCGTTATCACAGCTAGAATTCTAATCTTTTAAGGTGAAGAGGCAAATGTTATTGGTTTCAAACATGTTTTTTTTAAGAAACGCGTAAACAATAAGTAAAAGTATCATTCTGTGTAATTAATGAAGAAAACGAATGAAAAATAATGCATTAGATCAAAACATGTTTCATTGTGACTCATTCATCAAGTATATTCAAAGCATAATTTAAGTATAAGTATAATAACCCCGAATGATCGCCTTTCTTTCTTTCTCGAGTTTTAGTACGCGCCACCTAATAAAAAAATAAGAACAAATATAATTTTATGAATTAATTGCTAGTCCCAGAAATTTCAAAATACAATTTCTGTGCATTTTGGCATTTTTATGACTAGAAATTATCGCATAGAAATTAATGCATCGGGAAACTGGAAGTTATATACCTACAGTGTACACAGTAAAAAGTGTTTAATTGTGTCAATTGAGACACTATTTCAATGTTGACCAAAAGGGGTCAAACCTCAAAAAACATATCCACTAAATTGTTTAACTAAAACGTATGATATAGTTCAAGCTAATCTACGATATATGTTTAATATTGTGTAAACTCGAAAAATATGAAATATCCGACCACAACTTAATAAAAAACCTATAAAAAAAATATAAAAATACTTACTTGTCCTCGTAAAAATCAAAAATACTCCATTTTTATGGACACGCGACGCCTATGCCAACTGGGGTAGTAGAGTAGGGGTTCTCAAAAGTGTCCTTACGCGATATATTGCATGAAGCGGCAACGCTGAATTTTAGAAATATCGCAATGTTTCATTGTGAACCAATGTTTCATTGTTGGACATCTGACGCTACCTACTTGTAGTTTCATTCTTAGACTTTTGATAAAAGTATGCTTTCGCCATGTCAAGCGTTTAAACCTACATTCTTTACAACGTTACCACTTAAAATATTAGTACCTATAAATATTACAGTAGCATATCTCACGTAGTAAATCTAACGTGTACAGATAAATTGTGGCAGATTTATCTGAAGTAGATAAGTTGCGGTTGATTTGTACAAGTATTTGCAAGCCGCCGATTGAAGATGTTTCAACAATTTGATTTCTCTGCCGTATTTTAAGAGAATAATGGCTGCTCAAAAGTTTCTCTTGCTATGTAGTTTATTCTTCAGGGGCCTATCTTACGTTGACCAATTCACCAAACTCGTAGTACAACATTGTTGCCGTGACACTTGCCATGATATTTGTATTAACGAAGTTTCATTCTGAATATTACACTAGTGGATAAAGTAGAGAGGGCTCTTAGAGAGGAGATCTGTATCCCAATTAATGGAACGGTGTAGGCTGATTACGTAGAATGATGTATTTTTGTTTATATAAGACAAGTCCCGCAGTAGGATACCTACGAGTCCTGTGTGGCGGGGACTTCACAAACATACAAATAACTGACACAAAGTACACCCAGACTTTAAACTAAATGGTGTCCTATATGGAAACCGAACCCACGACCTTTTAGGCAACAATCGCAGACACTCCTGCCGCGCCAAAGCAGTCAGTGAATAGGCAAATAAAATTAGAAATTTGTTTATAATAATCCTAGCGTCTAGTATGCAATCTCCTTAACAATTTTCTTGGCTGAAATAACAAATATTTAGTCAGCATTGAAAGGGTAAAGAGGTAAATTCATCAAACAACAGTTGTTCTTGACGTGTGAAGAAACAACTTGGATAACTGAAGGCTTTTGAACCACATTTGATGATAGAGCTCTGCGGTATAACAACGTTTTATTAAAAGAAAAGATTGACATTGCCTAATCTTTGTAATGACTCTACTTAATTATGTGTGTTTACTTTGATAGTTTGATGAAATAAAATAAACTCTAACCGTATGAGAAATACAGTTTATTTCAGTTTGACGATCTAGAGACATGCTAGCTTAAATTAAGGGCTTATTTAATTACGAGTGAGTAATTAGTAAAGTGAAGTTCCACGGTCAATGTTATAAGGTTTATGTGAGGACATTGCATTGTCCTTTTTATTATCTTTACTATATACAAACAATAAAATTGACAAAGTAACATACGACCCTGTTGTGGAGTCTGTTATAACTTCCGAATACTGTTATCTTTCGTAAAAGGAAATCAGTGTCGTAATTTTTAAACAAACGTCTCACAGAGCCTTGTTACATGGGGGTAGGTAGGGTACCGTCTGGGTCTTTTTCATCTAATCTCGATGTCGACCTGTTGACTACACATAACATAGTATTAAAAGAAAGAACTTTGATGGAAAATAAGATTTCATGCCAAAAGAGTTATAATATCTTTTTTTTTATAATATCTTGTGACAACTCACACAATGTCATCTGATCCCAAACTAAGCAGAGCTTGTACTATATCAACCAGACAACTAATACTTTTATATATTTCTAAATACATACATATTATAGATAAATTACACCCAGATACAGAATAAACCATCGTACCCATCACACAAAGTTTTATCCTGGGTGGAATCGTACCCACGACCTCCGGCTTAGCAGTCAGGGTCACTATCCACTAGACCAACAGGCCAGTCAAGTTCTGTAATAAAACTAGATCAGAAAAAGAATAAGTAATAAAAAAATAGCCATAGTCATTTTCGCTTCGTAAATGTTTTCCAATAGAGTGTAAACGTTATTAGCTTCACAGCCCTTATGTTATCCCCTTCCTACTTGAATAGGGTTGCAAACGATTAAATGTCGGTTCCCTGTTGTCAAACAAATAGTAAGAACATCAAGTCCGGCTTGTCGTTTGGGAGTTTAACTATATAGTACACGGATGACATCTAGCTAGATCGATTTAACACACCGATACCCTCTGCATATTTAATTTCATGGAGGAGAATCATCGGAGCTGTTGCCGAGATTAAGATTTATATACAAGAATTATAGATAGATAGATAGATATCTTGGGACAACTCACACAATGTCATCTGATCCTAAACTACGCAGAGCTATGGCAACCATACAACTGATAAACATACTTATATATTTCTAAATACATACATATTATAGATAAATTGCACCCAGACAGAGATTAAACCATCGTGCTCATCACACAAAGTTTTATTCTGGGTGGGGATCGAACCCACGACCTCTTGCGTAGCAGTCGGATACACTCTCACCGCGCCACAGAGGCAGTCAAATATATATATATATATATATATATATATATATATATATATATATATATATATATATATATATATATATATAGCTAGATAAATTTAGAGTTATCCAACTTCAAGATTCATTCATGAATTTCATTAAACTTGAATCTTGAACTAGGACATAATGTCTCTTCCGTCAACTATGGCTGACCCATTGACGTGGAGACCAGCACTCACAAAATTGACCAGTCTCTAGAAAGAGACAACGCTACGAGACGAGTCAAAAGTCGCACGAGTTTTTTCTCTCTTTCACGCTTTGTAGTCAATATTTACTATTACTTTTTAATTGAAAGGGATGGCGCAGTCTTGGTCTATACGACTATGGGCTGACCGAAGATCGAAAGATCTGCGAGGTTATGCAATGTTGCCAGTTAGATAGCTAAGCCGTAGGAAGGTAAGTAAATCCTCCAGGATTATATGGAAGATTTTTTTCCTTTACTTGTAATTATTATAATTGGTTGCTAGCGCGTCTACATTGTATTTTGAATAGATGGCTAGTCGCCACATACATTTTTTTTTTTTAAATACCTCTTCCGCTGTAGGGTGCAAGCCCTGTGTCGCGGGGGACTTTACAAACATACAAGTCACAGACATAAGTACCTACACACAGACTCGAAACAACAATTTGTGGATCACACAAAGTGGTGCCCCTTGTGGGAATCGAACCCACAACCTCTTGCGTAGCAGTCGGACACACTCCCACCGCGCCAAAAAGGCAGTCAATTGGCCGTCGAAACCGAAATTCAAAGAACACGAAACTGGTAAATTTTCATGATTCATTCTTCTAAATTTCTAGAATGCACTTGTCTTCGTAAAGTTATCTTATATTGATAAGACCCATGACCGTATCTCAACGAAACGAGGGTCATTCTATCATCTTAATCCATTTGACATGGCCGCACTGCGACAGATAACGAACAAGTTATGATAAGGACATTGTTAGCCCGAAGGGATTTCCTAGTAAGTAGAAATGTCATGATTTAAGATGTCAAAGTGATAAAATGTTAGTGCTAAAAATGCATACATAAGGTATTTATTATTATCAACCATTTACATATGTAGATAGGAATGTTTCGTGGCAGGTCGCAGAAAAATGTAAGCTTGCCTCACGTGATGACGCAGATGTATGTATGGAACCGATAATGCTACTGACGCGTTACAACACACATCACCACAATAATTATTTCAGGCTTAAGTCTTTTTACGGTCCTAAATGTATCTTTTACAGTTTTTTTTTTAACAGGTACATACTTTTTTGTACCATACAATTTGGTTCAGAATCATGGTCTAATCAACACCCTGTATATTTCACATATTACATGAGCATTTCCATTCAACGTGGCAATACTGCCAGCCTCTGGGCACGGTACCAGTCGATAGCGATAGAGTCCTCCAACGCCTGCTGTTGCTGCGCAGTTAGGTTTTTGATTTAATTATGCCGTGGGCACGGGTGATCACGGCCGTTGCAATACGGTCAAAACGTCGGCCAATAAAAAAGTATTTAAGTACCTTAAATAATTCACACGATTTAGACCCGTAGTGGGTATATATGATTTTATAAGAATGAATATAAAAGCGGCGGTAGCCTAATGGCTAAGGCATCGGTCTCGCAATCGTGAGGTTCGTGTTCGAATCCTACCCATTATACTACCGACGTGAACCCACTCCTAACACAAGCCATAGAGCTTAGCTGGAGGGGTTAACAAGATTGCTAGTAATGTGGGACTCAATCCCACATTGCTAGTTATCTTTTAAAGAAAAAAAAAAGAAATATAATATAATAGCAAGATTAAAAAATGACAATGAATATATACTATAAATATTATAAAGCTGGAGAGTTTGTTTGTTTGAACCGGGTAATCTCAGGAACTACTGATCTGAATCGAAAAATTCTTTGATTGTTGGATAGACCATTTATCGAGGAAGGCTTTAGGCTATATTACATTACGCTACGACCAATAGGAGCTGAGCAGCAATGAGAAATGTTGCAAAAACGGGGAAAATTTACGCAGACGAAGTTGCGCGGGACAGCTAGTGCAATATAAATTAATAAATGCATCCAACGGAAACTGCCACGACCTCTATCTATAGTTATAGTAGGTACTAGTACGTCGGACTGGCTATCCAGTACAAAGTGACAGCAATTTCAAATGCCGAATCGAATGACCGTCCTGTCAACTTTTTTGACACTTATGACATCATTATGGCCGTTGTTGTTATCTAAGTAGGTATAGACTTCCATTTGATTTTGTCAAATGACCGTCCAAATGTCAAAATCAATTCCAACTAATTTTAGTACATACGAACGTTTATACATTTAGTACTTAAACAACGTTATTTTTCGATTAATTATTTTATCAATCATTAATTAATTCATTAATCATTCTAACAGTCCAAATCCTGTTCACAATGAGGTGAAATGTAATCATCACTTATTTTTCTATAATAACCATGGATTACGTACTACGGAACGCAATGAGCACGATAGCGCGAAGAACATAAGAGAACTTGAATGGCTTTGCATGATTATATAATGTCTAGATGGAGCATTCCCTCAGTAAGCCTATAAAAAAATGAAGCTACTATTTTTGACGTTTGACACTCGTTGAGAATGGCGCGCTAGAATAACTAAGGCTAGAACATCTCATAGGAGTTTTCTTACCTCTCGAAAAGTACGTCCATTTGACCGTACTTTTTGACAGTTCTTTGCTTCAATTTTAAATCTAGACATTATATGATCAAAGTTGAATGGCTTATAACTCTAGAAGTTTTCAATATTTTCTTTTTTTTATATGATTTCTTGAAGTAAAAATAACCTTGTAGTAAACATATTTGTTGGTCTGTCTAGTTGTAAATTTGTACGTCAGATGTAAACGTTTCTGACCAGAAAGAAGATTTTTAATATTGTACGTTAATATATCGTACTTTTGTTGATAAACTTTCGCGATTTGTACACATTATTACATTATATATACTAAGGGTCTTAACCGCGTAAAGAGTCTACCCGTGACCACGGCTATTGCAATACGGTCGAAACTTCGTACAATAAACAAGGTATTTAACCTTATACCTTAAATTATTCACGCGATTATGACCCGTAGAATATGTCATTTCATAATATCGTATTTTAATATGTATGTACAGTACTCCAAAAGTAATAATGCGCATAGAAATCTTCGGAAATCTTCGTCATTGTTCGGCAACGGTCGTATTACCCGAGCGTCGAAAGACGATATTTATATAGAGTGGTTAAGAGCAATTTCTCTATGCCTAATTTTATATATTATGTGTTTTGTGCTAAAACAGATTTGATTTACCTGTAACGAAATTTGATTCGATAATTCCATGTAAGTAAATAGCGAAAACGCTACAATCATTGTTGGAGTGATTAGTTTTCAAGTGTCTTACCGAAGTTGGTGTAATTATGGAGGAAAAGGTTTAAATAACATAAGGTTTTATTAGAAGGAGAAAAAAACGTTTTCAAATAGAGGTTTACATAAAATATAATCAAAATCTCAGTTCAAATTTGTTTACAGCACTAATCATTCCAGAAAAATAATACAATTATAAAAAAATTAATCAGAATCGAGGAAGACCTCTATTCCCGACATCGCAGATTCATCAGAAGTTTCATTATGCTCTTGTTCATTTACACTTTCCTCACTGCTATCACCTGTGTAAATAATCAGTTTATCGGAATAACTATCGATTCTTGGCTCAAATTTTCTATATTCATCTTCGCATTGAACCGCATGATCAGAAACTTTTTTCCATTCTTCTGGTCCTATTTTATTGATTTTTTCTAATATAGCATCTTTAACTGACGTCACAGTCATTGCAATATTTCTCTTGGCCACGTGTTGCTTTATTTGGGACCAAATATTTTCAATAGGGTTAAAATCGGGATGATATGGTGGCAATCGTATAATTTTATGCCCATGTTCCTCCATTATACGGTCAATGGCAAATTCTGTGTAATTTTCTTTGTATCTTTGTATAATTTTATACAAATCGGGTTTCAGTTTCTTTGGGTCATGCGGAATGTTGTGTTGTTGTAACCAAGCTGTCATTTGTGGTTTAGATGTGTTTGAGTTTGGTGGTTTCACAGACAGCTTATTATGATATGGGGCGTTGTCTATTACCAACACACTATTAGGAGGCAAGTTGGGAATCAATTGATTGCGTAGCCAAGTTTGATAACGTTCCGCGTTTATTTCTTTATGATAGTCACCTTCTGAGTCGACACATTTATGTAACATTAGAGCCCCTGGGACGAAGCCTTTTTCATTGCCTGCGTGTACAATAATTATTCGCTCTCCTTTGGAAATGGGTTGTTTGATACCTTTTTTGTTGCTATCTTGCCAAGTTTTACCCTTAGTATGTGATGTGTGCACATACGACTCGTCCATAAATACTATGTTTCTACCAGAACTCCTCAGCTGTTGTATTTCTCTGAGATATTTGATCCTTTTTAGGCGTATATCATGTTTTTCCATAAGTAATTGTCTGTTATTATCAGTTTTCAGAAACCTAAACCCCATGTCTTTCAAGATCAACCTTAAAGTCTCGGCACAGCCTTTGAAATTAATAGCTTCGATCAACTTTATTCTTAAATTATTTACAGTTGGGAGTTCTTTCAGCGTCAATTGAAAATTGTATATCATATTACGAATAACACAGTAGTCGAAATCATCAAGTACCAGCCGAAATCTACTTTTAGGTCTTCCTTTTTTCGGTGTAGAAAATTTCTTTGATTGATTATGTTTTTTTTCGTTTAAGATATTACTCAAAGTTCGTCGCGAAATTCCTGTAGCTTTTGTAACACGGTCTTGAATTTTTTTAAAATAACCATCATGGTCTCTGTTGAAAACATTGGCTTCATTTAAGAAATAAAGGTACACATTAAATACCATTTGCCGTGCTTGTGAATTAAGCGGTTTTCCACGTTTAAATTTATCCATTTTGGAAGAATTCGTCTGAAAGAAAATGGCATGGGCAGAGTTAGGTATATATTTTTTATGCATGTTTATCTATTTATTTAATTTAAATAAATCTCATTTTTTAAATGTTTTTCTAGTACTTAATATGTATTTAATGTAGGTATTTTATTTTTTTAATATTAAAAAAACGTGAAATATGTTATTTATTTTCCTTTTTTCAAAATATACTATTTAAATCTGAATAAGCTAATTAATGTTGAAATTATATTTACCAAGAAGGGTGTGTAATAGCAGCTCTATATATTTCCACAAATAGAGAACACGTGCAGTCACTACCAATATATAAAGACGACTGACAGACATTTCGCTGACCGGCGACAGCTGCCGAACGCCCGATTTGTTTTCGATTGTGCACACATGATATTGACTCCTATCTCTTTTAAACAAGGTGCAAAATGCAAATGCCTTGTTTAGGGCTCTTACGATTCCATGATTCGAGTGTTTCCGGGAATACGACAATTAGCGAAGATCTGCATGTGCATTATTAATTTGGGAGTACTGTACATGCTTTAAAAATTACAAAAACCATAATTCTGTACTCGTACTTATTTATTGTAAAATAACATGTTGTAACATGTTATTCCAATTATAAAACATAGTTCTTAAAAATACAGTTTTTGATAACGCAAACTTTTTGAATAAAAATATCCCAGACTAATATTTTCGTTAATAACCTTTTATAATAGAATCTAACCACTGGATAAATCTAGTCTATAGTTATTAAAACAATATCAAAATATTTTATACATTTTGATCTTGTATGTCTACTAAGAGATCATTTGGTCAAGCAACACCACCGCCCTCGGCTTATAGATGGGTCACCGTTTTTAGGGTTCCATAGGCAAAATGGGTGTAATTTTGCATGGATACACAATATTACTTATGCCGATAAAGTGAAAGAATAAATTTAAAAAAAAAAAACTCTAATGCAAAGTAGGGATGCGGATTTTACCACCTACCCCATCGTATGGGGTATCATTAGATAGGCATTTCAAAACTTTATTTGGGGCTTTTAAGGACCATTTTTAGATTTAGGGATCTATTTGTGAAATATTAAGCTTTAAAGTGCAAATTTTTGTTAGAGTCAAGTGTACAACCCCCTCCCCCCCCCCCCCACTTAAATGGTTTATTATGAAAAAAATTACAGTAGTAGTAAAATAAAATTAAAAAGAAAAGTACCACAGCTAAGTAGTCTTTACAATTTAACGCCTAACAGCCGACCAAGTGAGAAGTAACAAATTTTTCGTACATGTTCCATTGAAAAATAGTTAGATACTTATGGTTGTTATAAAACGAAGTATGAAACAAAAACAACAGAAAACCCACTTCTTAAGCCGCATCATTTGGATGGGGGACTATGGAACCCTACATTATGCGTGGCCTGACATGCACTTGCCCGTTTTTTTTACAAAATTACACCTTTCGGTTCAACAGAATTCAGCGCTTACTTACGCATAATATAATTCTGCTTTTATTTATGCATAGTTACATACTTTTTATGTAATATTTACTAACAGTTTATGTCAATATTGTATTTATGTTAGTCCGTAAAGTACCTATGTATTTTATTTTTTGATTTGAGATTAATAAAATTAATCACCAATAAAAAACCAGTAAGATCAAAAAATATTCTTTAAATTTCGTCAGTATATAATATAATGTTCAAGTTTTCACTTCTTCCGGCACTCCCGGAGTACAACCCGTTGTTTTTTTTTATAATCTCTCTCCAGTCGTGTCAGATTTCCGTCCACGGTATAAAAATTAACACGGTTGAGTTTCCGCACTTACTTATCATATGTAGGTACCTACAATTTCTCCTGCGAGGTTAAGCACACTCACTTGTGCACTATAATATTTTCTACGTAGTTGCCTAGTCTCTGATCAGATTGGTCACCGTTACCGACATCGATTAGAAGATCATTATTCAGCCACATTTTTTTTAGCATGCTCTCTATTTCTCCATGATTGCGCGGCATGTTATTTTCCAAACGTTGGCAACCCTATTCTCGGTTTATAAGCACTTACTGCGGGAGTAGGGGACAACGTTGCGTCGGCCAATGGATATAAATGTCTCAATTAGAAGGTACTCTGTACTTGCCATACAGTTAATTGTCGCCATTTTTACTGACCTCCGCTTTTTCCTCAAAATTGGAACAATAATGTTTTTTTTTAATTATTTTGGCAATAAAGGTCAAAGATCCTGCTAACATGTTCTTGTAAAAAGAAGAATCTTTTTTTTAATCAATAAAATGGTTAATGTTTAAAAAATCAATTTGGAAAAAACTAATGTCAGACATTTAAATAGTTATGAGATGTTTTGCTTACCTGGTTTTTCTAACTTTTTACAGATTTCCCACCCATTAGATCTAAAAAAGAATCGAAGTATTTGTTTTATCGTTCTTTTTTCTGATTTTGAAGATTTTTTCTGTTACAGTGTCTCTGACTCTTTAAACGTAGGACAAATAGAATGGACCTAAGACGAAGTCGAGACAACGAAGCGTCGTCTATTCTAATATATTTGAAATGTCGCCACCGCACCCCATCTTCTCTACTTAATATATGCTTTACTTTATAGAATTTTATAGCTACGGGTCTTAAACAAACAAAGGTACAGCCTTAAAATAAAATATTTACGCGATTAAGACACAATACGGTCGAAACGTCGGGCAATAAACAAAGGAATTTAGCCTTAAAATAAAATATTTACGCGATTAAGACCCGTAGCTTATAAAATTCTGTAATGTGTACAAATCGCGAAAGTTTACGAACATATAATGCTTTACCTTACTTTCTTACGTTTTGTACGAATGTTCTTTTAGAGGACGCCGCCACATCCGCGCTGTGTCTTCACCCATGCCATTTTTATCTGGCCATCGCCTAAAAGGCCCCACTGACGATACAAATGGCGTGAACATCTGTCAAAAATGTATCGTGAATGACATAAACGTAATCCATTTGGATGGACGTCGTTCATTTTTGGATTTCCAAACTGACTGTTCATTCAGTCCAAATGGTCTTATTTCGTATATCACGCTACGCCATTTGGAAGGCATCCGTATTGTCAATGAGTGGGCAAATAAAGAAGCTTATAGTAATTGTGTCTATGGTTTACCCTTTCGTCTGGCTTAGAAAGAGACGCACCTCGCTTTATAAGCATAGTATCAAACTATGGTTACCATAGTCATGAAAGAGAAAGACGGTGTCGCAAACTGTCAAATTTGTACTCTTTACTTTTTTTTTTCCTCTTCCATCCAATATTAATTGGTAAAGATTATGGCTCGCACATTATGTGCATCCGCCAGTTTCAAGTATAATTTATTTCTAGTTTTCTTCTTTCAATCACAAAGTCTCGTTCTTGTCCAGTTTTCAAGTATTTCAAGTATATTTTACACTTTAAACGCATGCTGTAAAAATAGCGACATGTCAGTTTGCCGCCATTTTTACAACTCTTCTCTTTACTTCGTCAGAAACAAATTTATAGTGTTGACAGCAGTCTTTAGTATAACCTTCTTGCGTACGTCCAAATGGAACACGTACGTTCAAATGGAAGACGTCCAAATGGAAGAATAGTCAATGGTGTCATAATTTTGCGTACGTATATTGCGTATTCGGAATGCGTCTATTCGGAAAGCTTCCAAATAGACGTACGTCAGTGGCCATCTTTAGATCTGCGAGATATTTTGCATAGAGATAGTATAACAGCCGGAGAGTGATATAGGCTATTTATCTTATCTTGATAATATCAATAATACTAGATATCTAATCACGAGGGCCGGCTAAACTTAATATTTCACAAACGGATCCCTAAATCTAAATCTAAAAATGGTGCTCTACTGATACCCACACGATAAAAAAACAAAAAAAAAAAAATTTTACATATTTCCCCCCCCCCCCCCCCGATTTACATATAGGGCAGGAACCCTAAAAAAGAATTATACAATTTCGTACAGTCATTCTAAAGATAAGCGCGTACATACATTAGCGCGATTCATTTGTATTTATATAGATAGATTAAACAATACCTAGTTAATCAAAGCTTAAAGCCAATTAAAGACGATAGTATTAATTAAATGGCTTAAGCAGTTGTGAAGCGGCTTGTGGGCGCCTAAGCAATCTAATTAGTGGAATACCGACTGTATTACTACTGTTAGGGGGCAAGGGGTGTATAGATGCCGTTTACGAGCTATTCTTACTACTGCCCTCATATCGGTATTCGTCGCTAAGTGAATTGACCCGTTAGTGTGTTTTACAAAGGTAAACACATTGCTATTGTGTGTTTTTTTAAACTGTTTTATTTTACACGCATATACAAAGTTATTTTTGGTATACTGCTAAGCTTAGACACCCTGACAAGATTTTTACGTCAAGAAATTACATAAAAAAAAGAAAATGAAAATATTGAAAACTTGCAAAGTTAAAAGAGATTCAAGTTGTCTTATGTTCTTCACGCTATCGTGCTTATCGCGTCAAATTTCACGTCAAATTGTGAACAGGATTTGGACTGTTAGAATGATTAATGAATTAATTAATTAATGATTTGTACTAAACCAAGAATAACGTGGTATCTGTAATATTTTTGTGATAAGCTGTTGGCGGTTTTTTTTATTATAAAAGATAACAAGCAATGTGGGATTTAGGTTCCACATTACTAGCAATCCTGTTTACCCCTCCAGCTGAGCTCAATGGCTTGTGTTAGGAGTGGGTTCACGTCGGCAGTATAATGGGTAGGATTCGAACCCGCGCCCTCACGATTGCGCGACCGATGCCTTAGCCTGGCCATCAGAATGCGAATGAAGAAGAATGGTCATCAGAAGCGGCGGTAGCCATTAGGCTACCGCCGCTTCTGATGATGATGATAAAAATCTACCTAGTCGATTTTAGTAACTGCGGTCAATCTCATTAGAGACTAGCTAACTATACAGGAGATACCTATTACAGTGTAGGTAAAAGTGTATTCGCAGGCATATGTACACACTCCAATGAGTGTTCGATTGTGAGGATAATTCCGAATGGATCCATGGGGTGGAAATTAGACACGACTGGAAAGAGATTAGGCGCAGCATTAACAACTCTCAGTCTGACTGTGACTTGTGAAGCATTAGATAGCTTGTATTATTTTCAAACGACTTCAAATTTGAAGAGGTTCTAAATTCGAACGTATTCTTTGTTTTTATTTTTGTTACCCGATTAACCGAAGACGACTGGACCGATTTGAAGCATTCTTTTTTCTTGAAATATTTCCAGATTTGTCCCATTGTTATCAAAGTTAGGATCTGGGGATGGAATCTTGTGGAATGGAATCGAGGAAACTCTTCAAATAAAAGGCATACCTATCGTAATTTGGGTATATTTTGTTATGATTCATGAATTTAATAAAGCCATTTCATTATTAGGTATCTATATTATTTTTTGCTTTTTAGTTACCTTGTATTTATTTTTGAAGTCGGTTCAATATATTTTTGCAAAAAAGTTCTTACTGTTTCGTATTATTAACAGGAAAATGCCAGTAGTACCTACACCTATAATTCTTTCTGAAGTTTTTTTATGAAAACGTTTGACATAATTTCTTAAAATAAGCATTGGGAATACCCTAGGAAATTCTCACGCACCCGGGGGGGGAGGCAATAGAGGTTGAAATCCTCCCCTACTCTCCCCGAATTTACGAAAACCCCTCCTGCAAATAATATTTACGCTCGTATTTGTCAACGCAAATAACCATGCAGCTTTGTACTCTCCTTTAGGTGAAACTGGTCACATACAGGATTGGATATTGTAGTATCTTCTTGATCAAATATATTATTATATCTTCAAATTGAACATCAGCGCTGCTGTACTACAAAATATTTACTCGGAACTTCCTTCAAGTATTTAATGATGTAGCTGCATATCACAGAGCGAACCAGACGTTGCTACTGCATTCAACCCACGACGAAACTTTTACTTTGAAATTGGATATCTTTGCACAATTTGATAGTCCTGAATCTTTCCTAGGGGTACGGATGTCGTTTACTCCTGAATACTAACATCAATAATATGTTTCTGGTGAGTATGTTTTAGGAAAAGAGATTTTTTTGGAATGCGTATGGTGCGGTTTAACCTGTTAAAACAAGGTAACAATCAAACAAACAAACTTTTCAGCTTTATAATATTAATATAGATTATATTCTTATTACTCGTAGCTCTAATGCCTTTAAAGATACTTTAACCATTCTACTTGTGCAACTGCTTCAAAGAGCTAAACTAGAGTATTGTAGCGCAGTCTGGAACCTGGGCTACGAAGTTCACGTCATCAGAATTTTAAAAAATACAGAAAAAACTCATTCGACATTTAATTATTCGATTTAAAATTACAAAATGTTCGTTCTTATGTTGGTAGACTGAAATACTTTAAAATGGTGTCTTTGGAATGACGTCGTACTGTTTCTGATCTAATTTTTATTGTACAAACTACTTATCAACTACATTGATTGTCCAATTATTCTTGGAAAAGTGTGTAAGCATCAACGTACCAACTGGGATTCTAAGTTATCCCTGTTTTATATTGAAACCACCTCGGCTACAAACAAATCTAGGCAAGACGATATTGATTGGTTGCTAAGCAGTCACGTTATTGATTGGTTGTTAAGCAACGCGAATGGCGATATGTCATCAATGTTTTCTTATGACGTTATCATGTAAAATTATCGTCCGTAAACCGACTTTACAGACAACCATTTCTCAATTTTTAATGTGATTTCTAATTTTTTTATTTTTATATGTTTGCTTTAATTTTAATCCTACTAATTATTAGGTAATGCTTGTAAGTACCTACTCTTATTATGCATGCTGTGGTCAAATAAGAAAACATAAACCTATTTTTTGTAATATTTAATAACGGAATATGTACCCTTTTAATAATAATAATACTGATAAAGTAATTTGCAAGAAATTACTATACGAATTTCTTAAAGTTTTTTTGCAATGATTTATAATTACATAAAAGTAATTTGCAAGAAATTACTATTATAAGAATCACTTACATTTAAAAAATAAACCAGTAAATTAATAAATTACAAGCAGCATATTTAGAACAAATATCACGTCGTTTGAAAAGTTGTTGGTAATTAAAAATTTTGAACAATATTAGGCTTTTATGAAGATGCGAAAATTACCGCTTTAACTACAAAAAAGATCTGTTAATTGAAAATTTTAATCTATTAAAAAAGAGTAAGTAAACAGAAATGAACAAAAAGACGCCGAATTAAATTGACGCCATCTCATAGCCGGCCGGATTTCCTTTACGTTTGTTCTTGCTTTATGAAAAGTAAGTACTTTTTATACAAAATAAACATCCTCTAACAAAAAAATATATTATATTTAATATAATATAAAAATAATAATATAATATCTTGGGACAACTCACACAACGCTATCTGATCCCAAACTAAGCAGAGCTTGTACTATGGAAACCAGACAACTGATAAACATACTTATATATTTCTAAATACATACATATTATAGATAACACCCAGACACAGAATAAACTATCGTGCTCATCACACGAAGTTTTATCCTGGGTGGGGATCGAACCCACAACCTCTTGCGTAGCAGTCGGATACACTCCCACTGCGCCACTAAGTACCTATATTTTAATAATTTTAGCTTAGACTAAACAATGTGTTAGAGCAAAGTGTGGTAAAATTTCAGCAGCATAATTAGGTAGCTTTGCCTCGGTGGTCAAAGCCAGTGCAACTAATGAAATGCCATTGCAACAGTCAACCTATACCCGTGACCGCGGCCGTTGCAATATGGTCGTAATCACGAGGAATAACCAAACGTATTTAACCTTACAATATCTACAAGACTATTGCCTTCAAAATTGAAAAGTAGATCGTAATTATTTTCTTAATATTTTCCATTCACATATAAATAACAGTTACCACTTGAAGCGGCGGTAGCCTAATGGCTAAGGCATCGGTCTCGCAATCGTGAGGTCGCGGGTTCGAATCCTACCCATTCAACTACCGACGTGAACCCACTCCTAACACAAGTCTCTTGCTAGTTATCTTTAGTCAAAGGTTTGATTTCGACGTGTGTTTATGTTTCAAGTAGTATTACAGTTTTAGTTGGTACTGTAACAACAGCAGCACGGCTGGAAGGGATTTTTCGTAGTCAGGATCTATTTCTTCAGTGAGAATTCAAACTAGAATACCCTGTTAATAGAATGTATTTGAATTCACAGCTTAATAATTATTCAAAAGTAATAATCTAACACAATTCGACTTTTCAGCCCATCGGCTCTGACGGTTCTCGTTGTCTATTGTTTTCCTTCTACCTTTTTCTCAATTTCGAAATCAAACTTTTTAGAATGTCAAAGCAAATAAAAAAATACTTTACTAATTTTATTGAGGGTTAAATTTAAATTAATTCCATTATTTAAATTAATTATGCAATTAATTCAATTGGTAATTACCTTGAATAGGGTGCTATGTAGCAACATTTAGCAACATTTAGAAGTTGTTAAGCTGATTTTACTGAATAGATTCGGTCGAAATCATTTTACAAATATTTCATTATAGACTGACTGCCCGCAAATACTCGCTCTATAATACATCTGTTTTGTTTACACAGACAGGATCTACAAAATACATCTATTGTACGTTTCTTAAGGGATAAATCGCTACTCGCTTCACGCTCATCGTTGTTGGTGGACAGGTGCCTAACACACAGCTAACTACTGCAATAATTATATTAAAACGAGCTCTTCGAAGAACTAAAACACTTGCAAAAATATAACTTCCAGAAAACGTTTTAAAGGAAGAAAATTTACAGAAGTTAGAAGGAATCGTTTACTTAAAAATTAAAGAGCAGTGCCTAAATGAAGTGGGGTCTCGAGATGGTGAAGGCAGACGAAATAAACAAGAAATAACTTGAAAGGCCCCTA
Organism: Herminia tarsipennalis; assembly: GCA_945859575.2. Classification (NCBI taxonomy): domain Eukaryota; kingdom Metazoa; phylum Arthropoda; class Insecta; order Lepidoptera; family Erebidae; genus Herminia; species Herminia tarsipennalis. The sequence goes on along the minus strand of OX243850.2, from coordinate 7,374,767 downwards.
ACTGCGCAAACAATAGTTATTCATAAAATAAACCCACGGAGTACCACTTGGCCTTTAACTTGGCGTCTAATTCAATTGTAGTCCTGCTCACGGATCTTTATTTGTCTTAAATATTTGGGTAAGCCAGAAGAAACAGACGTTTTAAAAAAATATGTCCTCTACATTTACTTAGATAAATAATAGTTTCAGTTATGTTCAAAAATGTTTTTTTAAACAGAGGTTTTTTTTTAAACAAGGCGCAAAACTTTAAAAGGCTAGCTTTTGCCCAATAAAATGTATTATAGTCGTGTGCTATTCTAATGTACCTAAGCTATTAAACTACTGTAAAACTTATTTTCTTATAAGATTTAGATTCTATTTAGCTGATATAGTTTTCCTTTTAGTTTACAGGGTGATTTTTAATTTATATTACGAAGTTATTTGGTGTAATGTAAAAAACCCAATAGCAGGATATTAGCATTTTAAAAATCAACCTATATATACTACTACCCTGTTTTTTTTGCCATTTGGCTAGCAGGGAGGGTCTAGTTGTTAGTGACCCTGACTGCTAAGCCGGAGGACGTGGGTTCGATCCCCACTCTGGATAAAACTTTGTGTGATGAGCATTGGTTTATTCTGTGTCTGGGTGTTATTTATCTATGATATGTTTAGAATTAGAAATATATAGGTATGTTTATCAGTTGTCTGGTTTCCATAGTACAAGCTCTGCTTAGTTTGGGATCAGATAGCGTTGTGTAAGTTGTCCCAAGATATTATATAAATCGGTAAAGCTGTTGGAGTTATGAGTGAACATAGGAACATTATAGGGAAGCATACAAACATATATACATACATATTCATCAAGCAATTATCCCTTCTTCGCAGTCAGGTAAAAAGTCCACGTGACTGAAGTAGCAGTCACACCTACATCCTATACCTACTCGTATAGTTTCGAATAAAGCTACTAAAAATCAAAAGAGTCAGCATTCAATCCATAATTAATCATAAATACAGTTTATTTTTTCAATTTTAAAAGCATATTAACCTGTTTCCTCTTTTCCACTAGGGAGTAATATAAAATTAATATAGGAAGTATTAGCAGATATCTAAAATTTATACAGCATTGTTCACCCACGCACTTGTATATTGACCTATTATTAGAACCCCTACGGCAATGTTTACTTCGAGACAACGAATATTTGTCTCGGGTGTCCCTATAATACATTTATTTTTACAGACTTGTTTTCGCTCCCTATTTCGTCCGTCTAGGACTCAGGGTTATTTTGACTGCCTCTGTGGCGCGGTGGGAGTGTGTCCGACTGCTACGCAAGAAATCGTGGGTTCGATTACCACACGGGACACTACTTTGTGTGATCTACAAATTCCGAGTTTTCCGAGTCTGGGTGTACTTTGTGTCTGTGACTTGTATGTTTGTAAAGTCCTCCGCGACACAGGGCTTGTGAACTACTGCGGGAGTCGTCTTTAAAAAAAAAAGATGTAACTATACCTAGTCTAGCCATAAATATTGTTACGAAGAAAAAACATTTTTTTTTATTGCAAATAATATTTATTACTTTTACAGTGTGTTAGTTTAATACATAAATAAAAAACAATTCAAAATATAAAAAGCTTATTCGAAGTGGTCTCCATTGGCTGCAACACAGTCCTTTAAACGTTGAGGCCAGTTATCAATAGAAGCACGCACTCTTTCCATGGGAAAATTCTTCACTGCCAATCGTATGGATTGTTTTAGGGACTCCAAATTATCATGGCGTTTAGAGCAAGCCATACTCTCTAAAACTGACCATAAATCATAATCCAGCGGATTAAGATCGGGACTAGACGACGGCCAGTCTTCAGCTCTGATGAAGTCCGAAACGTTCACTTCCAACCAAGACTGCGTGGACCGAGCTTTATGACCCGGCGCTGAGTCTTGTTGGAAGGACCATACTTGGTTATTGAACATGGTGTTGTTAAGGGGTTTAACTACCTTCTCAAGAATGGTATCTTGATACACTTGTGCCGATGTTTTGATACCTTTTTCACAAAAATATGGCTCAGTCACTCCTTCATAGCTAACACCCCACCAAACCATCACTGAAGTCGGATAATGCCCACGTTGCACTCTGTCGACTAATTGGGAAGCTTCCTTAGAGCTTTGAGCATAAATACGGTCATTTTGTTTGTTAAAATGTTGCTCAACTGTAAAGATTTTCTCATCCGTAAACAAAATTTTTCTGTGACCTCCCTTTGCGTACCGCTTCAGTAGTTGCTTCGATTTTACCACCCTATTCTTTTTTAAATTATCAGTTAAAAAATGACCAGTGCGTCTCTTATAGGCTGCAAGTCCTAAGTCATCTTTTAAAATGCGTGACATGGTTCTGGGTGCTATCTTCATCTCCCGAGATAAAATCTTTTGCTTTCGGACAGGATTTCTTCGAATTCCTTCCCTTACTGCTTTGACCACCATTTTCGTACGAACACTACGTGGACGGCCAGATCTTTTTCTGTCACAAACAGAGAAGGTCTCATTGTACCTATTAATAGCCCGGTACACAAACATTTGACTAATACCAAGCGTATGGAGAGTTTTAAAAATTACATTCGGCTCCATACCAACTTTGTGTAATGCAATCACAGCGATTCGGTTTTCTTTATCACCCCACTCCATTTTAATATAGCAAAATATTGTACAATGTATTGGCGCCAAAATTAGAAAATACAATGAACAATCGTATAAAAATGACAGATTCCAAATTCAAATGTAATATCTTTCTTATTTTTAATTGTAACAGTATTTATGGCCAGACTAGGTATATTTATGTGTGTAACTATAAGCCATTTTTTTGCGTCAGCCGGTTTTCATAAAGTTAGAACACACAAACAAACAGTTATGAAATAACGCCATAAGAAAACATTGATGACATTGTAATAAACAATCCCATGCCTGTGACAGCTTTAGTTCCAATTGTATCGCATATCGCTGCAATCGCAATTCACTGATAGGCTGATACTTCACTAGAAAAAAAGTTGACAGGCGGAACGTGACACATTTTCCTGCATGCAGCCGGCGTTCATCAATTTACAAGACGTTATCACGTCAAAAACAAAGTTGATTATGGACTAAGATATGTTCAGTTAGTTGATCCAAGTAATGAGTACCCCGTTTTGCGTTGGCAACGCTATTACAACAGTCAAGCCATGCCCGTGACCACTGTCGTTGCAATATGGTCGTAATCACGGGGAATAACCAAACATATTTAACCTTAGGTACAATATCTAAAAGACTATTGCCTTCAAAATTGTAAAGTAGATTATAGATAGTAGAAATATTTTCTTAATATTATCCATTCACAGATGAATAACAGTTAACACTTAAAGCAGCGGTAGCCTAATGGCTAAGGCATAGATCGCAATCGCGAGGTCACAGGTTCGAATCCTACCCATTAATCTACCGACGTGAACCCACACCTGACACAGGGCTAGTAATGTGGGACCTAAAAAAACTTTATAGTAGTTTAAAAGACATTTAGTTTAATTGGCGTAGCTTTTGTGATTTTGCAGGGGTACAACCACGGGAATCATCTGACATCTGAGCGAAATGGCGGGGGGTCATTCTTGGGTGATACGGCCCTCCTGCACCCCAAAGCCTATGCTGAACTTTAACACGTAAATTGAATCTATGTTTAATACTGACAAACTTCCAAACACAGACTCTAGGCAATAGGTTTCCACTGTTGTTCGGTTCAACATTGTTTACTACAAAAGCAGTGCGCAACTTATCTCAAAACATGCTGACGGCAAACATGCTATTTCATTAGGTTTAGTACAAAGGATCTAGATCAGAGTTTCTGAAATCTGACTAGATTTGACTAGATTGTCTAATCTATAAATATATAAAACCGGGCAAGTGCATGTCGGGCCACGCACATTGAAGAGTTCCGTAGTCACTCCTCCCCCCCCCCCCCCCACCTCCATCCGCATAATGCGTCTTGTGAAGGGTTTTTTGTTGTTTTTGTTTCATACTTATAACGATATACCTACTTAATAATAACTTTCAATGGAATTTGTACGAAATTTTGTTACTTCTCATTTGATCAGCTACTCGTAAACTTGTAAGGCCTTCTTAGCTGTGATAGTTTTCCTTTTAATTTCCCTGTATATATTACTACCGCCATTTTTTTCACATACTCAATATCAAATATTTAGCTGGCAGGGGGGGGGGCATTTGAGTCTAATAAGAATTTGCACTTTAAATCTTAATATTTCACAATCCGTTTGTGAAATAAAATCCCTAAATCTAAAAATTGTTTTCCTAATCCCTAAACGTTTTTAAAATATCTATCTAATGATACCCCACATGATGGGGTAGGTGAGAAAAAAATCACATCTCCTTCTACAAACAAACAAACAAACTCTTCAGCTTTATAATATTAAGTATAGATGGGGATGTGATTTTTTTTTTCGACCCTAAAAAATGTTTTTAAGATTTTATTCTTTCACTTTGTCGTCGTGTCTATGCAAAATTACAAACTTCTAACACTAACAGTCTCTGAGCTAAGCTGCGGACGGACGGACGGACGGACATGGCGAAACTCCCGCAGTAAGAAACAAGCCCTGTGACGCGGAGGACTTCACAAACATACAAGTCACGGACACAAATTACACTCTGACTCGGAACAACAATTTGTGGATCACACAAAGTGAGGTCCCGTGTGGAATCGAAACCCACGACCTCTTGAAGTTGTAGCAGTCGGATACACTCCCACCGTGCCACCGAGCGCTTTAGGTAGACACCAAGGTTTTTTTATAGGTTTAGTCAGCCATTTATTAGACTGGAGTTTAGAGCTAACTTTAATTTTTGATAACTGATGGAACGAGTGTGTCACTTAGACATATCAGATAATTTAGAAACTATACAAAAACCTATTCATCACCCAATGTCTAAATTGAAACAATATTTATGTACCCAATGGAATTCCATTTTACTGAATTAAAATACATAGGTAATATAGACCTGTAATTTGAGAAACTTTCGACTATCAATCATTTATGTAGGTACCTATCTATATTTTTCATTTTATGATTTATGTATATTATGTATTCAATGAATCTATACTAATATTATAAAGCTGAAGAGTTTGTTTGTTTGTTTGAACGGGGTAATCTCAGGAACTACTGATCCGAATTAAAAAAAAACTTTTACTGTTATATAGCCAATTTATCGAGGAAGGCTATAGGTTACATAACATCACGCTGCGACCAATAGGAGAGGTGCAGCAATGAGAAATGTTGCAAAAACGGGTAAAATTTACTAATATTATAAAGTTGAAGAGTTTGTTTGTTTGTTTCAATGCGATGATCTCAGGAACTACTGGTCCGAATTGTAAAATTCTTTTACTGTTGGATAGCTAATTGATCGATGAAGGTTATAGGCTAGAGAATAGGAGCGGAGCAGCAATGAGAAATGTTACAAAAACGGAAAAATTTACGCATACGAAGTTGCGCGGGTCACCCAGTAATATATAATAACAAAACTATTTCGTAGACTAGTCATGCCCAGTAAGTAGGGAGGTACATAAAGGACCTATTGAATGCCATCTCTGAGCGTTTTCGCATCACTTGCATTCACGCCATGGGGGCCATGGATGGTGCAGTGGAATGGTCGAATTAACTTGGTCCGGTACGCATCCATAACCTGAAATACTAATTTAGCTATGTATTATTTTGCGCCAATACCTACAACCTACATGCCATTTGAACTCGACTGGCCTGTTGGTCTAGTGGTTAGTGACCCTGACTGCTAAGCTGGAGGTCGTGGGTTCGATCCCCACCCAGGATAAAACTATGTGTGATGAGCACGGTAGTTTATTCTGTGCCTGGGTGTAATATATAAGTATGTTTATCAGTTGTCTGGTTTCCATAGTATAAGCAGCAGCTCTTAGTTTGGGATCAGATGACGTTGTGTGAGTAGTCCCAAAATATTATTATTAACATTTTTACACAGCCTATGTATCAAAAATAAAAATATTGCAAGTTTATAATCGTCATTCTAGAGTATAGAATTTTAGATTATAAGTCATGATGATGAGAAAAGGCTCGTTATACTACCAATTAAGTCAAAAATATTGGGCCTTTCAAACTGAAGTCAAGTTTCTTAAGTATATACATATTTGACTGGCCTGTTGGTCTAGTGGTTAGTGACCCGGACTGCTAAGCCGGAGGTCGTGGGTTCGATCCCCACCCAGGATAAAACTTTGTGTGATGAGCACGATAGTTTATTCTGTGTCTAGGTAATATCTATAATATGTATGTATTTAGAAATATATAAGTATGTTTATCAGCTGTCTGGTTGCCATAGTACAATGTCTGCTTAGTTTGGTATCAGATGACGTTATGTGAGTTGTCCCAAGATATCATTATTATTATTATAGATATTATTATATAATCGATAAAATATAGGAGAATAGATGGACCATATCAACCAAACATCGGCCCAAAAATATTATGGCGGCTAATGTCAATTCAGTTGACATTTGGCAACTATATATATAACATGATTTTGGCGAAAGAGCGACGTGATGGATTTATACAGCTTCCCACAAAACGTAGTTGACGGGATTTCGATACTCAGGGATCGATCTAGACGCTCCTGGCAAAATAATTTTCGCCGCCCTTTACACTACCCTGCTCATCAAATTTTGGTGTCCAAATATGGTCAAGTGTGAGTCGCACGAACGGCGGAAAGGGTGAAAATCATTTCATCCAATAAAGCCTAAGTACCTCGTGCCACGGGAGTGGGGGTTAATTTTTTTACGCAATACCACACCTCGCCCTAAGTAAGTTTGCCACCCATAATTTTTACCGCCCTGGGCATAGTATTTGCCCAGCTTGCCCTGCCCTAGATCGGGCCCTAAATATTTCTCAAGGGCAATCTATCTACTACATTATCTTTGGCTATTAACTAAATAAATAGGACTCAATACACCAAATTCAAATTGAGTTGAAAAGAGAAAGGACCTACCCATCTTTGTTGTCTCAAAGATAGATAATAGTAGATTAAAATTCCCAAAGATAAAATCTACAGTCATTTCCTTTTACGTACATTTATATCTGCAACACAATATTTATTTGTTTACTCTCTATTTTGACAAAACTTCGTCACAGTACATATACTTGAAATTGTTGAATGACGCATGAATGAAGTCTGTTTCCTATGATAACTGTAATCTTGAGTGACACATTCTACGATGAGATGTTTTTCGAATACCTACAATATCAACTGTTTTAATATTTCCCTTACCTTCCTACCCTCATTGAATAGGAGTTTTACTACATTATACAGAATTAAAAAACATCTTTTGTTTTTCAAAACTAAACGCCGGATTTTTATAGTTTTCACTTTTTTATTTCTCTTGCTCTCCTTCCGCTCAAGTTCAAGTTTATTTTCTTTCTAGTTTTCTTCTTTGAATCACAAAGTCTCGTTCTTATCCAGTTATCACGTATTTTAAGTTTATTTTACACGTTAAATGCGGAGCTGTAAAAATGGCGGTCAGTTTGCCGCCATTTTTACAACTCTTTACTTAGTACTAGCTGAACTCCGTTTGCGTAAATTTTTCCCGTTTTTGCAACATTTTTCATTGCTGCTCCGCTCCTATTGCTCGTAGCGTGATGTTATTAGCCTATAGCCTTCCTCGATAAATGGGCTTTCAATTCGAACAACTACTGGTTCGAATTGAAATCCCAAAACTTAGATTATCGCGTTCAAACAAACAAACATACAAACAAACAAACTCTTCAGCTTTATAATATTGGTATACGTTAATAGGAAAATGTATTCTGGAGAGTATGACAATTATTAAAGCAGCGTTAGCCTAATGGGTAAAGCATCGGACTCGCCATCGGTAGGAGGTTCAAATTCTACCCATTATACCACCGACCTTATACACTCCTAAGACAAGACACTTACTCTGCACTAGGGCTTTCAATCCGGAGTTCCGGAGTTTCGGAGCGATTGTAAGCATTTTTCAAATCCGGAGTTGAAGTAGAACACCGGAGTTGAAGCCGGTTTTCAAAAACCACGTAATGTAAACATTATTTACAAAACGACGAAAAACACATCTTAATTTTTGAGCGTAACCCGTTGTTTGATTCCTTTTTAGGTACTTAGCACAACACTTCGGTATTATTCGGTAGTATCGTTTCTCAAAACATATTACCAAGACCATCGATCTCAAAAAAAAGTAGATTTTATAGGTACCTAATAGTTTTTTTTTCCATTCCCTCCAATATTAATCGCTAGAGATTATGGCTCGCACATTATGTGCATACGCCAGTTTCAAGTATAATTTCTTTCTAGTTTTCTTCTTTCAATCACAAAGTCTCGTTCTTGTCCAGTTATCACGTATATTAAGTATATTTAACACTGTTTTACACTTTAAACGCGGAGCTGTAAAAATAGCGACATGTCAATTTGCCGCCATTTTTACAACTCTACCTATAAGTTCGTGATTATTATTTTATTGTAACTTGCCAAACTAATGTTTCTTTTTTATGATTGTTGAGTGTTTTAATATTTTTTATAATGAGTATTAGTTGTCTATTATTATAACGTCTGTCTGTCAGACAGTAGGTACATTTTTAAACTAAAAGACTGATTCTTGCTTGCCAAACAAATGTTTATTTTTTATGATTTTTGTTATAATATAACTATCTACTCTGTACCTTCTGTCTGTCAGACAGTAATTTTTTAAACAAAAACACTGATTCCTTAACAAATAAATCTTCTATCGATTAAAATAAAGGGCCTTTTTATTAATTTCTAAAAAAGCTGTCAACTCCGGAGCCAACTCCGGAGTTCCGGATTTGATTGCTCAACATCGTAACTAGGTCCGGAGTTGATAACTATCCGAGTTTGAATGCCCTACTCTGCACCAATTCCCGTCGAATGCACTCACGAATATTATTCGTGTTTACGTTTTTGACTGCATTCGTGTTCTAAAAATTAATTCCAAAATTGTCATGTTGACAATTTTCTAATTCATTTCGAACAATCACGGTTAAACTTGTCACTGCATACCTATATACTCGTACAAGCCTTCATAGACATAGTCACAGAATACCCTATGTATTCTGTGATTAATGTCTATGAAGGCATAATAATATGGGACAAGATGAATACTTGATATCCTTTTTTGTTTTTGAACATTCATTTAAGTACTGAAAGAGCTTTCAGGATATTTTTTATAAATGTGTGCAGAATTTATCCAGGCCTTGCCCACCGAAAGACCTTTATTATTTGTTGACAGACATTGAATTCAGAATCTTCGGTATTTTTAACCAAATAAAATATAAACAAATTTATTGTGGTTATGACTTAATCCGGGGATCAAATTATTCATATGAGGATTAAGTGTCCCCAATTACATTGAGGTTAGTAAATCAATATTTCTTTTACAATCTTTCAAAGTGATCTCATTGTCTTTGAATATTTTTAATCTATTTTAATGTTTTTTCAAAGAATGAAACGTATTATTAAAATGTGCAACATAATTAAGCGAAATAATTATTCAAAAACTTACAAAAAAAAAAAAACAATTAAAAAAACCTTCTCCATTTTGATTGATATCGCTATGACATAAAACTAAAACAGTTTGTTTAAAGTTGCTAGTTTTAATTTTTTTTTATTGTTATTTATAATCTGCGATCAGTCGCTAGACTATAATCAGATTTTTTCAGTGATATCTGACATTGAAAGCGACGAGGCCAGCGCCTCGTCTGCTTTATCACCACACATCTTTCCTTTTCAGTCTCTTCGGTGTCAGTGATGGTTCTAAAAGTTGTTTTGCCAAAATATTGGGATGCTCTGATAAACGTTGTGCATATATAGTTTTGAATCTCTAGATTTCAAATTGGATTGTAGGCACTTTCAGGTATTCGTGAATCTCCTTTGTTGTGGCAAACCATATATATACTATGTACTATATACCTAGTTTTAAATAAAGACAGGTCTACAATAACTCTATAAAATCACTGCAACAACCCTTTTAACCCTAGGGATTAAGTGTCCCTCTTCTCCCCTACAGAAGGTCGGCTAACACCTCAACGAAAATTCACCCACACATAGACGCGTACGCACGAATGATCGCAACGTGCACACTTTCGGTTGACATTCGACCGAGATCTGTGTACGTGGGCATTTATGAGATCATGTTTTCGCTCGTTGTAGGGAGCTAGCCATATGGCCATATGTATCTATTTAACCCTAGAAACCTAAGCTACACCTGCGAGGCGTTCACGCAATCGAAAAGTCTTGTCTTTTATAACGGTTGAACGGCTCTTTATCCAACTAAATGGCCGGAGGAAGCTAGCGGAAGGTTCCTGTGTTGCTTAGACCCCTTTTTTTCTTATTGAGGTACTGCCTGTGTAACTTATAACAAAGATTTTTAAAATCTACTGATTCAAGTTTTATACATAAAAAAAAAGTAAGAACTAGAGTCTATAAAACGTAAATACTATAAAAAAGAGGATTTCACACATATTGTGCTGTAAATGCAAGTAGTCAGTATGCTGCAAAGCATAAAGTTGATGTGTGTATAGACTGTTTTTAAATTATCACTGGTCAATAAAAATCTGATAAAATTTTATATTTGCCCTAAGAATATTTAATATAAGTTAGTAAAATACTAGGCTGTTTAATAAATATAAATGTTTCAGTTCAGTTGATTTTTCATAAGTTAATTTTTTTATTTGAATTAAATATAATTTTAAATTCAGTTGTAGATATTAAATAGCTGTGATTGTAGTTTTTATTGACATCAGTGTATTTGTGTTGTGTGAGTTATGACCTAGAGATTATTTTACTGGAGTAAAATCGTTGTTTATTAAGAGGTTTAGGCCCTAAACATGACAAAGTTTTATTCATATTCAAATGTTATAGATAAAAAACACCCAGACACAGAATAAACCATCGCGCTTACCACACAAAGTTTTATCCTGGGTGGGGATCAAGTAGTAGTAGGGGAGAAAGTAGTGTCCCGTGTGGGAATCGAACCCACGACCTCTTGCGTAGCAGTCGGATACACTCCCACCGCGCCACAGAGTCAGGTAATAGAGGGTTATTTTTTTTTTCAAATATTTATTACGAAAGTATTTCGTGTAATGTCAAGGAGCCACTAGCAGGAAGTTATTAGTATATTAGTAATCATTCTGTATGTGTACGCCTTTGAGACGTTCACTAAGGCTTTATGTACCTCTAAAATTGATTATACTTCTAAGGTTAATTTGTACCATAATCCACCACGTGGTCCCTCTGCGGATTCGTGGGAGTCACATGTCTTCGATTTTTTTCCTAAGTCATGTTGCAATGTAATTGCCTAAATAAAATTCCTATAAAATTACTACAATGAAAGTTGAAACGTGTCGAAACAAATTACTGTTTTGAAAACCCGTGTTCGGGTCACGTGTTTACAAAACAACATTAACGAAATCAACTAATTTGTAATTACTGAAGAATTTTAAAGGGTTTCTTAAAAATCTAGAATACCTTGAAGTACAAGTATAAGTCAATTGCGGAAACAAACTGAAAATTTCACAATAACGACCCTGTATTAAAAAAATGTCGGCGCTGCCTGATTAAAATGTCACGGCGAACTTTACCAACTTACTTCTCAATTTGATTTTTTATGGTTGCCTGCCTCTACCCATAACCCATCCACACCTACACCGCAATTAACGTGTTTTCGAAACCTTTAATTGAAACACTTAGCAGTTTGAGTAACTTTCTTTCGCAATTTAATTAAAGGTTTGAAGAAAAATACGTAAAAAAATAAAGAACCCGCCTGCTTAAAAAAGATGCCCTACTGCAATATTTTGTAGCCGTAGGCATTAATTAATAATTGACTTTTTTAGGATTACAGTCATAAACATCCTATACCTTTTTTAAATGCTTACGATGAGCCCTTTAAATACGCGAAAAAAACTGATTTTTCGCACTTGTTTTTTAAAATCTATCTATCTCACAACAACCATGTTTCTTTTTTCAAACGTCACATATCAAAGAACACTTGGGCTGTCAAGACAAATCTAACGACGACTTAATTGCACAAATCCGTCTTGTGGTTAATAAATAATATTACATTTATACATACGTACAAGACCTACATGAATTTGAAGTCGGTGCCAGTAGGTACCTACTTGTAATGCGCTTATTACACTACACTAAATCAGGGACTCTAAACCCTTAAAAAGAGAATTGTAATATGAGTTAGGGCCCTAATTCTCTAACAAATTTTCAAGGCCGCCTCGATTAAGGGCTATGATTCAGGGTAGTGTAATAGCCGTTTAAGATTTGTACTAATATTAAATAAATTCTGACAAACCTGATTGAACCTTTTGTGTTTCACATTGACGTTAATAACGTTATACCTGACTCTTACTACTCTGAACTTAGGGTTACTCGCGATATCCTCGCAAATGAATCATTGGCAAAAGGGCGTTATATGAACCTTAGTAACAATAAAAACACGACTATACTATGATAATATGATAACAGATATTTCCGCTGTCAAAACCACTAAATGATAAGACAAATAAAACCTCATATTGTGCATGATTGAATGCTGAGAATCACAGAAGTACGTACTATCTGTCATCAGTTCATCACAATGTTATAATTTATTTATTTCTCCTCACAAATTATTACACTTTATACATTAAAAAATTTACAATTAGGCTGGGACTGGTGTCTGAGTAGGCTTGAACCTGTATCACAAATAACCAGGCATCTCTTTGAGACCAGTTTTGAAACGTGTACAATTTAATCACAAAGCTTATATTCAACTTAATCTAGAACAGAAGAAACAAAAAATACAAGAAAAAAACCTAAAGTGATAAAAATGTAGATGTATTATTTAAATACATATGCTAAATTAAACTTATTATTGAAATGTGCTTCATAATATAATACATACTTACCTAATACTACTGTACGAAATTAAAAACCCCACATACCTACGACAAATGGTACAGTAACATTTTTGATGGTAGGTCTAAGTCATAGGCATAAGTATCTTCACGCTTTTATTACTCACCATGCTGACAATATCAAAAATAAATTGAAGTAAAAGGCCTGGAGTTCTAAAATACAGGCTTATGCTTAGTTTAGACCCCAGATCTCCCACAAATTGCAAAATTATGTATGTTCATTATGTCAACTGTGTATCTATTGAGAACCATGTAATTTGTGGAGATGAAATAAACTTGTTATTATTATTATATTATTACTATAGGCCGTATTGGTGGGTACCACAACAGTCTGTTATTCTTCCGTGAAAAAGTTATGATAACACGTAATTGTGTTTCGGTTTATGGGTACTATAGCAAGTGAAATACCTAGGCAAATAAGATTTACAAACTGAAAAAATATCACAAATAATTTACGCAAACGAAGTTGCGCGGGACAGCTAGTAATATTATAAAGGTGAAGAGCTTGTTTGTTTGTTTGTTTGAACGCGGTAATCTCAGGAACTACTGGTCCAATTTGAAAAAATATTTTCTGTTGGGTAGCCCATTTATCGAGGAAGGCTATATAACTTCACGCTATGACCAATAGAAGCGGAGCACTAATAAGAAATGTTGCAAAAACGGAGAATATTTACGCAGACGAAGTTACGCAGGACAGCTAGTGGAATATAACAGGCTCGCGGTCTCTTCACATCGTAGTAAAAAAAAACTATTTTCATGAAATATAGTATAGCTATGGAATTCACTAAAAACAAGCTCTTAGATATTCGATCGAAGATATTCCCATTAAACCAGCATTCACGTGTATGACGCATGGTCTATCTACCGATATGATAATAGTGATAGAGTATTGATCACAATGATATCAATCATGATGCGATCGACTGTCGTTGACTAAGTGGGTAATAAGTCATGGACACATATTATTGTTCTTAAACTTTCGCCATTTTTAATCATTTTAGTTAAGTTTTGGGACTTAATTGCATGAATTATTTAAAGGTACGAACATTTTATTTACCCGACGTGTCGATCGAATTGCACCGATCGTGGCCACGGGTCGACTAGTGACCAGTCGACCCATGACCACGATCGGTGCAATTCGATAAAAAGTTCGTACCTTTAAAAAAATCACGCGATTAAGTCCCGAAATGTATCTAATATCGTACGCACAATGGCCCAATTAAAAGGCTAAGTGCGATATTGCGGCCCCGTTAAAACAAACAACAAACATATCTAATATAGAAGCGGCGGTAGCCTAATGGCTAAGGCATCGGTCTCGCAATCGTGAGGTCGTGGGTTCGAATCCTGACCATTATACTACCGACGTGAACCCACTCCTAACACAAGCCTTTAAGCTTAGCTGGAGGTGTTAACAAGATTGCTAGTAATGTGGGACTCAATGCCACATTGCTAGTTATCTTTTTTTTTTTTTTTAAATAAGAAAAATATGGACACAAATGTTGATGTCCTATCCTAAACTCAAACGATTGGTGGTGCAAGAAAAAGTCGAAGGCATAAGGCAGAACGAACGAGGCAGAACACATATACCTCATATAAATGTACCAAGATGGCCGCAGTGCAACTTGTTAAACGTGTCATCAACCCTGACAAGACGACCACGACTACACCGCCAAGAGTATACTTTTAGCAGCAAACAACCTACTAGTGTGGAAGCCGAAGGGGCTTATTCTGCTGCTGGCTAAATTGCATCGTGAATTTGTAGTCGTTTTGGAGCCGAACGTTTTGAACTGCATATCAGTAACCTAGTCTATAAAAAATATCAATTTAAGATACAGAAAAAGCTAGAATGTGTTTTTTTTTAAACGCTGTAAATAAAGCGCTGCGGTAAGCGCTTAACCTTAACCTATGTAGTTAACCTGCTAAGTTTTTAGTTTTTTAGAGATGTTTTCAGGGACATATTTATTTTTTGGAACGATAGTATCCCCCTTTCACTTTCTTGCTCCCTTTTTGCAACCAAAAAGAAACAAATCGGATAGTAGATAATAATGAAAGCACTTCTATTACATACCGACATTTTATTTGACACCCAGCTGACATCACGCGTCGTGGTGCCGATTGCGAGCCAGAGGTGATACCTATTGTAGAATATTGTAGGTATATCAAGTGATACATCTCACAAATGAATAGCTTCCCTTATGACGTAAATGTTGGCCACTTTCAAGAATAGAAATCAATATCACTTTGAATTATTAGCTAAGTTCCTATCTACCATTTATGTGATAGAAATGTTGGGCAGTGTATATGCTATGTGAAATTTGTGAGATGCGAGGTTGGATTACTTTAAATGTTGATAAAATTTGTATACATTGTGAAAATATAATATATATTAAGACCCGTAATATCTTTAATATATATAAATCTCCTGTCACGATGTTTGTCCGCGATGGACTCCTAAACCGCTTAACAGATTTCGTTCAAATTTGCACGCAATGTGCAGTTTGGTCCAACTTGAGAGATAGCTTAGATCTTTAATTATAGTCGCAATTACTAAAAAAAATTAGGGATCCCATGCCCACCCGTGCGAAGCCGGGACGGGCCGCTAGTATATATATATATATATTACGGGTCTTAATCGCGTGAATAATTTAAAGTAATATTCTTATAAATTTATTATTCCACTATTATAAACTTTTCCACAACACAGACTTGTACCACATTATAAATTGAAAACAGTCAGGTATCATGCTCAGTGTAGGGTACGTTGCCCCATAAAAAAAAATCGATTTGAAAAATTGCACCAGCAGAAGAACGTATCTTCATGGCACTTACGCCGTTGAGAAACGCAGTTTTTCGGTAATAACTCAATGATGGTATATCCGATAATTTTTGAAAGAATTTAACATAAAGGTCCCCTCTACCTATCCCACATGCCATGTACCTATACTATAGTATAGGTAGTATATATCTACACTATCTATACTAATATTATAAAGCGGAAGAGTTTGTTTGTTTGCTTTGTTTGTTTGTTTGTTTAAACGCGCTAATCTCAGGAACTACTGGTCCGAATTAAAAAATTCTTTCACTGTTGGATAGCCCATTTATCGAGGAAGGCTATAGGCTATATAACATCACGCTACGACCAATAGGAGCGGAGCAGCAATGAAAAATGTTGCATAAACGGGGAAAATTTACGCATACGAAGTTGCGCGGGACAGCTAGTAATATTATAAAGAGGAAAGATTTGTATTTTTGTGTGTAACGAATAAACTCAAAAACTTTTTTGGATAGCCCATTTATCGAGAAAGGCTATAGGCTATATAACATCGCGCTCCGACTAATAGGAGCGGAGCAGCGACGAGAAATGTTGCAAAAACGGGGAATATTTACGCATACGAAGTTGCGTGGGACAGCTAGTAATATTATAAAGAGGTAAAGTTTGTGATGTTGTGAGTTTGTAGGAGGTAATCTCTAGATCTACTGAACCGATTTTGAAAATTCATTTACCAATAAAAAACCACGTTATTTGTGAGTGTCATAGGCTATATAACATCACGCCACGACCAATAGAAGCGGAGCATCAATGAAAAATGTTGCAAAAACGGGAAAATTACGCATACGAAGAATTCTTTTTGGTTCTATAAGTTTACTTTCAACTGTGATCATGTAATTACCTTATTAATTGAATAGATATGTAGAGGAAATTATGTACCTACTATATTTATAATATGCCGCAGAAAATGGACTTCAAAGGAAATGTTGAAATAGAAATGTGTTTTCAAATTAAATGAGAAAGCAGTTGCAATTTCCTTTTATGATATTTTTTAATCAAATATTTCTATTGAAAAGAGTGAACGTATTCTCCCGGAGAATGTGTAAGAAAAATACATTCAATTTTGTCTTAATGGTGCGTTCGACCATTATAGTTATCTCTACGATTGTTATTTACATTAATTATGTATTATTAAGAAGTTTACATTATAATCTTTTTCTAATATATATTTTGACGATGAGTATCCTATAGAAACAGTCAGCCACAGAAGTCGCTTAACGTTACCAGACAATCATTAAATAAACAAACAATAAACTAAAAAAAATATATATATAGGGTAAAACTCGGTAATACGCCCCAGTTGACAATACGCCCCACTACTCTAGCACTCATACTAGCGGAGCTATGAAGCTTGCGACGAGGTGCGGGGATAGGCGTCAGACGCCGCGCAACATGGCCGCCGAGTGCACGTAAATATTTTGCGTCTATTAAAAAATATTACGAAATTTGGTTTTCTTACAACGAAACAATTTGCGGTAAGTGTTAAACAAATTTGTATATTTTAAAATCTTTATATTTTGATTTAAAATGATATATGTTCTTGTAAAATAGATAAAATAACCTTTGTTTATAAAGTGCATTCAAAGTTATAACCTTGAAACTAGCAATTTAACCTTGGTGGGGCGTTTTGCACATCGAAGTTGACAATACGCCCTTGCGTGATTGTAGTACAACGCCCCAGTTTTTGAACAACTTAATAATAAGTCATCATATGATTTATTACAGATAATGTCTCGAAAATACCAAAGAACGACACTACGAGCGTCCTGGAGCGCGAATGACTTAGACCAGGCTGATGTCTGACTGAGTCATATTAGCCAACAGCCACGTTACAAAACGCCCCACCCAAGGTTTAAAAAAAATCGTAATTTCTACAAATCTACAGCATCTATTGAGATGAATATTTGTTGAACTATTGTCAGAATACCAAATAATACTTTGTATTAAAGAGTTTGATTATAGCATTTCATATCAACCCATATGATGGCCCACTGCTAGGCACGGGTCTCCCCAGTAGATCCTGGGGGTAATTGCCATAATCACCACGCTTGGCGAGCGGGTTGGCGATCGCAGTAAGGCTTTAAGTACGCAGAGGACGCTGCTGCCCGTCCTCCGGAGTGAAATCCCTTAGTCATTATAGCATTTATATTTTTGTTTTTATTAGATTTCAAATAAAAGTGGGGCGTTTTATGTAGTTTTACCCTATCCTACCCATTATACTACCGACGTGAACCCACTCCTAACATAAGCCTTTGAACTTACCTGGAGGGGTTAACAGGATTGCTAGTAATGTGGGACCCACATCCCACATTGCTAGTTACATTTAAAAAAAAAACAATTAAATCGACTTACATGTCACGTCGCTATTCAGACGTCACGTCACGACAACATTTAGATTAGAACACATTAAACACCATGGTTTGCCTCTATGATTTTGAAATATTGTTTTTTTGAAGGGACCTAAGGGGCGTCTAAACAGGCCATTTTTTACGCCAATTTGTGGCGGCACTATTGACAACTAATTGCTCGGCCAATAACGGAAATATGTCTGCAATTAGATGGCGCATGATCCAGTCTCGTAAACGGGCTACATAACCTGGCAACAATAAAATTGAGAGCGACTGAAACAACAACAATATTGACCGGGCAACATCAATCGCTCAGCGATCGTCCGGACGAATATTGGAGAGTAATGCCATATTACCGGCCACAGCATTGCCGCCAAAATTGCCAGTAAAAAATGGCCTGTTTAGACGCCCCTTTATGTAGCTAACGGCAATTAGTTTCTTTATTATGTAGGTAGTATTTATGTACAAATCAATTTTCCTTCCTTATTAAAAGTCCACGAGTTACAATATTAAATAACGTAAATAACGTTCCAATAGACTAAAGAATGCTGTTATTAATTGTAATATTTAAATAACCATTGAGTGGCTGTCGTTATTGACGGTTGCATATAATTAAATACAACATGGAATTAAAATTCTCAATGTTTAAGATGTCTGCTAGGTTAGACAACGTTGCCACTATCGGTTCATACATAGGTGACCGTTTTTAAAATATGCCACACCCGTCCGTGCTTCGGGAGTACATTAAGCCGTCGGTCCTACGCCTAATCTCTCTTCGGTCGTGTCGGATTGCCGTCCCATCGGGCAATGAGTACGCAGAGTGCGCTTGTGTCTACGCACTCACTTATGCAGTGTAATATCTTCCGCGTAGTTGGCTAGTATCTAGTGAGATTAGCCGCCGTAACCGACATCGGTTAGGAGACCGTTTCGACCGTTTTGCAACGGCCGTGGTCACGGGTTGAGCTGTCTACCCGTGATCACGGCCATTGCAATACGGTCGAAACGTCGATCAATATACAAGGTATTTTACCTTAAATTATTCACGCGATTAAGACCCGTAATCTTAATATATATAAATCTCCTGTCACGATGTTTGTCCGCGATGGACTCCTACACCGCTTAACAGATTTCGTTCAAATTTGCACACAATATGCAGTTTGGTCCAACTTGAGAGATAGGATAGCTTACATTTCAATTTATAGTCGCAATTACTAAAGGAATTAGGTTTCCCGTGTCCACCCGTGCGAAGCCGGGACGGGCCGCTAGTATACATATATATATTTTCATAATGTGTACAAATCGCGAAAGTTTATCAACATTTATAGGAGACCATTATATTATTATCATTACCAGTAGTCGCCCACTGATCGAAATTCGTAATTTTTTTTTTAAAGATAATTAGCAATGTGGGATTGAGTCCCACATTACTAGCAATCTTGTTAACCCTTCCAGCTAAGCTCAAAGGCTTGTGTTATGAGTGGGTTCACGTCGGTAGTATAATAGGTAGGATTCGAACCCGCGACCTCAGGATTGCGAGACCTATGCTTTAGCCATTAGGCTACCGCCGCCTTTATTTATTTCTTTTTCGTTTTAAATATTATCATTACGCACGCCTTCATGTGTACGAAATTTCAAACTCATGCGCAATTCTCGTTAAAAGGGGTAGAATGATAAAGACATAGACATAGACATTTATTAATTGCAAAACATACATAGGGGTGTTATAAAATATATTAAATAGAATCAACAGTTACCCGTTCTGAGTATCGCAATTTGTATTCTACTTAAAACTATAGATTATTATGTCTGTTTAGATCTATACAACGTGTAAATTAATCCCTATCCGACCCGTTAATGTGGGGCGGTTGGTGTGTTCCGTAGCCAAAATGGCAAAAACGGTGCCCTTATAGTTTCGTCATGTCTATCTGTCCGTCCGTATGTCACAGGCATTTTACTCAATGACTACTCCATGAAAATTGATGAAATTTAGTAAAAAGGTGTCTTGTAAAAGCCGCTACTTAGTTATATAGCTAAATGATAAAAATTAAAGATTCTTAAAAAAATCAAAATTCTTTATTCACTTAGGATGCAAAACAACATGCACATGTAATGCCTAATTCGCAAACAACAGGTACAGTCGGAGAAAAGAACCGCAATAAAAACTCGCGGCCACTCTTTTCAAATTGCCAATTTTACAATGTTTGAATGTTTATAAACTTGATATGGGGGTAAGGTATGGCGACTAATATACTATACACCATGTTAAAGGACTGATGCAAATTGTATTATCAAAAAGTTGAAACATGAGATAAAGCAAAATCAGCCATAATGGGTACAATATAGTAGGAGCATCTACTCACAACAAAGGTAAAAACTATATGTGCTTAAATATTGGCCAAAGTACTTGTAACAAATGATTAAATATAAAATATTAATTCTGATATCAAAAGGAAGAAAAGAATGGCCCATAATCGTCACGCTGAATCTTTACTTACAAAAGTCAAATCATGCTCTTTATCAAGGTGACAGACAACAAAATTCACCCAAGCATATTAAAGTAACAAGGAGCAAGCAACTAAATCCATTTTTCTTTATCATTTAAATATTCATCCACTGTATAACAACCTCTACGTATAAAATGATTTTTGACTACATACTCTAACAGAAAGACCCATAAATTAATTATGAGTTTTATGTAGCCTATGATATTGACCTACTAATTTGTGCTTATTTCTCGTGATCACCCGGTGAACGTCACTATTTTTGTGATATAAATGCATATTTTGTTTAACAAGCATAATGTTTGCGAATATATACTGAGATGCAACTGTCATAATACCTATCTCTTTAAACTTTTCACTAAGGGAAACTCGTGCACCTAGTTTGTAAATCGCACGAACTGCACGTTGCCCTTCTTAGCAGGGGTAGGTAAGTACTCCATTCATATAACAGAAGCTGATTTTTTTTTCACCAAACATCAACTTGTGGTACATCATTCTACAGGTCTTTTAAAAACATTTTAAGGTTTTTAACTTTTTTTTTTGATTGAATGAATGATTGAATATTTTGGAAATAATCGCTCCGAAAGTTGCATAAATTGTGTGTATCCCCAGCCCTTAACGGGGTAAGACGAGTCATCCCCCTGGGAAAGATGGGGTATATGGAACGGCTATGCATTTAGCCGCCACTATCCTCACAAACTGGGCAGACATAAGCAGGTTCATAGTCGTTGTCGTCTACGTACTTGACCACTGACCCATCCTTCATTAGACTCAGAATACAAACTCCAATAGTACAAACATTCACTATTGATGATACTGTTCGTATGTCTGATTCCAAAGCTGCTTCTTTGGCGTTCCTCTTTGGTGTTTTGTTAGTTTTCTTCCATTCTTTTTTTCAATTTTCTATACTTGACAAAGCTGTGATAAAAGTTAGTTGTTACATCGGTTATATCCTATCAAAGTATGCATAACATTACTTATGTACGGGATCTTGTTTGCATCTTTTTTGCGCTAGCGTGTTCTATCTCTGTGTCAATTTTTATCCAGATACCTTTACTCATTCTGGCGTGATTTAGTAACAGACATCCAGGCATTTTTAAAAGATAGAAAAAATTTAAGTCCAGGAATCAATCGGTAATACGGAAGTCTCGAGTTCGATTCCTGGGTCTGGACTTCAAATTTTTCTATCTCACAAAAATGCAATTATTGTAGTAAGGCAAGTAAGGCAAGAAATGCCTATAAACATTACTATAATTATACATCCATGCATCCAAACTTGCGCATATCTATTAATAGTAACATGAAGGGGAAAACAGGCATAAAATATGAACATTAACCGTAGCAAAACCCCATGACATTTTGTCTATGTGCTAGTGATACCCAGGAATCACACGTGTGTAATGCCACGCACTACGAGAAACAAATCACATCACGCTTTTTCTACAATAACAATGCAATTTAATGGTCTTATTTAGCAAAATGGCGTATTTTCTATTCGATTATGTACATGTTGTACCTATATAATATTCGCGTGACGATATACAAGGTCACCTCAACGACAACTCAGTGCTCGATTTATGCGATAATACGGACTCACAAATTGGTTAATGTGATGTTCCACTAACTAGACTTTTTAAACGCTTGTTGAATAAAATTGTCGTTTTTCGTTCGAATATTTCATTGTTTCAGTAGTGTTGGTCGCATTTTAGGTACATATCATATACCTAACGTTCTTATTCATCTATCGTATTAAGCCTTTTGCAATTCATACGACGTCTGAGATTGAAAACATACCTAACTACCTATATGACTGAGACTTGTAGGTAATACAACAATAAGTTGTATCATAAAGTAATACAATTAATTTTAGAAGGTAACATATTCAAATTCATGTCGGCAGTTTATATAATGTAAAACCTACTAGAACGTTCCTTATCAAGTACATAACTAATCTATTTATTATATGGGAATTAACGCGCATTATTTGACGTTTCGACCAGGTTGCACCGGCCGTGGTCACAAGCAAACTGTCGCAGCGATATTAAGACTCCGTAAGGCCAATGAATCTACACCTACCTTCACTTTTTTGTTTTTTCGAAATGTTAGGGTCACTGCACACTACACTGATTGTGTCTATGTTAACCGACTGCGAACTAATACGAGGTTGTGTTTTACGTATCACTGGACTCCACGTCATGAATAGTTTGAAGCCCTCTTCCCGATTGAAAGTTTTATGTTTTTTAATTTCAATCGCTACACGAACTATTCTTGAATAATAATGGCAGTCTGTGGAGAGGGTTTGTGGACGATGAAACTCAATCGAGTGATTGGGTGCCATTTCCGGTTTGTTCGTTTGCCGGTTTTTCACTGCTACTATGTGTTCTTTAAATAAATAGCTATGCCCCGCGGTGTTACCCGCGGTTTATTAGCCTATGTGTTAATTCCGGGTGTCAGCTAACTCCATACCAAATTTTATTAAAATCGCTTCAGCCGTTTAGGCCTGAAGAAGTAACAAACATACACACTTACACACTCACAAACATTCGCCTTTATAATATTAGTGTGATAAAACACCACTCAGAGTCAGTCTCCAACAGAGAATATTAAAATCACCAGCGAATAATGAATTCATTGAGATACATCAAGTAAGTTGCGATTTAAACACCATTTTACACTGCAAACTTTTTATCTGCGACAATTTAGTCGCAGCAACCGCGACAGCGGAATCCCTGTCTTAGCTCGGATGCTCGTTGATAGACAATATCTTGCGTCTATCTCGTATTGACTGACGTTATCACCTGCCAAGATCCGATGATCTCGATAAAATTGAAGGCTTTCGACTTTATATGTTACTTGTGCCGGGGATCGCAACAGTGAAGATATACTAGTTTGCGGTCATAATGTCTAGTAAGTATATTTTTAAGTGTTTTTTTTTAATTTTTGAAAAATATATTTAGGAAGTTGTGAATATTTGTGGAAAAATGTTTGTTATAAAAATTGGTGAGAAAGGTTTAAGTGTTGTAGTTTAATAATTTTATTTTTGGTGTGTTTTGTCAATTGCGTCGCAAATTGTTGATACTCATCATTCGTAGGTATCCATTGCACTGACAGCTAAAATAATATTTTATCAATAACATACATATTTAAATAAATAAAATCTTCAGAATATTAAGAACAATTTTGGAATTTATTCCCACGTAATTATCTAGCGCACTTTTTAAATAATTATTGTCAGACCACGGAAATTTTGAAATCGTAATAAATATTTTAAGTTTCTATTGGATAACCATTAAAAGGACCTAATAAATTCATAATATATTTATGTGTGCTATTATAAATAATTTATACATCTCATCGAGATATTGAATTGTAATTAAACTACCTATTTAAATGATACATGATGAAGATGAAGTGTTGTATAGGTACATGAGGCGTCGTTAACTAAGTAACATCTAAATATGCAGATTATCAAATTTCTAAAATGCAGAAGTAGATAGGTACAGTAACAGCAACACTAATGCTGAAGAGCTGGTTCCAGCTTTGTAAATTAGGATCGTATTTGCTTTATACAGATATATCTATTCAATTAAATATATAATTAACTTAAATAGAAAAAAAAAACATTAATTCGTTCAACACGACTTTTTATGCCATCGGCTCAGACGATTTCACCTTTCCAATTGTTTTCCTTCTTCTCATTTTCAAATTGAAAATGAGTCTTTAAAAGAACGTCATAGCAAATAGTTTACAATTTTCATTGGAGTTTCATGTGAGATGTTCGATCCCTCGACAATATTTAGACTGTGGCGCGATGGAAGTGTGTCTAACTGCTACGCAAGAGGTTGTGGATTCGATTCCCACACGGGACACCACTTTGTGTGATCCACAAATTGTTTTTCCGGATCTGGGTGTACTTTGTGTCCATGAGTTGTATGTTTGTTAAGTCCCCCGCGACACGGGGCTTGTACCCTAATGCGGGAGTCGTATTTTTAAATTTAAAAAAAATCGACCACTGTACCTACCCAAGGTTTTTTTTCTGTTAATTTACCATACAAATAACGGGTTCTATATAAGTTAATAATATGTGAATTAATATGGCATTACTGTAGTCTACCCGATTAATTGAAATTAAAGTAAAACTTTAATATAAATTAATCGAGTACCTAAATTTCCTACGTGTGTATAAATTTAATTAAATATTTAGATACAGCTAAGACACCTTTAGTCCCTTACCGAAACCGAAAATACAAGCAATCGGCATAATTCAATCGATATTTTAAATATTACTTACTCTAATGAAGACCCGATTCAATATTTAAACAGTGGAAGTACTTATGAGTGGAAGTAATTAAAGGAAAATCCAAATTTCTCAAGGTCCCTTGTGGGCCTTGTGGACCAAGGGTGTGATTAAAATAATATCATTATACAATTACGTAATTTTGTTACGTATATAACAACAACACAACTAACTTACACCCCATCCCTATTTCAATATTGGGACTAGGTATCTATCTTAAATTTCGTAAACTTGTACAGTACTCCAAAAGTAATAATGCGCATAGAAATCTTCGGAAATCTTCGTCATTGTTCGGCAACGGTCGTATTACCCGAGCGTCGAAAGACGATATTTATATAGAGTGGTTAAGAGCAATTTCTCTATGCCTAATTTTATATATTATGTGTTTTGTGCTAAAACAGATTTGATTTACCTGTAACGAAATTTGATTCGATAATTCCATGTAAGTAAATAGCGAAAACGCTACAATCATTGTTGGAGTGATTAGTTTTCAAGTGTCTTACCGAAGTTGGTGTAATTATGGAGGAAAAGGTTTAAATAACATAAGGTTTTATTAGAAGGAGAAAAAAACGTTTTCAAATAGAGGTTTACATAAAATATAATCAAAATCTCAGTTCAAATTTGTTTACAGCACTAATCATTCCAGAAAAATAATACAATTATAAAAAAATTAATCAGAATCGAGGAAGACCTCTATTCCCGACATCGCAGATTCATCAGAAGTTTCATTATGCTCTTGTTCATTTACACTTTCCTCACTGCTATCACCTGTGTAAATAATCAGTTTATCGGAATAACTATCGATTCTTGGCTCAAATTTTCTATATTCATCTTCGCATTGAACCGCATGATCAGAAACTTTTTTCCATTCTTCTGGTCCTATTTTATTGATTTTTTCTAATATAGCATCTTTAACTGACGTCACAGTCATTGCAATATTTCTCTTGGCCACGTGTTGCTTTATTTGGGACCAAATATTTTCAATAGGGTTAAAATCGGGATGATATGGTGGCAATCGTATAATTTTATGCCCATGTTCCTCCATTATACGGTCAATGGCAAATTCTGTGTAATTTTCTTTGTATCTTTGTATAATTTTATACAAATCGGGTTTCAGTTTCTTTGGGTCATGCGGAATGTTGTGTTGTTGTAACCAAGCTGTCATTTGTGGTTTAGATGTGTTTGAGTTTGGTGGTTTCACAGACAGCTTATTATGATATGGGGCGTTGTCTATTACCAACACACTATTAGGAGGCAAGTTGGGAATCAATTGATTGCGTAGCCAAGTTTGATAACGTTCCGCGTTTATTTCTTTATGATAGTCACCTTCTGAGTCGACACATTTATGTAACATTAGAGCCCCTGGGACGAAGCCTTTTTCATTGCCTGCGTGTACAATAATTATTCGCTCTCCTTTGGAAATGGGTTGTTTGATACCTTTTTTGTTGCTATCTTGCCAAGTTTTACCCTTAGTATGTGATGTGTGCACATACGACTCGTCCATAAATACTATGTTTCTACCAGAACTCCTCAGCTGTTGTATTTCTCTGAGATATTTGATCCTTTTTAGGCGTATATCATGTTTTTCCATAAGTAATTGTCTGTTATTATCAGTTTTCAGAAACCTAAACCCCATGTCTTTCAAGATCAACCTTAAAGTCTCGGCACAGCCTTTGAAATTAATAGCTTCGATCAACTTTATTCTTAAATTATTTACAGTTGGGAGTTCTTTCAGCGTCAATTGAAAATTGTATATCATATTACGAATAACACAGTAGTCGAAATCATCAAGTACCAGCCGAAATCTACTTTTAGGTCTTCCTTTTTTCGGTGTAGAAAATTTCTTTGATTGATTATGTTTTTTTTCGTTTAAGATATTACTCAAAGTTCGTCGCGAAATTCCTGTAGCTTTTGTAACACGGTCTTGAATTTTTTTAAAATAACCATCATGGTCTCTGTTGAAAACATTGGCTTCATTTAAGAAATAAAGGTACACATTAAATACCATTTGCCGTGCTTGTGAATTAAGCGGTTTTCCACGTTTAAATTTATCCATTTTGGAAGAATTCGTCTGAAAGAAAATGGCATGGGCAGAGTTAGGTATATATTTTTTATGCATGTTTATCTATTTATTTAATTTAAATAAATCTCATTTTTTAAATGTTTTTCTAGTACTTAATATGTATTTAATGTAGGTATTTTATTTTTTTAATATTAAAAAAACGTGAAATATGTTATTTATTTTCCTTTTTTCAAAATATACTATTTAAATCTGAATAAGCTAATTAATGTTGAAATTATATTTACCAAGAAGGGTGTGTAATAGCAGCTCTATATATTTCCACAAATAGAGAACACGTGCAGTCACTACCAATATATAAAGACGACTGACAGACATTTCGCTGACCGGCGACAGCTGCCGAACGCCCGATTTGTTTTCGATTGTGCACACATGATATTGACTCCTATCTCTTTTAAACAAGGTGCAAAATGCAAATGCCTTGTTTAGGGCTCTTACGATTCCATGATTCGAGTGTTTCCGGGAATACGACAATTAGCGAAGATCTGCATGTGCATTATTAATTTGGGAGTACTGTACTATGTTATGCAAATCTGGATGTAGACAAGACTAACATGTCTTTAGACATTGATAAGTTGATAAGGCATTGATAAGTTACAAGAGGCAAGGATAATGGAATTATGCAAACTTTACCTTTAACATAGGACACAAACAGAATCGTAATGTTTTACGTATCATTTGAATATTTTACTGACTAGGTACTTATTTTATTGTTTTTGATCTTTCATAAGCTGAATAGATACGCATGTTAGAACGTAATCGCATATTTTTTCTTCGGGGAAATAATTACCATGAAATTGTTCCTCTACAATCTTTGAAAGAAAGGACGGATAATAACTAGAGTTGTAACATGTACTGTATTTAATTTTATAACACATTTGCTCGTAAAGGGTCTCATATTTAACCAATTTCATTATCGTAATGTATCTTATTCCGTACTTGTGCGTTTTTGTAATGTCAAACGCACGGGTTATCAAGATGCTCCGTCTAAAAAACGAAAGGTAGTTTTTTAAAGCATAACAAAGAGTTTTTATGTCAGAAAAGTGGTCAACATTTTATGAATAAAATTATCTTTGAGAGATAAAATATAATAAATAAACATTTCTTTCTTTAATTTAAATAATTTTAACGATAAAATTACAACCATTTATCTGTAACAAAACACAAAAATATTAATTTACTTTATTAGTAATACTGGCTGTTTTAGTGCCTTTACCTTAAAAAAAAAAGGGCTGATGCGCGCGCATCGCTAATTTGTGAACAAGTAAAAATTATTGACAAGGTATGCCTATAAAAATTACTATAAATTCAATTAACTCTTTAATTTGTTAAAAATCCCTCTTTGGTGTTCAATTGGCTTACGATAGTTTAACGTAAGTGGCTACCTATAGTTAGTTCGCCCACTCCTCCTTGAAGATGACCCATTTTCTATTTTACACGTTCCTTGAGGGACTAATTGGTTAACTGTAATTTAATTACTACCTCTATTATCTCGGTCAGTTTCTTGTTGACCTTTGAATGTGCCATCAGTAGTTAACATAAAGTTTAATTAAATTTAAAACAATATTGGTTGTTGAAAACTTGACAGATGGCTAACAAAACATATTAACCGACTAAAACATATTGGACATATATAACGTAGTCAATTTACGGAATATATGCACTTTTTAACTAGTTAGTATAGTCTTAGTACTAGTATCAAATACTGTTCTGAGTGTCGGTATTTTGAAGCTTTTCAGGGTTCCGTAGCCAAAATGGCAAAACGGAACCCTTAGTTTCGGTCTGTCCGTCTGTCTGTCTGTCTCTATGTTAGCACAGAGACCCCTACTACTAGAAAGCTGTAATTTGGCATGGATATGCATATTAGTTACGCCGACAAAGTGGTAGAATAAAATCTTCAAAAAAAATTTTTTTTTCGGGTAATTCCCCTACACGTAACGTGGGGATGTGTTTTTTTTCTCACCTACCCCATCGTGTAAGGTGTCGTTGGATAGCTAAAGAAAGAAAAGTAACAAAATGTTCGTGCAGATTTCATTGAAAAATACTTATATAACGTTGTTAGTAGTATGAAATAAAAACAACAGAAAATTCACGTCGCGTTATGGCAGTGGGTAGCTACGGAACCCTACATTGTGCGTGGCCCAACATGCACTTGCCCGGTTTTTATAGTTAACCGATGGCAATAGGTACTTTACAAATTGTAGTATACTTTATAAATTGTAATTAATTCATTATTTTCAAGGTTTCTTAAGTAGAAATAATAACAGACTGTAACAAGTATCAACTTTCATTTGTAAGAAAATAGTTAAAATAGGCACATACATATTTCAACTATGTTCTTATAAATGAAATTAGATACTACAATTAGCATTACATAGTGTTATTTGTAAATACTTTCGTTACAATGTATTTTGCAAGGAGAAATGGTTATATAAACGACCTTTTTTCTTTGTTTATATTATTTCTAAAGCCAAAGCAAACAGAGTATAGGTATCTATATGTAGGTACACGTCAAAGTATCTTCTCTATCAAATACCTATGCAAATGAACAAACATAAATTATATTTTATTACGAATTTTATCCGGATCCAAGTAGACGAAATAATACTAAATGTCTGTGCTGATCGAGATGTATTCCAACAAAGTTCTTTCTAGCAATGTTTTCACAAAGAATGTTCGAGCTGATATGCGCTGTTATGAGCAATACACCAATATTTCTAGAGTTATATGTGACAAGTCAAACTGTCAATACAACAAGTTATTGGATATCTGTATCTATATAATTATATAAATATGAATCTTAATTTCCCTTGGTCACGAGATAACTAGAGAACGACTTTACAGAATGAATGGTCATTCCATTCATTCTTTTTTTTATTTTTGTAACATCTTTTATCAAAAAAAAATAACACCAATTATCTAATATTCTGTTGCAGTTACTATTTATTATATCCAAATATAATCAATCATAAATAGTTTTTATAATAAATATAATCGAATAGGTAATAATTTAGTAAAGTAAACCAGCCCCCCACCCCTTGGTTTATGTTAGTTACAAATACAGACGTGTTAATAGGTATAAGTTTCTAATTGTATTCTTGTTCATTTTCCAGAGGCCCTTTGGCTGTTATGTTGCGCTGCGGCCCTAGCCAGCGGCTCCGCGCTCTCAATCTCATTGAGACAAAATCCGGAGACCCTGTGCGTAGGTCAGGTGAACTTCCTCAGGATCGCTCACATCGGCAACTGCATTGAATACTACCAATGCTACTCCGGCCATTCCTACTTGATGCAGTGTCCTCCATTTACGTGGTTCAACGAACAGGAGCAAGTAAGCATCTTTATTTACTTAAACTTTTAAAAATAAGCAGGTTGTATCATATAAGTAATAGTGATCCTGGACCGGAGTCGAACTCAAAATAATCGAATTTAAGGGTAGATTACGCGAAACAGGGTTCGGCTCTCTCAAAAATTTTTGTAGAAAACCTAAATATAGGACACGAAAAAATTGTGTCACTAGTCAAAGAGTTTTTCTAGTAGATGATATAATGAAATTTTAATATGATCCCGCAAATAAATTTTGAAGTTGCGGAAAAATGCAAAAACGAGCAGTTTCGTATTGTCATAGTCATGGCGTTCGTAATCTAACATATGTACGAACGAATATTCTACTTTATTTTGACCTGCGCTCCTGTGCACTGTGAAGTAATTGTTGTGTGCGGAAGAGCGAGGCCGGCGATCGTGTCGCTGTGTATGTAGTGCTAATTTAATAATTCTCTCAGTGTAATGCCCCCTTAACTTGTAAAAGGTGCCTTATTATCAAATACTCGTAGCTAAACTTTACAATTTAAAAAACCAATAGATACATACAAGTAAAGACGTTTTCTTAGACTTAGGAATGTTCTCGAATTTAGTAGGTATAGGTAACTAACATAGTATGTCGATAGCTTCAAAGCTACAAAAGATTATAAATTCTACCTAGGAATGTACATAACGTTAACCTTTCTTTAAATTTATGTAGGTATGAACAACAAGTGTAATTGAGAACCTTCAAATTCTTAGCCTATTATCTTAAAAAGAGTTTATCGAAGTATCTGTCAGAAAATATCGATCGATTGATAAAAGAACAAGCGTTGGATCGTTTCATCATTTTAACCTTTTCATTGATAAGATACTAGAAAATTTACGTAACGGTATACTAGGTACTTATTAAACGTATTATTTATGATTTAGTAAAGTCTGTGTAACGGCTGACAAGAACGAGGCTCTGAGAACAAATTTATTTTGTTCATTATTACCCGACTATAAGGAAGGGTTATGTTTTTCGCGCGTAACTTGTATTTATTTATGTAATATTCTAAAATACCTCATATATTTTTAAACACTAGACGGATTTATATAATAGGGTAGATGACTGTCAAGTCAAATCAGTATCTTTTTAAGAAATTTCAAAACGATGCGCCTCGTACGAATATTTAAGAAATACAAAACAATGACGTCATTCTTTTGTATGGTCAAATCATGTAGTTTCAATGTTTGTTTTGATGTTTATAAATTCATGACAACGTAATATTGTAGAGAAAGATTGTTTTTTAGAATATTTTTGCAAATGCTTTTTTCTGTATAGTGTAAAATAATTTATTGTTATTGTAGTCATCTACTCAATTAAATTCGTCTTGACCGCCCAAGTGTTCTTAGATATGTGACGCTTGGAAAAAACAAACATGGCGGCTGTGAGATATACAAATATTAAAGACACTTTAATAAGTTCTTCGAGATACATGAATGGCTTCGACTGCATGATATTAAGCAGGTATATGTAGGGGATCTTGTTTCCGTCTCTTATAAGCAGACGGGTTTTTTTGAATTTTTAAATTTATATTTTTTTTAAGATTCTGTAATACGTGGATATTGTTTTTTAATAATTTCATTAAGCATTAGCGATTTTCAATGATTATCGTAGTGTCCATGTGAATAAATAGACAACACGGAACAAAACACTCTAATTACCTGTTTTAATAAATTCCAGTTGCTTGTGTATAACAGTTTCAGTCAAAAACCTGGATCAGATACGTACATGAAATCCAACACTAAAAACCCAAAATTATTATGTTTTTACGCTAGGTAAAATAAATATCTAAGTAGGTACTAAATGTGCTACAAATATTTTCAGCACTGCGACTGGTCAGCCGCACCATCACATTGCAACCAGGCTGAACCCGAACCAGAACCAGAACCAGAACCCGAACCAGAACCCGAACCAGAACCTGAACCAGAACCCGAACCAGAACCAGAACCAGAAGTAGAAGACCTAGAAGTAGATGAACCAGAAGTAGATGAACCGGAAGTAGAAACACCTGAAGAAGACCAACCAGAAGTAGAAGACCCAGAAGTAGAAGAACCAGAAGTAGAAGACCCAGAAGTAGAGGAACCAGAAGGAGAGGAACCAGAAGAGGAAGATCCAGTGCCTGTAGGAAATGACGACGAAGGTTCCGGAGAAGATTGGCAAGAAGATGCCGTCAGGCGTTATGTGAAATCATTCAGAACCATCAAGCAAGAAGAAGTTGAAGACAATGTTGAAGAGAACGGTGAGTACTTGGAAGCAAAACAAGAGGAAATTGAAATTGATGATGATTTAATTGAAGAGGTTAGAAAACTAGTCAGACAAGAAGAGGTAGAAGAAGATGGCGATGATGTAGAAGAGAATAAGAAGAGACACGAGGAGGTCGAGGAAGATGATGATGATGATGACAGCGATGAGGACAGAAAGAGACAAGAAGAAATTGAAGAAGATGCTGACGATGATATAGAAGTGGACAAGAAGCGGCAAGAAGAGGTTGATGATGAGGCTGACGATGAAAGTGATAATGAGGATAGAAAGAAACAAGAAGAGGTCGAGGAAGGGGATGATGACGTAGAAGAAAATAAGAAGAGCCAAGAAGAAGGTGATTCAGAGGCTGATGGAGAGGCTGATGAAGAGGATGATGATGACAGCGATGAGGACAAAAAAAGACAAGAAGAAGTTGAAGGTAATGATGATGACGTAGAAGAAGAAAAGAAGAGACATGAAGAAACCGAAGAAGATGCTGATGATGACGCGGAAGAAGATAATAAAAGACAGGAAGAGGTTGAAAATGATGATGATGATGACGTAGAAGAAGAAAGGAAGAGACAGGAAGAAACCGAAGAAGATGCTGATGATGACGCAGAGGAAGATAAGAAAAGACAAGAGGAAGTTGAAGATAATGACGATGACGTAGAAGAAAGTAAGAAGAGACAAGAAGAAGTTGACGAAGAGGATGACGATGAAGCCGAAAAGAAGCGACAAGAAGAAATCGAGGAGGAGGTTGAGGAAGAGGATAAAAAGAGACAAGAAGAAGTAGTAGAGGCTGAAGAAGAAGAGCCATTTATTCGTAAAGTCAGCAAATTCTTGACACGAATGTTGGACTCGTTGAAATAAACGGTCATAACTCGTTTAGGACCAACATTTTGTTAAAACGTTGGCCCTAAACGCTTTTCATAGATTAGTTATATTTTTACTTTAGGTTAATTAGAAAACACTTTGTGCAATTTTGTAAATATGTTATGAATGCAATTAAATTATTGTTTGACATGGGTTTCGGTTGGTTTTATTTTGTTTTGTTTTCATAATGTTGGGGTCACCATCACCAAACATTACACTTAGTAGGCAGGTACTGTACCTATAAGTCATGAATAAATTAATTACGATCGTCTCGTAATTCGTTGGGATGCAAAAATAATTCGGAGTTGAAAGAAAGCAGTCACAGAATCGACGACTTACGGCCGGTCTCAATGACTAATCTGCTGTTAACTGTTTGTTCACTGCACTTGGTTGGCCAGTCCTCTCGGCAAAGTTTAAGGTGCTCAATCAGAGATAGTATTGAGTGGAGAGTTGGAGGTGGATGCCTAAACAACCGACTTGACAAGGTTATTATTTATTGCCAAGGCTAGGTTGAGATTTATTACAGTGCAGCTGAACTTTTCAGTTAGCAGATCTCCGTAACTACGCGCCTTCTATGCTCGTTTATCAGAGTGGTGTAAGAGTAAGTGTTATTGATAGTGTTAGAATATAAGACTTTGAATATCTTTTTCAAAGTCTGCGTTGGTGTCGATACGGTGAATGGGCGAGTGACTCAATCAATGTGATGCAATCGCTAAAGCATGTCAACCCTGACAGGGTTAACAAACGTTTGGTGTCGAGATCTTGTCATTGCGGCTAAGATATTTTGAGACACTCTCAACAGGAGAGGATGAAGGTCCTGGAGGAAGTATTAATCCAGCACCATCGCACCGTTAGCTAAAGATAAAAGTCGAAAAATGAAAAGTAGCATGAAAGCTGGTGAATAACTTAGGATATTTACTACTACAGGTGGTAGCATCTATTTGTTATGTAACTATTGCCACTTTTTTGAATAATTAGTGTAGATTTCACGAAGTCAACAACACTTCTATACCTACAGCTTACCGTATCAACTACGATTGCCGTTGTGGCAGTAAGCCTGAACATAGTTCTGTTAAAATATTTCACTCTAGTAGCGAAGGTTTTTTTTTTTATTTAGATATTTGTGCAAATGGACAATTCAAGTTTAATATTTAACAGACAGTCAACGCTAGATAAAACTATTGAGACCGGCCGGGAGAGGTGTGACACTTTTACTTAGGAAACGGTAATCTATCTTGATATCAGCAGTAGAAACATTGCATAACTTGGACAGTATGTCGATCTACTCGATCGCCACCAAGTCAGTGGCCTCTCTCACTTAATAGGTACTATTGTGGCAGTACCAGTTCAGTAGTGTTCTCACAGCTGATAACTATTATACCTACGAATTGGGCCTTGGCCCGGTAGGCTAGATCACTTCGCCGAGTCCTCCCGCTGCGGGCCCTTTGTACAAAAGGCTACGTAAATCTTCAAAAATGTTGTATATATACTTAAATTGCGAGTATCTTGTAGCGTACGCTCCGTACACACGGCATTGGATCTTGGTGCGAGTTGCTTATCCAGGCATAGTAGGCGTAGTGCGTGTCTGACGCAAGCTGTAATGTTGGCTTACTTACTATCTTTACGGAAAGCAAAGAAATTCTTGTAACAGAAGATAGTGAGTTTATCCATATGTAGTAAGAAGTTTAAAGCGCCTTAGACGTAACACCTTGACCTCCACAATGTTATTTTTATCGAATAAATCTCGTATACACTACATTTCCACCGTTTATAGTACGGGTTTCCTAGAGCAAATTTCAAAATCATACATATCAAGCTGGAATTGCCGTGGTAGCGTCGTTTTGACGAGACGCCCAACTTTATGTACACGACAACTTTATAAAGAGGTACCTTATTGAATAAAAAAAACAGGTGTTAAATATGACAAACTTAAGTAAGGACGTCCATCACGTCCACGTCCATTTGATCGCATTTAATGAATGTATAAATTCTTAAAAAGTATTCAAACATTGTACTTTATCGTACAAGTCATAATAACCTTCATGGTTGCCCTGAAAGAAACCGTGATAAAGCCTTATAGATTACTTCGAGTTAACTTTGCCGTTGGAAAACGATTTATTTATTTTATTTTATTTATTATCCTTAAACATCAACATAGGCCGCAATTAATTTACCAACCGCAAATAAACTTCTCACTAATGTGCTAGGGCGCGTGATTCTCTGCATCAATGCGCTTAAATGCGCTCTCAGTGTGTTACACTATGCGTGTTTCCAAACAAAAAGAGATACCTACAAGCAGCGTAAGAACAGGTACGCACTCCTGCGCTATGGTGCGTGATGCGAGGCAGTGTACCAACCGCCTTGTAGTGAGAAATAAATCACTACATAGTATAAAACAAAGTCGCTTATGCTTAAATCTTTAAAACTACGCAACGGATTTTTGCGCGGGTCAGCTAGTGTTGAATAATTTTCAAAAATGCATTTATTGTATTTGTAAAGTTATTGGCAAGAAATGCCTATAAAAATTACTGCAATATTCGGCCTGCGACATCATAATTTGTTAAAATGCTCTCTGTAACGAAGCAATAACAAAAGCCGTGATAGTTCTTTAACTACCGACTAGATGTCGCTGCGAAGGCCTAATTTCGCGAGCAATAAGAGATAGAAAAATTCAAAATCTAATAACATAGGTGGATAGGTGGTTCGCTTCTGGCCCCGGTTTGGCTACGGAAGTCTCGGGTTCGATTCCTGAGTCTGGATTTCAAATTTTTCTATCTTTCAAAAATGCATTTATTGTATTTGTAGTGTTGAATAATTCACTATATCTGGCAGTCTGTCGTCCTAGTTCAGCATAGTCCACACACTATACCGATTACTACCTGTCGGCAATGGTTGAAAACCGGCTCTGGGGCTTCACACTAGCAGTCGACAGCTGGCAGCTTTAGACCGCAACATCACGCACCGGCAGTGGCCTATGACGTCTTTACTTACGTAAAATATGCCAAGTACTACAAGCTACATGGCACTTAGCACAAGTAAAAGCCATAATCGTTGCATCGCAAATGTAATTGCATCGCAATTAATCTTGATTACAATTTTATTTGCGGTTGGTAAACTAACCGCGGCCTATGTTGTAGTATGGGATAATAGTTTACCAACGGCATAGTTAAGTTTGTCATATTTAACACCTGTATTTTTCACTAACGTACCAACGAAGTCAGAACACAGTATACAGTAAGTACATTTTTTTTTAATTACGACTCCCGCAGTAGGGTTCAAGCCGTGTAGCGCGGGACTTTACAAACATACCAACTCACGGACACAAAGTACACTCAGATTCGGAACAACAATTTCTGGATCACACAAAGTGCTGCCCGTGTGGGAATCGAACCCACGATCTCACGATCTTGCGTAGCATTCGGACACACTCCCATCGCGCTACAGAGGCACTTATTCCTATTACTTGTGGTAGTACCTACATATTTCACATTGACATTTTATCCTGTGACATATATAGGTATATGTATGTAAATAATAGGATGTATGTGTAATAACATAGCCAGCCTATCATTTCAAACGATAACATTATAATATATAAGAATATTATCGAGACTTAATCGCGTGAAATATTTAAAGGTACAAACCTTTCATTTACCCGACGTTTCGATCGAATTGCACCAATCCGCTACCGACTCGTAGTCACACCACATTATCACACCAGTATGACAAACGGTATTTTTTTTCTCGTTTGTCACACTACTGATTTTTACACACCATGTAATGTATCTATTTCCGAACTAGTGCTGTCCGAGTTATACTACTTTCTTAAATTAAAGAAAAACTTCGAATTACGTATTAGCCAATGTATTAGCTTATAAACCAAATAAAGTGTAACACGCTTTTATGAACAAGTACGGGCAAGGCAGCACAAGCAAGTGCAACTAAGTTACATACTCATACATATATTAAATTACTAGCTGTGCCCCGCGGTGTTACCCGCGGTTTATTAGCCTATGTGTTAATCCAGGGTGTCACCTAACTCCATTACAAATTTTATTAAAATCTCTTCAGCCGTTTAGGCGTGAAGAAGTAACAAACATACACACTCACATACTCACAAACTTTCGCCTTTATAATATTAGTGTGATTTTGAACTTTTTAGTCGACTGTCCAGTAATAAAAGCTTGATTTCCAATTTTTACTATTTTATTTAACGCAACATTTCAAGGAAATGTCCCAATGTTATTTCGCCATGTAATAGTTTTAATTGCCACGAAATTATAAAATTTGTCGACCCTTCATTTTTTTTGTATATTAATATCCTTTTCATTTAATAATACTGTTAATAACTTTAGTATGGTTACGTAGTTTTTATTTATCTTTTTGTTTAACTAGGAGTGCTAACTTTCACAAACGTTGTTGGTTCTGTGTCTTTGACCAACTACATTTCAGTCAGCAATATATTATTCATCATTTAGCGATTGACGGCCCATGTATGCTGTGAACTGTTTCATCTTTTCCCCGATCAATTCATTGGATTCAGTTTTTATGTACTCCCATCCGTTTTTAACAAGTTCTAACGGAGTTAGCGGCAGTACCGAACATAATCCCACAATTCTTGTATTTTATGTTTCAAACCAATTGATTTCGCTTTCCGCCATAAGCTCTGACAATAGTGATATAAGTGGAAACAATATTCTTAAGGCATTTGCTACAGCAATCATTGCGCTCAGACACTTGTCGAGGCGTTACAATAGCCGACCCCCAAATTCAGTGGGACACCAATCGGGAAATTTAGTTTTCAAGATGTCAAACAATGCAGCGTATGTTAACTCTTTTTTGTCACTCATGAGCACATGAATTAGTGGTACAACTGAAGTTTTTTGAGATGTGCTTCCCAAATCACCGAGGATAGAAAGCAATTGTGAAAATGGTTGTGGACAACTCTTAAAAGTCGCATCAATAAAATATTCTTTTACACTTTTTAATAATACCTTTGCGTCTTCAGAACAAAATATTAATAGTGTGGTATTCTCGAATCAGAAATTTTTCAAATGTAATAGGTACCTACTTCTACGTCTGCAATGTGTTTTGAAAACGGTCTTATTCACGTTTAGTTTTCGTTTGCGTGCATTACGCTATCAAATTGTGGTACTTTCAACCATTTTTCTTTTAAGGGTCTAATATGTTTCTCGAAGATTTTAGTCATTGGCCCTACAGAAGTACAAGCAACTTCATGTATTTTTTTACCATCTGAATCACGGATTATTCACTGCTGAAGTCATGCCATAGGTTATAGATCAGTTGCATTACTTGTCAGTAAACCGACTTTAATATGTTGGCACTGCACTAGCAATTACGGTATACATGGTGTGTATTAATCAGTAGTGTGACAAACGAGAAAAAAATTACCGTCTGTCATACTGGTGTGATAATGTGGTGTGACTACGAGTCGGTAGGGTACCAATCATGGTCACAGGTCGACCTTTAAATATTTAACGCGATTAAGTCCCGATAATATTCTAACATGTGTAAACATAGCGAAAGTTTAAAAACAATTAGAATTATAATAGTTCTGCATCGGAGTGCCTTACTTACCAACTTTGAGGTTACCGCAAAAGGAAATAAATCAAAAACCAAACAACCAGAATCAATTTTAAGAATTTATTACATCATTTATTATAGTACAAAATAATCCTCAAATACAATAATTATTTAGATATAAGTAACACAACCAAAGCAAAATATTAAAAGTTGGATTTGAGAAGTTTATGTCACCGTAGGCCTGAATATTACTGGCCGTAAATGCATTTAGGATATAAAATAGATTATATTGATACAGTTAACTAAATGACTGGTTTGTTAGAGTTATACTACTCATTATATAATCTTATAATACTGGCAATTTAACCGGATAGTCTCGCAAACAATAAGTAGAATATAAAAAAATAAACATCTAAAATTGTACACAGTATACCGACGGGGTTTAAAATAATATATAAATACTCTATGAACGTCAATGACGTCATGAGCATCGATGGCATAGACAACAAGGGGAAATTTAGACAATCCTTCATAAATAGCAACTTAAATCTTCATTCAAAGATCTTTAAATGATAAGACTGCGCATTAAAAGAAAGTATATAATCATAATATCAAATACAGTTAAGAATATGAAAAGAATACTTTTAGCAATCACATCAAAGAACTTTATCATTTAAAGTTAAAAATAAATATACGAATGCGTGAATTTTAAGTCCGTGACAGTATTATGCCATGTTTTACAGAGTTATCAAATAAAGTCCTTTTATACATACAGCCAAATGCAGGGTTATAGGGCCAGCAAAGCCGGAACAATACGGAATACCGCATATTATATTAAATTTTTAATGGTCCACCTAACGCACAGTATAAAAGATGCAATGAGTAGATAAGATATGTGATGTGTTAAAATATACATAGTTGTTGTTCAACGAAGTTGGAATTATTTACTAACAATTTTAACAACAAACTGCAAGACGAATTTCACATTGCAGTGTTGCGCAAATCAACAATATCACAAGTTATAATCAGCTTACAATTCCAACTGTCGCGGAACTTAATCCTACCTAAAGCGAATACAATAGTAGTAACATTACTTGTGTAAATCTAGTTGTTTATAACAAATAACCATTGACCAGACATTTTGCTAAAACGTTCCGAGAAAGATGTGTTCCGACAACGCTAGGGATAAATACATTTAGCGTTAGCAAAACTACATTTCTTTAGCGCGCTATCGGCCCACATCTGTCCGTTGAACCGTAAAATATCACCTTAACATTGACATTACATCCGCGCCGTAACAAAACGCATCTAAAACTAAAAATTAAATTACAAATTCGTAAGAAAAATTGCTTTTAAAACATCGATAGTAGAAGAGAAATTGTAGTTTAAGAAATAAATAATCAAATAAAACGACTATATACAAATATCTATTGAAGTACGGCGCGGACGCAACTCGCATTTCACCAACAATTCCGACGTCCAATTCCTCACACGGCTATTTGTCTACCGTCTATGGCGGTTACATGAAAATATCACGAACGCGAATACATCGTTAGGTACATTAATACCGTTATTAGAAACATTTTACTAAAGAATATAAGCGTGCTCTTAACGTTAATCGTATCAAATCCATTGACGACATTTTGAGTAAAAAAGTACGAAACAGTTTTGGTTGTACAAAATGTATATACGGTTAGTTAAAGGGCGCGATATAGGCGCGTCAGAACAGGCCCACGTCTTTCTTCAAGTTGGTCTGTTTCCACGCGGGGAGGCCTGAGAACTCCTCTTTGGACATGCCGAAGGCCTCCTGTTGAATCAAGAGGGTGTTCCGTTAGAGAGAGAGTGAGAGATAGAGAATGAGAGAAGAGAACATTTATTATGTAAACAATAACACTCCTGAAAATTATTATTATTATCGGTATGTATACTTAGTATAATATATAGTATTGCTCTGTTGTGTTTAAAAAACAAGGTTCGTAGAGATATGATTTGTTAAATTCTTTTAAAAATGCAATTTAAATATGTTAGTAGATTTAGTCGTAATAGTAACTGTTCCCCATTAGGTAGGCTATTTGCTGTCTCTGTAGTATAAAAATGAAATAGGTATTTCTACATAATTCTTAAAAGTGAGGAAAGTTACTCCCTTTGCCCTATAAATGTATTTACATTACTCTAGCTTATTTATGTATAATCAACGAAATAACTCAGTGTGTAATTGTAACCAAAAAATATTGTTAAAATTAAATAAATGTGAAACTGATATACTAACAACAGTAAAAGACTAAAAAATAAAACATTGAACCGAATAGCTATAAAAAAAGTAGGTACTCAAGGTTTGAAAAAATATATTAAGTACTTGTTTTCAAATAACTAATTGTTTTTAGTGGTGAAGTTTTTGTGTTGAGATATATATATAATAAAAATATATATTTTTTCTATTATTCAATATTTGAAACTATGCATTAGTAACAAATACGAGTGCATTTTACTCGAACAATAAAACATAATATAAATAAGCCCATGTCACTTGAACAAACAATGAATTGAATAATGACGAAATTTGATGAACATTTATCGAGTACTTTGTTGACTACTCAAATATGACCTCACATTCCAACGACAAAAGCTCTATCAGCAAAATGCCTAACAGATGATGCGAGGAATTGAATATATAAAAACATATAAAGAGTT
Organism: Herminia tarsipennalis; assembly: GCA_945859575.2. Taxonomy (NCBI): domain Eukaryota; kingdom Metazoa; phylum Arthropoda; class Insecta; order Lepidoptera; family Erebidae; genus Herminia; species Herminia tarsipennalis. Next base: position 7,333,053 of record OX243850.2, on the reverse strand, counting down.
ATTTCGTTAACTACACAATTTTGACGTCACTAGGGTTAGTTACTAACTATTATAGTACTACTACACTGGACTGGCTACCCTCAAAGTGACAGCAATTTCAAATGTCGAATGGAATGACTGTCCTGTCAACTTTTTTGACAAGTGTCCAAAAAGTTCACAGAACGGTCATTTGACGGACAAATGGGCGATATTGTTATCCTTGTTACAGTGCTACAAGGATCTTTTGGCGCGTGGCCGAAATGAGAACTAACGTCGCCATCTTGTAAAGCGCCCTCATGTCAATGTTATACAAGTGTCAGTGGCTAGTATTGTTAACCAATTGCATTGACACGTGGCCGAAATCAGAACTAACGCTGCCATCTTGTATAGCGCCCTCATGTCAATGTCATCCAAGTGTCAGTGGCTAGTATTGTTAACCAATTGCATTGACACGTGGCCGAAATCAGAACTAACGCTGCCATCTTGTATAGCGCCCTCATGTCAATGTCATCCAAGTGTCAGTGGCTAGTATTGTTAACCAATTGCATTGACACGTGGCCGAAATCAGAACTAACGCTGCCATCTTGTATAGCGCCCTCATGTCAATGTTATACAAGTGTCAGTGGCTAGTATTGTTAACCAATTGCATTGACACGTGGCCGAAATCAGAACTAACGCTGCCATCTTGTATAGCGCCCTCATGTCAATGTTATACAAGTGTCAGTGGTTAGTATTGTTAACCAATTGCATTGACACGTGGCCGAAATCAGAACTAACGCTGCCATCTTGTATAGCGCCCTCATGTCAATGTCATCCAAGTGTCAGTGGCTAGTATTGTTAACCAATTGCATTGACACGTGGCCGAAATCAGAACTAACGCTGCCATCTTGTATAGCGCCCTCATGTCAATGTTATACAAGTGTCAGTGGTTAGTATTGTTAACCAATTGCATTGACACGTGGCCGAAATCAGAACTAACGCTGCCATCTTGTATAGCGCCCTCATGTCAATGTTATACAAGTGTCAGTGGTTAGTATTGTTAACCAATTGCATTGACACGTGGCCGAAATCAGAACTAACGCTGCCATCTTGTATAGCGCCCTCATGTCAATGTCATCCAAGTACCAGTGGCTATAATCAGCTCGGCGAACCTTGATCCCTATGACAGTTCATACTAGTGACGGGTCGTGTCGATATATCGCAACTTTTTATAGGCAAAGGCGTGACTTGCATTCAGCCACATCGATAAACATGTTTTTAAAATATAATCTACATTACTATAATTATAATGCTTGTTATATTTACAAGTATCCGTGTATTTGTATATGGGGTTGCCAATATTCCGATGCAGAGGTAACATGGTCGGACTGTATAATTTTAATGTGAATTAAAATTTTAGTTATAGCAACACTATCTGATCTGTCACTACGCTAGTACTGTCAGTTCGCTACGCCAGTACGAGTCTTGTATGCGCCACGTGTTTTGTTGTGTCATCGGAATCCTTTGTTTGTTACTATTGTTGTTTTCTGTTTTTGTTATTGTTGCTGTTTTGTTTTTGTTGGTGTTTCAAAATGCCGAAAAGACTGAGAAAAACTGTACTCAACAGTGAAACGCGGGAGTTTGTTGTACGCTTGCGTGACTATTTTGCTCGCGAACTACAAAATGGCGGACCTTTGTTGCCACTTGACAACGTACGCGACCGTGTTGCTGATGCTTTGGGAATCAAGTGACTCCGGACAATTGGAGGAAAGTGGTTGAAAAGACGAAAAAACTATGCTTAGATGATTGGAATCGAGACGTGCGATACGACAATATAGTAGACCAGCCGTTTTTAATAAACATAGGAGAAAGCAGCTGCAGTTCGGATTCCGAGTCTGAGACGCAATCGGTGACATCATTGTCAGATTCAGATTAATGTATATTAAAAAATCATAAATAAACCGCTTTTGTTTTATTTGAGTAGGTATATACAATAAATTTGTTAAATCTCCTTTATTTTATTATCGCAAACAACTTAAATGATTATAAATCTGACACTAAGAGCGTAGGTACTCTATTGATGTATTTTGTACACTCGTTTCCATTTTCGATATTTGTTTATCGATACTTTTCCGCACTAGTCGATATCTTCCAAACGGAGTAACTTTTGCAGGACGTCAACGTAAAGTCTGATTGAGATAATTTCTTGTAAGTGTTAATAATTATTATAATTCTAACGGGATATTATTGTAATTGCATATATCTGCCTAAAATTAATAAATATCATTTTTAGACACCGCCAATTCGATTATAATATAACGGTGACGCTACTACAAGGTTGTGTCGTGGGAATAACTGTCAGTGTCATAGGGATCAAGGTTCGCCGAGACTATTATAGTATTGTTAACCAATTGCATAGACGTGGCCGAAATCAGAACTAACGTTGCCATCTTATAAAGCGCATTCATTTTAATTTCATCGAAGCGTCAAAAGATCCTTGTAGCATTATACTGATTGACTTTCGTTCGATTTACGTCTGGTCTCAATAATTTAAGTATCAATGGATTTGGTTACTAGAGGTATATATTTCACATAAGCTCCATACAAAATATGTCAAAATTCTACCTCTAGTAGCCAAATCCATCGATAGGTAGATTATTGAGACCGGCCGCTAGTCATTGACGTAGAGACCAGGACTGCTCCATAACCTCACAAAATTCACCACTCTCTAGAAAGAGACAACGCTACTTTGTGGACAATACCTGTCAAAGGGGCTGTCTATTTTTTTTTCTCTTTCGCGCTTTGCACTGATGGCGCAGTCCCGGTCTTTACGGATTTAGTCACATGACCACCCAAATGTCAAATTTAATTGGGAGTGTCGTCGTTGTCGGTAGGTGTTACGTATAGATAGTTGGGCGAGGTATGCGCACGTACCACAAAGTCCCGGTCGGCGAGATGGCGCTCCAGATGGTGCGGGTCGACGTGGTCGGGCAGCGGGCGGCGCTGCAGCTCGGCCAGCGCCAGCACGGCCGAGCAGCTCGTGAGGCGCGCCAGCTCGCGCGCGCCCGCGGCCCAGTCGCCCGCCTTGTGCCCGTGCTGTGCGTGCACAGTGCCGTAAGCGTGCGGGCATATCGTGCCGGGGGGGGGGGATATTTATACTGATCGTTTTCATTTTAGGGGGCGTTCAAGTATTACGTAACGTAATTTGGGGCGTGACCTTACAGAGGAGGTTCGGACAACTCGTGATGTAGTTGTTTCTTTTATTAAAATTTCCCAAGTTGGCAACCTTTACGGGGAATCCCTCGATTATATTGTATAAAATTTTTATTTTGCTTTTGCTTTAAATTCGTGTGAAAACGACTGAAGACGATTTTAGGTAAAAATCGTTGTTGAAGTAAATCTGAGATCAATTTGCAATTTAAGGAAGGGGTTGTTAAGTTTTAAGTATTTTACAAAAAAAAACTCAACCAAGTAAATTTCAGATCAAGTTTGTAATGTTATAACTACATTACTTTTATATTTTAGAAACCGTTTCTAAGAAAACTTGGGCAAATATAATTTATATAATATATGGAAACCCTTTATAATATATGTTTACTGTCTACTCCCATAACAATGTAAATCAATAAAGTATATACCCCAGGTAATTGTAAATCTTTTTGTTTCAATCGTGCCCTATGTATATAATCAATGATTCACATTACCCCATAGCCACAGGTATTTACAAAACCCTTAAAATTTTATATTACATGAATTACTTTAATCCTTTTCTCCACGTTACCCCTTCAATTTTTTTTGCCCCGCATTAAAGCCCAATGTTACCCATAAAATATACACTATACACCGGTTACCCCGAAGTATCCATCACAATCAACCATATTTCATTATGTACAGCCAAAATATTAAAAGCGACGATATTTAACATCAGCAGCTTAATCGTGATCCTGCTAGGTGTCGAAGAAGTCACCAAACCTCTGTGGTTCTAGCGGGGCTGCGACTATCCTGGCGTCGGGCTGCGACCGTGGAATCTTCGTCATATATACACCAATTACCCACCACAATCACCCATTTTACCCCATGCATCTTGCCCCAGTGTACATTTTATGGGCAACACGGGCATCACAGCCAAAATATAAAGTTACTCACGGCGATATTAACATCAGCAGCTTGATCGTGATCCTGCCAGGTGTCGAAGAGGTCGGTGAACCTCTGCGGTTCCAGGCCGGCCGCGACGATCCTGACGTCGGGTTGCGCGTCGGGCGCGTGGTCGTGGTCGTGGCGCGAGCGCGACGCGCGCCAGTACGCGTCGCACGTGCGGAGCGCGGCCACGCGCATCGCTTGCCAGCGCGCAGCGAACGCGCCTACACCTGGAATTGGGGAAAAAAGCGTTTGAGTTGGAAAATGGCGGCAAAATAACATGTCGCTATTTTTACAGCTCCGCGTTTTACGTGTAAAATCACAGAACAAATACTCTACGAATGCAAAATATACTTGAATTACGTGATAACTGGATCTGAACAAGACTTTGTAATTCAAAGAACAAAACTTGAAACCGGAAACAAGACTTTGTGATTCAAAGAACAAAACCTGAAACCGGCAACAAGACTTTGTGATTCAAAGAACAAAACTTGAAACCGGAAACAAGACTTTGTGATTCAAAGAACAAAACTTGAAACCGGCAACAAGACTTTGTGATTCAAAGAACAAAACTTGAAACCGGCAACAAGACGTTGTGATTCAAAGAACAAAACTTGAAACCGGAAACAAGACTTTGTGATTCAAAGAACAAAACTTGAAACCGGCAACAAGACTTTGTGATTCAAAGAACAAAACTTGAAACCGGCAACAAGACGTTGTGATTCAAAGAACAAAACTTGAAACCGGAAACAAGACTTTGTGATTCAAAGAACAAAACTTGAAACTAAAAGAAATGAAACTTGAAACAGAGTAATATCGGCGGGAAGAGAAAAAAATATTTATTGTGTAAAACAAAAATGAAAATTACAAAGTATATAATTTTTGTAAAAAAAATTACAAATTACCCCTAACCACCTTACACGACCTACTTGTGTCACACAACCATTTACCACACATCTGGGAGAACCCGGAGTAAAATCGATATTTCTTTGTCTGGTTGACGGCCTAAACCTCACACTAAACAATGATTTTACTCTAGTAAAATAGTTTGTAGGTGATTAAGATCTAACTCCAAAAACAAGTGGAAGGTGATTGAGGATTAATATATTAAATATTTTCCAAAACTGATATTACAAAGTCATTGAGTGTATTGCAAAGAAGCCACGAAAGGGAGGTTATTTATATATTAAAACTTCCCATGTCGTCCCAGCGACAGATATTGTTTGTTTGAACGCGTTAACCTCAGGAACTACTAATCTAAATATGAAAATTTATTTTTGTTTTAGATAGCCCGTTTATTAAGCAGATTCCTGACACAATATACAACTCCCAGTGGAATAGCTGACTACTACTATATGATGTGAACTATGAAGGGCGTCGCTATCGCCATTATCCAAAAAAACAAAATAACAGCTTTTACTAACGGCCGGTTTCAATAATCTATCTATTTGGTTGCTAGAGGTAGAATTTTTGCATATTTTGTATGGAGTTTATGTTAAATATATAACTCCAGTAGCCAAATCCATCGATACCTAGTTAAGAGTATATGAAAGTATATTAACAAAAACATAGCTTTAAATTTTTTTGTCTGTCTGTTTGTTCAGATTTTGACGGAAATTTCACTGCCAGACCGCGGGATACACCTAGTTATAGTTGCACAAGATTGCAAGGATCAATATGTCCAGTCCGTGCCTAACCTTAGGTAAAACAGATGTACATACCAGCGTTCTTCTCGGGCGGCTCCAGCTCCCCCCCCTCCCCGCGCGGCCACCATCCCTGCCACAACCACACGCACTTGCCGTCGTCCAGCAGGAACAAGGCTGCAGAACACAACACATTGGAAATTAAATTATTTGTATGTCATAAACATTAATTTGTAGCGCGGTGAGTGTGTCCAACTGCTACGCAAGAGGTCGTGGATTCGATTCCCCTATAGAACACCACTTTGTGTGATCCACAAATTGTTGTTCCGAGTTTGGGTGTACTTTGTGTCCGTGGCTTCTACGTGGCGACACAGGGCTTGTAGACCCTACTGCGGCAGTAGTAATCCTCCTAGTCCTAATTTTTCATCATATGCTAGTACACCTATAGATAGATCTCGTAGGTACGAGATTATGTTCATTTCTTTGGTAGGCACCAAAGAAATGAACATATCATACGTACATATATAGGTACGCCCGCATTTTTCGGAATATCTCCAAAATACTATCTAACAACACAACACATTATTAAAAAAAAAAATTACAATAATAATTACCAGGTTGCGAAGCCGAATACAACTCCTTTTGTTCAAAAGGGAAGGGTGTCACCAGGTGGTCGTGCCTCAGCGGGGACAACACCTCATTCGCCTCGAACTGCCCCCCCAGGTCCGTGAAGTGGAACAAGCGGGGCGTCCCGTCACCGCAAACCTCCCTCCCACCCCCCACAACCGAATTATAGTACTGCTTATTAGCCACCCCTAACGCATCCAAAACCTCTTTAGGCTCTTCACCTTCACGAACTTCAGTAATCTCAACATTAGATACATTATCACCGAACAAATAGTTAGACTTCCTCGCTATTAGCCTATTTGCCATATCAATAGCGATGTTTTTCGTGTGTTTCATGCTTCGAGTACCGTGCCAGATGTATAGACAACCCTTCTCTGTGTCGACTAGGAGTAAAGAACCTCGACTTCGTAGTTGACGAACTGAACAAGGCACTTGTAGTAGATAACCTTCGTTCGTCAAATTCCCTCGTGTTACGAACAATTTGTATCTATTTCTATCAGAGTCTTTTTTACCCTGGTGTACTATTAAGTTACCCTGGAATAGGTTTAAAAAGGCTGGTGGTTCGTTGCCTTGTGCCACTCGGATTTGTGGGCCTTTTTCTTTGTCTAATTCGACTGTTAAAAGTGCAGCGGCTCCTTTCTCGTTTGAACTGGCATCTTTACCTTGCCAACAGAAATAGGCGCAACGATCTCGACCGGTTATATTGTGTTTTGATGGCTTCCCGTTCAATTCTCGGCCGGTAGCCGTAATTTGGTACTCCCATCTAATAATATAACTGTCACCAGAGAAGAATTCTCCAATTTCGGCATCATTCTCCACCTTCTGATAGTCGTATTCCTGAATAACCCATTTCCGTACAGACTTCGTTTTGATATCATAATTTCGCGTGTTTTCTTTATCGTAATAGTGCGTGCCTCGGCCGATATGGGACCCTTCTAAAATGAGATCTGGGTCCTGGTATTCATTCGACCACATTTCCTCGGCATCGCACGGGTTGATTTCAATGCTATTGGATTTGTTTTCTGGTGATTTTACTTTTATAACCCTGGAGTAATCGGGCCAATCTAGGAACTTTTCTTTGAAGAGTATTGTCTCCATGTGTTGGGTGACTTTGGATAAAATGGCCCATTCTGGTCGACTTTTGGCCGCTTTGGAAGGTTGGTCGGTATTTTCGCGTGCCCCCTGATACAATGCTGCATTCAAAGGGTTGATATGACACTCTTCGTAGTTGTAACCTTCATCGAACATTTCTTGAGCTAATTGTGCTGCTCGGCGTCGGCTTTCTAACGGAACGTTTTTGCCGTACCAGATATACATTTCTGAACCAAAATCGAAGACAATCACTTTAGATTGGTTGAGCATGGCAATCTTGGGCAATTGGCCCCAATATTCCTCGATTGGTTCCAACTCATCATCGCTGACTTCGTAGCACATATTTGTTTGGATAATGCAAGATTCAAATATTTCGTCTTCGTCGGCATGTCCAGTCTCTATAGGTCTATAGTTCTCGATGCCTTCGGTGACGCCCAATAGGGACCAAAATTGGTTCCAATGTTTGTTGCTAAAGTTTTTCATTTGTTCGTCTATTTTTATGATCCCTGTTGAGTTCTTGCAACCCAAGTCCTTTGAGTTTTGTATGTGCATTGCGATATCTGTGCTGCGGTTTCTGAAATTACGAGAAGAAAGGTTACTTTAGTAGTTATTTTTAATGGATTTTGCTCATGCGCCTATCTCATTAGTAATTCAAAACCTGCTAATACTTGAATTAAGGACTTCATTAAATTTGGTTCTGGACGAACCAATGACATCTAGTGTCATCTCTATCATTCTCATTACAATTATTATGAGCGGGTTTTAGTACGGGTTATGATATAACTTAACTAGCGAATGATTGGTCATTGTTTATCACTCTGTTTTCAAAATAGAAGAAGTAAAAATGTTCGTCAGCTAAAACACTATACTACTTATTAAAGTAATATGCATAATCTATACTAATATAATAAAACTGAAAGGTTTGTTTGTTTGTTAGAACGCGGTAATCTCAGAAACTACTGGTCCGAATTGAAAAAGTATTTTTCTGTTGGGTAGCCCATTTATCGAGAAAGGCTATATGCTATATAACATCTCGCTACAGCAATGTTGCAATAACGGGGAAAATTTACGAATACGAAGTTGCGCGGTACAGCTAGTATAATATACGATAATTAATAAAGGTACATATATATAAGATAACTTACTTCTCAATAACATTGGCATACAATCCGATATACAGGAACAGTTGGTCAGGCGTGACTAGCACGAAGCAGTCGCCGCGGTTCACGCTGGTGTGGACTGGCTCAACTAGCCGCGTCTGTACAATGAAACAACATCATATTTACCTATACATTTTTATTTATACAGGACGATTTCTTATATACTAATAACCCCCCGCTTATGACTTCTTTACATTACACCGTAATAAAAATACAAATTAACCCTTCATTAGCTATTATTTACTTTTACCACACATCTGTGAGACCCCGTATTAAAATCGATGCTTTGTAGTCAAGTTTAGAACCGAAACCTCACAATAAACGAATTTACTCCAGTAAAATAGTCTATAGATGGTTAAGGTCATAACTGCAAAAACAAGTGGTAGGTGCTAGATATATTTCGGGACTTAATCGCAGTCGACCCGTGACCACGATCAGTGCAATTCGATCGAAACGTCGGGTAAATAAAAGGTTCGTACCTTTAAATAATTCACGCGATTAAGTCCCGAAATATATCTTATATGTATAAAAATCGCGAAAGTTTAAAAACAATAAGTGGTAATGATTATAGGTTAATTAATTTAATAAATATTTTCCAAAACTGATATTACAAAGTAAATTAGTGTTATGTAAAGAAATCACGACCGGATGGTAATTAGTATTTTAAAAATCAACCTGTATACAAGGTGTAAAAAAAGGTGTGGTCATATTTCAGCAGCGGATAGTGTATGTTGTCAGTATTGGACCTACGATTCGTTCAGTTCATCACATTGCCGATTGCATTATTATTACATAGTTTTGTATATTATTTTTGTCAAACTTCAGTAGTGATAGGCGTATGGCATAAATATTATACCTTCCCCAGTGCAAATTTCAGCTGCATTATTATGGCATAGAACGTTAAAGTAATATTTTTTAAATTCATAACTTGCTAATTCATAAACAAATAAAAAAATAATAAACAAAATTTTAGGGTAAAATTAGATATGTGCACTCAGTATCATGGGCAAATAGCGACGCTTGAATATGATCACACCTTTGTGTTACACCCTGTATACACATATTATGCATGTATTAAAGACAGAGTGTTCGCGTTGGTAGCTTCTTTACATTACACTAAATAACTTTGTAATATCAGTTTTGAAAAATATTTAATAAGTTAACCCTTAATTACCTTGTTTTTGGAGTAATTACCTTGACTACAGACTATTTTACTGGAATTATATATACTACGGGTCTTAACCGCGTGAATAATTTACTATTTTACCTTAAATTATTCACGCGATTAAGACCTGTAGTATATATAATTTTTTAATGTGTAGAAATCGCGAAATTGTATCAACATTTCTTTTACTGGAGTAAAATCATTATTTATTGTTAGGATTAGGTCCTCAACCTGACATCAATCCTCAAATTATGATATATACTGAATTATAGTGTTAACCGCAACAAATCAAAATACGTAGTTTACAAGATCTATAGGCCGACCGCTTAACTCGTATATCGCCTGCGCGGTGAGAAGGGAGCGCGGGGTGATGTTAACGGGTGGGTGAGCGGGGTGCGCGGGACGTTAAGCGGTCGGCCTATAACCGGGAAGCGACTTCGCAAAGTTATGATACGAGAAAGTTTGAGACGTATGTTTTTTATTCTTTTACGGTAAAAAGTAGTGAACGGATTTAGATTAAAACTGTATATTAACAAAACAAACAACATAATGCAAAAGTGTTTATTATCTCGCATAAAAAGCAGTGAATGGATTTAGATAAAACTATACAATAAAACAAACTAATTAATGTGCAGACTAACTATTAAGTCCCGTTCGTCACTCTGCTTGGTTTTTAGGCACTTGTCACACTAACGGCGATAAAGCGAGCAACTATTTTCTTGCTCAGGAAACATACAATACATGTAGATCAAGTGTAAACATGTCCACCATCGAAACTCCAAAAAAACCTTTTTGAAATTTCGGAGGCTGTATCAACACCCAAATCCCCCCCACCCGGAACTCCTATGTTAGATTACCTACGTAATCTTAGAAAGAATTACGTACCTGCACTCTCCTGCGTCCTTTAACATGCAGCAACATGGTGGGTTTGGTCCCGTGCACGATGGGAGTCGAAGCCGCACTCTTGAGCGTGACGCTGGCGAAGTCCTCCTTACTGGCGAGGGCCGCTAGCGCTTCGGCTGCTAGGCCGCCGTTGGATTGTACTGGAAATTTATATGGGATGTTAGATATTTTGCTGTCTTAAATTAAAAATTGTAATATAATATCTTGGGACAACTGACACAACGTCATCTGATTCCAAACTAAGCAAAGCTTGTGCTATGGTAACCAGACAACTGATAAATATACATACTTATATATTTCTAAATACATACACATATTGTAGACAAATTACAACTAGACACAGAATAAACTATCGTGCTCATAAAACAAAGTCTTATACTGGGTGGGAATCGAACCTACGACCTCTTGCATAGCAGTCGGACACACTTCCACCGCGCCACATACCATAAAACGATCTAGCTGTTTCATTTTTTAAAAAAAAAACGTCGTTAAAAAAATATTGAGCAAAGCTCGGTCATCCAGGTACAATATACTATATGCGTCAATAAAAAAAAGACAACATATTGATGACAACTTAAGACGAATTATTTGTTATTTCTTTTTGATACCTACTTAGCCCGTCTTGCAGTGTCCAAATATTGTGAAGCTGAAGAGTTTGTATGTTTGAATGCGATAATTTCAGAAACTACTGGTCCGAATTGAAAAAAAATATTTTATTGTTAGATAGCCCATTTATCGAGGAAAGCTATAGGCTATATAACATCACGCTACGACCAATAGGAGCGGAGCAGCAATGAAAAATGTTGCAAAAACGGGAAAATTGACGTATACGAAGTTGCGCGGGACAGCCAGTATTAAATAAATGTTGCCCGCAATTGGCGAGTGCGTAAGCTTGTTGCTTTTCATATACCTACTTATTTTTTTATATCGTATACAAGAGCTGCGGGAAGATGGGCATGAATAAATGTAAAGACTTACTCTTGTCAAGCACGTAGTTCTGCTTGTTGTTGGTTGGCGCGGGCGTGGTGCTGGGCACGTACTCGTCGCGCAGGTCGGTGCGCGCCGCGAGCGCGCGCAGCGGGTTGCGCGATGCCTGGTGGCGCCGCCCCACGCGCGCGCGCCGGGACCACTCGCCCGCCAACCTGCATCACAATATATATCCAATCTTATACCTGTTAACGAGCCATTCTTGCCTTGGGACAACTCACACAACGCTATCTGGACCCAAACTAAGCAGAGCTTGAACGATGGAAACTATACTACTGATAAACATACTTATATATTTTTAAATACATACGTGTTATGAGGAAATAACACCCAGACACAGTATAAACCATCGTGCTCATCACACAAAGTTTTATCCTGGGGGATTGAACCCACGACCTCTAGCATTCAAGGTTCATTCACTACCACTAGACCAACAGGCCGGTCGATATGTATATATATAATCTGAATCTCGGCAACGGCTCCAACGATTTGATTCATGAAATTTAGTATGCAGGGGGTTCTCGATGTAGTTAAATTTGTGTTAGTGGTAGGTACTTTTGTTAAAGCCTGATTGACAAGATCCGAAATTAATTTATTCGATGCTTCTTTAAGGTTGCACTAATCCCAGAAAAAAAATTGAAAGGCTTTTGACCACATCATACGGCGAGGAGACGACCAAGTTGTCAAAACCTCTTAGAACAATCCAGAGCATTGGTACTCTTTTCTTACCAATAAATGGCATTATGCAAGAAAGGAACGGAAAGAAAAGAAAGTCTTATGAGGAGAAATAATACAAAACAGAAGGCGATATAGAAGGAAAAGCGAGGAAGAGAAAATACGACTTACATTTGTCTAGAGCCGCTATCAATGGCGTCCAGATCGACATCGACCCCCTCAGTGTCTGCCGTCCTCTCCTGTTGAAGAGCAGGCGTGTAGAAAGCATGGAACGTCTCATCATCAGCTCGCGGGACTCGAACCGGTTGACCTGAACGCTCTGCGCCACTTGACACATCTTCTTCTGAAAATTATAATAACATAGTTGAAAAAGTTGTGGAGGGTAAGGTGTTACGTCATTCCAGCACAGGATCCCAACCAGGCGATGTGATCGTGCCTGGCGGGCCGCCGCCTAACATTTATCGTTAGGAACTTGTATCATATTAAATATATTTCGGGACTTAATCGCCTGAATTATTTAAAGGTACGAACCTTTTATTTACCCTACGATCGATTGCACAAATCGGAATTAGTAGCCGTGAAAATTCCAATATCGCGATTCAGGATCTGACCCAAAACTGTCAAGTAGGTATCAATTTGTTTCCACCCGACTGCAAGGAATGTTAAGGTATTATTATATGTGGGTACCTTATACCGTATGTGTTTCATCGTTATCAAATGAAATACAAAAAATAGATTTAACCCTAAAAATAGGATGGATGTCATAACAATATTAATATCCATATTATAAAAATGTATATGTAATAATTAGTCTGTAAGCTTTCTGTAAGAGTAAATAAATTTGAAGATTTTTTTTAAAAAGACGGATTTGGCTTATAAACAAATACCATTTAATGGTACTTAACCGTATTTTAGCTTGACTCTAACATATCAATTTGCAAGCATAACCTAATTAAAACAAGCGCCGGACACGTATAATTAATTTCAATAAATATTAAAACATGACATGCCTGATAAAACTAATCAGTCACATTAATCAATGCCTTATCAGCACTTGCAGCAGTACATAATTTATAAAATGCTGTCATTTTCAATAGCACTGGAAAATAATAAACCAATTAGTTACTTCAATGTTTTGTAACCTAACGCGACTTCTATTAATATTGATATCAATTGATACATAACCTGGCAAATAGAATCGGTATAATCCTCCTTTAATAGGATTTACTGAACAGATAGAATGTGGATTAACAAATAGGTGTTAGGAATCCTCTTTCCGTGGGTGTTCCGTCTAAGAATGACTATTAAATTAGGTTCTACAGTAATTACCATAGTTTAATATGTAAATTTTGCTTGCGAGATTTAGGATGGTGGGCTAGTTATAACAAACATGCACTAGATGGCGTTAATAGGTAAGGATAACATCTTAGCGAATAATAGACAATGCTTGCTAAAAATGCGTGTTAAATTCAGCAATAGGTTTGCAAAATTTTTTGAACTTTTTTAAAGACGACTCCCGCAGTAGGGTACAAGCCCTGTGTCGCGGGGGAATTTACAAACTTACAAGTCACGGACACAAAGTGCACCCAGACTCGGAACAACAATTTGTGGATCACACAAAGTGGTGTCCCGTGTGGGAATCGAACCCACGACCTCTTGCGTAGCAGTCGGACACAGACACACCACGCCACCGAGGCATTTAGGTTGATCTTGTGTTATTTAATGTAGTTTTAATTTTTATTAAGTTTTTTATGTATGTATTTGTATAAATAGGCCTTAGTAGCCTAAAACTACAGAAATATTATAATTATAAACAACAAGTCATTCTATTGGTTGGAAAACAATTCATAACATCTTAGCTACAATTGCAATCTTATACGGTTTTGTTAGTAAAGTTACTTTATGACCTACAAATATAATACAACTATCTTTAAGTGTTTTAAAGATAAAGTATAATATATATATTTACCTATCCATGTTTACGTGTAGATACGATCAATAATATATAAATAAAATCAAGCACAATATTTTAATGATATCTTATAGAAACTCACTCTCATCGACCCTACTAATGCTCTCGCTGACCGAGTGACTTCTCTTGAACGATTCTCGATCGATTCTCGCTGTCTCTTTCGGCTTCACTTCAATCGATGTGGCACTGACGACTGCGCAGGAAGCGGAACGCAGCGGGCCCGACGCAAAACCGTTGGTAGGGGACGTTTGCTTCCTAGACCTGTGGTGTCAAATAACTTATGTAATGTGAGGACAAAGACATATCGATACCTATAAAGGTCTTGACTCAGTACACCGCATCATACTATGAATCTAATTGTTGCTTCTGATGTAAATTTTCTAGTGAAATTTTGACATTCATTAGACATCGTTACGTTTTTAAACAGGCTCACCATAGGCATTTTACGGTCCGCTATGTGCTGTTACAATTATGCAACGATGCCGGATCGGTGCTGTAGAGGCAATCCGATTTTATATACCCTAATAATATTCGAACTCCGAAACTATTGGACGGATTTGAAAAATTCTTTATCTTTGTGAATCTACACTATCCCCGGGTGACATAGGCTATTTTTTATCCCTGTATTCCCACGGGAACGGGAACTACGCGGGTAAAACCGCGAGGCGTCCGCTAGTATACCCTAAAAATGGATGAAGAACAAATGTGTATATTAACAATCTGTACATTGTACGATACGATGCACCACCGCGGTAGCGGATTTTGTCAGCGGGCGAGTGAATATAATATAATCAGCTACAAAGTGGATTTACATTTGCAAACATTCACACTGACTCAGCACAAAAAATCTTAATAATCAGTCATAATCTCAGCACAAAGAATCTCCTTTGCCTCACATTAGAACTTGGTGAATACTCACCGTAGAAAAGTTTGTACAACACAGTTTTTCCTATTCTTGTTGTAGCTTTAAGAATTCTAAATATTGCTTTTACGCGACTTTCCTAGCTTACTGTAGGTTTGTATATACATCGAGATGGTTCGTTTATCATTTGTTCTAATGGACGGAGACCTTTAATACACATATGATAGACTCACGCTAATCAAGGATACAGTCTATAGAAGTGCCTAAGCCATTCACGCTCAAGTGGTTCTGTATCATATTGCTAATTACCATGAAGTTTAATTGGTACCGTGCAGTAATTAATAATATAATATTATACAGACATTACTCAACTAAAAAACATTTAAAGTAAGGTCATACGTAACACGGGCAGTTTCGCTTAGATGTGTAACTAATTACTCCTACCAATTTGGTTAAACATTCCTTATGAAATATCCTTTAAAATAAATATAACCGTTCTTTAAAGTACTAATGAGTATTTCATCTATATATTAATACGTGAAGCAAAAAGGTTGTACCCCTTTTAATCAGAATTGCGCGGACGGAGGAGTATGAAATTTCGCACACTTATGCGGAATGCTAATATTAAAAAAAACACAACTTAATTTTAAACTAAGAATAGGGTTTATTGTTTAGGAAGAATGTCATTTCGAGTAATCAAATTAACTGATAGGTATGTTGTTTTTTTTTTTCAATTTAAATGAACGTGTAAGAGTTACTTTTATAGAAATGTTTAACGGGATTACGTAATAGGAACAGAGAAGGTATAAGACCGCACCGATAAGGTACTTACTTGAATTTATTAGGTGGTGGTATTCCAGGTGAAGCAACGGCGACAGGCGCCGGCGCAGGCGGTGGTGTGATGGGGGGTGTTGACGTCACGACCTTGTCGCGCTCCAACCGGCCGGCTACAGTGAAGAGAGATGCATCGCTCTGAGGTACGCGTTTGCGCCAACCCTAGAAGAGAAGAATAATGTTTGATTACGTGGTTGAGTACTTATTATTTAGTAGTAATTTTTATTGACTCAGTGACGATTGAGCAGATTGGGATATTTGCGAGGTTAAGCAACGTTACCACTGTCGGTCCATAGATAGGTGACTGTTTTCGAACATTGTCATACCCCTCCGTGCCAAGGAGAGCACGTTAAGCCGTCGGTCCTGTTCTATCCGGTTGTGTAGGATTTTTCGTCCCATCGTACTATGAACGTGAGGGAATAGAGAGTGCACTTGTGTGTGCGCATACACTTGTGCATTATAATATCACCTCCGTGGCTAGTCTCTAATGAGATTGGTTGCCGTAACCAAATACGGTTAGGATAATAATAATAATATCTTGGGACAACTCACACAACGCTATCTGATCCTAAACTAAGCAGAGCTTGTACTATGGAAACCAGACGACTGATAAACATACTTACATATTTCTAAATTCATACATATTATAGATAAATAACACCCAGACACAGAATAAACCAACGTGCTCATCACACAGAGTTTTATCCTGGGTGGGGATCGAACACACGACCTCTTGCGTAGCAGTCGGACACACTCCCAACGCGCCACAGAGGCAAATAGTTATTTTATAGGTTGTTTAGCATTATTTTAGGTTTAGGTTATGATACCAATAAACTTCCTCACACTTCTGAGTCCAAAGAACACTTCCCAGGACTGTCTGAACTGTGCTGAACAACTAACACAGTAATTTATATAGCCATTGCTTGCAATTATAAACAATACGTGTACCAGACGATCCGTGACGATGGCTGGTGGAATTCGGTCAAAATTAATAGAATTAAAAATATATAACCTTTAAAATTTACACAATCAAAACAGGCTCAAAATTTCATCATTTACACTTCATTATAAAATATTTTCGTCTTGGTGCAGACTACGAGTCAAAAATCATCCTATTGAGGAGTGGCATTATACCAAGGCAATTATTTGACAAGTTAAAAATAAAACTTGTTTTAGCTTATCTAATACTAATACGCACTATTTTGTCAAACCCACGACAAGCAACTCAATAAGCACAATCTGTCCTTGATCAAATATTCCATTTTAAAATTGAGATATAAACAACCGCTATAAATAATGATAATGTCTAAACTACCTTCCCATTCAAATGAACTTTTCTTCTTATAACAAGCTAAATTATAACAAAACAAAAACCCGACTGTTAAAAATTAATAGCTGAAATAGTTTGGCGACAAAAAACCCCCATTTTATTTATTTCTAATTTTGATGTAGGTACTTAGTGTCACTCTCGCAACTGAGACGAATCTAACGATACCTCTCAAGCTTAAATCCACCAAGCCATTTAGGCTCCAGAACGTGCCAAAGAAATCCTCATACATACTTACACTCGAAAAACATGCCCTACATCTTGCGCAGTCAGCTAAAAAGACAACCTCTGCACTATGGATGATGCCCTGTGACTCAGAACCAATATTTTTTGATTTTAAAAGCTCCGATCACAAAGCTTTGTGTCCCATGTGGGAATTGAAACCACAAGCTCTTGTACACCAGTCATACATACTCACGCTGCACCTGAGTCAGTCATATTGAATAATAAATAACCTAAAGGTAAAATAACTGTTAACACAAAAGAAATACGCGGTTTCATGTCACACTCAATTATTAAACCGTGTCCGAACAACGCAAACATTATCGACGAACAATGAATCAGTGCGGTCAATTGCTCATAATTCCCAATATTCAGACCACTTACGCACTCGCATGCACTTCTTACACCGCATCAAACAAATGGCCTTACCCACTCGACACACTCGTAACCATAAACCCTTGATCTTTAAATATCCTCAGCAGTAAAGGATACACTTATTAGCACAATTATAAATTGTTTTACTTTAAAGCTCACGTTGGAAAGGCTTCAGAGGTCAAGCAGTCGTTGTAAACCGCATTCCGTAAATCAACAGAATCGCTCGAACATTGAAGTTAAAATGCGAATTTACGCAACGCAGCATTGTTTAAACAAGTACGCAAGGTCTGAACTTTAGCATTTATGTACGAAAGTTGATTTATATGTTTTACTTGATGAACAAACAAATATATATGGTGTGGTGTAATGATAGACGCGATGGCACTTGACGACATTGGTTAAAAAACTGATGTTACGTGGAAAGATCGTGCAATCGCAGCCGGTATTGCAATCGAGCATGCAAAAAAACAGCGCAAGAGCATCGCTATATGACCTAGAAAGAGAATGTCAAAAGGAAGATAGTAATAAATACAAATACACAAGAACAGGTTAAAATGAGATGAAAGAAATAAATATTGAATATCACGCGTGCTTTTAAAAGCTGAAGAGTTGTATTATGATCAATGATCATAATAACTGCCTGACATATCAATAATGAAGTTTGATTCAACTGACCTAGTGCTGAGTAGACATCGTTGTTTATTGAACAATGACGCGTTAAAGATTAATTCAATAATTTGCGTGTGGGTTTTCTCACGATGATTTAACACATCATCTAACATGTAATTTGACAAACAGTAAACAATATTTAAGCTCATACAATAAGTATAATCATTCAATTTGAAAATGTTATATCATAAGAAATTCGATTTTTATATTTAGTTCCATGTCTCCAAAAATATGTAATAAAAAGAAATCCAACGAAATCAACGCTGTATTTTTCTTGAAAAGCGTCCAAGTCATAATCTGTAAGAATTGTGAGTCGGTCTCGACAACTGATTGAAATGTATTTGAAAGAGATACAGTATAAACTTTACTACTTACTTGAGCAGCAGTTTCCAATTTGTTTCTTCTGTCGGCTAATATGTTACCAGATCCGATTTCATTTTCATCGATGTGAATCTTTTTCGTATCATCCACTGTGGCATTTAGAGATTCCTGTAACAATAAAAATATAGATTTATTGAAAATAATAGTAATAAATACTGAAGTTTATTCTGTTTTGCCATTTTAAATTTGTGTTCCATTGGAGAAATTTAATTCTTTTTGGGATGTTGGTTAATTATTGAAACGAAGCGTTTTGTTCTTTGAAAGGGAATTAGGTAAGCCTAATTATAACAGAATTTCCTGCTGTGTTTATATTAACACTACCATAGATAAAGATCGTGTGCATATTATGTGTGAAACACTATAATGTTGAGACACATTTCCTACTATTGCATGTAATAAGCCCTATTGTCACGTAAACACATAACACGTTACATTTTGATCCATATTCACGGCCTGATAATCTGCAACCATTTTTACTCGTATGACATGTTCTAAATATCTGTCTATATAAATCACAGAATGTTACGTGCAACAATATACCGATTTCACTGATGTGAGATGATTTGTGAGAGAATGAACGGAAATTCTTTCTGACATTTGATAGAATACTTGATTGAAAAACTCTTTATAATATGTTACGCGAAATAGCAGAAGTAGTACCGTTAGTAGTAGTGGTATTTTTAGAGAAAAGTCTGAGAAAATAATAGGTATTATCAATCCATATTATACTGAACGAAATAGGTTAGGGGAACCAATTTCGGACACGGCGTCAATCTCGTCAGAAAATAGACTACTACTCAGCAGATATTATAGTACACGAGTGTGTGAGCAAATACAAGTGCACTCTCTATTCCCTTTTAGTCCGATGGGACGGAAATCCGACACGACCGGAAAGAGATTAGGCTCAGGACCGATAGTTAAGGAGCTTTCCGAGGCACGGAAAGTTATACATTTTAGAAAACTGTCACCCATCCACCCATATGGACTGCCTAACTAACCTTGCTTAACCTCGCAAATCTTTCGATCCGATCGGCCGAAAATGAGTCACGGACCCATAAATATTTGTACGGTAGCCTTGATTTTATAATAAAATGATAATTACAAATAAAATAAAAAAACATGCCTGTTCGTTATCCACAACATCGATATCGAATTTCTTAAAAACAGGTTTCAATCCACCGTTCTTAGTCTTATTCTTCAGTTCTCCAATAACTGAACCGAAGTTGAGACCACCAGGAAATCCTGGTTGTTTCTGAAGTCGCTTTAGTAGAGGCTTTTCTTCTATTGCTTCGGTTTCAACTGTCTCGCCACTATTTGGTCCTTGAGGTTCTTTTACAATATTGTTAACGTTTACGACGTTTAATCGTCTTATCCGGTCTGCAATATTATCGATATCACTTTGTTGTTTAATAGCCTTTTCACTCAATGTGTGGCTTTCTTCTTTAGCAAGAGGTACTATATCTTTAGTAGTACAATAAAGTATTTTTGCCGGTTCTTCATGTATGAGTATTTCTGTCTTATCTAGAGACAAGTTTTGAATAATCGACTGTATTTTGTCATCACTTAAAATAGTTTTCTCTAAGAATTCCGCTAATTTTTCTTTTGGCGGGCTTTCGCGCTTAGTCACTTTTTTCTCAAGTTGTTTTTCATGATATTCGTTTAGTAAAATAGACGGTGCAATATTATTTTTATTTTTTAAAGATAAATCATTTAATATTTCTTGTGGGTTTGTATCTTTTTGTATATCTAAAACTAGTGGTATAGTGTCTTTGCTCTCAACTAATACGTCACTTGTTATGAGATTAGGTTTGTTTGCAATACTTTCGACAGCCGCTTCCTTGTCATGTTGTTTGTGTTCTGATGTTGCTTGCTGAACTAGTTTCGATTCTGTATATTTTATTTGTTGTTGTTTGTTCGATAGCAAATATTTCCACAGTAAAAACACCAGCAGGCCGAATCCGACGACTGTTTCGAATAACATTTTGTAATTGTTTTCCAATCACTTTAATCACTAGAAATAAGATCGCAATGTCATGTTCTAAATCCACTAAGAATCCTTGAGGGCTTCGCGCTCCATTTGTAATAGGAGTCAATTGAGTAATAATGTTTTAACATACAAGATTCACACACTACATATATTTGTAATAAGCACTAAGTATCGTTCAATAAAAATATTCACTGGGTTAATTGATGCTGTAATCACTGTTGCATATCAAAGCTGAACAAAAAATAAACAATTAAACTAGAAGTAAATAAAGCGCGTACGGTGACAGACAGAAGCGAACTGATCACTAAGATCGGTCGTCATTATCATCTGGCGGCGAACGAGGCACTTGTGACTCATGCGCAGGTCCTAGAACGTGTGTAAACATTGTATACAACCAGTAGCAGCAACAATGACGCATCGGTAAATAATGAAAAATGTCTACAATATAGGAGCGCTACAGTCGGTGCGAGTACTATCGACTGGAGAAGAACCTTGACCTGAGAGAGACAACACACCCAAATATAGACTGAGGTGACTTTACGACATAAGGAAATCGAAGAAAATCTTGGTAAATCAACATGGAGGTAGAATCTATGAATAATATACATATAACAGAAAATCATGCAAATTGATACCAGCTGTTTAACTATAACCTTACAACAATTAATCTACTATAATATTCTGTATTGAATAGTCGTTAATAACAGCAATAACCATTGAAGTTTACCGTGTTTGAGCAGGAAAATATAAAACTGTTTCAACTAGGCTGCGATTTCATATAATCACCTCAATGTACGCAATAACGCCGGCGACGAGACGTGTTTGCACCAAATATGTTAACTTGTCCACACCAAATGTGGAAATGGACAAAAACTACATGAGGCTAATTCATTGGAAACATTTATTAGAAAAACAAGCAACGTTTTGTTTTATTTTAATTACAAAGATATGCTCAATGGTAAAACAACTGAAACTGTTGAAGTTAATATAATTTAAATGAACTTCAAATAGTTTATGGCGTCTACTTCAAACCATGCTCATGGCCTAATAAACATCAATAGAGAACGCGGTGTGGTCAATATAGGACGAATCCATCACAATTATACTATCAACAGCTGACATACAAATATGCGTCCAAATTGGAATCTTCGACTCACATTGAATACAAACGATACGGACGTTGAGAATTAGAATGTTTACATGCCTTTAAGCAAACACAAAGAATAATTTAATGTGTAACAGAAATAGAAACGGAGGTTAAGGAGCGAAAGTGTCGTTATGAATAAACAGTTACAGTAACAATGATGCCTTATCAGATTGAAGTTATTCTCCACGAAAGTACACGTAATGAGATACGAATTTCCACAAACAAAGTTATGGTAACCTGTTACATATTACAAGGTAACACCAAAGATAGCGTGATAAGTACGCGATAACGATGATAAAGAGCGGAGTACTTCCCGCGAATAATAACAAAATTCACCTCGAAATCCAAACCGTATAACTTCAATTAATCTTCATTAAACAAGAGGAAATGGAAACAGTTCTTTGTTTAAAAATATAGCGAAACCTATAAACCTAAAATTACATGATAAGGAAATAATGACCACTGCACTGATAAAAAGGCTAAAAGTTCTGACAATATAGAACCTATAAATTAATAACCTTAATCCTTTCCGATAAACACACACACACATAGAAGACACTTGAGATTATTTCGCGCGAATATTACATACAATTTTAATACAAAATTGTCGAAGAGAATGCGCGCGCGCTTCGGGCAACCGGCCCAAAACAACTGACGGTGCCAGTGCGTCTCGCCGACAAGCCAGGTCATTACTGATGCATGTGCAATATATTTTAATACAAAACCTTTAAGATGTGCTTTTAGCCTGCTCAATGATCCGGCAATTCCCGAAAATCCTCGACAAGGTACATTATGTACTTATTGAGGTGAGTGTGTCTTAAATCCGGCAGACAGGAGCAATATTTTTGGTTTTATAGTGTTATGTTCGGCAATCACTATAAAGTTTATTTTTTACAAGCCGACTTCTTGAAGCAAATTTTTTGACAACTATTGTTGACAACTTAGTATAGTAAAATCCTTGAATATGTAAACAATATCCAGTTGCATTAAGTTTGATATTTACACTCTACAGTTTTATAAATTGTAATTTAGTATTCATAACTGCGTTTACATGTCCATTAGCATAATGTGGTTTTAATTTGTATATTTCTTCATATTTTATCCATTGTTTATTTATATCAGCGTGCGTTACTGGTGTATCATATTTTTTAATCTGATTATCGCATACATTTTTGTATCTTTATTCCATTTCTCTAGCAAGCTTGTAATGGTCTGTTTTTGGATTAATTACTCGTTTTACTTAAAATTAATTTCGTAATCCCTTGCGATTACGATGATTCGCTCCAAAAATTCCATTTTACGCACACCGCCATTACTAAAATCGCCGTCATTGGATTCGTGTTAACTTCGCAGTGGCCAAAATTTATAATTAGATGTAGCTTCTCGCCAAAACTTATGTAGATCACTTTCATAACCGTTCCGTTGGCACTGTTTGACTGATGTGTGATACAAAACTAAAACGCGCCACACATGATGAACGCTCCGCGTCTTGTTTTAATTTATATCTGACACTTCGTTATAATCAGAGTTGTACTATATGCATATAATTTGATTATTCATTCTTTTGCAAATCTGTCTTTATGCCTTTTGAACAAAAAGAACAAGGTTTTTTGTATATGTATTTTAATACACAATTATACATGATTGCGAAAGTCCCTCACTTTATTTATATGATTTTCATGGCTAATGACAACATCAACAAATTCTTTTTTTAATATATTAATAAAGTTATCTTTAAGTTTACGGATATAGGATACTTTTTTTGCGATAAACTAACATTCACGCAGAAGGATATGAACAACAACTATCTCTACAATATACCTATCTACGCATTGTTATTAAATTGTATGCCATTAAATACATATTTAAGATATTTTTATGGAATTACCGTCTGGAATATAAATATTTATTCACAAATACGTGAGTCCGCTTGTGACCACGGCCGGTGCAACCTGGTCGAAACGTCAAGCAATTTTAAGGTAAACAATGCGCGTTAATTTTCGTATAATCATGCAACGCGAAAGTTTAAACATCAGCGGGTCCATTCACGTATTTAAAGCAGTGCAGTTGCAGTTAAGTTTCTATTAAAACGGCCATTTTCGTATTCTTGTAACTTTGGGATTGATTTTAAAACCGCTTGCGCACCGCACCGTACTAGAATGTCATTATTACGCTCTCAAGACGCATACTTGACGCAAGCGTACTACAACTGCACTGTTTGAAATACATGAATTGACCCCCTGGAATATAATATTCAAGACACCTAATTTACTCGGCATCCATTTAGGTTTATTTCAATTTTTTGTCAAACAGAAAAGGTGAACTAAGGTATGTGTGATACTGTGATGCGTCATATTTTACATTATAAGGTGAATCTTAATGTAGTCATTAAATTGTGATGCATTTTAAAAATATGTAACTGATAATTTTGATGAGGTGACGTAATCCGTTGATGGATTTGTGCAGTTTGTTTGCCAAGAGTAATTCAATAACGGCAGTTTAACTATTCGAGTCAAGGTGGTGATCTTGGATTTATTTTATTTACTAATCTATAAATCTAAAGTGTGTGTATTTGGTTGGACGCGTTAATCTACGAAACTACCAGGACGATATTAATAAAAATAGTTTTGAAGGTAGCTAAAAGCTTGGGGAAAGGTATAAGCTCCTCTTTAAGTTATTATTTATCTCTAGAATTTGATGATGTTAACATCCTCATGAAAAGTCATCTTCATGGCTAAGGCATCGGTCTCGCAATCGTAAGGTCACGGGTTCGAATCCTGCCCATTATACTACCGACGTGAACCCACTCCTAACACAAGCCTTTGAGCTTAGCTGGAGGGGTTAACAACATTGCTAGTAATGTGGCACTCAATTCCACATTGCTAGTTATCTTTAAAAAAAAGTTAGCTAGCTGCATCATCTTTTCTGCTATACAACTTTTGCCCGCAACTGTATATGTATATGTCAATCAGATATGGTGTAGGTACATTTTCAGTAGCGTCTAAGTAAAAGCGTAACATCATTTCATTAGTAGGATACGTAATTATGTAGTAGCATTTCGAATAATGTTTCGATGCGCTCTATCATACATTCGTTGAAATGAATCTACAATATCAAGTGCAATTTTATAAATAATGGGAACAATAACACATAGTAGGAAAATGTATTAGGTAAATACTTGTTGAATTGTATGAAAATAAAGTTATATAAGGATATAACAATAATAATATATTGGGACAAATAATAACTCATAGGTAGGTATATTCACGGAACATTCCTCAATAACAATTATTTACATAATGTAAGTATTTAATAATTCAAATGGAGCAATGTAATTTACAGTCGAAGCGCATGCCCAGGTAAAGGTCTGTGCAAAACACATGAGCCTTGTTAAATGTAAAATAATTTTATGTAACTGTCAATCACAATTAATAGCTAGGAACATTTAAAAAAAAATAACTGAACCTCACAACTTCGTCAGCGTCAATTTTCCCCGTTTTTGCAACATTTTTCATTGCCGCTCTGCTCCTATTGGTCGTAGCGTGATGTTATACTATAAATGAGCTATCCAACACAAACATATTTTTTCAATTCGAACAAACTCTTCTGCTTTAATAATAATAATAATAAAAAATCTTTTTTTACTTATGAAGCAAAATACTACACTTGTGAAAAGTCGAATCTACATTTACATGTAATGCCTGTTCGCAAACAATAGGTGAAGCCGGAGAAAAGAACAGGCAATAAAAACTCGAAGCCACTCTTTTCAAATTGCCAATGTTTACAATGTTTCTTTGTTTATAAACTGTATGCAAGTAAGGTGCTGCCACATTATACACCATATTAGAGGACTGATGCAAAAACAAGAGGTCAAAAATATATTAAATGAAGAGTACACGAGATTGGATATATCAGCCTCAATGGGCACAACATAGTAGAAGCATCCACTTACAATGTAAAAACTTTATGTGCTTAAATATTGGCCAATTGGCTTTATTATATTAGTATATATTAGAAGATGGTGAAGTTTTGAGTTTGAAGAAATGTCATTCAAGCAACTTGTATATACAACGTCATTCTTGGTATTGTGCAAACCTGAAAGTAGTTCGTTCAGAATCAGTAACGCAATCCAATGGGGTAGTTTTTGGACCATGTTATATTTTACAATTAATTAAATAATCAATCAATAATTAATTCAATAATCATTCTAACAGCCCAACTCCTGTTCACAATATGATGTGAAATGTGATCATCACTTATTTTTCAATAATAACCATGGATTACGTATTACGGAACGCAATGAGTAAGATAGCGTGAAGAGCACAAGACAACTCAAATGGTTCATAACTCTGCAAGTTTTTAATATTTTCATTTTCTTTTATGTGATTTCTTCAAGTAAAAATCTTTGCATTATACCAAAAATAACCTTGTATATGAGTAAGTAAAATTAAATGTACTACTTAGGTAATTAAAAGTATGTTTCACATAAAGCAGAAACCCTTTCATAATTATGATGATATTGAAAACTAGCCAACTTCGCAGTATAGGTACACCTGGTAAACGTTATGACAAAAGCTCTAAAATTGACGACGTTGATTCCCTACGAAATTATACCCAGAATTACTGTGATTTGTCTGTTTATCATCGACAATCTCTAAAATAATTGCGCCGTTTATAGACAACCAACATACGAGAAAATTTTATAGGATCTACGAGTAATGTAATTGCACCTATATTTAGTAATCGATTTATCAATATTGCTCGTAAAACATGAGGTTATTTAGTGGTTGCAATTGTGTATTTTTACGGAATTGACATCTTTTTAAGGCGTTCACCGCCTACAGTATCGTTTAGTTTTTAAGACGCACATTAGGAAGTGCATTAAATTGACATAAAAGTTGAAGTCTCGGGCGTATTAAGTTATTTTTTAATAACTGTTGTATCTTTAAATAACTATCGAATTTCAAAATGGAACGAAAAACAAAGACAACACATTGGCTAGTTAAAAAAAAATGTTCTTACAAAACTCTTATGAATACAGCGCATAGTGTGTAATGGACCTTACGTTGGTGCAAAAAGGTTCTATCTCTGTCTTGCGTCACGATCCAGTAACAGATCCAGATAAAGTTACGTGACTGCGGCT
Organism: Herminia tarsipennalis; assembly: GCA_945859575.2. NCBI lineage: Eukaryota > Metazoa > Arthropoda > Insecta > Lepidoptera > Erebidae > Herminia > Herminia tarsipennalis. The sequence continues at coordinate 7,305,787 of OX243850.2, read as the reverse complement.
GAGCATCCATTTGTTTTGTTTTGTGGGAACGCAACGTAACTATTGTATATTTTTTTTTTATTCTGCATTCCTATGGCAGGATTATTATGATTGTCTGTATGTTATACCTCCGTTTTGAAGACAATCGGGTTTTGCAATCACAAGGGCGATTTTGGACAAAAAGAAGGACATAGGGTATTTTGTTGTCACGATTTTTGACACAGACGGGACGGCGGCGCCGCGTTTTATAGTTTTAGCTGGCTCTGTGGAAAGTGAGCGCCTACACTCCCCTGTGTCGTGGGTTCGGTTCCCACACCGAAAACTATTTTTTGTGCTCCACAAACTACTGTTGTGATATACTTGGCGTATTTGTCGGTTTTTTTTTTTAATAATGGATAACTAGCAATGTGGGATTAAGTCCCACGTTACTAGCAATCTTGTTAACCCCTCCAGCTAAGCTTAAAAGCTTGTGTTAGGAGTGGGTTCACGACGGTAATATAATGGGTAGGATTCGAATTTGCGACCTTACGATTGCGAGACTGATGCCTTAGCCATTAGGCTACCGCCGCTTTTATTGTATGTTTATAAAGTCCCCAAGTCTTTGAAAAAAAGGAAAACAATTGTTACTTATCAACAGATCACAAAAGTTTTATGGATACCTACTAAAAAGTAAATAAATACTGTGACCAGAAGAATAAAGTGGCGACCACAACTTTACATTAACCATTTACTTACAAATCTCTTTGTAACAGAACACTTCCTTAAAAGACATGGCTACTTAAGTGCTCCAAACCTCGACCTTTTTGTCTCCTTGTTGGTTGTCATGGTTTATAAAACATAGCTATGTAGAATAGACACCTGGGACGTACGATGCGACCTCTTTGTCACACCACCAGATATGGCAGGGTTATACGATGTTCCGTTTATGGCGTTAGACGCGTGATATCCATTCAATTATGCAGACAAATGTGACCTAGAATGCTGAATGTTTACCTACACGACAATTTTAAACTTTGGTAATATTGTAGAAATGAATACTATTTGCAACTATCTCTACTATTATTAGGATATGTTAATTGTGATCCTAAAGGATTAAACAGAACAACAACGGTGGGAGTGTATCCGACTGCTACGTAAGAGGTCGTGGGTTCGATGCCCACCCAGGATAAAACTTTGTGTGATGACCACGATGGTTTATTCTGTGTCTGGGTGTTATTTATCTATACTATGTATGTAAGTATGTTTATCGGTTGTCTGATTTCCATAGTACAAGCTCTGCTTAGTTTGGGATCAGATAACTTTGTGTGAGTTGTCCCAAGATATTAAAAATATTATTATATATTGTCGTCTGTCTTTGAGCTTTAATTCTGGCGAAAATATCAGGCCAGGGTAATTGCAATTCAATGCATATTCCGACAACTGAGCGTGCACTAAGGTGATTTTGGAGTTGTAAAAATGGCGGCAAACTAACATGACATTATTTTTATGAATTGAATACCTACCTGTTATTTGGATAGGATCGAGACAACTAAAGTTTACATTAAATACTTGACACTGGCAGATATTAAACGGCTAGATTGCCATAAATTCAAAGAAGGTGATTTTGGCGAAAAACGGCGATGGTGCAAACATTAAATTCAGAGGCGAAGGGTTAAAAAAAATCTGAGGTAAACCGATACAAAAATATACCTACCTTGCTGAACATGTTTGTTTCATCATACTAAGTAACTACAATCCAAAGGGAAACCGAAAGTAAGGGTGATTTAAGAACCCTCCGCCACTGTAAACTGGTTCAAAGTGTATTTAGCCTCATCCTTTCCCCGTAAAAATTAACCGAGACGGTGTTAATTCTAAATATTTTTCATTTTAAGGTTTTTTTTTACTAACCATTCAAACAACTTAAAGCAGGTTAGTGAACATGTCATTATAAAGCGGATATTTATCTACCTATATCATAAAGATCGATATCTAAATATCTGTTTATATTCTTGACATTGAATAAATTACATAAAATTACTTGTAATCGATGTAAATAAAGTAAAACAAATCTCATTATCTGCAAAACGTGCATGTGACGTTTCCCGCGCAAAGTAATAAGTTTACCCGCACTGCCGCCGGAGGCGCTACTGGCGCACATTTAATTTCCGTTGCCAAACATAGATGGCGCTGACATTTGATCTAATAAAACGCGCTCTAGCGACGGGAGCGAATTTAATTTATCGCTTCAGTTATTGCAGGGTAATTCATTTTTAGTGAAGCTGAATTTAAGGGGATGAAGGATATTTTATAGCACTATGCCATACACTTTTAAGACAGTATTTTAACAAAATATGCGACTATAAAATATTAAGGCGTCCAAACGCTTTTTTTTACGTTCACGGAACGATTAAATGATGTGATTCTACTGACTCAATAGTTAGAAGTAAATCTGCGAAAATTTCCTGAAAATTTACAAAATAAAAATGGAAACCAACTGTCTAAATATTATACTATACTCAGGTATTATACGTACGATAAACTTTTACTAAAACAAACCCTACGAAAGGTCAGTGCGATATTTGTGACGCTCTATAAATACTATTATGTCATTAGGCTAAATATAGGTTGAACTTTGGGCATGACCTCAGACGTCCGCTATCGAAGATAATATGGCAATAACCCCTCACTGGTAGGGAAAGGTCACGGCAAATGTTTGTTTTTTATATTTAGTAAAGGTACACTTAGAAATTATTTAGAAATGTCTTTGAATACAACTCTACTTTACTCTACTGGGTGTCACAGAAAGGTGTGGACAAATTTCAGCAGCGGATAGGGTACCTATGTTATCAGTGTTGCACCTACCATGGTGCCATAGCTGGTTGCATTCTTATTACATAGTTATAGCATATTCTTTTTGTCAAAATTCACTAGTGAAGGGCGTATGGCATAAGAATTATATTTCCCTGGTACAAAAATACTTTTTTTATTAATAACTTTTTCACTCATATATAAACGAATGAAAAAATACTAAATATTTTTTTAGGGTACTCCGATTTTGATAAAATTAGGTATGTGCACTCAGTATCATGGGCACATACCTACCAACCCTTGAATTTGACCACACAATCCTGTTACAACCTGTATATACTTCAACTGTAATTCACCCATTAGGTATAATACTTTCAGTGATTGATATTGAGACAACGTACAACCTTAACTCATTATGTTTCACTATCCCTTTTTGACTTTTTAAAATGGAATGAAAAAAAATATATGGAGAATTTGATTTGGGATGTAGACAAAATTTGTCGCGATAACAAAATTTGATAATGGCGAGGCTGTAAGCGAAAATAATTCTGACTTACGTACACATATGCAATTTACTTGTCAATACAAATAACTAGTTTAAAATGTCAGAAATTATCAATGGCATTTAATCATAATAAATTCACCAATTACCCCAAGTCTAACTGGAGCTAACCTGTAATCTTATAAATAATTATTTTTTAACATTTACTAACATTCAGGTTATGAGGTCAAGTATCACATTTTGCAATTTCCGACACTGTGATATATCCGTCGTTTGAAGGTTATGACAATTGTTTAAACTAAGAGGCCGATGAAGGCTGTTATTTAGACCACAAAAAGTATATTTTGTCATATTTATAGGTTTACAAAGCTATTAAAATTTCTCTTAATTTCTTAATGTGTTTTCAGAGAACTTAATTCTAATTGGACTGAATTCACTTGTGAACTTTGTGGTTATTTTTGAGCAAAATATTGCGTACTAACGTGCCATTATTTGGTGGAAACTAGTTTCTGTATTTTACCTTAAAAATTAACCGTCTTCAAGAATAATGTGCTGAAAAATTACGGGAGATCAATGGAAATTCACTGATTTATCCTTATATTGTATTTAGTCTATAGCATTAATGTATAGGGTAACGTTTTGTACATTCAAACCCTCCCCAAAAAAATGCAGTGCAAAACGAAAAACTCATCAAAGTCGGATAAGTAGTTTTTAAGAATGAAGAAATTCGAAGGAATCGAACTACCTTTGTTGAAGTCGGTTTAAATATTAAGAGTTTCAAATGTACATCTAAAGAAAACCGTTATTCCTAAACTTGGCACTTGCAAATATCGGTGGAATTTATTCGCATTAATAGTAAAGTACGGTCGGTACAAGGGGTAAGGGTAGGCGTGATGACCACGCATTTCCTTTGAGGTTTCCATTTACCAATGTCAGTTCGATATTAATGTGAAATAGGCAAATGATAAATGATTTCAGATTTCGAGGAATGTATTTTAGCATGTTATTTCGCAAATAAAGTTTTATTTTATCGGATCATGATATTGTGTAGATTTATTCAGTTTTATTCCATCTCCGTTTTCAATGTTGATCTATTATATTTTAAACAAACATAGTGAAGTTGTTAGCTGAAAAATCTACGAATAAAAGGTTAAAAATCTTACTACAATAAGATGCATTTTTGATATATACTTTATTGGTTTAGAATTGTGTTTCCATCATTCATCATATTTTTATAAAATGCATCTGAAATTTAAAAAAAAATAATGATTGAAAAGGCCAATTATCGGGCGGGAATTTCAAGGTAGTTCAAACTAATGCTATTGGTTAGATCAAATTAAGACGTAACAGTTCATATTATTTAAGACATGCTGTGCCCTCATTGGCTGTCACGATTGCCGTGACGTCACACACTGACATTTTACGCGCCAAGGTGGTGTGCTTTTGAAAATGCTTTTATCAGTTTGTAATTTTAAATGTTTTGTTTTCCTATATATATATAATAGGAGTAGTTTTAAGGCGCAGCTTTTTTTTTCAATTATATGTCGATGTAAGTTATTGTATATGAACTAAAAAAAACTAGTTTTACGTGTTTTGAATTCACTCTAGTCTCATTTTTTATGAGTATATAAGTAGGTACGTACGTACGTACAATAAAATATTTTACACTAATCAGGCAATAGTACGTCTACGTCTTAAATGCTCTGAAAAAATAAGTTTGTCTACAACGTACCTAATCTGTTTAAATATTTGTATAGTCTTCAAAACCACCAAAAGTAAATAATTTGACAACCTGCACTTACTACACAACATACAAAATTGAACGAAGAATATACCTATGAACTACTAACCTTCCTATTCGTCAAACATAATTACATTTATAAAACGTTTAATAACTTGGAGGCAGTTATGACAAAGTCTATTTATTCTCATAAATTTTCATTCCCCATAAAAAGCTCATAACACCGACACGAACCATGTGACACCGTGAAATCTCACCCTAAGGTCCTATAACTACATGGAACATTGATTCCTATGTGTTTTATTGGTCATTATATTAACACCATTACTCAAGCAATATTTAACTTTATTGCAAGGAAATTCGTATTAATATTCCGTATAATAACCGATTTGCGGTGTTGACATTATTTATGATAAATCGGGAAATCGAACAGCCATCTTTTTGGAAATTCTATTTCAACGGGACGTATTTGAGTGTTGACGATATTGATTTGGGACGAATGCTGTTACCTTTAATATTCGTTTAGGGAACATGTATTTGAATAAAGGTTCGGAAAAACGGTATTGTAGCATTTTTTCTATAATTTTCTACAAATAAACATACAAAGAATTACTTTGTAATTGGTAATGTTATCATTTACAACGATGAAACAAATACCAAACTCACTAAAAAATAAAAGGGGTTGAAAATGGGCCAAAAAAATCTGAGTCACTAAAAGCGCTATTTACGGAAATGAAAATCAAACAAGACAATTTCCTTTTAAGAGCAAATCTTTTACAAATCGATCAGCGATCAGATTAAATAGATTTTGGCAAGCCTTTTAAAAGGTTTTTGTTTCTGCCTTCTTCTTATAAATCAGTCAGCTTTCAATTAAAACGCCAATAACAGTTGAAGGATGGGAAGAAAAACAAGGGAAATGAGGCTAACGCTTTTATTGCTTAGGAAATTGTACCGTGACCTGTCAACATACTATGGGTTACGAGCGGCAACCACCCACCATAATAAACCTTAATTAGTACAAAATTAGGTCGAAATTGTTTTGATGCTATATGCTGTGTTTGGTGTAATTTTGTAGGGTAATTTGAACTTGTTTTGGCAAAGTTCACAGAGAAAGGCGTGGCAATTTTACATGCGTGACATTGGAGCGAGGTTATTAACATTTGTGTTATCGTATATTTCGTTAACGGAAGTATTTTGCCCTACGATTAAACTGGTACAAGTTGGCACAAATAGTTGTTGATTGTTGATATGGAATTTCGTCATGCAAGGAATACATAATTAATAATGTCAATTGAAAAAAACCTTTTTCAATTGACATTACTTTATATCATAATTTTTAATTTTATGCAATTTTTAATATTCATTTAATATTTCTAAATGTGGGTGAAAATATATATGTATTTATTTCAAGCTGAACTGATGAATTTCAGATCATTTAAAATAGCATACCCATACAAAATGAACAGTTTAAAATTTTTGAGACTTGAGCTCTTCTTTTGGGTTTTTTTCCAATGTTTTTTGAAGTTTTATAGTTTTAAAAAGACTAACAAACAGCAATAGATAACTATGTTCCTACTCTCAGGCCACATACTTTCTTTTCGTAAAATATACATTATAATCTATTGAAGATATTTCATACATCTTATCGTAATCCTAACTAATATTATAAATACGAAAGTGAGTTTGTTTGTTACGCTTTCACGATTAATCTCTAAATCTATTTTAAAAATTCTTTCACTAATAGAAGCATTAGCATTAAAAATAAGATACATAAACATAGATATAAATTTAAAAAAAAATACAGTCTATTTATATAATTCGACAATCTGTACGAAATTTACAATAATTGTTTGACGTTTTGACGTGCGCTGCCATTTTGTTATTTGTTAGAAAATTCAGGTTACTACGGTACCCCCCTTTGATACGTTATTTGACGTGCGTTCCCATTTTATATACTTTTTTGGAAATATAGGTTACTATGGCGATCCCTTCGTTGCCGATAGACTTTTGGGAAGTGTGAGCTGTAACATATTAATTCGACAACATAGGATAATTTTTATCGCAGTAGGATATAAAATGATCTGAATTAATCTATACTAATATTATAAAGCTAAAGAGTTTGTTTGTTTGAACGCGATAATCTCAGAAATTACTGGCCCGAATGGAAAAAATCTTTTACTGTTGGATAGCCCATTTATCGAGGAAGGCTATTGGCTATATAATATCACACTACGACCAATAGCAGCGACGCAGCAATGAAAAATGTCGCAAAAACGGAGAAAATTTACGCAAGCTAAGTTGCGCGGGTCAGCTAGTTTATAAATATAAGAAGGCTATCAAAACTATACCAACAAACGAACACTGATTAACAATAATTGATTATTTTTCCTTACACTTAGGTATTGAAAAATATTTTTATTACAGGCAAATCGGATATTAAATGTGCGATTTAAAACCAATTATATTGTATTCAATGTCAATAAACAAATCCTTGTCCTCCATTTGAGCACAAATAAGAGGTCGTCTATAAAAATCATGTGATGTTTTTTTAGCAATATTTTTGACGCCCCTTCCCTCTGGTGAGGTTTAAGAGTATCCCCTTACAAAAGATCGTTTGTATTTTATGGTACAAAAAACAGCCCACAATAATCAACGTGAGGGGGGGGGGGTGACATTGGTCCAACACCGGTCAAGTATGAGTCGCTCGCACGACGGGGGTCAAAAATAGGGGGGGGGGGGGGGGCAATTGATTCAACGCCGGACAAGTCTGTGGAATCACTATCCGAAAAAATATACGTGATTTCTCACTATACTCCTCCTACCCGTGCTTTCGTGTGTTTTTTTTTTAACTTTATTACTCGCTCGATTACGTTATATAATAAAGAATTTCATGACATAGACCTCTTTAACAACTCATTGAACACTCTAAAATCTAAACTAATGCTGCAATTGAAACACGAACACCCCTAGCAGCACATAGATATGTATTTTTTACGATTGTTTTTCCCTATGTAATTATAATTTTTTACTTTATAATTAGTTATATGTTTTATATGTTTAACCGCTAGCATTTAAGCACAATTACTGTTAATTGTTTTCTTTTGGGTACTCTTTGTCTTTACATTAAGTCTATATTTTTTGTTATTTTGTATTCTGATGACTGTTTGTACCAAAATAAAATAAAATAAAAATATTTTTTTCCAAATCCTCCCCCTCCCCCCTTCAAGCCTCGCGTGATTAATGGACAACCCCTAAAACAATAAATTAATTACCTTTGAAAATATTTTGAATAAGTGCCTAGTTTTACACTTATTTTTTTTCTGTTACGTATGAAACAAGGAACCACCTGTGGTTATATGTACAAATCACTGAGAGTACAGGAGTAATGCCACGTATTTCGCTCGAGCAACAATAGATATTGTTCACGACACAAGACATCGGAACTTACGCTTATATTAAACTACCATTACTAAACTGTGCCGTGTGGTGCCGGCTTAAGAATAGTACCACCCCATCTCTACCCGTGGGTGTCGTCAAGGCGACTAAGGGATTTCACCCCGGAGGACGGGCAGCAGCGTCCTCTGCGTATTTAAAGCCTTACTGCGATCGCCAACCCGCTCGCCAAGCGTGGCGATTATGGCAATCACCCCCAGGATCTACATACTAGTAGGTTCTACTGGGGAGACCCGTGCCCAGCAGTGGGCCATCATATGGGTTGATATATATTACTAAACTAACTACTACTATTCTAATAAAACAGTATATTTTAACAAAACGGCACAAGCAAGTATAGCCGGCGCGGAAGTTTTCGCAGATACCATGGCTTTGTCAGCGGGACTGGCGCCGGCACTCGGTTTAACACTCTGCGATTAAAACTCTTTAGGAACAAAGAGATCCTAGATTTCTTGTTCGTCAGCGATATCTATTCGTATACGTATGAGACTACCGTTTTATATTCCGAGAGCACAGAAGGAATGCTGTGAGTGTTTTGTATTATATACATAATTCTAACATTACTGAAATCTGTACACGTAAATAGCACTTATTAGTAATAAATATGCAATTAATATATTTAAGTAAGTACCTAGTTAAAATATATTTAGTTGTTCTCGTTAATCACAAAAGTAGAGCAAAATATATTGGCACGAAACCATTTCCGTGAGTACAAGATGCCCTGCCCAAGCTTTTTAATAAAACTAATGAATTGTTATAATGACTATATGACGTGACGCCTATGTTCTTTACGTTATATATTTTTGCAAGATTTTTTTGTTTAAAAAGGTAACTAGGAATATGGAATTGTAGTTCTCACATTACTAGAAATCCTTAACCCCTCCAGCTAAGCTTAATGGCTTGTGTTAGAAGTAGGTTCACGTCGGTATTTTATTAGGTAGGATTCTAACCCGTGACCTCACGATTGCGAATCTGATGCGCTTATCATTAGGATATCGCCGCTTTTTTTAAAGATAAAATCGTATTTTTGTTATTTCTGTTACTAGTTTTATGTTACCTTATGTATGATTGATCAAACGTTACATATGAGTATGAGTAGACGCCTTTATACTTTAAAAAACTTGACAAAACTACTGAAATCTCCACACAGAATAAACCATAGGGAATACAAACGACATCAAATTTGCGTAACAGCACTTTCGCGTAACTTTCTATACACAATCATTTTGGTGCAGCCCACAGGGATATCTCGACTTGGCACCAAGTTCTGACCTTGACAATACTCCTCCAAAATCGATCGTGTTTTTGCTTGTTGTTATAGTCTTCAAAACAACAAGGCTTTATTACCCTAAGATAATAAATCTGTGGCTTAAATATTATGATAGGTAACGCAAAAGAATCATAAAGCATCTATCAAGTTATAAAATTTATGTAAGAATAACAGATGCGTCAATTTAAATCCTAAGCGATGAATTTACACTAAAAACGAATTATCATCATACAATATTCCACCTTCTTTATAATACTTTACAGGTTATTTTCGTTTGAAATTTCTAAAGTACTTCAAGCTAGCAAAGCTCGTATGGTAACAGGCTGTCGCCACTGTATCACAATAGATTTCGAGTGCACTCTTCAATGCTGTAGTGGAGACGTGTGCTTATTACGAAGGGTGTGGTGCCAGGGGACTGTTTGAAGGCATGCAAGGGACTGTCAAAGCGTACTAGGTAGCCATAGCACTTGAGTTGCGAGCTAGTTGCCGCAGGTAGATGATGCGTAATACGCTTTATGGAAAATGCGAATACGTTCAAAGGAACTCTTGAATAAAGTTTCAGTCTGCAAGCGCTTTTAGAGGGGGTCTAGTATGACTTAATTCTTTTTGCTTATAGTAACCATTGAGCTTTCTAAGTTCTTAGCCATAGTATAACTTTATTTTAGGTTATTGTTCACCTCTGTCTAGTCTTAAATTACACATTATTAGTTGCATTCTAAACCTTCAATCATGGCAGGTTCAATTAATTCGATCGGTTGAAATTATTGTTCTATTTCTTAAATTATGTGTGAGATAATTCTCAGCCAAAATCTCTAATCCTAGGCATAATCTTTAATGCGTCTTTCGACAAAAAAGTAGATATCAAATCATTTCCTAGACAAAAATTCTCAGGTTCATACTACAATCATTGCGTTAAAACGTAAGTCTTCTATCTGTGTAATGGCGGTACAAAGAAATCGTCCACAAACAGCCGAGCAGCACATTCACGTCTTCACACGCTCGTGTTCGTGCCCGTTGAATATCACTTTGAGCGCGAGCATGTGAACATATACCACCTTAAAATATAACTATGAAACTAGGTACTAACGTTGATGCGGTTCTTGACTAGCTCGATAGCCTTGCTGTCTTTTTCTTTCTCTTTCTCCTCTCGCTCGGGGCTCAGACGGCAGACACGCGCTCGCCAGTCGTTTGCACCAGCTGCCTGCAGAGCCGCCAGCCTATAAACAAAGAATATTTAAAATTATTTAAAGAGTTTTTTTAACAAAATTATTTCCTCAGCATGTATCCTTATCCTTAAATACTATAAAACGTACGCCTGTCTATATATCCGCTAAATCATTATAAATCACGCTACGTATTTTGATGAGATTTTCACGATCAGCCAGACATTTTTTTCGGGATAGTTTGTGTTTGTTGTTTTCATTCTGAAGAGTATTTTGACTAACACGTTATGGGTTACAACGTAGCTGAGATGCGTTTCAGTATTCGGCTATAAGTTGCAGCCTTTCACATTGTTTTGTTGTCATCCCCGCCCAGTGTAATCTTCGTAATTCTACCTGCTATTCGCGAGGAACGTCGATTTTAGCGATACGGCAATGTAGCAGAAAGAGTATCGGTTTTAAGTAAAAGGGCTTTGTTCTTTCCTCTCATTGCAGTCACGACTTATACTGGGCTATCTCTCTTTTATGACTGCAACTGGTAACTGGTGACCTGAGGTAATAATTAAAAAACTCACAGAAAAAAACATCAAGCTATTTTACTGCGAAATACTGTGAGGGACAAGATGTTTCCCCTGTCATTGTTTCTATATCGGTGTTCATTTGTGTTTGTTATGAAACGGATTATTAAAAGTTAATTGTATAGAACTATCATTTAGCCCATAACACAAATTTACGGATATTTCAATCTACATAATTTATCAATATCATTGGTACATCACTAAATACATAAGTAAAATCTATAATATACTGAAGTATTAAGTATACAATATCGTTTCTCAAATACAATTAGTAAACAATGATATCTCAGTTGCGTACCTTCTACAATAGTAAATACCTATCTTTTGTTCAGAGGGCTGACCCATGAACGTCTTATCTTAAAGTAATTTACTATAATTACTTGGAAATAGAAATATTCATTAAGTGTCTACACATACGTCGCTGATAAAATCGTTTACAATAATAGTAACGAGCTTTTAACTTAATAACAAGTCTATGTACGGAAAAATACACCAGTGCGAAGCCAGGACTGATGGCTAGTGTGAATAGTAATATAATAAAAAGGATTTTAAATGAAACACTATACAACTGATTTTAAAAATTCTTTATTAGCGAGTTTCGTGGGCTTTACCTAAAAAAAATCCAGACAATTGCGAGTCGAACTCGCCCACTGAGGGTTCCGTATAAATTTGTCGGTACATATTAAAAATAGTTCAGGAATCGAGACTCGCAGTTTTTAAAACGGCCATATCTTTTTTTTACATTAACTTGATTTTTTACAGCTTCAAGGGACTGTAGACCTGAGTATATGGTTTTAATTTTAACTCGATACATCCACGCGTTTGACAGACAGACAGACGGACGGACGGACCACAAAGTGGGTGAGGGTTCCGTATTTTCCCTGGGTATAAACCCTAAAAAAGAGATCCCTAAGAAATTTTAAAATTGCAATAATGTAACCCAAATTTAAACTATGATTTGCACAGGTCAGTTCGCTAGGATCATGCGATAAATATTACAACAGATTGAAGAGGGTTCCTACATTTGGTAAACCCAGTGAACTAATTACGGTAGCTAAATATAAGTACAAACCGGAAAATTACGTTTTAATAGTGTACTTTCAACCTTTTACGAACAAAGCCTACAATAAAATTAAAAATAAATTAATAGAACATATTAATAGACACAAAACTTTACATTGAACGACTAGACACTGGTAATACTAACCAAATTAAAGCTAATTTTAAACTAAACATTTTTATTATTTTATTTATTTAACACTTCCTGTAAATACATTGCAAAAGGCGGACTTAATGCCTTAGGCATTTTCTACCAGTCAATCTTTGGGTAGTGGCGAGAAGAGGGTGGCAGGTGCATATTATTTAATTTATTACATTAAAACAAAAGATAAACTAAATAAATACAAAACATTTTGATTGAATTTTGTAATTTTCTAACATAGAAGAACCTACCCAAGAAATACAAGGCTTTTGATTTATTTATAGGAGAGTTACGTAAGTAATATCCCCCTCGATTTCGGCCTCTTCAACTCCGTCATAAAGTACCAGTCAAACGCAAATATTATAAATCGGTGCAACCAATTAGAATTTTGGCTTCTTTAGTAAAGACATACCTAAAACAAAACTATTATTCTTGTTTGCTACTAGTAGTACAATATGAGACGAGAGGAAGCGCAGATTAAAATTAATTAATTATTATTGTATTTATCCTGTTCTACATATGATAATTATTTGCTACACCCACCTATTGTGTTTTTCCAGGATAAAAGTACCCTATACCCTCAAAAAAAAAACCAAGCAAGAGCATGTCGGATGATCAGTGTAGGGTTCCGCAGCCTTGAATAATTGCATCAGCAGAAGAGCCTTTGTTCAGAAATGCAATTTTTCAGCAATAACTCAATGTCGGTATATCCGATCATGTTCGAAATAATTTTAGTTTAAAGTACTTATTAGGCGCCACCTTTAAAAGTTAATGGGTTAAAACACAATTTATGCAACTTTTGGAGCGATTATTTCCCAGTTTTTGCAACATTTCTCATTGCTGCTCCGCTCCTATTGTCGTAGCGTGCTATCTATCTAATAAATGGGCTATCTAACAGTGAAAGAATTTTTCAATTCCGATTAGTAGTTCCTGAGATTACCGCGTTCAAACTAACAAACTCTTCAGCTTTATATTATTAGTATAGATATAGGCGGTTTCTCTACCGTCTACCCCACCTACTAAGGTATACGAATAGTACCTAGAGAGTTTTCTTTCCCGGACTCCATTATACGTGATACTTTATTCTTAGTCTAGACAGAACATAAATCTTACTAAACAAAAGTTATAAAGTACATTTACCTTTCGGCAATGGTGCCTCCCTTGTGCGGCATTTCGGCATGTGTGGCGCTTCTCTGCACACCGCCGGGCACTCTGTAAATAAAACATAACATAAATAAATAACAACAATAAAGAAACATCACAACATAACATAAAAAACATTTCTTGAAAAGATTTTATTACAAAATTGCGCACTTTTTTGACCATAATGATATAAGTTGAAATAAGTCTCTTTTGAAATTAAAGTTGGTTTTGCTGAGGTAAAATGATGGTTAATATAACATTTTTGTCGGCGAACAATGAAGCTTCCCTCCAATGTAATATCGTCATTTTTAGACAACAATAGTCACTGTTATTGTTTCAGGTAGGTCTGGCAGAACTGCATGTATTGTTCTCGTTGAATAGCTCAAACGTAATACACTTTTATTTAAATAAACACATTAATTTAGACGTTGTTATTAAAATATAGATACAAAACTTTACATTGAACGGCTAGATACTGGTAATATTTTAAATTGTGCTGTTTTGTCAAAACAAAACGTTTTACTTATGCCGTTATTGCACAAAAATAAGCAAAAGCTAGTCAAATTTTTACCTTGGTTGTTCAAACTTCTCTTTTAAAGACTTGAAGCTATAAAGCCTCTCTCCAAATTGGTGCATCGACAACATTTTAGCGGTTTTATCACAACTATATAATATAAAAAATTACTAGTTATTGTCACATTATATCTAAAAAATATTGAATTTAATACATTGTTTGTGTAAATTGTTGTATAATGAAGGAAAATATGTGCGCGGACAATGTTATTCGAAATGTGACTGACTTTGACAGACAGTCGCATCGACTATAGAACTATGGAAGCGTTCCTTGATAAGGAATACAGAGTTACGTGCCAGCCGATGTGTGCAGTCATTATCCTCATTGCTTAAATATATGTAAACAATGTGGTTAATTATTAGTATTGTTAGGACATAACCTAATTACTTTATATGTGTATTCAAAGGTGATAATCACATAATATTAAACATAGGAAATCCTACACGTGATAATTAAAGTAGTTTATCTTCAAAAACAGATTTTCATAAAAAAAAAATAAGAACCATCCCGATTAAACCAACTTTGTAATAAAAAAACCATCCAAATATGTCCATGAGGTTGGACGCTACTAATAACTGATTTTTAAGACATCGCTATATCTCAAGTTGTCCCTGTCACTTGAAAGCAAAACTGTAGAGCCAGACATATTTACTCTTTACTAATATTATAAAGAGGTAATGTTTGTAGGTTGTAGGGGGTAATCTCTGGATCTACTGAACCGATTTTGAAATATATTTTACTAATAAAAAGCTACGTTTTTTGTGAGTGTCATAGCTTATATAACATCAAGCTGCAACCAATAGGGGCTGAGCATCAATGAAAAATGTTGCAAAAACGGGGAAAAATAACGCAAACGAAAATGCGCGTCAACTAAGTATTTTTAAAAGTTAAGTATCATTTGTGAATTGGGAATAAAAGTTCTAAGAGAGAATGGTGTAGTTTTATCTAAGAGTAGTGTATGCTGTTCCTTTGGGAAATATGTAAGTTTGTAAGTGTATGTTTCCCAATTTTTATTTGTCACGGCAGAGTAAAAGAATTCGCTTCAAATAAAGTCGCGAGTAGCCGCGTCTTTACAAATATGATAAGTCACGTTTTGAAGGTATTTTGATAATAACTAGTTCTTGCATAGCTACTAAACCGAAGTATATTAGCAATATAAATCTATATTAATATTATTTTGTTTGGTTGTTTGTTTGTTTGAACGCGGTAATCTCAGGAACTACTGATCCCAAAGGAAAAATTCTTTCACTGTTAGATAGCCTATTTATCGAGGAAGGCTAGGGCTATAGGCTATATAATATCACGCTACGACCAATTGGAGCGGAGCAGCAATGAGAAATGTTGCAAAAACAGGGGAAATTTACGCATTCGAAGTTGCGCAGGACAGCTAGTAATATAATAAAGTTGAAGAGCTTGTTTGTTCAACAAAAAGATGATTGACCGATTTAGATGAAATTTGGTATGGTGGAAGCAAGGCGCTGTTTATCGTGATCCCCGGCAAAAAAAGATGCTCAAAAGCTTTTAAAATAGATATAATCCCTACTGATATATAAATGTGAATGTAAGTTTGTTTGTTACGCTTTCACGCGAAAACTACTCAACCGATCATCATGAAACTTTGTACACATATTCTTGGAGGTATTAGAAGTAACATAGGATTATAAAAAAAAATGGGAAAATTTACGCAAACGAAGTTGCGCGGGACAGCTAGTATTATATAATTACAAAATTACCTAAAGTAAATGATATTATATACAGTCTAAACTCTAAAGTTATTAAACCAATAATTGGTTTAATAACTTTATTGTGTACCAAAACCAAGTGTTACCAGGGAAAGCGGAACGATTTTTATCCGACTACGGCGAAGTCACATAGGAAGGGTAATGTTTTCAGCAGTCTATATATTTTCCATTACTGTTTAAGTCTTACTGTAAATACATACATAACTGCTTTTTAACGTAGTTATATAATATAATTTATATACATAGGTATATTACAAAACATGAAATATGTGTGATTGTATTTCTTTCCTCATACAACAAAATGCATGTTTATTCGCGATCGTAAACCCAGATAAAAGAAGACAGTACTTGCGAATTGAATTCGACAGGCTAAAGGAAGATTCGCTTTGATATGATGGGGTATTTTGGCACAAAATATTTGCGAAGTAAAAGAAATATCTCGTGTATAGATACCGTTCTTGTAGGTATTTACTAATATTTTTTTTCAAATACTATTATTTATTATTAATTTAATAACATTATTACTACCTATATAACAAAATTAAGAAATTAATTTAATCAAAATCGCCGTTAAGTACGAATTTAATGACATACACAAGTAGTACACCAGAATATGAATAAAATAAATAGTTAATTAACATTTTCAAAAACAACTTTTTATTTAAATGCTCGAAAAGGAAGGTTTCTAAGTCTTACACGGGGGGAGGTGGGGGGATTAGCAGGTACTACATTACATGACTGATGAGTACCACCGTTCCACTTTCTGGCTATATGACAGACCCCGGCAATTATCTAGGATCAAGACGAACGAATCAAAAGAGCCCAAACTTGCTAGGCTTGCTGTTTTTTTAATTTAGTAGTTCCTATAGCCACCTTCCGACTCCATTATTAGATCAGGTCTTTGGTCCATCATTTCACATTATCATAAAAGAGACACTAGCGTGCCAAATTTGAACCCAATCAAACGTAAGTAGTACTAATTTAGCTTCCAAGATTTCACCCACACAAACTAACATACAAACTAACTAACTAACAAATACACACACACACACATACACATGGTAAGTTAAATAAAAGCTTGTAAAAAGTTGTGAAAAAGATGGTCTCAAGTTTACATCCAAGCCGAATAGATGGCGCTGTACCTATCGGCTGAAACGCGCTATGGTTTCGTTCACAAATGTTGTACATAATAGATACCGGCGAAGTTACCGTACGATACGTCGACCATCGGACAGGATAAGGGTTCCTGTTCCTACTTGTATTTTTGGAGCCACTCAGGTCTTCGGGCCTGACGTGGACGTATATTACCGATATATAATATACTATCGGACGCCTCGCGGTTTCACCCGCGTAGTTCCCGATCCCGTGAGAACACAGGGATATGATCTCAATTACTTTTAACATTTAAATATGTGTGAAAAACCGAATCAAAATCGTTTCATATTTGATTGAAAATTTTAAACAAGTGAGTTGTAACGTTTTATTTATAGATTAACTATGCCCGCTACTTCGTCCGCGTGAAGTTGCAGTGCTGCTCACTCTCTATAATCGTTAGCGTTATGTTAAAAGTAGTTTGGCAGTAGAAGTCCGTCCAAATACGACCAGCCGTTTCGGAGATTAGTCGGAACAAACTAGTAAACGGACAGACCAACAGACACACTATCAAAGTATTTACTTTGACTTCTATCTACTTATAACTATACTAACTATACATACTAATGGAAAGCTTAATATCTCGAGCAACGCAAACAGACATCGCTCATGTACACGGAATGTCAGACCACTTTGTTCCCAAGGTGTTCTGAGATTATTCTTGGAGTGTGTGTGACTCGAGAGAAGTACGTACTTAGCTTTTTTGAGTACTTTCGGTATTTTGTAACTATACTACCATTTATAAGGTTCTGTAGCCCAAAAACGGAACCCTTATAGTTTCATCATGTCCGTCAAAACTACGTTTCTCAACAAAAGGGCGTAAGTGCCATTAACATACGCTTTTCTGTTGATGCAATTGTTCAAGGCTGCGAAACCCTGCACTGAACATGGTGCGACATGCTCTTGCCTGGTTTTCAATTTTTTCAAGTCAAGCTTTCATTACAACAAATTATTTCACCAAAAAAACTCATCAACGCTAATAAATATAATTGAACAACTAAAACATAATCAATTAGAGGCAGTATACAAAATACGAACCGTTGTTTGAAAACAAAGACTTGCTCAAGCACGTATATTTACCGGTAATAGCGGTAAGCGGTAATACCGGTAAAGCGGTAAGGTAACGCGCGCGCCCTACGGCGTGTGTTTCGCGACTGATGGGCGGGCGGCAGCATTCCCGCCTTCAAGGCCCTACAGAAACTACTACTGGAACTCGAACAGAATTCACGTGAGACAAAAATGGTGACTTCTCATTAGCACAGATATTCGGAGGTACCATAGATATTTTTGAGCCGATTTTGCACCTAAAAGGTTATCAGTGGTACAATTAAAGTTGAAAAGAATAATTTGGGTAACATTCTGCTGCCATCATAAGAGCTTTTATCACGCTTTTATTGCGGCTATCACTGCTAAAACAGAAGCCTACTTACTATATGGTAATAACTTTGAGCTTGCAGAAATTACAATTCTATAGAAGCACGAATGAATTCCTTTTCATCACGCGATTTTTCGTCACTACGTTATCGTTCACAACATTCGTATTTAAATTGCTAAAGTTGAAACGCATTTCGTTTAGTACAAAGTAGATCCGTTACCAATGCACCGAAGTATATTTTACTTTCCCAGAGTTAGTTCCAATGTATTCTATCGTAAACAAAATGAATATTAAATCGAGTTTGCGTAGTAAACAGTGAAGTGCATCCAGATGGTGCAAAATGCAAAGCCATGTACTATGTCTACATTTTGTGATATGTGCTACTTAATTAATTGTCATTTTTAGAGCTTCAACGTGTAATGTATTTAATGGGTGCACACACCGGATTAATGTCGTTGCACTTTATAAGGGATCTGTGTCCTATAGCAAATTATAGTGTAAGTAACATGTTTAATTCAATAGTATAAACACGAGCACCATTTTACAATGGGGATGTTGACTGTCAAGTCAAATCAGTCTCTTTTTATGAAATGTCAAAACGACAAGCTCTATTGAAATGTGTATAGAATAGCAATCTATGACGTCATAAGATCCTATCGTCAAATTATTACTTTTAGCATTCGTTTTCATGCTTTTAAATTCAAAAACATGTTAAATTGTAAAATAACACTTATTTTCAGAGCAATTTTTAGGTCTACTATTACCTGATTAGTATAAAACAATTTACTTTTATTGTAGTCAACTACCCAATTAAGCTATTTTGATTACCCTGCAGATTTTTCCAATTGACGACATGACGTGTCGGTTTTTCCATCGGCTATCGTAACTTCTATTAACAGGTCGATGGTTTGTGATGGGAAATATCAACATTTAAAATGACAAAAAGGGTGGAAAATTGTATATGTTGTGGGTGAAATGGGGTATGGAAAGCTAGTTGCAATATATATGAAAAGTAAAATGGAATATTGTTGGCAGGATTCCAATGCTTTCACTGTTAGAAAGTCCCAATACATAAACTAGACATAACCATAAAATTATCTTTCATATCAAATCTAGTTCAAATTTCATTAATAACAATGGATACACATAAAACATTTAGAAAGTTTTGATGAAATATGCGTAAGATTAATATTTTTTAAATTTCGTTTTATGGTTTTTTATGATATTTGTAATTATGTGAAATTTTTAACGCATCCTTCCAGCTAATAAAGTCGTAAGTGCTAATACGATTATTTTTAATAAGCAACATTTTACCATCTTCAGTGACGTGGGAAATGTGGCTTTTGTTGGTAGCGCTACAAACTAAAGCCACAAGATAATAAAGCCTCAATGCATTTTATAAACAAACTTTAACACTATTATACTAAAAGGCTTTCAATACAGCGTGCGGCACAGGACTAACAAGCCAGGACACAACACAGGAGTTCGGAGGATATTAAATGAGAAACTTTGTCTGCCGGCTGTACACCATTGTGCTCGTAAACAAAGACACGTCGCTCATTAGGTGTGCTCCAGTTAAATATTGTCACAATGAATGTTTTGGTTACATGCGTAATAAACAAGCTTACTTACATCGACAAATTTAAACTTTGTGTTTTGTAATATTTGAATCCAATAAAGCTAAAGTTTGCTGTAGGCAGTTAGAAGCATAAGTTTTCAAAATAAATGGGCTTGCTCTTGGCTTCGATCATGCCTGTTGGAAAGCATTGAAGAGGCCTACGGTGGAACGAGCGCACCCAGAAGATCCCTATGCCTAGTCTTATAATTAATTGGAATCACTGACGCCGGCCAGGCAGTTCCATATTTTAGCTGTTCGCATAACAAAGTAGAAGTGTACCGCGACAGGTGGATATAGCCAAAACGTGTGGATGGTAGCCTGCAGTGCGCCAAGATGTCTAATGTTGGTAAAGAGACGACGGGATCAGTGCATGGAGTTCTTATAAACACTCTCCGTGAAGAATAATAATATAATAATAATAATATCTTGGGACAACTCACACAACGCTATCTGATCCCAAACTAAGCAGAGCTTGTACTATGGAAACCAGACAACTGATAAACTTACTTATATATTTCTAAATACATACATAATATACATAAATAACACACAGACACAGAATAAACCGTAGTGCTCATCACACAAAGTATTTTCCTGGGTGGGGATCGAACCCCTCTTGCGTAGCAGTCGGATACCCTCCCACTGCGCCACAAAGGCAGTCTTAGTAGAAAAAAGATAAATTAATAAAAGTAAGAGCTATCATCCGTGCTACAGGTTTTTAATAAAAAGAAAAACCTTACATTGTAATCGATTCACGGAAAGCAAGAAGCTCATAAGTCACATCGGGGAAAAAACCAATAACTACACTCTACCTCTTATCGCTATAATCATATTATAGGGATGCGGCTAGCCAGATCTACTAAGTAATTTATCAACCAAACGGCCTAGCTAAATGGTTTTCTACCGCCATAATAAATAACGAACGCAGGTAAGCTATCAATTTCCTGATGCGAATTTCCCATAGACAGCATAACGCACACATATAAACAACGTTGGAGGTTTAAGTACGAGGTTTCACCCACACAGGCGTGTGAGAGGATTGCGCTTGTCGCCAGTCGTTTTGGTAAGGTCTGTTGTACATTGATCCAGCATGTTATTTTGCCCTGAACTAACATGTCTGTGTTAGTGTTACAATATTAACATCAAACTTCAAAAATAAGGTGTAATGAAAAATACTGTATTCACACCGACCTTAGGCTTAAAGAGCTTAGGCTCTCAACGCTATACATTTATAAGTATACTGTCAACAAGAACTCCAATAAGGTTTTTTTGTTTTGTTGAGAGAAAAGAGATATAACAAAAAAAAACCGTATTAATGTTGATAAACTTTCGCGATTTGTACACATTATAAAATTATATATACTACGGGTCTTAATCGCGTCAATAATTAATTTAAGATAAAATACCATGTTTATTGCCCGACGTTTCGACTGTATTGCAACGGCCGTGGTCACGGGTAGACCTGACATAATAAAAACCTTATTGCAGTTCTTGTTGACAGTAGGTATACAAACTGTCAAAGCTTCAAGCGAAGTTGCCCATATATCTGCTGTTCTAACAGAATTAAAACATGTAGCTCTAGATCGGAATATAGTAACGTCTTTTACAGGAGTTTACGAAGGAAAATCAATGAAATTTAGAATTGCGTTACAGATGTGAATGTACTCGCTCCTTTACATCGCGTGTGAATCGTTGTCATACGATACATTTTAGCGAACTGTTTAAAAACCCGAAAGCTTTATTTCAAACTTTGTTTCTAAGTGAATGAACGCAAAGTGAAACTTTACCAATAAGCAAAGAGAGACGAACATATTTCAAAAAGAAGAAATTAAAGTCGCGATTATACTTTTGTAAGTAATTTTGAGAAACTTTTATTCGTTAAGTTACTCGGTTAACTTTTAACTAATTTTAATTTGGTAATTGATACAAGATCCAAAGTTTTAATTTGATTAGATCAAAGGTTTCGGTTTTTATAAATGTTTTTATAAAGAACGTTTTCAATAGACACTAAATTTTAATCACACTAATATTGTAAAGGCGAAAGTTTGTGAGTATGTGAGTGGGTATGTTTGTTACTTCTTCACGTCTAAACGGCTGGAGCGATTTTATTAAAATTTGGTATGGAGTTAGCTGACACCCTGGAGTAACACATAGGCTAATTAACCGTGAGTAACACCGCGAGGCACAGCTAGTATTATTATAAGAGCCGTATACCATTAGACCGGCTTTTAGATTATGTAACGTAGATATTGCACTGGAATCGCTTTACATTAATTAGATAAAAAAGCTAGGAATATATCTTCCAAGTTTTCTTTTAGATTCTGAAGCAAATAGAGCTCACGGAGTCACGGTTTTAAACTGAGGCAGACAAACTTGGAATAGGCAAAGAAATATATTGTGAAGAAACCCAAAAAATCAACCCGCGTTCCTTATTAAGGATCGTATTTCTGCTGTGATAAATTATCACTCAACTGATTGGAGGACTTTTGACACGGTATCAATGTAATCAGCTAACTAAACAGCTATTTATGTAAATACTCGACTGCCTCTGTGGCGCAGTGGGAGTGTATCCGACTGCTACGCAAGAGGTCGTGGGTTCGATCCCTACCCAGGATAAAACTTTGTGTGATGAGCACGATGGTTTATTCTGTGTCTGGGTGTTATTTATCTATAATATGTATGTATTTAGAAATATATAAGTATGTTTATCAGTTGTCTGGTTTCCATAATACAAGCTCTGCTTAGTTTGGAATCAGATAGCGTTGTGTGAGTTGTCCCAAGATATTATTATTATTATTATTATTATTATATACTAGCTGTGCCCCACGGTGTTACCCGCGGTTTATTAAGCCTATGTGTCAATCCAGGGTGTCACCTAACTCCATACCAAATTTTATTAAAATCGCTCAAGCCAATTAGACGTGAAGAAGTGACAAACATACACACTCACATACTCACAAACTTTCGCCTTTATAATAATAGTGTGATTGTATAAAAATGTTCCAAAAACCTTACTGTGCGATAAACTATCTACGCAAAGTCGCGTCTGTTGACACCAAACTATATACAAACACATACGTCATTCGTTGTCAATACACGGGTGTCTAGCGCAAAGGCCTCTCGTGAAATACAGCTTTCAGTTCGCTTTGCCGCAGTGCCGCTGAAAATGCGATACAGCAATTCCGCAACTACAGGGACTTTTGATTGTGAATTTATGCGATGCCCTACGCTTCGAAACTTTTACAGCTAAAATATAGGAACGCAGGAAATATTGCTCTTTTTAAAAGCAACTTCAAAAAGGTTCAGATAGTTTGGGCCTGCTCTTTTGAGCGTTTTTAAATTTTTAACGATATTTTTTGGAATATTCGCAAAAAATATGCATATTTAATCACACTGACTCCGGTTTTCTTAAAAAAATGAACTTTTTAACAAACAGATAGAGTCAACAAAAAGCTTCCAAAAATAAGTATATCGTTTAAAACTGTTTTCTAATAGTTATACTTTAAGAACTTCGATTGAACTTTATTTAAAGACCGCAATTGGATCCAGACAAACGAAAACCATTCATATTTGATCAATACATATTCCACCATGAAGCACAGCTCAAGCTCATAGCAATAGAGTTCAAAATCGAATGACACATTCATTCAATAAACCACGTCTAGGTAATTGAATCGAATCGTCGTTTGTGGGTGTCATCGCTACCACTTGTAAATTAAATGCACGCAACCAGTTCAAATAGACCCAGACCTTAACTACAATATATCTATTAAAAGAGGTCAAATAACAATGGTCTTAGTAACAGTGCTATATTTAAACAAATATCCAATGTAAGGTGACCCGAACCTACCATACTATTTAGGTTGTTATTGTGATGTTTCGTAGGTCAGGTTGAATTAGTCGCGTGTTGCATTGTAATGATAAATCGTGTTATGTGCATATACCACGGTTAGTTGGACATATTTGTCTTGTGCACTGTCGTTAATAACAATTGAGACGTCGACGTACATAGAACAATGTCTTCGGTCCAATGAATTAAGGGCATTGTGCAACTGTTAAACAAATTTGCTATTTAGATATATCTTGGGACAACTCACACAATGCTATGTAATCTCAAACTAAGCAGGGCTTGTACTATGGCAACCAGACAACTGACAAACATACTTATATATTTCTAAATACAGACATATTATAGATTAAAGATACCCAGACACAGAATAAACCATCGTGCTCATCACACAAAGTTTTATCCTGGGTGGGGATCGAACCCACGACTTCTTGCGTAGCAGTCGGATACATACCCACCGCACCGCAGAGGCAGCCTGAATGAATGTTAGAACACAGTTCATAGTAAAATCACCTTCCGTATTGGTTTATTTGTCTGCTTAATTTATAAAACTGCGCATCGGATCTTGATAAGATTTACAGTAACATTTTGAAGATATCTTCTGGAAGCATAATGCGTTTATAATACATGCACATTATATTTAAACATGGGAAATATCCTGGGCAAAGCCATTGCGGGGTAGCTAGGTCAATATTAATTTTATAGGTCAGAAATATCACTGTCTAGTATTAAAATACTGCCACTTTGATAGTGATTCGCGTGAGAAATTATTAACGATGCCACACACATAGACTAACAAACAAATCTCTAAATCGCAACATTAAACTGTTTATTAAATAAACAAACATTTAAACAAGATACAAAATGATATACTGTGACAATAATCATTATTAGTAATTGCAACAGGAAGAAGTCTCATACTATCCTTGTTTTTCTTAACTAGTTAGAGAGAGATAGCTTTCTTTACATAAGCAAACCTTCATAAGATTCAAAATTAACTAAAACTGAGTTCACACGGTCACTATCACTGCACAAACCACATCGTTATCCTTATAAAATGCTATCAGTACTGAATAGGAATAAAATAAACAATAAAAATCAAAGATAACGCTTATCTTATTTTAATGTATTATGACTAAATTGTAATTTATTAGAAAATACAAAATAGGTTATCTATCAATAACACCAATTGCAACTAGTTGTTTTGAAAGTATCACGCGAAATAAGCAATACGAGTATGCTCCACTATTTTTTTTCACTCGCAGAAAATAAATATTAAATGTATTTATATTAAATTACACAATAGTAACAAAAACCGCTGGTTTTTCAGGGCATGTCACCCACGTGATAAAGATATGTGAGTCTACCCGTGTCCACGGCCGTTGCAATACGGTCGAAACCTCGGGCAATAAACAAGGTACTTTACCTTAAATTATTCACGCGATTAAGACCCGTAATATATATATTTTCATAATATGTACAAATCACTAAAGTTTATCAACATTGATATGTGATGTTTTTCGAATGGGGACCTTATGTATTAATAATATTTCTAAAGGTATCATAATGACATTCTAAGCGATTACAACTGCAATTTTATTGCACTGACTCAATAACTAAAATCCGTGACTAACTTTCAAGACGATGGGTATAAAACCCATCCAACCCAAAGGGATGAGTAACAGAAACATATGTGTAAATTCTCAAGTAATTGCGACCAATGCGTCTGTCTATGTCAAGTGCGGTGATTATCCCATACTCCGGGTAAGGACCATGTGTTTCAGATGATACTAATGCTCTGTCAGCAATTACGAATAAGCATTTAATTACTGCATAAATTTACGAAGTAAAGAATAAGTAATTAATCAGACAATAGGTACATTTCACTGTTTGTATTGTAACTATCGTGTTTAACTCAAATCCAGGCGTCCAAATACGCATCGCAAAAAGCTGGTTCACCTGTCTCTATCATAGAAACCACAAACGAGAGTACAAAAGGAATACACATAGACGTAATAAAGACATCCCTCACGGACGCAAGTTCTCGGAACACCTACCTAATAAAGTGGTCCGGAATTCCCTGTCCGTGAACGATCTTTCTCGAGCGAGGCAGGTACGTATAAAGTTTACCTTCTGTTACTCTCAGTTTTTTGTATAGCAACTAAAACACAACTAGAACGAAACTAATAGCAATTTCACGATAAACAATGAAACGCATTCGATTTATCAGCATCATAATCGATAAGTGCCATACAATGTTATCGGACGATTAATTGATAAATCTACTCGTTTATTAAATCGATATTACAGCGAATCAAGATAGGAAGTGGATGCAGCCGTAACAGTTTAATGTTTTAAAAGTTTTAGATAACGCAGGTGTTTACGAGAATCTTCTGATATTGTACGTATTAAAGGGTTTTTAACCTTCGCCAAAACAACAGGACTGGAGATTTAAAGCATTTTCGTGTGAGACTCTTTCAGTGGCATCGTAGCTCCTAAACAGATAAACCAATTTGAACCGATAAACACAGTTTTTTAAATAGAAAATGTTGTGTTTTTATTGCAATGGTTCTTAGATATGTTGCATCACATCGGTTCAGAAGTTTTGAAAGAAAGTTCCTGAATTTAAATTGCACATATTCTCTTGTTTTTATTAATATTTATTGTTACATAGCTGTTATTGTTTAAGGAAATAAGTGCTGTAGTAAAGGAATCACGTCTGACGAAGATTACACGCGGCAATGCCGAGAAAAAAGGTTCAAATAAAAAGTATTAGTTCAAGTAACATTCTTCTTCTATGGTTTCCACCCATTCAGCACATAAATGAAGGTAAGAAAAAACGGTGTTTTATCGTTCGAAAACCGCCGATATGTTGTTTGTTCCCCCATGCTGTTAGCAACAACCGAAATAGCCCTGACAAAACTATTAACGAGGGCTGTTATGAAATAGCTTTAGGGGGTGGAATGTAATTAGTTACTGTTAAATGCTGATATATGTGGTATGGAAATAGTCTTCATACCAAAATAAATGTTTGAATGAAACGTAACTCTGATAACTTTTGTAAGAAAAATTAACCGCCTCCATATGTACTTGTACTATGTTTTAGTCTATATCTCTGGTGTTTTATAAGCTAGAACAACGCTTTATACACTAAAAAAATCGCAGAAAAATATGCAGTCGAATAGCGAAAAGCTTTCGAGAAAATCACTAACATACATACATATATACGGGTCAAACAACGAGGTAGCCTAATGGCTAAGACATAGGTCTCGCAATAGTGAGGTCACGGGATCTAATTCTACCCATGATACTACCGACGTGAACCCAACACAAGCCTTTCAGCTTAGCCGGAGGGGTCAGTTTATATAAGTATAAAAAAAAAAAAAAAAAAAAACGGAGCCACCTTTTTTGAAGGCTGTTATAAATTGGTACTCAAAGTAGAATATTCGGTGTGTTTTGAGTGCCGATTTTCAGAACACCTATGGTTTAGTTTATTCATCTTCAAGCATCCTCAATCATGGAATGTAGTAATCAAATTAAATATTCGTTAAATTACGTTATTCACCATTCATTTTAAAAAGAAAACTGCAAAGGATTGCAAACATAGAAATCACGGATGACGGACCCACTACCTCCTTACTCCTATGATAGAGACAGGTGAACATATGACAGCTCTTTACCTTGCCTAGCGTTGTATACACTCTCACTGCGCCACCGAGACAGTAATTCCATTTCGCGTAAATAATAATCCCCAAGGATAATGTCATCTGCATCGGACTGATTAAAAGTCACACGATTTTATCACGTTGTTCTGTCTATGCACAAGCTGCGTGTTAATCTCTGGTGCAATCACTAATGTATAAACATCTGGCTTATCTATACTAATATTATAAAGCTGAAGAGTTTGTTTGGTCCGTATTGAAAAATTATATCACTGTTGGGTAGCCCATTTATCGAGAAAGGCTATAGGCTATATAACATCACACTACGACTGATAGAAGCGGAGCAGCAGTAAAAAATGTTTCAAAAACGGGGAAAATTTACGCAGACGAAGTTGCGCAGACGGTATTTTTTAAACGACCTTTTCTTAAAATCAAATCTAGCTAGATCGATTTATCGCCCCGAAACCCCCTGCATACTAAATTATACGAAAATCGCTGGAGCCGTTGCCGAGATTCAGATTATATATATACAAGAATTGCTCGTTTAAAGGTATAAGATAATATTATCAGATATCTCAATTACCGGTTTCACCCTGTATACTCTAACTAACCATATACCAAACACGACTACGACTACGTACGACATACCGACATAACAAGAAAATTCAAAATGACAACAGTCGTCACTCTCGTCGGTGTAGCGACATTTTCTACACAATAGCGCTGATATGAAAGGACTTCAACAAAGCTTTGCTATCTCTCGCTTCACAGCGAGACGCTTACCCTGTGTAATGATGTACCTACTGTTTTGATGAACAGAAAAGGATAGGACTATTGACTAAGTTTTGGGACTGGAAAGGGATGACAGGCATTCAGTATGTTCTGTTGCGTTGAATATTGACAGTCAGAACATGTTAAACATTTGGAAACGACTAGGTTAACTTTAGGTATACAATAGGTGGGTATAATAGCAGGCTATGCGTGAACAGGCTATTTACAATATTGAGTTCTGAGTAGAGATATACCTAGATTACGTGAGTAGGGACATGGTATATGATAATGTATGTATACGACATGGTATAATCTAAGGCGGCTTTACCTAAAACAAACCAGCGATTGTTCATTTCATGCTATGCTATTAAATCGTATGTAAACAGGGGCTGATTAGTTTATCGATGTGATCATCGATTAAGTATATTAAAAATTAGCTGACCCGCGTAACTTTCTCAGCGTCAATTTTCCCCTTATTTGCAACATTTTTTAATGATGCTTTGCTCTTATAAGTCATAACCTAATGTTATATAGCCTATAGCCTTCCTCGACAAATGGGCTATCTAACACTAAAATAATTTTTCAATTCGAACCGTAGTTCCTGAGATTATCGCGTTCAAACAAATAAACAAACAAACTCTTTTTTTTTATAAAAAAAAGATAACTAGTAATGTGGGATTGAGTCACATTTCTAGCATTCCTGTTAACCCCTCCAGCTAAGCTCAAAGGCTTGTGTTAGGAGTGGGTTCACGTCGGTAGTATAATGGGTAGGATTCGAATCCGCAACCTCACGATTACGAGACCGATGCCTTAGCCATTAGGCTACCGCCGCTTCAAAACTTTATAATATTATTATAAATTTAATTAAGCAAAAAAGGGTTGTTTGTAAAGTCGGTTTACGGACAATAGTTTTACGTGATAACGTCATAAGAAAACATTGATGACATTTGCCATTCCCGTTGCTTAGCAACTAGTCAATAACGTGACACTTTTTCGTGAGTGCAGCCGGTCATTCTAACCGAGCATACACAACTATTGCAGTGGTTTGTATAGCGGTTGACCTGTTTCGTATGAATTGACCCCAATATTATGTGGGATACTAGTATAAATAAGTATCCGTAACATTCCAACATGGTCTCTTTTCTGATCCATCCACTATCATGTTTGCTAGAACACATTCTTTCGAGAGAAAAACCACTTGAAGAATTCGTTTAGTGTTTTTTTTTCTCGCAAGGAATGCGGCGCATAGCTCGAGTGGGCCCCACTTGAGATTTTTACATTTTATACAGCGTAATGTTTTACCTCTGTGGTTGTATAATGAACTATGTATTTCGTAACCAAAACATTCACCTTCAATTAAAACAAAGTATTTTTTTTAAAAGCGATGCCACATGTCATGTTAGATCATTGTACATTAAGTAATAGAATAGTTTAAGCTATATTGTACCTACCTACTAATTAAGTAATTTAACAACAATTCAGTGTTAAAAGGGAGTGAACTTTCTGCCAACAAACTGCTGTGCAGTTTGGCGGATTGTAACAAAATTGTACTGTGAATAAACGTTTGTTGTATTTGTGTTGTATGTTGTGAATAAATGTTTTAAATTTTTTTTAAATGTTTTTATAAGTATAAATAAAGTTAGTAATTATTTTAGACTGAGTTGTCCCATTGCAGGGCAAAGACAAAAAGGCAAGGCTGCAGGGCAAAGATACTCCCTCTCTTCCTTGCACTTTTTACTAATTACTATGGGGAAAGAATGACCAAGTATTTAGTACCTAAAATATTTAATAATATAGATATATTAAGAAATAGTCCTAAGTGTAGCAAAGGTGTTCTAAAATCAAAATTAAAGGACTTCTTTTTTTCAATGGCCACTAGACAAGGTCTACTTGCCATTGAAAAATAGGTAATCCATTTTTTTCCTGTTTATCTTTTTTTTTTAATCATATGTATAGATGTAAGATCGCATGATAGTGTAAGAATATGTACAGTATTGTAAATGTAAATGAGCGTGTCTCGCCATTAAACGTAAAAGTTTGGTGAGGTGTAATATGTATTAGTAAAATGTTGTACTTATTATAAATAAATAAAAAAAAAAAAAAAAAAAAAAAAAACTATTCGGAACTAAACCTGACCCTCTCTATATAATACACCGTACCTACTTATAAATTTGGTTTACCTTTGGATTAAAATAGCACTATTTTCAAGAAGAAGAAGATTTCCTCTTCCTAAAAGGGGGGAAATATGACAAAATGTCAAAAGTTCTTAGTATGTACCTACCGGCATGTGTTATGTATGTCATTACAAAAATTGATCATTGTTTATTTAGATTTTCCCTCATTACTAAAGATGAAACAAATTTAGACTACAATATTCAAAAGCCTTGGCGTGCATTTTAGATGATGCTAAAGTTTCAGCAACATTTCCGCTTAGGCAGCGTGACTGTGACACCACTCTTGAATATGGAAATGAAGTTTACATCGAACACAGGAAACGGAAGGAGTCCCGTCCCTGTTGATATTGTGTGGCGTTACACGTTTCTAATATACCTACATAGATACATATAATGCTACATGTAGGTATAGAATAGGTATAATAGAACGTTTGAAGAATCCCAATCGGAAGGCATAATCATGTGTTAAGTTTTGCTTATTGTGTTAATTTGAGACATCACCTGGTTATTTTTAACGTGGTAAAGTCTTTTAATCGATGAGGAGGTGCACGCACGAAAAAGTGTCACGTTATAGATTGGTTGCTAAGCAGTCATGTTATTGATTGGTTGCTAAGCAACAGCGAATGGCGATTGCAGCGACATGTGATGAAATTGTAACTAACGTTATTGACTGGTTGCTAAGCAACGAGAATGACGATATGTCATCAATGTTTTCTTATGACGTTATCATGTAAAATTATCGTCCGTAAACCGACTTTACAGACGACCATTTATTTCGTGCCTACAGTAAAAAAATATAATTGAACAGATACATAGATCTCGAAACTTGTTTGAGTAATAAACAATTATATTTACATTCACACTTACTACAAGACTCTCATACACAAAATCAAGATATTCCTAACTACGCCAATTTTTACATCGTCTACTTATTGCTTGGTTAGTAATATAACGTTTCCTTTCAGCCAAACAAGGATCAAAGCAAGTATTATGTAAGTAACGGATAATCAAAAATGATTAATCCTCTACCAAACAGCATCCATTTCCACGAGATCCCTTCATTACAAGCGATCCATCAAACGTTTGCAAACATACGGGTATAATTACTCTGCACATACAAATGACTACGTCGAGAGCAGTTTCCTTCCCTAAGCCAATAACTTAGAAAGGTGTTCTGTAGCCCTTTCTAGAGTTCGCTTTCCTGTACACCTATGTGTTAATTAGTTGCATGTTATGGAGTGCTAATTATATATAGAGACTGGTGAGAAAATGGTAAAATGTATGGTACTCAAATTTCGACCGAATACTCAAACGTCATTCAATTTTGAAACGCCGTTAACTCTCAAGCTGTCACTGTCATTCGAAGATGAATAGTAGCAACGGAAGTATTTTTGGGTACCATTCTAAGTAACATAGATTAACTGTTTTCCGACGGTAACGTATGTAAGAAAATAAAATATCGCATGTAAGAAATTAGTCAGCATTCGATGTAATATACTTACGGCTGCAACAGTTCTTCCAATCAGATGAACATGTAGCATCAAATTACCGTATTTGTACATAAGCACGAGTCGCCCATCCAAATTGAAACCGTTAATTATGGAAACGAAGTGGGAGTTCAATCTAAAGGCTATCTCAGATCGTAATTATGTAGCTATCTAAAATCCGTATACGGAAAAGTCAGGTAAACTTTACGACTAGTCGGCAACAGTAAATCCGGATACAATTCCCAGTGAGAAAAATGTTGACATAAAGGAAAACAATAGCGAAAAAATGGTAAAAGCAACGAAACAAAACATTTTATTTTGCAAAATAATAAGACGTGGTGGGAAAGCGAAGTCAGCTGAATGTAAGCCCCTCATTCCAGTCTCGTCTAGACTAGGGGCGGAATTCTTAGGGCATGGATTCATAAACCAAAGAATGGATGGAACGCAGCCCAATGAAAATTGAATTGAATGCTCTTTAGGTTTACCAAACAAAATATCAAGAACGATAAATTTGATAATAGATTGGGCTCTTGAGATTATGGTAAATGAAAGTGAATCCCTAAAGAATATGCTAAAGAAAAAATACGCCAGCATCAAATAAGTTTAACTGCTAAGCCGGAGATCGTGGGTTCGATCCCCACCCAGGATAAAACTTTCTGTGATGAGCACAGCTGGCTTATTCTGTGTCTGGGTGTAATTTATCTAAAATATGTATGTATTTAGAAATATATAAGTATATTTATTACTTGTCTGGTTATCATAGAGCCTGTACGGCTCTGCCTATAATGGAATCAGGTGGCGTTGTGCGGATTGTCCTACGATAATATTATTATTATAATAAGCAAAGGTAACTGCTTCATCAGGCAAACTATTACGCTTGTAAGCCGCCTGATACAAGAAAAAATATACCCAATCAGGAATCAAACTGAGGTTTTATTGTTCCGGCAAACTAACTAATATGTTTTTTTATTCTTTAGAATATTTAGGTATAATGTGTAATAACGGAGATTTGATTAGACCAAATTGATCGTCAATCGCCACGCTGCAAGATCCGCTATTTCAAACATACAGCCTTATAAGCTCTCAGCTTCTTTGAACGAGATGAAAGAAAAATATCAACTTTAAGGCCGGCTGTCACAAAAGCCGTGTTAGTTACAATGTAATTTAAAACAAGAGATTATTATGCACAGTACAATTTTGTGTTAAAAACGAATGTTAATTATGCAGACTGCCTGCTTATTTCCCCGTGGATTTTGTTCAACGGAGGCGTGTTGTGGACTAATATAACACTGATTATAATATTTAATGTATTCGGTAGGACGCTGCTTAAGAATATTTTCTTGAAATAATGACTAAGAGACTGCTCATCGGCTGCGTTTCAAATTGAAATTTAATATTTATTGCAATCAAATTATGTGCAATTCATATTTATCAAGCAAGAAATAATCCAATTATTTGTAATCGTTTAATATCCCAGATCTACCTATATTTAATAAAATTATGGATACTTATTTAAACGCCCCGGAGTAAGGTTTTCCCATATTATTATAACTGTAAGTACTGGTATTTACTTTTATAATATGAAAACCACTTTTCTAATTAGGTATAATAGTTTGCGACGTTAAAACTAACAACACTAAAGAGACTTGATAGCAAACTATCAATTCACGTAAATCTACAGACAATCCAAGCTTACTCGCTACATTATGTAATCATAGGTATGGAAACAATAGATACATCGGTAAGTACACAATAACGCACAATGGACTGATACAAAGCGCCGCGATAGTATCACACAAGCTTACACGCACATCACAATATGCGGGATCCGTTTGTGTTACATCTCGTTAACGCAAATTAAGCGTAGGAGTGTCGGACATTGTACTTACGAAGAGTAATGACGCCTGCCAGTTAATTCACTTGATGAGGAAACGAGTTTGTTGCTATACGATTTCTCGCAGGCGTTATATATATATTTCCTTTTAGTAATTAGTGTCTGCGTTTCTCTTCCCGTTACACATATTTTTTGCATTAGACCAAGTTAACATTTGCGTTTATTAAGAGAACATTGAACTTAAGTATACCTACAACGAATATGAT
This sequence comes from Herminia tarsipennalis, assembly GCA_945859575.2. Classification (NCBI taxonomy): domain Eukaryota; kingdom Metazoa; phylum Arthropoda; class Insecta; order Lepidoptera; family Erebidae; genus Herminia; species Herminia tarsipennalis. The sequence goes on along the minus strand of OX243850.2, from coordinate 7,271,471 downwards.
GTACAGAATCCGGCAAAATTCATTTATTTTTAGGTACGGCAGAACAGAGTTCATTGTTGTCTTCACGAGACAGCCAGACAGTTAAAAAAACAATCCCAGAGGAATAACAAGCCCCGAAAATCCTTTCAAATAGAAAACCACGACTGACAGAGTGTAAAATAAACAATATAGTCGAAATAACACGAGCCAGCCATGACAACAAAACAATATTCCTTCATCTTGAATCCTTCACTCCCCTCCCCATTAACATATGACTGTCATCTTAAAAACACAGACGGGAGTGCAATACAGCATCTTTTACGTGACATGCTTACTAAAGCTTGGCTGAATACATTTCACGGCGCGTGTGATTAAGACAGTCGCCGTATCTTCACGAGAAAAATTCAAGATTAAAAACCTACAGTTTGTATGGAAACGGTCTACAGGAGTGACTTGAAAAGACGAGCCTATATAAAGGACAGGATATTACTGGCTTTTTAGAGTAATTACTAAAATAAGGATGTCTGCGGAGAGTTATGAATGGGATTCGTGCGTTTATAAAGATAGCAATTTACTGTTGATGAAAAGTTTGCGGTTGCGGACTACAGAAGTGACAATTTAGTTTATCGTAGATGTCGTTTACAAATTGTCTGAAAAACACTTTTGGTAATGAGATTTATTTTTAAACTCTCTACTTGACATCAAAGCATTCTAAAGAAACAGTTATATTTTTTAAACTTTAATGGCTCACGACTGGACAGTAATCTCCGCGACTGGCTTTAAAAATGCATAGGTAAATACATAAGTGAAATAGGGTAATCAAACACGCAAGTCTAGACGCGAAGGTATTAGCGGAATAAAAGTACCTACCCAATGAAATTCGCAGTGCAGTTAAGTAAATTAAAGAATCAATCAATTTTTATAGCCTGATTTTCTATACTCAACCTTTGGGTAGATTTGAAATTTTCTTCTCTAACGCCTCTAAGCAAATACCCAAGCATTGTACAACGCCCAAACTATATCTCTACTCTACTCAACCTTTGGGTAAATTTGAAATTTTCGCCTCTACCGCCCCTAAGCAAATATCCAAGCATTGTGCAAGCCCAGACTATTACTCTACTCCGTGCCTATAGGTTCGTAAAATCTTATACATCCTCAGTGCATTCTTAGCTACCTACATCACTTCTGTGGACTATGTCCTCCAACTGAGATATTTCCTGTTCACCGCTCCTTAAAGTAAAATACCTTCAACATCAGCAATACGCGATATCACCTGGTCTACGTTGCTACTGCTAATAGTCAAAAGCTGTCAAGTGTATGAGTTGATTTCCCGCGCGTCGGAACGGAAGTACACACCTGGGTGAACCGACATCGTACTGCACAAACTACGCCGCAAGATTACATTTAGTGCATATACGTACATACATGTTGGACTACACTGTTAGCACTTAGATAGGCAGGTGGAGAAATGAACGTAGCTGGCTGCTTGGCTACTGAAAAGCCAGTCAGAAGTTTAAGAGCTTATAATAAAATAGATTCTAACATAATGATGAAAAGAGGAAGATGAGTTTCCGTTAGCGAGTTAGATACTAACCCTTTATTTTAAAAGTAGCTCCCTGCCCCGGCTTCGCATATTCGCATACTCGGTCACGTAAAATTCATATAATTGCATTGAAAGTTAATCTATACTAATATTATAAAGCTAAAGAGTTTGTTTGTTTGTTTGAACGCGTTAATCTCAAGAACTGCTAGTTCGAATTGAAAAATTCTTAGTGTTGGATAGTCCGTTTATCAAATAAGGCTATAGGCTACATAAAATCACGACTAATAGGAGCTGAGCATCAATGAAAAATTTTGCAAAAACGGGGAAAATGACGCAGACGAAGTTGCACGAAGCTAGTTCATGAATAAGCCGCTGAATCAATTTCGATTAAGTGTAATTAAGAAGTAAAGCTTCAAAAATAAACTACATCCACTTCAAAAATAAACTTTATCCAACAAAGAATCATAAAAGCATTGTATGAAATCACTGAAACGTAATTCACAACACTATTTCAAAGTGTATAAATAAACCCAAACAAAACTGTTACCAGACACATTAAAAACATAAATTCGCGTGGAAAATGAGACTCTGGGAAACATACAAACTGGAACTCATACACGCACACACACATACGACCGGATGTTACGAGATAAAATTCACTGACCGCGGCTACAACGGATGAACATGGCCGCGAGGAAATTATACGCACTCAATATTATCAACCGCACTATACGCAGTTTTAAGTGCATGTTTTGGTTGATGGGTTGTTGATGTTTGTATGGTACATAGTGTTAATTAAACGTGTCGGGCTGGTAACAGTGGCGGAGGGTCTATAGAACACCATTACTTTCGGTTTCCCTTTGGTTCTTAAAGGTACAAATAACCCTGTCCAGCTAGAAACAGACTGTCCAGTTACCTTAGAAAAAAGGTAACCCTTCGCCTCAGGCTGGTAATATAGGAAACTAATCATTTTGTAGAGGTCAAAGATGTTTTGAGTATAAAGGTGTAGATAGGTTCAGAAAGTAGCACTTTAAAATCTATAATTGACTTAGTTTTTATATGTCAGTGTCGCATCGCCGGCGTCAACATCTGTTGACGCCGGCGATGCGACACTGACATATAAAATTTCAATAAGAGAAAAATGTAATCCGCTGCCTTCAGATGAAGGCAGCGGATTACATTTTTCTCTTATTCACTCGTGATAATTAAATAATATTTTCCTACTTTTACAACTTTTTTTTATAATAGTATGATATTACAATATATAGGTTTTCTGTGTGTGCATTAGTTTGGCGTTTTTAAAGATCGAATGTATCGCAAGGATCGTCCCAAATTAATGACTTTTTACATTTATATTTCGACAAGCTGTCCTGCGCTACTTTGTATGCGTATATTTTCCCCGTTTTTGCAACATTTTTCATTACTGCTCCGCTTCCTAATGGTCGTAGCGTGATGTTATATAGCCTATAGCCTTCCTCGATAAATGGGCTACCCAACAGAAAAATATTTTTTTCAATTCGGGCCAGTAGTTCCTGAGATTGCCGCGTACAAACAAACAAACAAACCCTTCTCTTCAGATTTATAATATTAGTGTAGATTCTGGGAAACCAAGATAACGAAATTAAATCTTCTGTAAGCCTCTAAGCTTAATCAATTACGTAATTAAAGTCCTATTTTTGCACTATCATAAGTGCAGTTGGAAGCATTCATTCGATCTTTGGGAGTAATCACTTAATCGCCCTTAACGATATCTTTAGAAAGAGGCAAATGAACGGCTTAATCGAAGTCGACAGACTAATTTAATTTGATAAAAACGACAATTCAACAAGTACAGTTCTAAATAATAACATCATGGGACAACCCACGCAACGTCATCTGTCAAACTACACCTAGACACAGAATAAACCATCGTTTTCATCACATAGAGTTTTATCCTGGGTGGGGATCGAACCCACGACCTCCAGCTTAGCAATCAGGGTCACTACCCAGACCAACAGGCCAGTCCAATATATTTTCATTCTGTTGAATGCCGTCCATACTTTTTCTAATCCGCTTACAACTTCAAATGGCTTTTAAAAAACCTTTTACAAACAAACTTTTCCCTTCGCCCTTTTAAAAAGTACTTATATCCCTCGCTAGTAGTACATTAACAAGTAGTTAGGTAAAGTCGACCAAAAATGTGGTCTGTCACCTTACGGTTGAAATTCATTTGCACGTAATAAAACCACAAGGTTGATTTTCCCTGTTAACAGTTACTAGGCTCAACCTTAACGTTATTTTGGTTACACCGAATTTCGTTTCAAGACTGATAAACCACTTTCCTGGTTTAATGTGCTGAGCTACTTACGCATAAGTTCAATTTAATTCGAATCGAATCAAAAAGTAATTATGAACACTCGCTTTTCAAAATTACAAAGCTACAAGTCAATTTCCATTACAAATGAGACCGTAATCATTTCATCAATTTTAATTTCATTAGCAGCGTGAACGCCTTCACTTTCATTATATTAAAAAGTGTTGATAGGCAAGAGAACACATATTAAAAAACATTATTCTTATGTACCTATATCAACCCATATGATGTCCCACTGCTGGGCACGGAGTTACTGGCGGTAATTATCATGATCGCCAAGCTTGAATAGCGGATTTGTGATCGCAGTAAGGCTTTAAGTACGCAGAGGACGCTGCTGCCAGTCCTCTGGTGTGAAATCCCTCAGTCGCCTTGACTCATGAGAAGAGATGGGGGTCTTATGGGGTGGTACTATACTTAAACCGGTACCACACGGCAAAATAAACATTATTATAGTTTTAATCTGGATCGTGCCTACTGCAGTTTGTAAGGTACGTGCAATAATATCAATTACAAAATTAAAAGGGCTCATAATATAGAAAAAATGGTTGTATACTTATAATGTCGGTTTACGGACGATAATTTTACGTCATTCGCGTTGCTTAGCAACGAATCAATAACGTCAGTTCCAATTGTAACACATGTCATGTCGCTGCGATCGATATTCGTTGTTGCTTAGCAACCAATAATGAACGTGACTTTTTTTAGACAGTTGTACGTGTACCCGGTCATCGATTTATAAGACGTTATCACGTCAAGGAATAATATTAGGCAATAAAGATCTAATTTCATATTTCTTAAGGTTTGGTTTGGATAAGAAATTATGTCACAATTTTTTCGATTAAATGGCATAACGAGTACCTAAAGGGCTTAGCTTAATAAATTAATTTACAAAACCCTATTAATTACTCAAATAAATGAAGAAAGCCACCTGAGACCAAGAGCAAAGTTTCCTAAAAAATATGCTTCCGGAAAGTTTCTGTTGATTGGAAGAAGTTGTACTGAATTAGGTAGTTTTAGAAGGAACCTCTCCCGGCCCTAGCCTTAAACAAGAAACAACTTTTTTTTTAATGAATCGACTTTAAGGCAAATGTTGCAAAACTAAATTGCTCCTGCGTTTTAGTCTAGCTCTGGTGTTTTACAGTCAGAAAAAACCTTTCCAGAAAAAAATGCAAATAATAGCGAAGACCCCATTTCAATTGGACTAGTAGTTTTTAAGAAAATTATATGAAACTAGCTGTCCCGGCGAACTTCGTGTCTTAAATTGTGAATCCTCCTCAAATCCCCTTGAACTCACACAAAAAAATTCATCAAAATTGGTCCAGCCGTCTAGGAGGAGTTCAGTGACATACACACGCACACAAGAAATATATAGATAGAACCACCTTTTTTTAAGCTGGTTAAGTATATGAACTGTTTATTATGAATTATGCGTCAGTCGAATGCACCAACCGACACGAATTACTTAGTAGCAGTGGCTCAATGGCATTAACATAGGCATGTATGCCGTATGTTAATACGTCAGTGACGTAACATTACACGTTTCGGTCAAAGAACCGGTTAATAAACAATTAACTACAAGATGTATGTAGTAAGACTGACTGACTAAATTATATTTAGTATTTAAATAGTAACACCACAAAATGCCGAGAGAACAGAAGCTCACAGGCACGAAATCGCGGGACGCCTATCGAAAAAGTGGCCTTTAATTTTGACCGCGATAGATGTCAATATATGCGTTGCTTGAGCGAGGAACGTATAAATGTTAGGTACTTTCTGTACTTCAGGTATATTGTGGTAACCTCCCTGACAACGTTAGTACAAGTTACTTGTTCTTAAATTAAACATATCGTGTCACAGTGCTATTAATGTTGTTTGATTGCCAGTTCAATTTAATTCCATTAATTAAAAGTCATCCATCATTCCATTAATGAAATTGATGATTGACAAATTATTGCAGTTCATGATTTGTCATAATTGCAAATATTTATTTGAAATTTGCAGAACAGACACTCTCATTAATTAATTTATCGACGCCAATCATTTGTAAAAACTACTTCATAAGGTGATCAAGAAAGTTATTGCAGTAGACGCTAACAAACTATAGATAAAATAATAAACAAGTAACAAATTGATTTCAATTAATTGCAGCAATCAATTTAGTTGCAAGCCGTTCATTATAAAAATTACATTTGTTTCGATTTCTCTATAATTTATCCTTCTTTGTTAAGTGCCTGTGAGAAAAAAACTTTCGTCTGTCTGTAATCACGAGCACTCGAGACATCGCGTCGGGAAAATAAAAATATGAATAAATTTCCCATTTTAAAACTTGGAATAAAATCATAAAATAACAGCATTAAGAATAGTTTCAATAGTACCTACAACACTTTCGCAAAAGTACACAAATAGGTTTGTTGTAAACCAGTTTCTATAAGATAATCTGGCAGGGTACTGCCATTCGAGGCAAATCAAGGAAATGCCAGCGTTCGAGAAAAGAATGATCTTTGCGAAAACAAAAAGGAGATGGCACCATATCTATATACACACATCAAAAGTGTCTAGGGATCAACATATATTTTTGCAATAACTTTTCTCCTGATTGATTTTTTTTTTTTTTATTTCTTTAAGGATTCATCAAATAAAGTGTTTTCGTTTGTCACAGTAACGATAAACCAAGTCACCTTTGCATTAATAAAGAAATTTGCCATTTTCCTAATAAAGGGATTTTTGACATTTGAACCACTAACATTAAAGTTCGAAAAAAAGACTGAAATAACAGTTTTCTTTAAAATTTTATTGGGTAACTTAAACAATTAATAATCCGTGTTTCTACCGCGAACACTAACAACACAAGAACATCGGTTTGGCATACTCAAAATGAGTTCATCCAAATCACGCTGTGGAATGGCCGCCCATGTTCGTTGCAACAACAAAAAAAGGTCTTCTTGCGACTGGATACCCTCCATATTCGGCAGAGCTCTTCTCTGTAGCATATCCCATGCATGCTCAATCGGGTTCAAGTCTAGCGACTGAGCAGGCCAGGGCAGGACATTGATGTTAGCTGCGGCGAGAGTCTGTCTTACAACTCTTGCGGTGTGCGGTCGTGCATTATCATGCATTAACTGAAATAAGGGACCGATTTGCACTTGTAGAGGAACGATGACGTCTGATACAATCGTCTCAGCATAAATTTGAGCGTTGAGGTTGCCTCTGATCCAAATCAACTCAGTTCTTCCGCCGATCCAAATACCCGCCCATACCATGATGGTTCCACCACTATAAGGATGGACTTCCTGGCAGGATTTTAATCGCTGTTGGCGTCCAGGGGTTCTCCAGTGTCGTATACGTCTTGTATCCGGTCTCATACCAAAACGAGACTCATCAGAAAAGCACACGAAACGCCATTGTTCTTCTGCCCAATTTCTGTGTTCAAGAGCCCATTGATATCGAATCCTACGATTGTGCATTGCTATAGGTGGTACCCGTAGCGGTCTTCGGGAATGAAGGTTCACTTCATGCAAGCGGTTTCTGACCGTTTGGTCGCTAATTAAGTTCCCTGAAGAGTGATGAAGCCTCACGGCTAACATCATGGCGGTTATTGTTGGACCTCTTCGAGTTAAGATTTGAATGTATCGGTCTTGTCTCCGTGTGGTGCAGCGATACCGTCCTCCATGGCGCTCAGCCACGGTACCAGTGCTTCGGTAACGTGTCCAAAGTCGACTGATAACACTCTGACTTGTATTCAGAGCTAAAGCCACAGTACGTTGCCGGGAACTTCTTCTTCTATCATTCCCACGGCTCTGAGCATTTCTTCCCTGCTTAAATGACGTCGCCGCTCCATAATAACGTTGGTTTTAATCAGTAGTAGGGAAACAGTAGCACTAATAATGTCTTCAATGCGTTGTATGTTTTTATAGGGAAAATATTGACAGCTGATTTTCATCTTTTACTCGAATTTGATTCACAGTTCCTGATTCAAATTATAAAATGCACCAAAAAGGATCCATATAAATTTATAAAATCATAAATTTATTACAAAGCCACATCTCAATCTCAAGAAATCCGCATAAAAATGCTTGATCCCTAGACACTTTTGATGTGTGTATTTGACTGCCTCTGTGGCGCGGTGTGAGTGTGTCCGACTACACAAGGAGTTGTGGTTTCGATTCCCACACGGGACATCGCTATTATGTGTGATCTACAAATTGTTGTTTCGAGTCTGGGTGTACTTTGTGTCTGTGACTTTTATGTTTGTAAAAGTCCCTCGCGATACAGGGCTGGTACCCTACTGCGGGAGTCGTCTTTTTTTTAACAACATACCATACAGGTAAGTTTGGAAGTCAGTGGGAGAGATCTTTGACCAGTATGACAATATAAGGGCAAACTTTAAGAAGACTGAAACAGAGAGCTGATACCCAAGTCGTAGAAGATGCTTAGATGTATTCTAAACAGAAGGTAAAAGTCTTAGTACCAACAAGAAATGTGAATCTTATTTGAAAAACTCATCAATTTGTATTACCAACAAAGAAATTACCAACTTTTAATGGTAGTCAAGTGTTTTCAACCTCTTGTTTTGAAAATAGGTATTATGAAGCCGTAACAATATAATGTCCATTTCAATATTACAACGACAGCCGATTATTGCGGTCATGGTGAGACATTGCATCGCAGATTAGCTTCGTGAACAATAATAGACTAGACTAGACTTCAACGTAGCTAGATAAGTTTCTGCTTTTAAATTGCAGTACTGAGTTATCAAATTAAAGTAAATTATAGTATAGTTTTTTGTCAAAGTGCTACTCATTCATTTTGTTAAATTTTCAACAAAAATAAAACGCGTTTCAATTTTATCGTTTTGCTTTCAACTGATGTTGCAATTTGTTATAGTTATTTCTGCAATTGTAGGTAATCGCGAGTCGCGCATGACTAATTATGACCTGTATTATACTTACGATCATAATATTAGCCAACCCAATACACATTTAGGTTTGAAAAACAACGATCAAGACAAAGAGAATTTAGTAAATTCAAAAATTAGCAACTTTAGTCTACGTAAGTGTAAAAAACTGGACGTTTTATACTCTCAAGTTTAATGAAATAATATACAAATAATAAGATAATGACACAACTATTAACCTAATAATGACAATATTAACCATAAACAAACCCTAAACTACTAAATACCTGTGTCTGTCTCAACTCATAGGCTGATTTTGATAAAAATAGATTGTCAGAGATTGGAAAAGATAGCTCGAAGCTTAGCGGTGATGACCTCATAGCATAGTAGTTATTGGACGAACCGATCTTTACTACAACCGTCACCTATATTAGTACATATTTAAAACTATATTATTAGTATTTAAAAAAAAAACTATTTATACATTACCTGTGACCTACAACATATGACGCCATGTAGTCTGATACATACCTGCAACAAACAAACAAAAAATCAGTTACGTTATCAAACAAACATTATAGCACAGTATGAATTACTTTCCGGTTCCGCTTGTGAAACATTCAGTGCGAGATCTTAATTGTAGGTTTCATCAGAATGAGACTGGATTTATTTAAATGAAGTTTTGGTTACTTAAGAGCAGTTGCGAAAATACACGTACAAATCTCGATTTAAATTAATAAAAGTACGTATATTTGATACTTTACAAATGATACATTACTAACTGTCCCGCACATCTTCGTCTGCGTAAATTTCCCCGTTTTTGCAACATTTCTCATTGCTGCTCCGCTCCTATTGGTCGTAGCGTGATGTTATATAGCCTTTAGCCTTTATCGATAAATAGGCTACACAACAGTGAAATATTTTTTTTAATTCGGATCAGTAGTTCCTGAGATTACAGCGTTCACCGCGTCAAACAAACAAACTCTTCAGCTTCATAATATTAGTATAGATTTGTAGAACAAAGACATTTCAATTTAGTGGTACATTGTTTCCGGCTCTTAAAAGAAGGTTCTAATGAGACACAACGTATACCATTACCAAAAAGCAAAGTCACTCTCTTGAGTTACACATTCAAACGATGGGAAAACGATACCCAAAGTCAATAAACCATAATTATTATGACTAAACTTGTCTCGAATACAAATACTCTTAACAAGACTGTCACTACGATATAATATATACCTAGTATTCACTGTCGCCTCAAAGTTGATACTCAAGAGAAAAACAAACATCAATCTTTAGGAGAAACAAACAAAACAGGAACTAAACCAAACGTCTACAAAAGTAAACGTTCGTTGCATCGTGCAGGTTTCACGACACAGAAGCCAAACGATGATGCCTCGCTTGCATTTCACCTGAGCAAGTAAACGACACCCCTGGGACCAAAGAAGTATTGTCGGATGGAATTTCAGTAAGGAAATGTTAGAATAATATATTTACGTAGTATAGAACAAAGTCGTTTCCCGCTATCTGTCCTCATATGCGCTTAGATCTTACCTAAACTAAGCAATGGATTTAGATGAGCTTTCAGAAAATTTATTTCGGGTTGTTTATATGCATAATACATGACCATTATGTGTATAGTTTTTTTCTTAAAGATAACTAGCAATGTGGGATTTTGGTCCCACATTACAAGCAATCCTGTTAACCCCTTCAGCTGATTTTGCGTTATCTCATCTTTCAACTTTTTGATAATACAATTTGCATCAGTCCTTTAACATGGTGTATAGTATATTAGTCACAGCACCTTACCCTCATATCAAGTTTATAAACATTCAAACATTGTAAAATTGGCAATTTGAAAGAAGTGGCCGCGAGTTTTTATTGCCAGGTTCTTTTCTCCGGCTTTACCTATTGTTTTGCGAACTTGGCATTACATGTACTCGTACATGTAGAATCCCGACGTATCACAAGAGATGTTTTGCATCCTAAGTGAATAAAGAATTTTGAATTTTTAAGCTCAATGGCGGAGGAGTGGGTTCATGTCGGTAGTATAATGGGTCGGAAGGTGGAAAATCCATGTGAAGACGGGACGGGCCGTCAGTAGTCTATAAAGTAAGATCTTAGTTATATATACAGTTGCATCCAAAATTATGCAGTGCATTACAAATTCTGTAATCGTCATTGTGCCTACAAATATGTAAGGATTGGTACGAATATTGAATTTTAATAGATAATAATGTACCTCTATAATAAAACAGGTGTCTGATTAGATTTTAGTTTGTACATGAACGTGCGTATGCGCTTCCGTAATTAAAACATTAAATTGAAATAAAAACTTCATTATTAAGGTTTGTATCCTATTTCCTGCAAGTTTTTAACAAAGAAGCATCATAATAATGGTTTTTATTGACAAAATGGTATCTAATTACATCATTTTTAAAGTATTTCTTGGAGATATATGATATTCCGGATGGAAACCTTATTTCCGATATCTACAACTGAATTTCCTTGGAAACGAAGGTATATAACAGGCATTGGGTGTTTGGAATTAGGATAGACCTATCAATTGTGGAATGTGCAATCATCAAGCATCTTAATTCCTAAACCATCTTTAGGAATTATAGTCCAATCAATGAGATCCGATTTTCAGGGTTTCGTACCGAAAGGGTAAAAACGGGACTCTCTTACTAAAACTCCACTGACCGTCTGTCTATCACCAGGCAGTATCTCATGAACCGTGTTAGCTAGACAGTTGACATTTTCATAGATGACGTATTTCTGTTGCCGCTATAACAACAAATAACAACAGAATAAAACAAATATTTAAGTGGCTCCCATTAAACAAATGTGATTTTTTTTGCCGTTTTTGTTCGGTAGTCCAACTCGCACTTGGCCGGTTTTTTTCCTGTTCTAATTACATTTTTTCTCACAACTAAGAATACTAGTGAATCACAAGCCACAACGGTTGACCTTTCAGCGTAATCCTGGCATTAGTAGGTACTGACCTTACTCAGGAAATCTCTAGGAAGTCACGCAGGTATTGTAAACGAATCGAACTGGACATTTGATATTTAATTATCTACCAAGCGTAAGATACGCCACTTGTTACCGTATTAATACTAGGTATAACAACTTATCAACGTCCATTCCATATTTACTGATATAATCTAATATTCTAGAGATTGTAACAAAATATAAGTATTATATTCGAGGACAATTTTGATGATTGTTGTAATCTAATGCTATTTTTGGTATCCTGCGGTTAGAAAATTACTTGTGTTTGGAAACTAATCTATCATCAAATTACACTACATTACGATATTGGAAGTGGGCTGACAAAACATTTCCTTATCTATAGTAATTACGTACGTGATGAATTGATGACTTAGGCACCTGTCCCACCAACGGCGAGAGAGCGAGTAGCGAGTAGCGGTTTTATTTTATCGCTCAAAAAACTTGTGCGGTTTAAAGCTTTAAAATATTGTGTCTGTATTTTCTATACCTAGCCAAGCCAATTTACCTAATTTGTATTTTGACCAAAATTCTTATAACTACATATCTCTTACTGACTGCTGCGACTACTTTCCCGCCTATAGCGATGTCAACAAATAAAGTTACTCTAAAAGATACTTACTTTAAAAGATGTTGCTATCGCGTTCTTAAATGAACTAGCGGTCCGTCTCGTCTTCGCACGGGTGGACTGTGGACATAGGCACCCCTTTTTATTTTCTAGAAATGAATATAGCCTATGCTACTCAAGGATAGCATTCTAATGGTAAAAGAATTTTTGAAATCGGTCCAGTAGTTTTTGAGTTTAGTCGTTACAAACATACAATTATTTCCTGTTTATAATATTAGTTTAGATAATAGTGGTAGTAGTTTCTGATGTTTTAATAGATCTTTTTAAGACTATTTATACTAAAGTATAAACGAATGAATTACAGATCACCAACCGGTTGCTAGGGCTCAACTTTCATAATAAACGAGTAATTTACATTGAACTATCATCAGCTATCGTAATAAGATCATATTACGCCTAACATATATTTTCTTTGTAAAAATCACATTAGAGTAAGGCATATCAACGAAAGTTTCCTCAAACCTCTCCGATATCATTAGATTTCGTGGGAAAGTCCTGATGCAACCTTGAATAAAGTAAAAACAAATCGCCTGAGTGACTCGTAAAAAATTCGTAACAACTTAATTATTACTCGCTCGTGTGAGTAATACTCGTGCGATATGAAATCTGTAGTCAACAGTACCTACCTACGGTAAAATCGTAATATAATAAGTTATGTAATAATAGGTTTGAGGTATTTACTCAAGTTTTAATATGTTTAAGCGTTCCTTTTGACGTGATAACGTCTTATAAATCGATATACGGCTGCACGTACCGAAAAGTGTCATGTTCCGCCTGCTGATAGGCCGATAGTCCATAGTATCACTATGGACATTGCAGCGACATGCGATATAACTGGAATTAAAGCTGTTAAGGCATGGTTGTTTAATATAATGTCATCAATGTTTTCATATGGCGTTATCACGTAAAATTATCGACTTTAAAGACAACCATTTTTTTTTACTAAGGGATTCGGGCATCGGATTCGCGAGATGTCGCGAGTTTTAATCTCAATATTATACTACTGAAGAGCGACGGTAATTCACTTCTAACACAGCTTAGCTTAACTGGAGAGGTTAACAAGGTTACTAGTAGGCATTTCCTTAAAAATGGAACACTGCTAAGATGAAGAAATGTAATCAGAAGAACACCTAGCAAGAATTATTATGAACTTCATAAACTTTATGATATTTCTTGTACTATTAAGCAATAGTACGAATAGATAGTCTTTCTAGCAGGCTTAGCACAAAGGAATAACATAAACACTTAATTACAAGGGATTTGAAATATCTATGGGATACCATAAGACTGGTTAACATAACAAACCGGAGATTAGAACCTCGGTTGTCTGCACGCATAATCATCACTAAAGCTTAAGTCATTAACGCGTAGTTAGTACGGTAAAGCCGAGTTCAGACATGTGTATTGTAATATAAGTGTAATATAATGGGAATTCTTGGCGTGGATGTCACTACGACCTTTAAATTGAACACTCTTCCAAAACGACAGCTGATGGATTAGCGTGAGACTTAAGGTCACGCTGATTAAATAGCTCTCGGCGCTTTTTAGTGCGAACACAAAAGCTCTTACAGTTCTTTTCGATGTTACGTTCGTGTGCCATCAACATCGTTCGAATTACATAACACAATGTTATATTACACATTACACAAGTCTGGTCCCAGCTTAAGTCTCTGGCCGTTGGCCATTTCCGTACGCGGTCGACCGCACTACGAGGCAATTCCGTTCATTTTCCCATAGCCGCCAGCAATGTTCCGTGCTACCGCAAAACGGATTAGCAGACCTCTCGATTGGCTATCAGCGCAGCAGCCGTAGAAAATTCAAATTCATGCTTCGTTTAATCTACAATTGTGTCATTCGAAAGCAAGCCTACAATCGTATTTATTATTTAATTGGAAAGCCATTGGGAAATGAATATTTTGATCGCTATGATTTGTTTTTAAATAATTTTGTTACAAAATAATTGGCGATAATCAAGAAATATAATCGATTCTCGTTAAAATTCTTTATTCGTGTCAAATCGATATTCATCAAATTTCTTTATAATAAGAGGAAAGTATCCGGTAAAGATATCGAGGCTATAAACAAGAGAATCCATTAGCCTCCTATCGCTACGGTTCGTTCGGTTTAGACGCTGAGAGCATTAATAAATGTGTCGATAAGTATTAAGCGCAGGCGCACGGCCTTGGAGTGCTGCAGCACAAATTAGATAGATACAGATTACCGGCTCCTTACATCGAGTATAAACAGCCTCACGCATATATAGACGCTCACGTACACAAATCTTGGTCGAACCGCCAACCGAGATTGGGCTCCGTAAATTCGCCTCTAAGTGTGCGTGGATTTTCTGTTGAGCTGTGAGTCGACACGTCTTACGTATGTATTCTGTAGCAGCAACTAACGATGTGAGTATGACACTGACACACTGAAGTCTATTAGTTTAGTTTAGTTTCATTGCAAATCGTAAGAATGAAGTTGACAATCAGCTTGTGGCAAATATTATTGACTAGCTGACCCGCGCAACTTCGTATGTGTAAATTTTCCCCGTTGTTGCAATATTTTTAATTGCTACTCTACTCCTATTGGTCGTAGCGCGATGTTATATAGCCGATAGCCTACCTCGATAAATGGGCTATCCAACAGTAAAACATTTTTCAATTCGAACCCGTAGCTCCTGAGATTATCGCGTTCAAACGAACAAACGAAGAAACTCTTTAGCTTTTTTTTATAATATTAGTATAGATGTACTCCTACTAATATTACAAATATAAAAAAATTGTGAGGATAGATGGATGTTTGTTGCTATTTCACACAAAAACCACTGCGAAGATTTTGATAAAACTTTACTGCAATGTAGGTAGATTATACATCAGAATAGCACTGGCTATAAAATCAAATATATTTAAGGTAAATCCGCTGGGAAAACTAGTAAACAATAGAAGCGTAAGCACTGACGTAACCCGCTCAAGCGTCACTCAGTCTTAAGATGCCGTAAACTCTTATGCTGTCACTATCATTTAAAGGTTAATAGTACAGAACAGAAATACTCTTAAACACGACAAATTTATGTACCTTTTAAGTATTGGGAGGTCATTCAGTAAAAATATGAAGACTTCCAGCTTAATTAGCACATTTAATTTGTCAGATCGTTGTTCGTCATTCCAGCAATCTTTATTCCAAGTGCATTTCACACATCCATATAAATCTTTCATTAACCCTAGAAGCCTAATCTATACATATGCGGTTACTTGTGAAGTTTTTGAAGCAATTCAACTTTATTACTGTTCAAAGCAATAACGCATTAATAAAGGTTTAAGTTCATTAACATCGTATGGAAGCCCTTTGCTATAGATACCTACTATTAAAAGTAATTTGTGTATTTTGTCATTCATTGCTGTAACTACGAACAACTTTTATGATAATTATTTAAAGAACTCGCAATTCTATTATAAATTTGTGATATTAGTTAATTAGTTCGCATGTCACGATTAATTTTACATGAACTGTACTGGTATTATTATAATTTTAAATGAAATACCATCAATTCAAGTAGAACCTAAAAACAATTAATTAAATTCTAACCTTGCTTAGATTCTGACATCTGTCAAATGAAGTTAAGTTGAACAGAATTTAGGTTGCTACTGCTACTTTATATCAGCAGTTTTATAAAAGGTCTATGCAAATTAGGAAAAGAATAAACATTATACACATTTATAAATTAAAAGCCTAGATGTCAGTCCTGAAGATTTAAAGAACATACTAAACATTTCGTTTATTTACACTTTCGAAACTTATCGTAGCCTTAATGAGAAATAATGGTAACAGGTGGTTAGCAATGAACGATTTATCGCCTAGTCAATTACGAGTACAAATACTACGTTATCTAAAACGCATAATAATTAGGGGACCTATTACGGCAATAAGCAAGTAGGCCTACGCGGCCCATTAGACTGTCTACAATATTTAGTCTAAGCTGATTATTCGACGAGTAATTACAGGGCTTAGTAGCCTACTTGCACTATAATCATTGCGGTCAAATACGCACTGACAGGTAAGTAAATGGATTAGTTTAAGGTATTAGCACAACTCGTACAATCGCAAAACGTATTCTATTAAAACTGAAGACTGTGGTTGTTTAACTAGTTAGGAAACAATATAAAAACAAATTAGTAATACCCACTTGTAAAACTGCTTTTTTCGAAAAAAATATTCTGAGAATGGCACCATACATTTACAATAAAATACCAGACGAAATAAAAGATCTTCATTTTAAGCTATTAAAAAAAAAACTGATATATTTGGTCGAGAAAAATGTTTTTATCATGTTAATGATTTTATAAATATTTAACATTTTATTTATTCTTATTTTTTAACAATTAATTACAATGATTATAGCCATTTATTCACTATTTTTAATAAGTTTGGTATTATTATTACATGATTTAAATTATTATTTTGCTTATCAATGTCTGATCAATTTTATTATGGTTTAATGAAGCACGCTGTGTAATAATTAAAATGTTTGTATACCTGTAAGGTGAAACATATTGATACTTTCCTATTTGTAACAAATAAATATGATTATGATTATTTAAATGTTATCTCTGAATATACTGGGCTAATTTCGATGACAATTGGTATGTAGGTGGGATGAAATTTAAAGAAGGTTACAACGTTAAGGGCTTTTTGTTACAAGTTTATTGTTTTCCATTAATTGAACGAATGTGTTTGCCCAACAAATGACAGTATGTGTGGGAGCCGCCTCAGCAAGTTTATCTACCAATCGCGCAAGAGTTTTTCAAGTTTATTTGCATTTTATACAATCTGGGTAGGATCTTGTCTATATAAAGATAATAAGGATTAAGATAGATTATACTGCTACTACAAATGCACTAAAATGTTTTTCTTCGAAAATTTCGATAAGAGTGATACTGCGAAGCTTTTATTCTCGATTGGAATACACAACTAGTCACTATGAGTTTTTCGATAACAAAAGTTGCTGATAAGATTAATCCCTGAAATCAAGTACCTACACTCAAACAAAATTGGCTCTCGTGACTAATAATGTCTCTTGTAGATAATGCTGTAGTACATATTATAACGGGCGTTGCTAGTGTTCATATGGTAAATAACGTTGCTAGTGCTAGTAGTTGTAAGTGTCTACATAGTAATACACTCAAATTCAAACTCAAAATCGATAGCATTTATGATCGACTAGCTGTGCCCCGCGGTGTTACCCGCTGTTTATTAGCCTATGTGTTAATCCAGGGTGCTGCTAACTCCATACCAAATTTTATTAAAATCGCTCCAGCCGTTAAGACGTGAAGAAGTAACAAACATACACACTCACATACTCACAAACTTTCGCCTTTATAATATTAGTGTGATTAGTGTGATTACTCAAATCAATACTCAATTTCGAGATCTTAACTTTGATGCTGTCACTGTCAGAAAACGATAGTGAAGTCAGAAATATTCACGCACACAACAAATTATGCTAAATTGAGTCGTGTCTCGATTTAGTTATAATTCATCATACACAAAAGTAATTACATTTTCGACAATATATGAATATGCATAACGATATTTTCGTTAACAGTGTTCAATCAACATACTTCTAGATTAGAGGACAAATTATGTACCTACGCTTTCTCTCGAAGACTTTTTACATTCCTTCAGATTAAAGAAACATGCCAATTTGTCGCGTATTATAAAACTACATACGATAGAAATCAATCACGTTTAAGCGTGAAGCGTATAAAGGGCTTGGTGTTATGCAACGCTGACCTGTGCGGTGTAAGGTTGAACGGTGCTCCCACGCGACGATTTCATAACAGTGCATACAGCCTTTCAAGTATTAGCAATTCTATGAGGCAGGCACCTACGGGACCTAAATTAACTGATGTCTTAATAGTCGAATGCTTTTATGGCACTTGATTCTGTGCCGTAGGTACCGGATTCTTTGACAGCTTATTACGAAATCGCCTCGGCCTCAGATATGTAGGTAAAACGTGCCTCACGATCCAGAGGCGCTATGTTTATTTGATTTTATCAATTTTCTTGAGAATAAGAGGTTCATTTCATTTGTAAATTTAGAATACGACTAGAATAAATTAACTATCAATGCCACATCGACTAGTTTTTATTTGAAGAACATTTCTTTTGTCTTCTTATCGAGGAACAATGAGGAAATGGATTAAAATAGACTGACTATCAACATAATTCTTACTATTTGTAGTTAGTAGGTGTATAGGTACCTACTCTGGCAAGAAATCATTATTCTGAAGTAATTGAATTGAATTTAATTTAAAATTAAGGCAGAGGTAGTTCGGTAGATACACTAATAATATAGAGATTTTTGATACGTAAGAAACGACTAAAGAAGGCAATCTTCCAAACAGATTGATTTTAACAACATTTTAAACTTTTTTAATTTCATTAAAAAAAGATAACTGGCAATGTGGGATCGTGTGCCATCCTGTTAGTCCCTCCAGCTTAGCTCAATAGCTTGTTTTAGGAGTGGCTTCAAGTCGGTAGTATAGTGGTATCCACGATTATATTAGAAGAGTTCAAAGATTTTGGAAGAACAGGCGTTAATATCCACGCTTGAGAAGAATTCCAGCGCCCACGGGAAACAGTTAGTTTACTATATATTTACACTGACGGACTCATAAACTGCATCAAAGTTCAGGTTTACTCTAAAAGGATTTTTTTATAATAAGTATGCAAACTTTTTAGATTAAATTATATCAATATGGAAAGACTGGCTCTTAATCTTAAAAAAAAAAAAAATTTAAAAATAGAACTGCGGTAAAACAAATGAATATAGCCGGGAAAAGAAAATTTACTCGTAGTATCAGATTTGCGTGTTATTTATAGCAAAGTTTTAAATTAATTCTCATTGATTTTTTTTGTTTGGTCAATTGAATTATTGTTACCAGCATAATTGTTGGGTTAGTTTTTTAACACATCGAGAGTTTTTGAACCATAATATGGATACTTCGTCCGAACAAGCGGCACAAATTGTAGCATTGGTGCGGGAGGGCTTGGATCAACGAACGATTGGTAGAAATTTAAATTTAAACCAGTCTACGGTTTGTAGAATATACAGAAGGTTTGTAGAGACAGGTTCTTACAGGAGGAGACGTGGTACAGGCAGAACTCGAGCAACCACAGGTCGTGATGACCGATTTATTGTTACAACTTCCCTGCGAAATCGTTTCCTCACGTCAGTTAACATCAAAACCGAGCTTAATGAAGTGCGTGGAAAAAACGTGTGTGCACGAACAATAAGAAGAAGGTTAAAGGAAGCGGCTATCACCCCTTTTAGACCAGCAAATGGTCCAAAGTTGTCTGCAGCTCACAGACAAGCTCGCTTAAGATTTGCGCGTCATCACCTGAATTGGACAGAAGAGCAGTGGGCCTCTGTATTGTTCACGGACGAGTGTAGGACATGTTTATATGGTGCAGATGGTCGCAGAAGAGTCTATCGTCGACGTGGGGAGCGATATGCTCAAAGTTGCATTGAGGAGCGTGTTCCTTTTGGAGGCGGTTCATGTATGGTCTGGGGTGGCATATCGATGAACGGGCGAACAGAACTTGTGTTCATAGACATGGTCCGTCAAAACGGTAATAGAGGGGGTTTGACAGCACATCGCTACATAACAGAGATATTAGAAGATCACGTGGTGCCTTACATGGGATTCATAGGCGAAAATTTTACTTTAATGCAGGATAATGCCCGGCCGCATGCAGCTGCACAAGTTCAACATTATTGCGAAGAGGTTGGGATACGTACAATGAATTGGCCAGCACGCAGCCCGGATCTTAATCCCATCGAGCATGTTTGGGACAATTTAAAAAGAGCTGTATATGCGAGAAACCCTTCGCCTACGACAGTGGCAGCACTAAGAACAGCACTTTCAGAAGAATGGGACAATATTCCGCAAGATCTTTTAAAAACCCTTATAAAATCTATGCGGAACCGATTAGAATCCGTAATAAGGGCACGTGGGGGTAATACACCTTATTAAAACACAAATAAACCCTTGCATAAAGTTTGTGTCTATTGTTAAAACCAATTTTTTAATTAAACAATTTTTCCTTAAACTTCTGTTTTTTCTTCAAAAAAGGTCTTAAGGTCCTTTCCAGTACATAAACTTAAACTTAAAGATATGATCCTACGCTGTTTTAAAGTTCACGAACCAATCTAGAGGTTTCAATTTAAATCTGTATAGAAAGTTTGCATACTTGGTTAAAATATTTATTTCAAAGTCGTCTATTACTTTGATGCAGTTTATAAGTCCGTCAGTGTATTAGGTACCCCGGATAAAACTTTGTGTGATTACACGATGGTTTTTTTTGTGTGATTTATCTTTAATATGTATGTATTTAGAAATATATAAGTATGTGTATCAGTTGTCTGGTTTCTATAGTACAAGCTTTGCTTGATTAGATAGCGTTGTGTGAGTTGTCCCAAGAAGATATTATTATATTATTATTATGTTCAGACACAGATTTTATAATAGTAAATATAATAAAAGATAGATAGATAATATTGAAAATCTAGTATACAATGTAAATTACAGAAAATCCTTTAACGCAGTGGCGATGACCTCAGTGTCCAGGCAATCAATTCCAAAGCAGCAGGTGCCTGACGTAGCTGATTACTCCTTCGTGCAAGCATTACAACATCTATCAACATGCACTATTGCTAACTTATTAGTTTATAGCTAGGCAGCCTTCGCCACATAGGGTATAATATACCTAGAATGACTAGACAGGTTTTGAACAGGAACTTTCATTTTCTAAATAAGGAAAAGGTTGTATTTTATTGCGAGCGTTTTGCAATTATTTATTCATATTTAGTTGAATCCATGGAGTTATCAATTTGTGGTTATTTTTAGAAACCACATACGTTACTTAAAAACATAACATTATAATAAAATCATCAAAGTAAATAGGTACTAGCGTGATTCTAGCGTGAGTCGCAAATCCAACAATGTTGGCAACAATCGGTACCTACTAAATGTATATTTAATACTAAACCAGCTCTGACAATCCGATGGCCGTAAATTCAAGGATTCTATTTACAGAATATAAAAAATAATAGAAAAAAACATACTCTTGACCTTCCTTAAGTATTACCTACATAGCTATATAACAGCGCCAAAGTAAAAATATTCATGGTCGGATATCGAATGAACTGCAATCGATCGTTGTTTCAATTCAAGCAATCTCTAATCACGCTACCATGACTTCAAAAATAAACATTATACAGTCGTTATCATAATTTGCAATTATTGCTTAAGATAAGGAACTCAGTTGTTATCAAGCTATAAACACGCAGTTTAGGGTATTTTTGCAACAGAACAAACAATGATGACTCAAAACTCGAAAGTGATATCTTGAGCTCATTTCCTGTGATTAACTTTCTGCAAAACATACCGAAAATGCAGAAGTACAGCAACGTACACATAGAACCCCTCACGAACACGGAATCTTCAAACGTCTCCTGTGATAGCTAGCTCTAAGCTATAAGCTGTCTTGATGTGTATCACAACAGTGTCAGTTATTCTTTCGTAGGCACTGTAGCAAGTGGGCAAATTAGACTTAGGAACTTACTAATGTGTCAAATGAGAAGCGTGACATTTAGATCTTATCCAAAAAAGGGATTTGTGTGGCACTGATATCGTTATGGGCTAGCGCGACTTAGCATGAGCTTACCATCAGGCGCATGACCTACGTCTCTTAATTACGTAGTTTAAAAAAAATCTTCTTAACATAGTCGTCTGGGATTCCATGTCCGTGAACGATGTCTACTTCTGTGTTGTTCGATCAAGGTTACCGTCTCTACTCTTAGTATTTTGTGTATACCAGTTTGAGAGAAAGAATCGTGTTTGCAAGATTATGATTCATAGTAAAATCTCGTCAGGTGATATGTTACGAGCGGTCAAGTGCCAGTGGCACACGCGTCGCGTGACCTTTATTTCGAGGTCGATTTATAAGACAGAATGTATTGGTGGTGATTATGATATGAATTAGATAGGAAACCAAGGGATAAGACGAATTGCATTGTGCTTGGTTATGAATAATAGGATAACAATTAATGGCTTACCGTTGGATAGACCAGTATGAATGGTACACACGAGATGTAACCTCAACAATATCGTGATTATTGCTAATTCTTCTGAATGAGAGCGACAGATCGATATCAAAGTATACGAGTGTTTAAAGACGCTTTTCTTAGTTACTTTTAGTAAGTACGCTTACGGTTTTGAGGAGATATAGATGGACAGATCTACTTGAATCATGAACAACCATAATCATCATTTCTCAAAGCATTTGCTCTTGCTCCTAATCATATCAGGTTACCAGGTAAAGTCTATTGAACGTGTTAAGCCTCCCTTCCCTGGCCTCATTCAACAATAGAACTGTGACTATGCTGACATTTATGGGCCCAAACTTAACGTCCTCAATTCGTCATAACATCAATAAAGATTTTCATCATGGGATACCAAAACCATTGTTGTTCTTTACACGAATACAAAGAACAGCAAGACAGCTTCTATAATATATATAAAGATTATGAGTCATTATATTCACATTACTCGATATTATGACCTTAAGCGGTCAAGAGCAAGTGAAACTTGCACATTGAGTAAAATGGCCTCGAACATTACAAACACTTAGGAGGTATTGTGTTTAAAATATGTTGCAATATTCATTAAATATGCCTTAAGCTAGAAGATGCAATGCAGGACGGTCCCCCACATGGTGGACTGACGACCTGATTATAGTAGCGGAGAGTCGTTGGATGTAGATCGCTCAAAATCGGTCATTGTGGAAGTTTTTGAGAGAGGCCTATGTTCAGTAGTGGACATTTGCGGGCTGATGATGATTTATTAAGTGTTGACGATGCGTGTATTGATTTGTTGGTTCCTATTTTGGAGAGCCAGATAGAAAGGATAGGATTTTGTATGTTACAAGAATATATATTTGTGTAGAGATTTCCCAAATAAGTAGTGAATAATATTTTGCTTTAAAGCCCGTATCCATATGACCTAGAATAGCCTGCAAATGATTTGCAGAAATATTGCTATATTTAGTGAAGTTTTTAGGTTTAATATATATTCCTTTCCTTTGGTCAAGAAATAGCGGAAAAATAAACAGTTTCCCTAAAAGCTTTTGGACGCCAGCAACGTTTGTTTGTGCAAACTACCTTTTTTCAGCATATAAACTCACTATCTGATAAGCCGTAATACGTTAATCTTTGTATATTAAAAACCGACGTGCATGTTTATAAGACAATGATGCAATAAATGAAATTAATAACGGATGTTTTTACCAATTCACACATATCAGTGTTTCTTTTGCACAATATTTCATGTAACCAAAACACGAAACATTTTGCAAAAACACCTATTTGTTTCCGCGAAATGTACCACGTAAAACATTCTAAATGTTAAACAAGCTAAGTAATTATTTTTGTTTATGATACAAGTGCGTGTAACAGTAAACGGTAAACAGAGCGTGGTGTTAACCCTTCGAGACCGTTAGTGGGGGTATCCGCCACCCACACGTTAACCTGTTACTTGACCAATCGAGCGCGACAATCTGCTGACTGTGACTGCTACCACAATGCCGGCTCACAGGTCAAACATAACTCCATGCACACATAAACACGTGCACAGTCTCGTTGATTCGACTGAAATCTGTTTTCACTCATTGTAGGGAGCCAGTCTTCTGCATCTATGTATTGTGTTGTCACTAATGGTAGGGTTACCATGTAAAACATTATAGGAACAAATGATAAGATGTAAGAGTCATACGACTCTATGCTCGTTTATGATTTTTTTTTATGAAGTCACTCAATTTGATGGACAGGGTAGGTCATCTGATGAAATATTTTTTTATTTGCAAACTATGTTTTGGTTACTGTTGTTTGGACTTGACCTCACTGATGTATCTGATCAATCAATCAAAATATTTTGTTCTTTCTGCATAATATTAAGATTTATCCTTAACATTAGGTATTTTAAGGCCTTTCAATGTTGTAAGGTATTTCAATAGAGTAGATATCGGCTATACAATATAATATTAATTGCTTTTAATGTATCTGGGACCATTAATGAGTGTACGTATTACCTTATTGACTGCTACGTGTAAAGGGTGAATGCCCTCTACACTAAAATAAATAATTACATCCAATAAATCTAATGATTCAATCATAAGCGCCTATAATTTAAATAGCTGTGTAATAATCAAAAAACTCGTTCGTTCGTTTCTGTGATGTTCTAATTACTATTATGGTATTTATGATGTTTGGAGTACCTACAAATTCTTGTACATATATACATATAATAACACTGCCAATGTATATATGTACCTACATGGTACAGGTATGTACCCACATACCTTTTTTAGTTTTCCTCAATTTTTCTTATGAAGAAAAAGAGAAAAAAAAGAGAAACACTGAGGAAAACTTAATATATGCGTTCGATTTTTTTGTAAAAACTATTTTGTAATAATCATTTTTTGAAGTGAATAGTTCTTTAGCGGCGTTGTGCACTTTTTGGGATGGGTAATAAATGTTGTTGCCCCCCCCCCCCCCCCCTGGATCCGCGCCTGTTCATTGTAATATGAAGATGAATAGTAGCATAAGAAATACTTTTGAACACTCAAACTTAAGATCTGTCGTTAAATTTCAGGATAAGACGGTTAAGTAGTTCTTCCAAGTGAATACCGATTTAACATCCGCTAGACAAATGCTAGTTGCACAGGATAATATTTATTGTGTCCGTAAAATTATTTCTAAGTAGAAATTAAACCATTTTTTTTAAATACAAGATAATTTCATTAATCATTTGTACAAAACGATATCGTTTATTGCAACGAAAAAAAAAACGATTTCTTTCCGATCCAGTTGTAGTTAGATATAATTAAGCCATCAAACAATGATGAGCAATGAAACATTCCACGAGACATAAAGCCGACGACGTTCTCGTACAAGGCATTTATTGCAGCGAACATACACGCATACGTGATTTGTTAAATTGATTAATTATTAGACAAGCATGAAAATGCTCATGTTCTTTTTCAGCGGGAAGGTAGAATACAGTTTGTTTTACCAATACGGAGAGGGCCTTCATTAGGCAACATAATAAAAATCACAACATTATTTCGCAGAGATTGTCTGTAAGATGGAGGGACTTCTTCAACCTTAGGTTAGGTACAAATTGTCTGTAAACGCTTCAATTTGAGAAAACAAACTTGTTGCGATGCATCTTTCATCAGCAATAAGAAATTGCTATCGAACTAAATTCAAGAAGATTTGGCATCTGTAACTCACAGCCAACAGACCAGAGGTGGCCATTAGCTTTTGTTACCAAGTTCTTTTTATTCGTAGAGTCATTCTGTTCCAAATTCTGTCTGATTTTCATAAGAATCGCATTTTGCAACCTACGTCAATAAAGTACTCGGACTTTGTTTTTCTCCGGGTCATGATTTGTGAAGTTGGTAACAGCCATGAGTTACATTTTAGCGTAACGTAAATGTAACATATTTGTGACGAAATTCAGAACATTTTTTCCATTTCCGACGTGTCACCAATTTGACACATAATATATCTACTCGTACTTACTGGTCAATAGCAATATTCCAAATATTATACACAAGCGTTTCTATTTAACGCACTGTCTCCATTGCCCGTTAAATTGTTTACGTAGACCTTTGTTTTAAAAGGAAAGCACTTTCAAAAAGAATAACCTTTTTAAAAAGTCATTAACACAAACTGTATTTATAGACCACGTGATTGAGTAATGGTTTTAAAAAACTTTTTAAAATTTTATGGAGAAATGTAGGGTAATGTTTTTTTTAAGTGGAAGTTTTTACTACTGCTGGCACTCCTGGAGTGCAACCCGTTGTTTTCTTTTTATTTATTTTTATTAATATCTTCACATAGTAGTGACCTGGAGTTCCACAACTTTGCCGCTGTCATTTGCATTACTGGCTTCTCAAGTCCCATTAAATCAAAATTTCCAGGCGTTTATGTCACCAAAAATGTACTACCTAATTGAAAAATGCCATTATTGTAAAGGAAATGTTACGGACATTTCTTTTAACGTAAAAAATGTAATGGAAACTTTATATTATCATTATAATTCTTACAAACCATATTAAGTAAAACAATTCTCGTTTATTTTTATATTACAACATTTTTTCTAATAATTATTATGAACACGAAGAATTCAATTGATTGTGGATTGCGGATCTCACCAAGTATATATAAATTATGCAAGGTTTATAGCAAATAGCGTGAGAACTAAAAACAAGTTAAAACACTATCTTACCAATTAAATAGCTTTCTTTAAAAATTTATTAAAATAACGGTTGCTTATACAATTAATAAAAATAATGTTCTCGTAACCGATTTTAGTCATCATCGACTTGGATATTGGAATATGCTTAGTTAATGTGTATTTGTTTAGTCTCGGAAAGGTTGGCCGCTGTTACCGAAATCGATGATATGATTGTATAGGTATCTACTCTAACCCAGGTGCATCCTATATTCTCTCAATTTAATAGTATGATGGAACAAAAAACCGACACGAGTCGAGACAAATTCGGCGCAAAAACGACGGCCTAACGTAATCTCCGTGGCACAAAAGGGTGTGACATTTTTATTTATAGGTCACCCATTTAAGAACCTTACAATGGTTAGCTATATTGCAATAACTTGCTAATAATAATATCTAGGGGACAACTCACACAACGCTATCTGATCCCAAACTAAGCAGAGCTTGTACTATGGACACCATCGTGCTCATCACACAAAGTTTTATCCTGGGTGGGGATCGAACCCACAACCTCTTGCGTAGCAGTCGGATACACTCCCACCGCGCCACAGAGGCAGTCATAGCTAATATCTCTAATACAAACTCCACAGTTCGCAAAAACTGGTAGTTAATGGTTTGGCCTCAATTTAGGTACCTACTTTAGAGATTTTGTAATACAATCACGTTAATATCACTCATAAACAGATAAGTACATACTTTTTTGTTCGTATTACGACATGTACGCTCGCTACTTAAATATGAGGTAATACAAGAACGAAGAACAATATTACTCTGTTAGATAATGAATCATTAAGTCGACAAACAACGGAGAATCGGTGTCAAATGATAATTAAGTGGGCGTTGCAAATGGAAATATCGCCTAAGTACAGATTATGTTTGACAATCTGAAGATTTTGTCGGTTTTACGATGATTTAGGTTTGTTTATTAAATGATCAAAAAGTTTACATAAATTACCTCTGAACCGATTTGGGTATAAAGTAGAGATTAAGTTAATCGTTCAGGAGATATATATATATATATATATATATATATATATATATATATATATATATATATATATATATATATATATCTCCTGAACTGCATATATATATATATATATATATATATATATATATATATCCTCCTGAACTCTGTTAAACCAAAAGGGGACCAAAAGTTTGTATGGAAATGGAAATGGAAATTGGTCGATTTTTATCGCGATAATCAACTTCCAAGTACGTTATCCAAATGACATACATTTAGTACAGTAGGTACTGGCATAATGATTTAATTATCATAATTGGCCACCTGACTTAAACGTTTCATCTATACCAATATTATAAAGCTGAAGAGTTTGTTTGTTTGTTTGAACGCGGTAATCTCAGGAATTACTGGTCCGAATTGAAAAATTCTTTCACGGTTGGATAGCCCATTTATCGAGGAAGGCTATTGGCTATATAACATCACGCTACGACCAATAGAAGCGGAGCAGCAATGAGAAATGTTGCAAAAACGGGAAAAATTTACGCAGACGAAGTTGCGCGGGACAGCTAGTGTTCAATAATTCACTGTTAAATATGACTTCATAAGTCATAATGACAGTATTGCATATACCTAAACATGGCTTTTTGTTGTGAATCTTATGACCTTCAAAAACAATAGTAGTTTTTGAAGGTAAAAGGAACAATAGAAATTTAGTACAGGTACGTTAGTACGTATGTCAGTTCATTACTTAAAGTGTAGCAGTAAAAAATATCGCTACATACAACTAGTACCACCTTAAGTAAAAGATTAATCTATAGTTTTCCACGAGAGCGTAGCGACGTATGCAGATTATTTTTAAACGGTAACTAGCTACAGATAATGTAGAAGAAAGTAAAACTCAACTCAGGAAAAAATGCAGTTTTTACAATCCCTTGGATTCTAATCTAGTCTAATTTAGCTGGGCTGGAGCGCTACTCGGTGTTCAAATAGATGAATAGAAACGCTCTATTGTATACCGTTTTAGACGATGCCCTATGGTTCATAGAAAGCGGTACTTGGAACAGGGCTTTTTAATAATACAAGAATTGTTCGTCTGAGCGATCAATCTACTCACATCCGATCCACTATCTCGAAAGCAGTGACTTAGAATGGGTTGGAGAGGGTCTTGTCTTGCCTAAGTTGGAGAACCTAAAGTTTTGGTTTAAGGGGGGAGGTTATCTCCGCTAAGATTTCATCAAGGAGAAGAAGAACATACAAGGGAGAACTTAGATGCTTTACGTGCGCTTGAGCTCCTTAGTTCTTTCACCCCTGGGTCCATCAATATAAAGTACTAGCTGACCCGCGCAACTTCCTCTGCTTTAAACTCTTCAGCTTTATAATATTAGTATAGAGGAATTTCAAACTAATTCTATATAATTATATAATATATCCGCTAAAAGTTCTGTTACCGATGTTATATTGTAATTTGTAGGTATATTAATCTTAAGGACAAATTTATTGTAATTACACTTATTATTAGAAATTCTGTTACCTGCAATGTTTATTTCATGTTAGTATTAAGTATTAAGATAAGAGCATATTCTACACAAATAAATTGTTTTGAATAAATGGCTTATGACTTTAATTTGATAGAGAATAGACTTCAACAAACGAACATCGCTGGTTACAAAACAATCAATACTGTCGACACTACGACACCTTAGACACGTTCAAAAAACAATTCCATTGCCATTTTCATACAGCTATGTACATAAACAGACCCTTTGACCTGACAAAGACATAATTGCACTCCATTATTGAGAGAAAGCGGCCCCAGCTTTCACGACGGAAGTGTATGGACGGACAAAGCACCACTCTTTTATATACTGACCCGGAGTAGTCAACAATAGGAGGTAGGACATGTGAGAAAATTAAGTCAATTTATTGGCTCTGACTTATGTAGTTCTATGGTTTAATGATGCCGCAGATAACTTAGAAGAATTTTAAAGTACAATTGCAGAAAGGTAACTATGATACTGACAGCTTATAAACCTTGTAATAAAAATCCCTATGGTGATTATAAGAGCCATGGGAGAGCAAGATGTGAACATAAAAAACCGGGCAAGAGCATGTTGGACCGTGCTCAGTATATGGTTCCGCAGCCGTTATTACAAATAAAAAACTTTATCAAAAACTCCGATTTAAAAAAATGTACCAGCAGACGAGCGTATGTTCAGGGCACTTCGAGAGGGGACACAATTTATGCAACTTTCGGAGCGATTATGTCCAGATATATTCACCTAATCAAAACAGTTTATTAGAAACCTTGTTTTTAAAAGACCTATCGAATGATGTGCCACGTGTTGATGTTTGCTAAAATAAATTATTTTCAACTTCTGTTACATGTATGGAGTGCCCCCCCCCTAAAAGATTTATTATTATTATTTAACTATCAAACCATGTAGCGGCTTCAACAAGACACCTAGGCACCAACTTTTATCAATATTCGTTTTGTAGTATTTAAGTAAAATGCCTGTGACATACGGAAGAACAGACAGACGGACATGACAACTATAAGGGTTCTGTTTTTGCCATTTTGCCTACAGAACTCTAAAAATGAAAGATTACTAACAGTCGGCGTGGTTGTAAATGATGATATTCTTGAACCAAAACTACAAAGTTTTGGTTGTCAGTAACTTGTCACAAAACATATTTTCTCCAAAACGAACAAACTAGTTTTCGAATACCATATTAAGCCGAATATCTTGACGTGATTCATACGGCTATTTTTAATCCATTGAAGTTTCCGGTAAAGGTGCAAAGTAAATGAACCGACGCCGTTTTTACCTTTTTGGGGAAATATAATTGGTCGAGTAGTACAGAGCGAGAATAAATAAATTGCACAGCTGTTAAGACACAGGAGGTACCGTATACCTAAGTACGTACTTAATTCTCTTTAAGTACAATGATTATCGCACAATGTCTTCCGTCAACAGTTTCTGTCAATAGCTCAATCTTCATGATAAAACAACTTTAAAGAAACAACGGCTGGCAGGAGCTGGATGCGAGAAGCCGAAGATAGAACAAAGTGGCGTGCAATTGGAGCGGTCTATGTCCAGCAGTGGACTGCGATAAGCTGATGATGAATGATGAAAGAAACATCGCTTATATACCCACCTACACAGTATCATCAACATTCATAAACACTGCTCTCGTTTGGAATAAATCTGAGGCTTAAATCTATAGAGCATTCTTTGGCTTAGCTCACGCTTAACTTATTTAAAACTTGAAAATGTTGACAAAGCAAATGCTGGTCATTGACATTTTTGGTCATAGTGCAAGCTTAGAATATTCTCAGAACATTATATCAACAAAGTCATGTTTTTAGAGTTATGCTTTTTGTAATGTTTTTACCTAAGCTAGCTTAGATCTAAGCCAAAGTACGCTCTATAGATCTAGGCCTAAATGTAGTAGGAGTGTTAACGTGATATTAATTAATCTCTTAGCTGGAAGTCGTAATCTTGCCTGTCAGGTTATGCACAATGTAAGGCTATGAATTCTTTTAAAGGATTAGATTATTTTTATAAACAAAACGTACGAGTATAAAGTTAATTTTGACAAAGAAACAGTTTATCCGACATATTTAGTCGACAATTTCTGAGTTGGCAAACCAGTTGACAAATTATTTCAGTTTGCAAAAATTGTACAAATTACACTGTTCATGCAAACTGAAAATGTTTTTTGTGTTGAACATGGTGTCAACACAAAAATCGACAACAATTTTGAAGAAATTGAAGATGGCATCGCAATTGTCGTGCAATTTGCAAATAGGTGAAAACAAAGGGTCAAAATAGAAACTCAACCACTGTCCATTATGTCATTGTACTGCAATTTGCCAACATTTTACCAACTTAAAGTAATTTCCTGAGAGTAACTCGCCTGCTTTCCCTTTTCGCAAAAGAGAATATCCAACTTTGAAAACTTACTGCATTAGTATGAACATTCTGCCCTAATGTCCATATTGTCCAAGCGGGTGGAACTTACAATAAGTCGTAAGTAGCATTCAGTTTGACTACTGAATGGAGCATTATCTATACCTACAATTTTACATAAAATACACCTAGAACTGACTTACGGTTAGGTGCCATACCTATGGCTATACAAAATGTATGTACGTATACACTGAAGGGAAAACACACCTGAAGTTTTATGTAGATTATCTTTTCCTATAAAGTTACGGGCAGGTTTTTACGAGCATCGTATTAATCCTACACTAAGCACATTGAATGTAACCAGAATAACCGGATCCCTGTTTCACAAACAAGTTGAAATTGATCACGGATCAAGTTACAATAGACCATTAAAATGAAAATTAAGTAGTATGCATTAGCCACTTCCTGCTGGTATAAATCGGAAACGTGTTTTGGTTGCAGGTACCCATATGGCCAGGTTGAAATAACCAATCGATTAATTAGTCATCCTGGCTTATAGCTCTAAAGGTAACTATCTAACCAAGCAATAAGAAATTTTAAGGTGCTACTCCACTCAATCCAGTGACACAATCGACAAGAATGTGATTAAAGATTGCAATTAGTATCGACATATATATGAAAGTCGACTATAGATGTCTTACGCCAATTTCAATGCGGTTCTAATACAAATAACTCCAAAATGTAAAGTTATCTTATACCTACATTGAGACAAACTTAACATATTTTTCAAACAAGCGAGCAAGAATGAACAAGTCACGGTAACATAACATTTTAAACAAAACAATAACAAAATTCCAAAACCTGTTTTATTACTGTCCTACGACACAAAGATTAGATTTGAATCATAACATTAATCATAATCATACAACAATATGTTCAACATAGTGGGTGAAACAAAATGGTTTAATTAATCATGTCCGCTCTTTGCTGGTCTAATGAACTTATTGTTTATGAGTAATACAGTCAGCAACAGGAGGTTTATAACACTATATACCAACACAATTTTACCCAATATATAAATATCACGTACTTTCGATCATACAATCAAGAGATTTTAAATCATAACAATGCCAGGGGTTTTAATAAATTCGACTTGTTAAACGAGTTTTGTTGTCAACCGTACAATGTAGATTTATTCTATGTACTGTTCTCGTGTAGGTGTCTGCAATAAATATCCAAAACAATTGTAGGTATACGCTACGCGGTAGGTACTTTTAAAACAGATAACTGTTTTAATGGTAGAATAAAAAGACCAAAGGTGTTCAACTGTTTATTCTACTTAGTTCTTAAGATGCAAGCTCTTTGATTGCGCAGTGTGGGCACACCTTAGGATTCATTTTGTCATTATAAAAGGTTTAGTAAAGATATCATTATCTTTGAATATTTTACGCGATTATTAAAAGCTTCATAGGGTTTTACTCAGTTTCATGTATCGGGCCTTTTCAAGGGTTAGGTGTAATTATCATTAGCTAGACAAATAAATTAATATCTGGTAGTAAGCTAAAAGTCATAGTAACAATACAAACATATAAATACAGCCCCATTACTAGGCCAGTTGGCATACAAGTCTAAAATTAACTGTTCATATGATTTATAGGCATTTACGATTCACTTTTGATAAGTATCGATAAAAAAGCGATCATGCGATTGTTATAAATTGTAACAATCGAATAATCGTAATGAAAGGTTTTTGTATTTTCATAGGAATTCGGTAAAAAGAGCCTTTGTGTGAAAATATTAGAGCGTACTAAATTCGTGTGATTTTCTGCATTTAAAATTTAATCATTGCTATTTAACGGATCATTACTTCTAAATGGGATAAAATTCAGTTACATTATAAGGTAAAGCCAAATAATTTAAAATTTAATCTGGTTTAGTTTTATATTAAAAGTAAACTGATATTTAAGGAATTCTTCGCGGAATTAACTGTTTACTCAAGCAATCAAAATACCACAGATTATTCACAGTTCGAAATGTTAGTTAATCGCCCTAATACGGTTATTAAAATACTTGTAACAAATATTTGAGTGAGATGTAACAAAAATGACCATTTGATGCGACCGCTGATACTGCCTTTGGCGACCAGAACGCTAGGGTTGTCTATCGCGTATTGCCGTGCCGCAAAAAAACATTTTATTTATATTTTAAGACTTATTGTGCAACTGCAGTTCACCAGAACGCCAGGGCTGTCAGTCGCTTATGACCAAGTTGTTAAAAACTTTTATTTTTAGGGTTCCGTAGCTAAAATGGCAAAAAACGGAACCCTTATAGTTTCGACATGCCCGTCTGTCTGTCTGTCTGTCCGTCCGTATGTCACAAGCATTTTACTCAGATACTTCTCAATGAATATTGATGAAATTTGTATATATAGTAGCCGCTACTTAGTTTGATAGCTAAATAATATCATTCGACAAGTATTTTAAAAACATTTTAAGGTTTCTAATAAACTTTTTTGATTGAGTAAATATTTTTGGAAAAAATCGCTCCGAAAGTTGCATAAATGTGACCCCCCGACCCCTTAACTTTTGAACCGTGAGACAAAAAAATATGAAAAAAATCACAAAGGTAGCGCTTAACAAATACTTTAGTGCCATGAACATACGCTGTTCTGCTCATGCAATTATTTAAGGCTGCGGAACCCTACACTGAGCATGGTCCGACATGCTCTGGCCCGGGTTTTTATATCTTGTGTAATTATTTTACCACTGCATGACAAAAAGCCTTCCAGATCACTCTACTTGTCTTTATGTATTACAGCTGAAGGCTTAAAAACCTTTATCACTTTTGTCAACCATACACCAAAATTTGCGATTACAGGAGATATTTTTTCTTCTTTGTATTGTTATAACTACTGTAATAAGCAAGGTAACCTATTTCTCCTATTTAAATGAAACTCATTAGCAACTGGCACATAGTTTCTTATTAACGCATTTCCGAGAGTTTAACGCTAGAAGGTGGGTGCGAGAAGTTAGCAACTACACAATGATTTTAGGTCACACTTGGATTAAATTAGTGCAAGACCGAGGGGTACAAATTAGAGCAAATAGACTGTAATTAGATTCAAGCCGTGAGCAACGATGATTACATGATTACATATTGTTGACTTAGAAAGTTTCAAATGCTTCATTGACACGAGTGTCAGGGTATCATAACATTCTTTATCAATACATAGATATATCGACTGCCTCTGTGGCGCGGTGGGAGTGTATCCGACTGATACGCAAGAGGTCGTGGGTTCGATTCCCACACGGGACACCACTTTGTGTGATCCACAAACTGTTGTTCCGAGTCTGGATGTAATCTGTGTCCGTGAATTGTATGTTTGTAAAGTCTCCCGCGACACAGGGCTTGTACCCAACAGCAGGAGTCGTATTTAAAAAAAAAAAAATTGAATATACACTATTAATTTATTACGACGTTACTGACTTCTACTTCTTGAAGGACTATTATGTCAGATTTTAATATTATATTTTTTTAGAATTCCTTCCACATGACTGTTAAGGTAGTCTTCAACTATATTTGCTGATAAACTTTCGCGATTTGTACACATTATACAATTATATATACTACCAGGTCTTAATTGCGTGAATAATTTAAGGTAAAATACCTTGTTTATTGCCCGACGTTTCGACCGTATTACAACGGCCGTGGTCACGGGTAGACTCAGTCTTCTGTCGTACGCATATTGCATCGTTGCAACCGTCTCGCTGTCATGTACCTACTTAGCCCTTAAAAGAATCATCTGACCAGCGTTTTTGATAGAGTAAGTATCTCTCGTTTAACACTCTGGAGGAACTACTCGTAACATGATACCTACATACCTATTACCAAATGTACAGAATACATTTGGTAGAGTAAGTAGGTTCTTATTGCTCATTGCGCTTTCGCTAGTAGAGTTTGTCATAGAACAGATTCTCGAGTCCTTTAATTATTTTGTAGGAAAACCACATGTGATTCTTCACAGTATCACATCACTATCAACGGAACAGAAACACATGATGTGTGGTAAATTCATACGTTGCAAACATTCATTACGGACGACCCTAATTGACCCTGTTCACACGAGCACCGTTACTATACGAATAAACGCGTTATACATGGTTACTGCTGGTACGTAGTACGTATTAGTCAATTTGTTTGCTTTGCTAAACAGTAAAACGGTTATTTCCATTTATTTTATTGTCGAAGTAATGTCTGAATGTGTTTTATTGCTTTGGAAACCACAGATCTTGAAATGGAGTTTGTGTTAAGCGCCTAGTAAGCACTGAATTTTGTAGGGCACTGTGGAGTACTCATACTTAGCTATGGTCACTAGGGAAGTGATTTGTACCTACAGTATGCTATTCATCATGAGTCATGAACTCATGACTTCCCAAATGTTTAAAAAGCTGCTTTTTCAGAAATCTATCCTATACTAATATTATAAAGCTGAAGTGTTTGTTTGTTTGATTGAACGCGATAATCTCGGGAACTACTTGTTCGAATTGAAAAAATATTTTAGTGTTGGATAGCCCATTTATCGAGGAAGGCTATAGGCTATATAACATCACGCAATTACTGATAGGAGCGTAGCTTCAATGAAAAATGTTGCAAAAACGGGGAAATTTGACGCAGACGAAGTTGCGTGGGTCAGCTAATCGGGCATAATTTGACTGCAGAATGGTTGATACGAAAAGTTAGACGAATGGCATAGGCAGTAGGCATAGTAATTATAATAGCAGTAGTTTTGGACAACGGCTCTCACTATACTAGTAGCGTAGCTAGCGTAGTTAATACACGGTAACCAATATTGACGTCATAGATACTATAGCTGTTTCAACGAGTTTTCTTTGCATTACATTACAATATGAATGGTGACAGAATTGAACATTAATCGACGTCACTATGACAATATTTTTACCATGTCTACTATATTGACTTGTGACGCAGTGTGTGTATTCAAGTGTAACATACAAATCAAAAGATAACAGAGTTTTTGGCAAAATTGGAACGAGGCAACTTTATACTGCGAAAACAAGTAGGCTCTACTAGTATGTGCACTGGTGTGGCAATAAAGGCGCGACTCCATTAAATATAACAACCTGTATACAAGTGTATATAAGTTGCATACAACCTGTATACAGGTTTGTTCAAGTTGTATACAATTTGCATAGAACTTGAAAAAACCTGTATACAATTTGTAACTTGCATGGACCTAATGGAATCGTGTCTTTAAAAAAGTCATATTAATTTCAGATATCGAACCCACAGCACTGATACCAATAGTCAGGGTTTTATGTTTGGATGAATTGTTTGGCTATTGTTTACTTTATTTCTTTGAATTGCAACAATCCTGGTCAAGCATAGTGCAATAGATAAGTCGATTTCGTTTACGTTACATTTTTTATACCACACCTTCGAATCGTAGCATTTCGATTTTTCAATAAATAAGCTATCTAAAGCGAAAGACTTTTATCAAATTAGATTGATAAATTCTTTAGATAAATACGCTCATAAATTAAAAACACGACTAGGTACTCAAAATAATCTAAGTTATTATTTCTAAGCATTTATTTAATAATAATGACATGTGAATATTTACTACAACATTTTGTAGGCGCGCGCGCATGAAGCATAGGCGTGGTCCTAGGTGAATCGCGCATTTCTCCGCGCACCAGCCATATGATCCAATCATAGGGTTGTCAAAATCGTAAAGGAATACGTTATAGGATAAAACAAGCTTCTACAATAATATAACTTATCTCTGCTACATAGACAAGAAACAAGGCTTTATCAGTGACTTATTTTGTATATTTGTAGGAAAAACCGTGTTTTGCTTTTTTATGCATATGATTAACAACTGATTACACCATTACAAAGCTCTATCTTGATAAAAAAACCTGGAAAACAACAATTTTTAAGTGTAAAAAAAACACACTAACATGCAATTTGCACAGCTAGAGTGTTTTGATAAAGTTAACTAGCTTTCGCCCGCTGCACCGCCCGCGTGTATGTTGGTTTTTGCGATAAAAACTAACCTATGTTCTATCCCGAGCCTTAAGCTATC
This sequence comes from Herminia tarsipennalis, assembly GCA_945859575.2. Lineage (NCBI taxonomy): Eukaryota > Metazoa > Arthropoda > Insecta > Lepidoptera > Erebidae > Herminia > Herminia tarsipennalis. The sequence continues at coordinate 7,233,721 of OX243850.2, read as the reverse complement.
TCCAAACCAAATTTCATTATAATCGGTTCATCGGTTCGGTTCAGAACTACTTTCACATTTTTTTAATATTAATTTGGATTAGCATTTCCCTGCGGCTTTGCTCCCATCAAATTTGAGTTTGAATTAAATATGTAGTTAAAAATGGTCAAATTGGTTCAGCCATTATGAAGTTTTGCGCTTAGCAACAGATTTATCGCTTCATTTTTATTAGTATAGAAGATATATGTCGCCCGCGGCATCGGCAGCAAGGATGACTTTAGGTCGTTAAGAGTTTATTTTTGCTGCTGCTGAAACGCTGAAAGACAGCCCGTCTTTATCCACAAATCCAAATTTTCACAAATTTAACTTTATAACATGTATTTCTCTATTTTAAACCAAAACGCCAAAAAAGAAACTTCACAGATCTTTGAAACTGACGTTTAAGTTTCATACAAACTTGCCATTCCTATTTTATCCCCTGCATAGTTGATTTTCCGAAAACGCAGAAACACGTATTTCTTTATGTTAAACTAAATAACTAAACAAGAAATTTCAAAGATCTAACTTAAAAAAAGTTTGATATAAACTTGCAACCTCCATTTTTTCCCCTTTAGGGGTCGCTGAAACCAGTATATATTTTTTTTAACCCAAAATCTAAAAACAAAATTTAACAGATTTAAAACTGACGGAGTTTCATAGAAACTTACTACCACTATTTTATCCCCTTAGGGGATAAATTTCCTTTCTTATCGGATGCCTGCATTATATAAGAGCCAGCGGTTTAGGCATTGGTCCATCAGTCAGTCAGGATAAAGAATTTAATATATACATATAGACTACGTTTCCATTTATCATAAGGGTGACATTTTTTACCATATACCTATCCATGCAAACTATTGATAGCCTTGAGTCTTAATTACCTCGTATGCACTTACTCTTGGGTTGGTTGGTATGTCCTCAAAAAGCTTTCAAGTTCTCATTTCCTATTATGGGTATGCCAAGGTTATTTGGCACACGCAAAAACGCCGAAACATCTCAAAACTAGGAGTGCCAACAGAAACCAGATAGCAGCCCTATGCACGTGCATTAACGATACTATAATACCAGACTATCGCATCAATTACTGCGCTGCAAAAACACATACAATGTTGATTGATTACATTTTAACAGGTCTGATGTCTCGTTAAAGTTCTGCGGTATCCAATTATGATCCACTAATCGATTAGCAAGTATTTTGTTTTATCGATATACCTGCTTATGCCCGCGGCTTCGTGAGCGCAATATACCTGCCTAATGCTTGGGATTGTATTCTCTAATTGAGTCATATCACGCATATTCTAATATGGTTCTTGTCACATTGTACGTATCAATTGATGGATTATCGTGCATAGATTTTAACGACACGAATAAAATAAACAATAATTAAAAATCATTAAAACCAGGTACCATTTTTATGATGCCAGATTTGAGTATTACGCATTGTTTCTCCTACAATTGTAACGAATCTAATGACACTGATGTTAAAACTTATCCAGCCGATTATGTTACAGAATTTACTATTAAAATAGGCATACCTCCAGACATATATTAACTTCGAAAACAAGTAGGTACCTACCCTGATCCTTCGGCACTTAAAAAGGAGTGATATAGGCACCCCTGTCTAATCTTTTGGAGATAAAAGAGTATTAAGTACGTAGAACGTATTAAGTTTCACTGGGGCGGTAAATAAAGCTCATGTATACGTACTAAGAATACTCACGTCAAACACGCTTCAAACATCTGTATACAAAACGACAAAAACTCAAAATAGAACAAAACCCCTCATAGAGTCGACTGCACCTATCAATCAACGAACTGAAAATAGTAGTCAGCCCGGAAGCAACTCCGGACCGAACAGTTAATTGCCATGACAATAACACCGACACTCATTATCCTAAATTTGGACCACACCTACCCACTAATGGACTGGCACTCGAGATGAGTAAGATGCCTCAGGATTTATTGAAGCACTTTGGATTTCAAGTACTCACGGAATAAGGAAGGATTAACCAATCAAAAAGCTATTTTGGGATGATTATTTTAATATCTCACTGCAATCTATTTATTATCAATATTAATTCATAAAAGAAATAAATACACACAGGGATTAAAACAATATTAGCTAACATAAATTTTATATTAGGAGTTAAGTCCAGAATACAATTCTTCAAATAATAACTTAATCGCTATGTGTATCATTCATTCAACTGTGGAGGACTTGTAATTTATCTCATAAACATCAGATGTTCTACTAATGGGACCACCCAGGAGGAAAACTATAACGAATAAAATAAGTTATGAAATCGGTATATAATTGGCGGAGATACCACACCCAAAACAAATACCTTGAATAGTACGGCTCATTAGAAGCTTCGTTCTTGAATGTTTTTTTTTTTAAATACGACATGAAAGTAGGACACTTAGCGCAACGACAACGTAAAGGGACCCGACACGTATTTGTAAACTTTTCGCACGTCCGCACTTTGGGCTTTTCCCTTAACAACATCATGAAAAATTTAGTACAAGTACATTACGCGAATGAGATAATGTATACATTATACACTGTCTATTAGGTACGTGACACCAGCTCCAACCATGATGTTTGTTCCACATGTTAAAGAAAGACATTAAGTAGCAAAAAGTGATGAATTAATAAATAATGATAGATTAATAGAGCAGAACAAACGGATTCGTGATGGCAATAAAAATGATGTTGATGTTCATGACATAGCGAGAGACAAAAATGACAAAGCATAAGAAGGCTTAATAACGATACAATCACTGTGCAAATCGCGGCACGACGCACTATGGGACCAAAGCGTGTTTACCATCTCAAAAATGGTTACGATGAAAATCGTAATTTCAATGTTTTATTCATGGTTTCATACTCTCAGATAGATGATCTATCAGATATAAAGTTAAAAATTTGAAGTTATTTGGTTTTAGATATTAATAATCACTCACAAATATTGGACTTGGATATTTTTACATAAAAGAAATTACCGATATTGAAAGTTGAGCTCACGATTACTTTTAAGTTTTCCAAGAAAGTATATGTGTGTATATACATCAATAGATAGCTTAGAAACCCTAGTTTAGTAATACGTTATGTATTTATTGAAAATATTTTTTTTATTATTTTTTTTTATTTTTTTTGTAACATGACCAAAATTTTTGTTTTTTTAAATTTCAAATGGAGCTTTCCTATTTGCCGAAAGCTGCCGATGTCGAGTTAATATCATTTTTAGATGCCTTAACTACTCATAAATGTAAGCATTTAAAAAAAACCTGCGTCATTGGTGCGCGAAAATGAGCTGTTGACCAAAATGTAAATATAGGGAAGGAAAAAAAATCGCTTAAAATTACGACTTTTCTTTTTTCTGTTCATTAATTGAATTTTAACGTGATTACGGTTTTTTTTTATAATTTGTAAGATTTTAACATACATTAAAATAAATTATTAGGTACCTACTCATTTTTAATCAAAAAATATTTCCCATGGGACAATTGTTCGCAGTGATAACTTTAACCACAGGCATGAAGAACTTTATAGTTGAGGAAGTGTTTTATCTTTTGTGGTAATTTATTACAATCAGTATTGGTTACACCAATACGGTGTGAACTGCAGATATCAATCGTGGCATGCACAATGTACTAATAGATGGGTCCTTTATATACTCGTGTTTTCAGCATATTCGTTAAAGTGTTTTGGCTACTTCAACTCAGTAACAACTTATTGACAAAATATAAAAATGAGTGAATTCGTTTGTGTTCGACGCGATCTATGTAGTCAAATTATAAGTGGAAAAAGTACTTCGGATATTGAAAAATATTTGTTGGATAACTTTCAATTATCGCCAACAGACATAAATGCTGTAATACAGAGTATTCAAAAAGATTTGATATCGAGTTGTAACAAGAAATGGACGAAAGCTCAAAGAAAACGAGACCGTTTTGAGAGTCAAAACGCAGATTGGTTAAATGGTGAGTTTAAAGTAGCATTGAATACTTGCAGCACTTCAACTGATACACCATCTGAAAATGCCGATATAAACACTTCTGGTGATCGAGGTAGACCAACAAAGCCATATGAAGAGTGTTCGGCAAATACAAAGAAACGCAAAAATATGGAACTCGTCCAAGAATATGGAATGGGACATGTACATAACGCTTATGTGCAAGGTTTACGATCCATGGGTGAAAATAACGAAGCATCGATTGTTAGTATTATCAGAAATACAGAAAGAGAAGATAAAAAAGGGATACTGCAGAAAATACTTAATCCAGATAACGCACTTTCATTTACCAAAGAGGAGGCATTGAGCTTTTACATTGAAACTGATCTATCCAAAGCCCAATATGCGTACCTTAGACAAAGGCTTGCTGAAAAGAATTTAAGTTCCATATTGCCTTCGTATCAGTCTTTAAGTGAAGCAAAAAGGGCTTGCTATCCGCCTGCATCCGGCATAACGGTCACAAATATCAGCGCCAAAATAAATCTGCAAGATATATTGGATCACACTGTCAGTCGTATTATGAAGATTATGTCAGGATCAATAAATTACAATCATGTCAAGCTGTTTAGTAAATGGGGATGCGATGGATCCTCCGGGCAGAGTGAGTATAAACAAGCTCTGCCGGAAGAAAGTGAACTAATATCGGATGCTAATTTGTTTATAGTTTCATTTGTACCACTGCGACTAGTAGACGAGCAAAGTAACGCAATTATATGGCAAAATCCAACTTCCTCTTCAGTTAGATATTGCAGACCAATTTCCTTGGAATTTGCAAAAGAAACACTAGAAAAAACTGCAACAGTTGTCAGAGAAATTGAAGATAAAATTAATGAATTGACTCCTACTATTTTGTCTATAGATGATAAAGTTATACAAGTTAAACACGAGCTGTTCATGACTATGATTGATGGGAAAGTTGCTCAAGTGTTAACACAGACATCATCAAGTGCTACGTGTACGGTTTGTGGAGCAACACCAAGACAGATGAACGATCTGTTAAAAGTAACAGCAAAAGTTGAAAATGAAAATGCGTTTAAATACGGACTATCAACTTTACACGCATGGATTAGATGCATGGAAATGGTACTCCACATTTCTTACAATATAGATTTTGAAAAGTGGTCAGTAACAACTCCAGAGAATAAGACACTTAAAGAAAATAAGAAGAAACTGGTCCAAAAACGATTTCGAGAATTGCTTGGTTTACATATTGATAAACCTCGTCAAGGTTCCGGTAACAGCAATGATGGTAATACGGCAAGAAAGTTTTTTCAAAATTATCAGTGTTCTGCAGAGATCACAGGTGTTGATGAAGATTTAATCAAGAGATTATACATAATTCTACAAACTATGTCATCGGGTATCTCTGTAAACACTGAAAAATTTGGACAATATACGTTAACAACCGCGCAGTTGTATGTAAGTAAATATAACTGGTATTACATGCCGTCTTCAGTCCATAAAATACTGATACATGGTGCTAAAGTAATAGAGCATTTTGCAATTTTGCCTATAGGGCAATTATCCGAAGATGCTCAGGAAGCTCGAAATAAAGATTATAAGAGGTATAGGTTACATCACGCCCGAAAGTGTTCCAGGTCAGCTACAAACGAAGACGTTCTGCATGTTTTGTTGTATACTTCTGATCCCTATATATCTAGCTTAAATAAACCAAGTTTTATAATATCTAAAGAATTGTTTGACGAAGCTAAAGATTTGTTGGTAATCACAAATGATGAGTAAGATAGGTATTGAAAATTAACAAACAGGTGCTTATTACTTTATGTTTTAGGCGGAGACAATTTCAACAAATTTAAAATCATTAAAATCCGTTCAACCGTTCTCGAGTTATAAATGATGTCACTAACACGACTTTTTTATGTATATTAGGTAAATAATTATTTTTAATTACTAATAATTTAGCTTTAAACTTATTTCATGCAACAATATAACATTAATTACTTTTGTAACATCACTACCTTTTTTTGTATGATTTTTCGCATAACTTGATTTTCAATCTGCTTTTATTAAATAAATATAATTTTTAAAATTATGGTGTTTCATTTATTTTATAGCCTCAATATTCAAAAATACGTGCACAAAATTTCAATAAGATATGTCACAAAACAAAAAAGTTATCGATTTTTGAGATGGAAAAGACGCTTTGGTCCCATAGTGCGACGTGACTTAAGCTTGCTACGTGGGCTATTACACGGGTGATTTGTTGATATCACCACGAGCTACAATACTAAACTTAATACGAATATGAGGTAAATAATTGTTTATGAGTGACACACCTATGTTAGACATACAAAATAATTTGTTTATGACTATTCCTACATGACCTAGATCTTAAATTCAATTTACAGAGCAAGTAACATTTATCTTACAATTTTGATGAAGGGATGAAAAATCGATTTAAGTAAAGGTAAACTATATTTAATCATTGTCTTAAGCAGATATTTATTTTGTAGCAAGATAATCAAAAAATAACCTAAGCTGAATACAAATATAACATGACGTACGTAGGTATTCAATGATTAAAAAAAATAAACATATCTGAAAGTCATATTTGACCATCCTAAAGCAAGATCCTTGAGTTAATAAACTACAAATGGTGACTAAAACTCCAGATTCACGACAATAACATAAATCCAAATAGGAACCTACTTTACAGCAATGAAAAAAGAAGTTTTCAGATTGTGCAATGTAAATTGACTAAATAGCGGTAATTCACGACAACCCGATGCCACTCAAGGAATCAAATTGCATTTTGAACTTGAAACTGGTATAAATAAAGAACATTATTAAATAATCCCTATAAACGAACAAGGAAAAATAGTGGTCACGCTCACGAGAACACCGGCACGAATACTGAGAAATGACAGTAAATTAAAAATGTCATTAGGCACACGGACTACGTAAATAAAAAGTATTGAAATAAATCACATTTCATGAATACTAGCTGCACTGTAAGTCAAATATATTTATATTGCCATAGCCCTACATGTATTGTAACCAACAGCTTAAGAGCAGAAATCTAAACGACATAAATTATAAGTTACCAAGACTATTTAATAAATACAAACAACGTACCAAACATAAATAAAGATAAGACGCAAGGAAGAAATGCTGAATCGTGCAAAAATGCATAACCTTTTTGGGGTCACGGAAAGAAAAAGTTATATGATGAATATGTATCCGTGGTACATGATCCATCGCAAGTGAGCTTTCTTCGAATGAACACCTAAGAACACTTCCTGGAATACAAAGATGGTGAAACTTGATGATCGCGGAGATCTGACCGCTTTCCGACAGACGATGAGACTCCACATTACGTGCACAGAATTACGTATAGATCATCTGCATACAGGAACTATAGTAGTTACCAATGACACTAACAAATTTATTGGCATTTGCGTTAACGGTTTCAAGCTTTCCGATGTTTTCATTTGATCTTTCAACAGCTTGTTTAAAATCTTGTCTAACATATACGAAAACTATGTCATTGTCATTCTTATAAAAATGTAATTTACTAAACCACATGCCGAATAATAATAAACTTTCATCATTTGATATTTGACTAGCAAAATCTATAATAACCAGTAGCACAAGATAGTTTTGGTATTAACAATGCCGGTCCTGATGCATAATTCACAATGACAGTGAAAGTTCTTAGTGTTGTTCGAGGTCGAGGTGTTGCGAGCACAGATTATAAAACAATAAGAAGACGACAGGACTAAGTTACACTAGAAAAGAAATCAACATTTGGGACTGTTAAGCATTTCAATGACAAAATATCAATTAAAGACAATATATGTGAAAGTTAAAGGTTAGCTGTCAAGTTCCTACGTCCACTCTATGTATTGTAGTCAACAATTTTGTTAAATTATATATCGTGCCATTAGCAAAGCAAGCGTTCAGTTACGCCTGTTACATACCAATTAATCATAACATGGTCAGTGTATTAACGAAGAGACATGACAGATCGAAACGCAGTGAACATGTGAACATTTGATTAGTTTTTAGAACACTTTCAGTTATAATCGATTAGTTGCAAAGAACGACATTTCAGTTGCGCATTGTGATTGTATTGGCGAGCGCGCCGGGCCGTCTCCATGCCGGCGGGCTAGGGGTAACGCACCCCTCAAGTTCACAGTCAACCCCGGGAATAATAGAATGGGACGCGACGCCGCGACCGCCCTAGGGTGCTCTGCAGTAACACACACAACACAATAATACGACACAGCTGAAAGGGACAGCAAATTGCGCAAAATTCGATCTACATAGATAGCTTTAGCTGTTTATCAATTAATCGCAATTTAATGATATAATATTTGCAAAACAATTCGACATGCACTACATAATGGAATAAAAATATTGATATTCAACAAATTCAAAATCGATTTCTGTGTATCCCAGAACCAATTTACCCGTGACTAAGATCGTTGCTAATCTATGCATGTTTGCGATGTGTGTAATGGATAATTGCAAATCAATCAATAAAAACTAACTGCACTGTCAAGTCGAAGACTCTGAGAAATTGATAACGAATTCACAAGACAAACGTAGATGTAACACGATAATGTAAACAATATAGTAAGTCAACGGAACTGGCAGAATAAATAAAATCAAGCTTACTCACAGGTTAAACAATGATGTCGAAGATGTAGCAAAACCACCTGATATCAAAGTCAGTCAAGGAAATCCATTCTCACGGGCACAGCACTTGTAAGATGAACTGTTGTGGTTTCACGGTCCCTTTTATTAAACACTAATTAAAAGTCTCTAATTATAATATTTAACATTAATATTGCATGTTATTATTGCACAAAATTATTGTTCAGCTCTCTATGTGGAGGTCGCAGGACCGTTTTCGGAATATCGATCTGAGTCCTGAGTCGCTGCAGTTGTTTCACTAGAGGCTACCTCAAACTTTGTTAACTCTGAAGATTTATATCTTCATCGTGTTATATTTTGGTGTACTTTGTGTTATTTATATTTGTTTATGTAGTGGTCGCGATCAGCTGTTGCGTGGAGTCGGAGCGCTGAGTACGGGCGTGCGGGCGAGCCGCTCGCGACTGACTGTCTGTATTCTATAGTGAGTATACAGTCTGCTCGCGCGGCCCCGCTGCGGGCTGCCGGTGTAGGCGCCCCGCGGCATCTTAACGGCCCGTTACCTACACATGGACGTACTACGAAGATATGTAAACAAACAACACGCTTTAAATGGTCGTCATGTGGCCGCTCCAAAATATAACACGATTTTTCAACTTCGTAACTTGGTTTTAATTTTTTTAAAGAAGTGCTGGTATTTTGTTTGTTTATCTTTTCTTTTTGCATCTATGATGTTTAAAAATACGTAGAGTAATTCAATTTACTACTATATTTATAAATCATTAAGATTAATGTTAAAATCTTTATCATCCAATAGTGTCAATATGAAATTTACACATACCTAAAATAACGTAGATTAGCACCTAGACGTCCTGTACGTCAAAAGATTGGGAACTGGTACACAGACATAAATAATTACTTTAAACGGTGGCCCTATGTATTGCAATAAACATTTTTTTTACTTAGTAGCACTTGGTTAAACAAAAACTACACAAGTAGGTATAACCTCAACTCCCAAAAAATTAGATTGCCGAAAGACAAAAAAGTATAACAAAACAATCCGGTTTAGGGAACAATTCAAACAATGTCCTAGCGACGACGGACGTGGGCTTCCGTGAAGCAGCACGCAATTCTTTGTATGACTGCAATTACGTACTCAAACTAACTATGAAGATGAAATCAAAATCCTTTGTAACACTAATGATACTAATATAAAAGACAACCGTACTTGCAAAGTTTTCCGTACTGGTAAAATTTTTAACTTTTTTAAATATCACACGTGACCAAACAACATTTCAAGTCAATGAAGCTGAGGGTGACGATGTCGAGTTACATCCTCTGATATAACATTAGAAAAGACAAGAACATCTTATTGTAATGAATAAACAATGAAGCCCTCGAAACAAAGGCTATCGATGTTGGGATGGCTGCGAGCTGCGATAGAACACAATGGTTGAAAGCAAACACGGATGATGAAGAAAATTCTACATAAAACGAAAACAGAACCGACATTGTCCACGCCTAGGCTATTGATAAAATGGAATAGCTGATACTAATAACACTTCCGACAAATTGATTTTGACACCTAAATTCCACGAATATAAAAGCAACCATTAAATAAATTGTTAATTTATGCGAAGCCCCGACATCAGGTTCTTTATGATTCTGTCAAACGTCAGATGTTAGAAGAACTTTCAGTATCTCATTCTCTTTCGCAGGATGTCTGTTATTGTTATACTCATCGTGTATTGTATTCGTAGCATCTGCCCGAGCATGCCTATTCACCGGGTGACCTTTACTGCCGAGCCCAACACGTGCGCTTGCTAAACATTGCACACTTTAAATACCACGACGCTCCGACATTTACTGATGTATGCCTTTATCTAGAATAAATAGCGCTGTAGGTGGCTGTATCCTGCTAAGATGATCTTAAATTTTTGTAAATTTTTCATTATTAAGCAACTTTTCGATTAGACCAGTAACCAAAACCTGGACTACACCATGCTACTAAAATAAAAACAAACGATATGAATTTTATACATGAACTCATAAAAGCTAGCAGTAAAAAATAAATAAGATCTAATAATTAAGAACAACATCCGTCTCATCGGCTATTATTTAATGTTAGAAAAAAGTTGGGTCCAATCGTAAACAAAACTCTTATCTCCATAAATTTGTATATCGGGTTAGAAAAGAGGGTCGTGACTTATAGATGAAGGAAACGTGGGAAAAATGCGTGAGTTCGATCCAGAAGAGCGGAGACCGTCACGATCGAGTTTTTATCGACAGTCGGTATAGCGACGCTTCTAAAAGGCAACTGCATCAGACCGTTCAAAGCGTTCCAGCTCTCAAACTCATTAATAAACCTTTGAACATATCAAACCGTATAAAAGTTCCCACGGCGAAGTCAGAACTTACTTGATATAACGCAGTATATTGAAGGCACATACCTGCAACAAAATTACATAAATCAGTACATTGAACTGTCAATGATGTTCTAATTAACGAATCGAAATGCGCGCAGACCCATCAACCGTGACTGCTATCTTGTACATTAACCTACATCCGAAATATAATTCATATTGCGTACGTAAACGTAAGAAACGAGTGCACATGAAACGCCATTACCGTTTCACACAATTCTGTTGAAATCGAAAGTTATGTTTCTAATTACGAAATGTTTGACATCTATGATGAAGAAAATAAAAATCACTAAATCGTGACGTAATAGTTACGGTTGAATGACGCCCATGGGTTGTTGATTTTGACGCACCGATTCTTTGGGCGGAAGTGCTAAAAGTTTCTAACGGCATGGTTTTGTCATTTTGTGAAATATTCCGTTATATAAAATTGTTATGGTGTCATTAAAGTAGTACAATTTATAGACAATGCCTTCTAGATAAATGAAATAGAAGGAGAAACAAACTATCAGATGTTTTATTTTAACAAAATCTGTCTAGACGGCTTAATGTCAGCTTGCATACGGTACGTCTGCGGATGTTGCTACGGAAGCAAATTAAGTCATTTCACGAGTTGGCCGAACGTGATTTCGGTGTCTAACTAAGCAGGATCTAGGAGGTAGCGTCCTGGGTGCTGTTGTATTTTCAATAAAGTTAGTCTAGACTTGGTCTAGACTAAGGAGGGTCGAGAGACTGATTTTGAGTTTTATGTTAGCGGTTGAATCGATACTACGTCTGGCAAAGCCGCTGAACCTAAAAGATATTTAAAGACCTTCCGGAAAACTAAAGTTAAAAAGACTACAGATATTTTGACGATGTATAAACCGGAAAAAAATTGAAAGTTATCTAATAACCATTCATAATTTCGATTTATATCAGAGTAAGGGAACTTAAGTAATGTTAGTCTAGACGTCCAAGGAATTAAAACGGATTACAAAATAACAAACTAGTTATAAAATAAAATTATATAATAGCAGTAGACTGAAAAGGCTTGCCTGGCTATCTAGACGTTAGAAGCCATTAGGGATCTCCCTTTTACCGCAGTGGTATAAAACATGCATCAGATGCAGTATACCTCCGCAGCGTTACATCAAAAACTTTATTGTTCACGCAGTCTACCTAGACGCTATCTGTATGTGCGTATTTAGTCAGTGCTCAACAGTGATACTTCCCTTCATTATACAAGAACATTACATTGTGTAAAAGGATGTATGTAACGTGTAATCATAGCATCTACATAATGTTCTATGTTGTGATATATCTAAACATTATACTATCCATATCTTCTAAATGTTTCCGTGATCCTAATAAAGATACGCAAGCTGAAGTTGTTAATATTTTCTCAATGCTTTAAAGATTTTCTTAGTGGTAATACATTTCTTATACAATTTTATTGACTACGGGTTTTCATCGCGTCGATATATTATGGCTTTAAAAACCGAATTGGCAGTGGATTGTCTCTACCTCAACTTGTCGAAACGTCATAGAAAAATAAAAGTGTTTAACAGTATTAATTCGAGACGATTATGTCCTATGCTTTATAAAATAATATATTGTGTTAAAATTAGGGATGTTACGGAGGTGGTTTTATCGGAACCGAAGTCGGAGTCGGAGTTTTAAATTTGGTTTGTCGCAGTCGGAATCAGAGTCGGAGGTGGTGGGCGCAGACAAATATGTTGAAATAAGATATTATGCTAAAAAAGAAACGTTATTCAGTTATTTATAAATGTGAACCCGCGATCATAGAGAATCCGTGACAATTGTTCCTTTATACTTTTTAAAGGTATATAAATTGGCTTAAAAGAGCGGCCGCCACACGCCAGATACCTCAGATTAAAACGTCCGATTTAAAAGCATCGGAGCCGAAGTCAGAGTCGGAGGTGTAAAATCAATCGGAAGTTCCGACCTTTCGGAGTCGGAGTCGAAGCTCCGTTACATCCTTGAGTTAAAGTAATAAAAGTAAGTACATAATACATTTCTTTGTATAAAACTGATCTGTTACAATAATATCGCAGCCAATCATAAAACTTTCTTTAAATTAATTACATTGTTGTCGATATAATATCACTGTATTTTCACTCAGCAATAAAGATTTTCATTTCGTTCTATAATAAACTATATTGTACGGGGCAATTGATTGTTTTTGTTTATGTCACCTATTTCCTGTCAATAATTATATTTATAAAGGGAAAATTCTTGTGTGTGAGTATATTTGTAAGTACACACGTACCTAGTAAATGATATGACTAATTAAAAGTAAATAAATAGTTTGAAATTTAACTAGTATTGATATAATAGAAATCATCAAATAATCACCTGCATATTTCCTTCAATACCCCCATGTAAACTCTCTTACTTTTATTTTGTAAGTATATGTGGAAGCTTGTAATTAGCAATCTAAGTGAACTAGAGTACACTATTTATAAGATTATTAGCCTGGATTAATTTCTTTTATTTTTATTTTTATTAAGCTTTTTAAAATTAAAATTAAAATTCATAACCCATATAAAGAATAATGTAATACTCATTGATATCTAAATATTAATGAGTACTTCGTATAGATTTATTCGTCATTCTTTTCGATTGATTGTTGAGATATAGCCAATTATGTAAATGTTTGATTCACTATCTGACTAATAGTACTATAGAAATAAACAATTCAAATAGGTACTATACCTATTTGTTTTGTTGTGTAATGTGAATGGCTGTTTACAAATTTGGAACCAATAAATGTAACCAACTCACTTCAACAAGAATATATCCCGAACCAATAAGTTAGCTATTGTAAACAAATTCCAGAAAACTCACACAAACTGACACTTAGGAAGAAATTGAAGTTTTCAGTCAAGTCATCTTAAGCAAATCAAATAAAGGGAAGGAAAAACTGCGACTTTTTCTCCTTCAAAATATGTTTTTAGTATTGTGTGACAGAAAAATATTAGTTTTGTAATGGAGTCTCAAAACTTCTTAAGTATATTAGAGTTGTTCAAACGGACACGGCCCTATCCAATTGGCAAATTTCGAACGTCATATAAATGTCTCCTGTGACATATTGAGGGTACTTTCAGTTTTAGCTAAAACTATAAGGGTTAATACTCTGACAAAAAATATATTTGACCCCTAAAAACTCCCACACAACAAACTCCCCTATAAAATAATTCCGCCACTGTTAACTTCCATACTATTTACTACAATATAAAAGAAAACTAACAATGACCGCTGTAAAATACAATGCATAGTTACTTCATTCTTTATCTTTCAAGGACATGACTAACTCAAACAGTACAAGTTAACTCCACACCATTACGCAGAAACGTTCATAACACGTTTCTAATCTAAAATATGACGTCACCGAAGGATAAAAAAGGTTGCTACCGACCAAAAAACCCCGCTTACACGAGATAAGAATGGTTGAGTCATGATCTGGTCTTCAGTGTTAATTCCAAGAGTGTATGTTTGTGTCGACTGGCAATCGTAACGATAACTTTCGCCTTGCGCTAACTAAATGAGATTTCCGTTCAAGAACTGTCTTGAACTTTACTTTGAAACGAATACTGATCCGCTTAATCTTTGAGGAACTCGTTTAAGTAAACTGTGCGCACATGGTAGCGTTCAAATGCTCAGTAATATTATTATAAAACCGACTATCGACTATGTACTGGTTTATTTTGCCGCTGCTAGGGTTAAAAATAGTTTATATTAATATCTCATTTAGAAAACCAGTCATAAGTACCTATGCATTAATCTAAGACACGATATGTACAGAGACTACATAGGTGGGTAGCTATGTTCTACCTGTGTGAATATAATTTCCTTAAGAGACGTGGTAATTTGATTACATATAACAAGAACATACAAAAAAGAGGCCTAAATGTTCAAATATTATAAACAGTTAATAGTGGGGCATTATCAATATACCGCAATTACCGTAAAATTTGTCGTTGGTTTTACTTACATCAGTCGAGTACAAATTTGAAGAAATCGTTAATCTATTGCAAAAAAAACCAGAATCCAATCGCTCTAATCGAGGCTTAATGAAAATTCAAACTATAACAATGTATGACATTTCAATTTGCATATTATGAAAGCATATAAAATGTCTAATTGATTTGCATTCCATTTTTATGATACTACCCACTGATATTGTACAGCTTTCGAATGAAGAACTGGGGATATCCACAATTATCTAGATTCTTGA
This sequence comes from Herminia tarsipennalis, assembly GCA_945859575.2. Taxonomy (NCBI): domain Eukaryota; kingdom Metazoa; phylum Arthropoda; class Insecta; order Lepidoptera; family Erebidae; genus Herminia; species Herminia tarsipennalis. The sequence continues at coordinate 7,218,413 of OX243850.2, read as the reverse complement.
TAGAAATCGAAGATATAATAATGTAAAAGAATTATAAAAAACTTGATTTAAACGTCCGAATTTTTGACATAGATGAAATCATGTTTTATCGATTGTCGACCTAATCTTTCTTTCAAAGCTTCTGCGGCTGAATGAGCAACTAGACAAAGAGTAACCATAAAAAAAATCAATAACAATTACTGTTTCGCGTTGTACTGCTATTGTGCTTATGTTATTTATGACTGCGGTTGAACAAAGCTTTAAATCACTACATGGTTTACGGAACATAATCGAATGGTCATCTTTTTCAAACTCTTTTTGTTTTGTCTTTTCGTTTTCTATCCTTATTATATCAAGTAATGCTACAGGTAATGTCATTTCGTTTAGGCAGACCACAAGGGTTGTATATTTACGCGGATGGAACGAACATTTTTAAGTAGTTAGCAATGAATACACGGGCAAATAAAATACAGAGATGATAGGGGTATTCATGGGGAAACTATTCCTCCTAAGACACGCTCAGACCTGTTTAAGATTTTAAGTTCAATGTGATCATGTATCTATAATGACCTTAACGTTCTCACATCTATACTAATATTATAAAGCTAAAGAATTGGTTTGTTTGTTTGAACGCGATAATCTCAGGATCTACAGGTCCGAATTGAAAAATATTTTACTGTTGGATAGCCTATTTATCGAGGAAAGCTATAGGCTATATTACATTACGCTAAGACCAATAGGAGCGGAGCAGCAATGAAAAATGTTGCAAAAACTGGGAAATTTTACGCAGACAAAGTTGCGCGGACACTACAGCAATGCCTGAAGACCAAGGTATTTAACCAGTGCGCCCTACCAGTTATGACCTACGGTGCCGAGACGTGGACACTTACAGTTGGGCTAGTCCACAAATTTAAAGTTGCGCAGCGGGCTATGGAGTGAGTTATGCTTGGGGTTTCCTTGAAGAATAAAATTCGCGATGAAATCATCCAAAAAAGAACTAAAGTTACCGACATAGCCCGCAGGTTAAGCACGCAAAAGTGGCAACGGGCAGGCCATATTTGCCAAAGGACCGATGGGCGATGGAGCAAACGAACGGAGACCGCGATTCGATAAACAAAAGATAGAAAGGCCCCCAGCCAGATGGTCCGACGACCTAAAGAAGGTCTCGGGGATGGACTGGATGCGGAAGGCAGGGGACCCGAAATTAGGAAAGGCCTATGTCCAGCAGTGGTCCGATACAGACGACGACGACGACGACGATGACGATGATGAATGACAAGACAGTTTAGACGGTAAAAAACTCACTACATATTAACACGAATGAGAAATTTAATGATTGTATCAATCATTAAATATAAATACATAATAAAAACGAGATAAAAATAGTTATATTACATTGCATGTGTGTATACAATTTATGTGTGCAAGCGCATGTTAGGTTTGTGGGCCACTAGCGCTACCTGCGTCAGAATAGCGCTTCTATTGTTAGTCGTATTGTGCAATAACGTAATAAATAATCTCATGTACGGGTATCTTGCGTATCCTTTGTACCGAGTGGCAAATTACTATGACTGTCACGTGTATTCAAAAGATAGAAATTTATATCAGCTTGTACTTTTTAATAACTGTAATTGAAACTGGTAGCTCGGTGGGTGGTAAATACATCATGCCGTAGATATTATTTATGGTAGTGATTATAGTACCTACTTTTAATTTACGATAAGTCATTCAAGTAGAAAGTAATGAAACGAAACGTTAATGAAAAAACTTTAGTGCATTAGAGAAAAGAGTTATGGAACGTGTAATGGGAATAATATTTATAAAGAAGGTTTGACACGAATAATCAAGTTGATTTTGTTTATAACTAAATAGGTTTAACAGAGCCGAATATAAATTAAACCTTCAGATTTAATCTAGTTATAATAAACCAAGCAGAGTTTCTTCTATTACAATTCTAAGACAAGTAGGAAATAACAACAAGTATGCAAATTGCAAACTGCGACCAACAACAGCGAAAAACTCCAATTTAAAGCAATTACTCTAATTAAACACGTTAACCAAAACGTAGATTTCGTCATTGGCTGGCAAAAATGAGGCTGTAACACACTGAACCAGTTATAACAATACCCGAATATTACAATGCAGATTGTGACAGATAGCAAGAAATAACTTACATACATTTATGACAAACGACGCGGTTGCTAAAAATGGGTTGTAACTTGCAACAATCGTAGGAATACTTGGATACAATAGGCACAAAACACCAAGAATACAGAAGGCAATCTTCATATATGTACATACTTGGCGCAATGCACATGTAGACATGTCAGAACACCTTCAGAACAAAGTGGTACAAATCCGAAATGAACAAAAAAGTATTAAAACAAGAGAGTTCTCAACCATGAAGCTACTGTTGCAATGGGCAAGCCACATCGCTCGCAGAACCGTCAATAGATGAGCACAGAAAGTGTCATGTGGCGATCACGATCTAGTAGACGCAGTGCAGGACGGCCCTGACAAGATGGACTGACGACTTGATTAAGGCTGAAAATCGGTTTACGTGGATGTCTTGGGAACAGAGCTATGTTCAGCAGTGAACTTTTTCTGGCTGATGATGATGAAGCTTTTCTTCTGTACTTTCGATATCTTTGGTCCAGTTATGGACGAAAGATAGATAACTAAAGCTTGTATGAACCAACGTGTAATCCGTCTCTGGGTATACGGAAGGTTATCGCACTTGTTACCGAGTTACTATGACTCATAAAGCGTGCATTATGTTGAAATTATCGTGGCATGGTAAATTGCAGTAGGGAGGGGTACCGCGGTCGTTCTTTCGTCGTTGCTTCGTCAACTACCTTGCCAAACAACATCTTGCACATAATGTAGTAAATAAAAAAGAACAAGTTCAAGATCGTTATTAACATGAGAAAATTTGCTTTGTTTAGTTTTATAATGTGATGTAATTTATACTATTGTAGCTGCAGAGTGTAGGTAGAGTACTATTATTTCATTTCCCACGGAATAGGTGAATAACTTTAACTCCTCCGTGTCATTTATGATGATCAGGACTTGAAATCGGGATATGCAGCAGTTTCTTGTCTCTCCCATTTTCTAAGGGAGTCAAGAATCTGTATGCGCTATATCTTGCAAGAAACCAGGGCAGAAATAGACAATCATTTTGAAATTTGTAACTAGATTACTATATAAAATTTTTGCTAATTTAATATAGGACGACATCGTCAATGTTGACAAAGTTCCTTTAAATGAAGATTTTAAAAAATACGATTTGTGTTAATGGTGAAAGCAGCATGTTTCCAGTAGCAACATATACTATACGGGCTCTGTAACTATCAGTCCACTGGTTCCGTGAGGACTATTATTATCAGTCAGATAAGCCATACTAGCAGCCAGTGGCGGATATAGAGCTTCATTTTGGGGAGGGTATGACCTCGCTGGGAAACCTATAATCTTGGTTCCGGGGGAAAGGGAAGGAATTGGCTTTTCTGAGGGTAAGTTTTTATCAAGGAAAAAACACATCTACGGAAGGTTCTATATACTTTTGGAGTGATTTGAGTCCCTTAGGTCCACCCTAGCCTATCCTCATTTGAAGATATAAAAAAGTTCCTTCATTACGGCTTCCCAATCGATTCCGATTTGATAGAATCCCTTAACATATGGCAAACGTCGCAGGTCGTTAATTATCATGTACGCGCAGAGAAACTGCAAAAGATTTATTATACAAAGGAAGTAAATTACACGAAGTGATGGATGTGCCACATTAGGTATGTCATTACAAGTTGATTGAAGGAAAGAGTCATGAGATCGTAGGGAAATTATGACGAGGGATATTAGATAGGTCATCTATCATAGACCGTCAATTTATTTAGACAGAGTTGTAATGACGCGTCATTATCATTATTTGTGGCCCTAAGTTATTTATTCATCAGACCAGCCAGCTTAATGGCACAGTGTACTTTATTTTCTTTGTAGTAATAGGTCTTTAATGGGCAAGTACCTACGTGATATTTTTTAAAACAAATATTGACCAGGCCCTTTTCCTAGGGTTGGTAGGCAACAAAAACATCTATTAATGTACTATTTTGCTTTCTTCAGTCACATGAAGTCCTTTGACACCTTTTACGAATAATGCTTTGATTCTCAAATATTTCACGAATATAAGGCTGAGTGAAACTATGCACATTATTTTGAAGTCTGACGACCTAGTGGATCCCCGGTAAATATTGGAATCTGAACCATTTATTGGTTGTACAAGAATGCGAGTCAGTATCTGAATCGATTTACATCCACTTAGTCTAGTGACGGACTCGGTTCAGCTCATATCGGTAAAACTTTATATAAGCATCGACTGTGATTCCGTTGACAGTTTCTTCAAAACAACTCTTGCATTAGGGTGCAAGGCTGTGTTACATTCAGTCGAAACAAAGAACGGGAACTGGGGGCCGTCTTCCTTGGTGTGGCTCCATTTGAGGTTTTGGGGTACTTATACCATGCTAGCCAGACGGGTTGGTGTACGGTTTCATTTCGAGTTTTCCTTCTAGGCATTGGTCGCATCTGGTCGACTCTTGATTGATTGATTGATACAAAGAACTGAACTCCTGCACTAAGGTACAGTCTACACGCCCTAAGTAGTCACTAAGCCCTGTGCCGTGGAGGATTTTATTCAAGCTAATCATATACAGTTAACAGATACAAAGTACACCTAGATGAACCTCAAGAAGTTATATTGCACAGCAATTGTACGCATTCCCCTTTGCCTTAAGGCACTCAAATTGATACCTATTGCATTTAAAGATAATATCAAATAAATCAATTTCGTAGTAGAATCACTTTTATGTACTTTATCTTTTAGTTTTATGTAAGCCAGCTCGCAGTAGGAGACGGGTATAAATCGTTTTAGATACCCACAGTAGGTAGTAACGAGTGATTTGTTGCAATACTTCGGATGCATTGCAAATGCTCATTGTTCAAGAGTACTTGACCTAGTTAAAATACGCTTAAAGTTTGATTTGTTTGTGCTATTTCGGTTTATATTATGTTTAATTTTGACGAAGGATAACATCATGAGGAAACCGACACGAATGAGAATAATGCGAAATGGATAGCCATAGCTTTTCTCTACGAAGCCACTCGTATATAATGTTAAAAAGTATGGAAAAGTTAAAAAGTCGATTACTATGAATCAAAAATGTCATTTGCTCGAAGCACGGTCCTGAACTTAGATTCACAAGTCCTGTTTTTATTATTTGTGTGCTAAGCTTTACCCAAATTTAAATTTAAACATTAGAATCATTTATCAGTCTACTGCTGGATATAGACTCCTCAGAATTTATACAACGACAACCGGTCCTCCGCCTTCCTCATCCAGTTCAGCCCACCTTCTATGAATTGTTAGTCTACGAGTATCTCGCTGTCGGTCGTCCTACCTTACATTAACAGTGGCATAGAAATGCTAAAAATATGTTTGCAGACATGTTGAGTGGTCGGTTGTCTAGTGGTTAGTATCCCTGACTGCTAAGCTGGGGGTCGTGGATTCGATTCCTACCCAGAATAAAACTTTATGTGATGAACACGATGGTTTCTGCTGTGTCTGGGTGTAATTTATCTATAATACGTATATATTTAGAAATATATAAGTATGTTTATCAGTTGTCTGGTTGCCATAATACAAGGTCTGCTTAGTGTAAGATCAGCTGATGTTGTGTGAGTTGTGTCATGATATAATTTTTATTATTATTACAATGTTATGTCATTTAACTAATAATACATTTTGCCTCATATTTCAGCTACTTATTTCGTGTTTACGATCTAGATTATGAAACACAACAAAGTTAAATTAAGACCGTAATCGCCTAAGCACCTGCGACTAGGTAGCGGAAACCAAGATTATTATACCTAGTCATAATGAATTGATAGATATTATCTAATAAGTTGGTAAATGGAAACCACTGATCATTACATAGTTACAGTACAAAGCATTTAAGTCTAGTTCCGCACTTTCCTATGCAGCTAATTTCGATACATATGATGTGTATTGTTATTGAGAGAATTTCTTCCGTAGAGATGTGCAACATTTATAAACTTACAAGCTTATGACCGCGGCTTCACCCGCGTGGATACAAATTGTTACCAAAATATTTTAACCGCAAAAGTTTCATACTAACTTTGCACCCCCGTTTTACTCTCGTAGGGGGTGTATTTTCAAAAATCCTTTCTTAGTGCTCCTCTATGTTATAAAAAGAACTACTGTGCAAAATTTCAAGTTTCTATCCCTTATAGTTTAGGCCCTGCGTTGATACGTCAGCTTCTCCTTTTATATATACTAGGTGTAACAGAAAAGTGGGGTCATAATCAAGGGTTGGTATTTGCCCATGATACTGAGTGCACATACCTAATTTTATCAAAATCGGAGTACCCTAAAAATATTTATAAATTTTTCTTTCGTTTATTTATGAGTGAAAAAGTTATTAATCAAAAAAGTATGACTTAAAAGCTCTATGCCATAATAATTCAATCGAATTTTGTACCAGGGGAGGTATAATTCTTATGCCCTACGCCTTTCACTAGACCAAAAAGAATATTAGGTATATTCTTCTTGGACTATTCCTTTAGCTTGCTTTGGAATCTATTTTTGACGTCATAACTTCTTATGCTGTGCTGTGTGCATTCACGAAAAAATGTTACGTCACCACTCACGTTCCGCTGCTGAAATATTCGAAAAACATTAACCTCGCTTTCGACAATTGGCTAATAAACATTATGTGTATGTAAATATCAATTAATGTAGTTTATTGAATACAGAATCAAAATATTTGGCAAATGGTCGGATGTTTACGTCCGAGGCCTGCTATTTAGTTGACTCATGCTTGAATATTCGAAATGTATTTGATACCTATGTAGATTACGATAGTGACTTGGATGTCCGCTTTATGTTGTAAATATTATGCGAGAGAATAATGTATAGTTGCATAGTTTAGGCGTAGCATTTCGATAAACTCAGCAAGAATGGCTCTTGAAGCAGCAGCTTCTTCTAATTTCGATACGTTCGACTACTTAAAATATCATATGAAACCACTTATTTCCGAGACGCGTGTCTTGATACTAAGTACCAATATATCTATACTAATATTATAAAGCGGAAGAGTTTGTTTGTTTGTTTAAACGCGCTAATCTCAGGAACTACGAGTCCGATTTGAAAAAATATTTTTTTGTTAGCCCATTTATCGAGGAAGGCTATAGGCTATATAACATCGCGCTACGACTAATAGAAGCGGAGCAGCGACGAGAAATGTTGCAAAATCGGGGAAAATTTACGCATACGAAGTTGCGCGGGACAGCAAGTTGTTCATAAATGTTCTCGATTTTTACACATAGATTCAACCGCTTGATATTACTGACCCAGTTCCACATTGCTACATATCTTTAAAAAAAAACTGTAGTCGAGTTTTCCGATTATTTTTCTTTAGATCTGCTAACGAAAATGGCCTGATACTCTCACTGATAATAATTTACTGCATAATTTTCTCATTTGAACAGCCCATAATATCACATTGTGTCAATGTTTGATATCGGATAACGGATCTATTGTTAGTTTTTACGATTCACAAATTGTTCCATTGAACGGAACCGAACGGTCGTGTGAGTAATTCTTACTAAATATTACTAAACCGATGCAGGAACAATCAACTTTAAACAATACCTTTGTATCTCTTATCATGTTCTTTGGTATCACAAGAGGTATTAGCCATACGTATTTACGTACTTAAAACATTTTTATTTAAATGTGCACTGATTTTATCCATTCAAATTTCTCGTAGAAGCTGTTATTTTTTTTACAATACCTAGGTGTGACACATTTAATTTCTTCCACGTTCCCGTCGAATTACATCAAAATAAAACAAAGTCATGAGTACAATTAAATCCAATCCAATCTATTCAGAAAAAGGGGCGTGAGACGAGAGATGATTTTGGATGCCCCCCCCCCCCTCTGGTGGCATATCGTGACATTTGGCTTAGCCCTCTCCCCATGTTCCCTAATCTCGAGATTTGTCAAGACCTCTCTCTTTCAATTCTCAGTCCCGTGACATTTTGACGATAATTGTGATTCTATTTTAAGCAGAAGTGCAAGAAAAACAACTAAACGCAAGGGCGTATAACCGCTAAGGTCTAAAAAACTAAGTCAGTGGGAAGAATAGTCAACATTAACACTATTACGAGTATGGGCAACCAACATGTACCTGACTAGCTGTTTCTCCATACAAGGCTCCAGCTTCCTACCTATTTCGCAAGGAAGCAACTGTGCCAGTCGGCCGACATACTTCCTTGATATACAACCTTATTGTATACACATAAGTGCTATAGTTATTTAAAGCGTGCTACACCGTAAGACAATGCCCATTTTTGGTAATAAAACTTCAACTCGGTGCATATCGTGGTTGAAGATAATAAATACAGTAGCCGCGTTTACGATTTGAAACGATGTAAATTGGCGTTGTTTTTATATGAATCGTACAGGCTTTGATATGCGCTGGGCTAGTAGGTAATATATAGGTATACAAGTGTCAATGAACTATTTGATATTTTAAAACATGTGTAACCGCGTCAAAACCGCTCAACGATTTACTGGTAATCTGTCTAGATTTCATAAACCAACGAGGCATTACAGTATTCCAGCTGACTGATATTTAAAGCCAAACAAGCGTAAAGCACTTTCATAGTTGGAAAGCTTTGCGTTTGCGCAGGCTTCGGAGAAAATCTGGATATATGTTGGACGTGACGTGAGCAGAATTTGCCTGGTCGTCGTATAAATGAACATGTGTCGAGAAACTCGGATATAATAACTGATTTGATTTAGATTACTTTACTACGTAGTTGATAGTTTGATAATGTGTGGGAAACGAAATCGGAATTACAACTAGGCCGATGTTGTGGGTTTCAAATAACAGGTTTGAGCAAAATTGGTGTGATTAGAATGGATTTATTGAATAAATTGAATAGAACTTACAGAAACCAGATTAGGTATTTATTAAGGTATAGAAACTAAAGCTTTAGGTTAGGTGCCAGAGTAAACAATCTAAATAAATGATTTTCAATGAGATGTAAGATAATGTAGGTACATTTGAATAAATAAAATCGTCCAGCTAGTGTTTTTGGACGAGATTGCATCGACACCTTTAATCAATTCTCGGCTTAGCAATAACGAGCATACAAAGATACTGAAGAATGATCAAATTTATAAGAATAATCCACTATAACTTTTAAATGTCAGTCAGCTTGTGACCACGGTCGGTGTAACCCGATCGAAACGTCAAGCATAAGGTAAATAACTTTACCTAGATTAAACGCGTTTATTCCCGTGTCAAATTGTATTAATAATCCACTATTTCACGAAGGGTTATTAACTTATTAGCTACGTTCCTATAACTCCCTCCAATGTTAATCATTGCAAAACAAGCATCATTAACGAAATCCAATGTTGCATAAACAAACTTTAAATAAAACAAACACATTACGTAAAAACAAAACAAAAGTGAAATCCATCAACAAAGAAAACCAACAGAAGATTAATTTAATGCACTGCTACACACGATTTCCTCCGCTCCATAGCCGATTGATAACTTTCCTTAACCTGCAGCTAAACCAACTATTAAGAGCATCAGTCAGCCATTTATTATCTGTAATACACTAATGGCTTGTAATTTCGTTGAAAAGATTGGAACAATTAAACGTGATATTTATTCAGGACTAAAAGTGCTCTAGCAAACCTATGATTATGAAAATATTAGGGTTATAATCCACACTGCCTCTGTGACGCAGTGGAAGTGTGACCGACTACGTAAGAGGTCGTGGGTTCGATTCCCACACGGGATACCACTTTGTGTGGTCAACAAATTGTTGTTCTGAGTCTGGGTGTACTATGTGTACTGTATGTTTGTAAAGTCCCCTGCGAAACAGGGCTTGAACCTTAATGCGGGAGTCGCCTTTTTTAACAAATAACAACGACATTATGATCTAAACGCGACCGACATCAATCTATAGATCTTTTACAAAGTTTTGAAGGAAAACCGTTACAAACAAGTAAAGGTGCATACTTAGAATTATCTATTGTAAGACACAGTGTACCGTGCACTATAATTTTCTCTCGTACCATCTAAGATAAACATTACAAGCTTTCAAAACCTACAATTTTATCGGGATGGCGAATCTACGCAATTTTACCTTTACAAGTACTTCAAGTAAGTGCCTATTTCTTGTAAACATATCGTAAAATAGCTTAGGAACATGTAAGAACAACGATCGAGCCTAGATCTAAGCAAGTAAATGATAGTATATTAGATACTAAAAGCTCATCAACCGGAATCGAACCGGTTTCTAACATACTACGTTCGTTGTACTAACATTGTAATAGCTATGATGAACCCAATCAGCAAGTTTGAAAATGTTGTATATTTCCAACAAGGTGATAATTTTATATTCAAACACGAGTATATTTGCAGGTAGATATAGCTACCTACAATGTGTAACTGAAAGGTGTGGTCAAATTTAAGAGTTATTATATACACATGATATGCTTATCTATACTAATATTATAAAGCGGAAGAGTTTGTTTGTTTGTTTGTTTGTTTGTTTGTTTAAACGCGCTAATCTCAGGATCTACTGGTCCGATTTAAAAAAATCTTTTTTTGTTGGATAGCCCATTTATCGAGGAAGGCTATAGGCTATATAACATCGCGCTACGACTAATAGGAGCGGAGAAGCGACGACAAATGTTTCAAAAACGGGGAGAAATTACGCATACGAAGTTGCGCGGGTCAGTTAGTTACACATAATTTTATCAAATTATAAGCTGCCAAAAAATACACGATGATTTGATCACGCCATTCCAAAAACATAAATTACAAAAGATCTTTGTCAATATTTGACAATAATAAAATGCAGTAGCTATGTCATAATAGTGCAATGAGATTTGGCATCATGGTACCTAGTTGAAATACTAATGCCATAGACCAGGGATTCCCTAATCTGTAGGCATATACCCGCGCGTGGGTAAAACAACAATTCTCTGGGGTAATGAAGGTGGTAACCCCCTGCAATCAGCGTCGACTTAATGAACCCCGTGTATTGTGAGCTACTGACACTTCGGTCAATGTGGAAATTGGTTTGTTCAATCGACTTCGACTTAGCCGATGGGGGGAGGGGGGGGGGGTAAAATGGTTTTTAAAATACTTAAAATGGGTAACAAGTTCAAAAATGGTTGGGAACCATTGCCATAGATTATCTGCAGTCAATATCTGCTGTCAATAATATGGCCACACCTTTTTGTTATACGTTGAATATCTTATGTTAATAAATTATTAAAAAAATGTGTGAGTAATGAATACGAAATGTATGCTATGGTCTTGACCTCTAAGGCTATTTCATATATTGTAGAAATAGTTTTATAAATTAATTAATTATCATAAATCATTAAGGTTTGAGTTATAATTTTGCACAACTACGATGACGACACACATCATCATTGGCCTATACAATCTTTATCATATTAGATATATTTCTGGACTTAATCGCATGTTGCACCGATCGTGGTCACGGTCGACCCGTGACCACGATCGGTGCAATTCGATCGAAACGTCGGGAAAATAAAAGGTGCGTACCTTTAAATAATTCACGCGATTAAGTCCCGAAATATATCGAACATGTATAAAATCACGAAAGTTTAAAAACAACAATCTTGGTCAAATGATTAAAACAACTTCACAAGAGCCTCAGTATTTTCGCTGGAGACTACCCTCCCCACGGACGCTGTATCGCCTGGGCCGCAATTTACTTAGCGCAAGCAGGCCCAGAACATGCGTCGCCCTCTCGACCTAACTGTCAAAAACCACAGGAAGGACTAGTCAATATGTGCGGCGCCAGATCGGTTGCAGGACAACTGATAATATTATTACATGAGATGGATGGAGTATCGAATTAGCATAAGTTGTAATATTGACATAGGCAAAACATGATTTTAAATTAATACAACTAGAATACAATAAAATACAGCTAGAAGTCATATATTTAAAAAAGTTCAAAGAACTATAGGCTTATGAATAAATAATGAACATAAAAAAGTAAACCGCGCAGGTTCAGCAAAAATATGAATAACTTTACGACACAATACTTGTTACAAGTCCAAAAAAAAGTTTAATATACTTTAATTATAGAAACTCACAAATAAAAACTTTTTTTTTAAAGTAGACTCCCGTAGTTGGGTCGACAAAGTACACCCAGACTCGGAACAACAATTTGTGGATCACGCAAAATGGTGTCCCGTGTGGGAATCGAACCCACGACCTTTTGCGTAACAGTAGAATACACTCCCACCGCGCCACAGAACTTAATTATTTATTAATTAGGTAATACAAATACGACAGATTTAGAATAAAAATCAAGATTGTAGCAATAAACGATAAAATTAACATTTATTACGTTTAATTATATAACTTATATTTGCAAGCATGTCAATAGACTACCTACGATGCCAACGAATTGCTTAATTAAAAAATTCTCACTAAAACCACTCGAAGTGAACTTGAACTTTATTTTGAGGCCATGAATAGAAATTAAAATGTCTGGTAGTAATGTCAGAGTTTCTTTTGTAAATGTATGCGACTGTTTTTACACGGTTGGCGATACCTAAACTCAAAACTTTGATCCGGTTAATAGGCGAAAAGGCTGAATGAATAACGAGGGGTTTGTACCAGGATCATAGATGATTTTACAGGGCCTAACATAGGTCTTATATAACTCTGAAAATATTAAGAAATCCGGTTTGGAATAATTGTTTTTATGTGTATTCTACGAACAAAATGGCCTATATAATTTTGATAGATGTGTAACGTAGTATTCAGTTATTTAAAAATAATTAAACCCGCCTGCTTAAAAAAATATGTAAACAAGATAACCTTAAATCATGCAGTCGGAGGCATTAATGAGTCCCAGTGGACTTACTAAAATGCTTAGACTGCATATACACATTACCCGCCTTTGCGTTGCGCAGTCGGGTAAAACAATAAGAATAGAAGGATAGATGGCTAAAAGTTTGACGCCAAAAGCACTTGTCCTACCGCTAGCGAGGAGCGAGCAACTATCAACTATTTTCTCGCTCAAGAAACGTACAACAGATGTATATCACGTGTAAACAAAAGAGATACAGTATAGGGCCATACCTCGCTCGCAGTGTGGGCAATCAGCGATCAACTATTAATATAATGTATCTCAACGGCGACAGCGGTAATGAGAAATGGTTGGGTTGGTCTATCTTGTTTAGCCGTGGCCACGGGCCACGGCTAAACCGCTTGGTTGTTTGTAAATTTGGTGCATTAAGTGTAAAGTAGTACTGTTTACAACATTTGTGTAAGTTTTTTTTTTTTTTTTTTTAGTCTCTTTTTAAAAAACAACTAATAGGAGTCACTTTAGGGCCTAATTGAAAATCAGCGTCAGCCGTCAGCCTGGCATATGCTGAACTAGGTCCTATTTTCGACCTAAATAAATAAATATAGGTACATGTTTTTTTTATATTATTAACTAGCTGACCCGCGCAACTTCGTCTGCATAAATTTTCCCTTTTTTTCTTTTTTCTTCCTTTTTTTTTTACAACATTTTTCATTGCTGCTCCGCTCCTATTGGTCGTAGCGTGATGTTATAACCTATAGCCTTCCTCGATAAATGGGCTATCCAACAATAAAATATTTTTTCAGTGCAGCCCAGTAGTTCCTGAGATTATCGCATTCAAACAAACAAACAAACTCTTAGGGGTATGAAAAGTAGATGTTGGCCGATTCTCATAGATATCGGATAAGCACAAAAAATTTCATCAAAATCGGTCAAGCCGTTTCGGAGGAGTATGGCAACGAAAACTGTGACACGAGAATTTTATATATTAGATGTGTTGTCATTTTATGATGTACGTTTTGTTTTTTTTGTATTAATGTGTAAATATGTCGAATGTCGCTGTTGGTGGGACGAGTGCTTAGGCACTTGTCTCACCAACAGCGAGAATGCGTAAAGCATAGTCCGCGATAGCGCCCTGGCATCATAACTGAACCTGTTCCTGTAGGATGCTGCAGCTGTTTTTTGGCTGCAGTTGTGTGCAGTAAATGATCCCGTCGACCAGTCGCATTTGTGGTGCCAAACAACAGCACAGATTGACAAAACATTTCATCAAAAAATATTAATTAAGCATAATTTATTTCAATATTGTAAAAGTTCAAAGTATTTCTGGCCTTGATGTGCAACAGATGGCACAACAAAATTATCACACACATACGTAACACATTAATTACGAACTCATAACAACATATACGCGTATAATTATATTATGTATTGTGACGTAAGTATTGTTAACACAGTTTATATGCTTTTTTATAATAGTCGTAGTTTATAATAGTTGTAATTGTTTACAGTAATAAACAAAGACATAATAACATTAAATAGACCACCATTGTGTTTGGCCTTTAGAATTTTGCCTCGAGATATTTGGAGGAAACTTCAGGTTAGTAATGGCAATTCAGTTGACATTTGGCAACCAAGCCTGGGAAAGAAAACAGAGATAGTGAAATGTGACATTTCGCTTTACCTTAAAGTTGACCGAATTGGTATGGACCGAAAGTAGGTACTAATTACCCAAAATTAAAGTATAGGAGACTTGTATCTGCATTTTTGACATGATAACGTCTTATAAATCGGTAACCGGGTGCAGTGTCACGATATTGATTTGCTAAGCAACGGTCATTGGTTGCAAAGCATCAACGAATGGCGATTGCAGCGACATACAATTGGAACTAACGTTATTGGTTGCTTGCTAAGCAATGCGAATGGCGATATGCCATCAACGTTTTCTTATGACGTTATCACGTAAAATTATCGCCCGTAAGCCGACTTTACAGACAACCATTTTTAACGGATACGTGATTCTGTGGTGTCAAGAGCTTGCGCAAAGTTTTAAAAGTTTGCTTAAATCGAAGTTATCGTGACCGTTTTTAATTTAAATTTTTACCACCACTCTGTGTTAAGAGCACACGTTAAGCAATCGGTTCTGTGCCTCATCTCGCCTGTTGTGTCAGGATTGCGTCTCATTGAATAAATGTATAGAGGTACAGTTTGCGCCACCTAAGTTTGCGTTTGTGAAGTTGTATTCGAATGTATGTAGTTCCGCGCAGAGACGTCGGTCTCCTTCATCCCCTCCGATACCTAAATTTGAGTTGTACACAGCTTACGCACGAACATCAGACACGCAAACTTAGGTGGCGCGTACTGTATGGACTTTTGTTTGTGCTTTAGAATATCTACAGTGTAGTTGGGCAGTAAGTGAGACTGGCTACCGTGGCCGAAATCTTTTTGTAAATCATTATTATAACAACAAATATCATTATATTAATTTAATTTTTCATATTCGCTTTCCCTAGGATTTAAGATGAGTTTATAATACTTTTTACCAGGAGTAAAAGCTAATATGCACTACATAATCTATACTAATATTATAAAGCTTTTGCTTATCTTTTTCTAAAAGAAAAATCTGAAGAGTTTGTTTTTGGTTTGAACGCGATTTACTGAGGAACTACAGGTCCCAATAAAAAAATCCTTTCACTGTTGGATAGCTAATTTATCGAGTTAGATTATGGGCTATATAAAATCACGCTACGGCCAATAGGAGCCGAGCAGAAATTAAAAATGTTGCAAAAACGGGGAAAAATTACGCAGACGAAGTTGCGCTGGTCAGCTAGTAATTATATAAAAGTAAATAACATCCGCATTATCCCACTTCTTTGCTAGCAACTTGGCTGACAGAAGTCTAAACTCTTAAACATAGTATATAACAACATCAAACGAACGCTGCATTTACATTATATAGTTTAGGCAAACTGCCCGCTTGTTAATGTTTTTACTCATTCTCGTATATATGACATACATGCACATTAATATTATCGTTTGGCAGCTAGAACTGTAGTCGTATGTGTTATGACGGTAGAAACAAATAATGTAGTAATTTTACCAGCAGTCAACCATATAAGCACAGAATACCGTACAGAAAAAAAAGCTGCATACAAAACGCCCTTGACGCACCCACGATATCGTCACAGACGCAGAGAATCGGAACAAGACAGACCAGAGACAGAGCGAGTAATACTATAAATAAACCATCGTGCTCATCACACAAAGTTTTATCCTAGATGGGGATCAAACCCACGACCTCCGGCTTAGCAGTCAGCTCTTTTAAAAATATTTAGGGGTTTTCATTATCACTTATAGTTTTAGGGACCCGTTTGTTTGTATTTAACCTTAAAGTGCAAATTTTTGTTGGAGTCAATGCTTCACCATCAATGCTGCCCGCTTTCAGCTAAATGGTTGTTTTTGCTATATATAATGAAATTAAAAGGAAAACTATCACATCTAAGTAGGTTTTACAAAATTACGAGTAACAGCAGACCAAGTGAAAAGTAAGAACATTTTCGTACAAATTCCATTCTGTCTGTCGGTATGATTGTACATACGCGAATAACGAAAAACCGGAATGAAAAAAAAACGGAATGCTATTTTTACATTGTATTGTTGCAGTAAATTAGCAGTCAACCCGTGATCGGCCGTTGCACTTTGATCAAAACGTCGGTATTCCAAATCTTGTCTGTCATTCATAAGCGTTGCATTCTGTAACCTAAGTGAATAAAGTACTTTTGACTTCGACTTTGTTTAGAAATTTCTACCAACTTTATACAATCAATCTACTAGTTTTCCAAAATCATAGTTGACTAAGTGTTGCCGAACGTGATTTATTCCAGTGGGACTAAATCAACATTTAATCTTATATTATACTAGCTGTCCCGCGCAACTTTGTTTGTGTAAATTTCCCCCGTTTTTACAACATTTCCCATTGCTGCTCCGCTCATATAGGTCGTAGCGTGATGTTATATAGCCTATAGGCTTCCTCGATAAATGGGCTATCCAACAGTAAAATAATTTTTCAATTCGGACCAGTAGTTCCTGAGATTACCGCGTTCAAACAAATGAACTCTTCAGCTTTATAATATTAGTATAGATAGGTACGTAATTAAGACCCGTAATCTATAAAATTGTATTAAATGTACTGTACTAGTTCTTTGACTTTAAGTGACCCGTTTGGCGTCCGCATGGTGCATTACAGCTCACACCGTCTCTTAGAGAGAAAACTTGTGTTACAGCAGTGCGAACGTCATAAAGCTGATAAATGTTAGGTATACATTTTAGGTCAAATAGTGTAGAGTAGTCAAGTTTACCTTAAAATTACTTAACGTTGCCCGCATTGATTACCTTAAAATTGCTTAACGTTGCCCGCATTGTTTACCTTAAAATTGCTTAACGTTGCCCGCATTGTTTACCTTAAAATTGCTTAACGTTGCCCGCATTGTTTACCTTAAAATTGCTTAACGTTGCCCGCATTGTTTACCCTAAAATTGCTTAACGTTGCCCGCATTGTTTACCATAAAATTGCTTGACGTTTCGACCAGGTTGCACCGGCCGTGCTCACAAGAGTCCGCTTGTGATCACGGCCGGTGCAACCTGGTCGAAACGTCAAGCAATTTTAAGGTAAACAATGCGTGTTAATTCCCGTATAATAAATAGTTATAATCATGCAATGCGAAATTTTAAATGTTAGTACTAGTCAAAAACTAACCTGTGTCGTACTCGGCTGTTGATGTGTCGTACCTCCCGACCGCCGCTGCTCTCTCCGTCGCTGCCAGAACCCGGCACCTCCATTGTGTGGATGGACATCGATTTGCTCACCTGTTGACAATATTAGGTACGAATTATAACATTGTTTAATGTCTAGTGATGACCCTGAATGCTAAGCTAGAGGTCATGGGTTTGATCCCCATCCAGGATAAAATGATGAATATGATTGTTTATTCTGTGTCTGGTTGTAATTTATCTATGTGTATTTAGAAATATAAGTAAGTATGATGATGAAATAATAAATTCAACAGGGTGGATGACGTCACGATTGCCATAAAATCGAAACATGTGGAGGCTAAATTCGACTTTCGCGGACATGTGTCGGTACCGGTGTTGGTAAACAGCTTAGGACCGGTACCCCTAAGATCGCGGGGTCAAGTCCCGCCTAAGATGATTTTTTCCTTCATACATTTAAATTAATTTGCACGAGTGTGAGTTGTACTAAGATATTATATTAGGAAACTCAAATTACGTTTAACATTAAAATGTTCTAAAAAGTATTTTTGTTACTACTACTCATAAATCAACAGTTACAGCATGAAACTCAATTCTTTACTACTTTTTGAGACCTTTTAATTAGGTAGTTGACTACAGTAAAAATATAAATCAGGTAATAGTAGGTCTTAAAAGGCTTTGAAAATTAATGTTCGTTTGGAATTTCATAT